>OU426982.1:54613613-55278613 GCA_911387785.2 Aelia acuminata
AAGGCTTCCAATATGCAGGTCCACCTAGCCGTGTTGAACGCGTTTTTAACATCTAGAGTGATGATTGCAGCATAACCCTTCGCTCTTTTCTTCCATCTCGCTCCTACAATTGATTTGCTGGCAGTCTCAGTCACTTGTTCAATAGCATGTAACGTAGATCGCCTATTCCGAAATCCATATTGGGCCCTTGAGAGGCCGTTTGCACCTTCAGTGAATTCTTGTATCCTGAGGCTTACGATCTTCTCAAATGCCTTGCCTATAGTATCCAGCAAACAGATTGGGCGATATGTTGATGGGTCTTCCAGATTTCCTTTGCCCTTCGGGATGAGTACAAGGCGCTGTCTTTTCCAAGGTTTAGGAAACGTACCTTCATGAAAGCAGGAATTGAATAATTCCTTGAAAAGGTCAGGCCGTTTTTTAAGTGCAACCTTGAGAGCCACATTTGGAATGCCGTCCAATCCAGGTGCTTTACCATATTGAATATTTGTGGCAACGTCTTCCACCTCTTCTTCTGTAATTAATGTAAACTCGGAGGTATGGAGATTGTCCATACATCTAACAGTTGCTGCCTGTTCCGGGAATAATGTTCTAACGATATTATCCATAACATCCGGTCTAGTGGGGAGGTGCGATGAAACTTTACAAAGTTTCTTAAGGGCTATCTTATAGGCCCTACCCCATGGACCTGCATCAATTTCATCGCACAGTTCTCTCCAGCAACGTCGTTTACTTTCTTTGATGGCTCTTCGGAGGTTTCTTCTAGCAGTCTTGAAATCTTCCCGAAGAGTGTCGAAGTCTGGTCGATGCCTCGCTCGTTGGTAACGTCTCCTTGCTATGTTGCAACACTGGCGGAGGTCAGCAATAGTATCCGTCCACCAGTAAACTGGGGCATGGTGTTTACCAGGCTTTGATCGAGTCATAGCTGCGTCACACGCCCTAGCAATAAAAGAGGTGAGGATAGACGCTTTTTCCTCTGCTGAGCCATGTATGTCGCAAACATCCTCCAGCATAACCGCAAATGTCTCTTGATCGAATGTTTTAGCATTCCAGCCTGCAGTTCTCCATCGATGAATCTTCCTCCTTGTTGGCATACCCAGTGTAATCAATATGGCCTGATGATCACTGTGTGTAAAGAAGTCACAGACCTTCCAAGTAGCACCTCTTCGCAGGCGGTCACTGATAAATGTTATATCGATAATAGAAGATCTCCCTGCTCTAGTGAAGGTCGGGTCGGTCCCGGAGTTCATTAGGACCATGTCACTTATTTGGGCAAATGCTTCCAGAAGAATTTCACCACTGCGATTCGTCGTCCTACTTCCCCATTCCGTTGCCCATGCGTTGAAATCACCAGCTATTATTGCTGGCCCATGACAACTGGCATCTACGATTAGATGATGCAACAAGTTCTCGAATTCTTCAATTGTGGATCTGGGGGAGACATAGCAGCTATAAATATGTATATTATTAATCTTACTCCATACTAAGCCAGATTGGGACACTCCCATCTCTTGAATCCCTTGGCTACCACAAACCCAAATAGCTGCTTTACCACTGTAATCAGATACCCATGAGGATCCATCCAAATTCTTGTACGGTTCACATAGAATAGCAACGTCAATTTGTAGTTCCCGCACAGTCTGACAAAGGAGATCTTGAGCAGCATCACAATGGTTCAAATTCAACTGAAGTATCTTCATCTTCGGTATTGTTGAACACGCGTCTTATTTTGCAGTGCTAAACGAAAAGCTGGGCACTTACTACTCCCGCAAAAGTGGTCAGAGTTATTCTTCCCCTCACATATTGCACAGTTAGGACTCAGCTCACAGTCAGCAGCTTTGTGGCCTGCTTGACTACATTTCCGACATAATGAAGTCCTATCCTCTCCAACACAGTTGCGAGCTATATGGCCAAACTCCCAGCACCGGAAACACCTTTGTACTTTTGCTCTCTCGCGTATGCGGCTTTCGACCAGGCCTACGCGTACCTTCCTTAGTGCCACAATCTTTCTTGCCTGAAGAGCTGGAAGCGCAATAACCGCCGTTTGCGTATCTCCATAGGCTGGACGCAGCGATTTTACCGCTGTGGTCGGTGCTGCCTCTTCACCCAAAAGAAGTTTTAAGGCCTCCGCAACCTCCTCTTTTGTGGTAATTGCGTCCAAGTCTCTGAGTTCGAAAAGAGATTCCTCCGTCCATGTCCGCACTTTTGCTCCTTCACCAAGCATTTGCTCTACTGTAGATCTCATAGTGGTGAGGTTCTCCGATTTCTTATGGTCTAGCTGCAGCAATAGGTCACCATTATTATTTTTCCGGACTTTGTTTATTGAAGAGCTCAGCTCCTTCATCGCAGGATTGTCCCTTATCTTTCTCAAAACGTCTGAATAATTCTGGCTCTCTGATACCGTAACAATTACGGCATCAGGTCTCGGAGGCTTGATGCGAGTTTTCTTCTTCAATTTCTTGCGTACAACTTGCCATTGTTCTTCGGAAGATGACTTATGTTCAACTGTCGGCTTTTTAAAATGAACTGTTTTCTGGTTTGACTCATGGTTCGATTCTCCAGAACTCTTCGGTTTAGTCCTTTTCTCAACTCTTTCAGCTGGAGGAGCCTCAGATGATGAAGACGTAATGACTCTTCCTCTATTTCTGTCACCTACTTTTTTCCTTGGTGGACTAGGCTCCACTGTTTGAGTTTCACTATCCCCAGTTTCTATAGGCGAGGCAGCAATTTCTAACTTTTCAAAGTATAGACAAATTTCACAGGCATATCTTTTAATTTCTCCATGAATATTGTGCTTCGTCCAAATAAACGTAAGCAAATCATTGATCTTATGCCCAAGATTCTGCATTACTTCTGTAGTTGTTAATCTTGTATCCTGGGATGCTACAACAGCCAAGTCTCCCACCATTGTAGCACTGCGGTCGTATGATGACGACGCCGGGGAGCCCACTTTCGCACCCTCTTCCGACGCCGGTACTGGGGTTCCGTGCCCCTGCACCGTAATACAATTTTCTTCCCTCTCCATAACTTCTCACAAATATAAGTGTGCATTTTATCACTGTATCACACCTGCCAGGTGTGATACAGCCGCCCCTAACCTGAGGAACAGACGCTGACCAGGTAGCCGCCTATTCTAGGAACCGTCGCTCCTGGATTTAAGTCTAGTTTTGGTCCGCCCCGGGTATTTTATTTCCCCGGTACCCATCATATATGATGGGAATTCCCCTATCCGCCACCTGGGGAGGCGCCCAATGGAAGACTAGCAACTCCACAAGGGTGTGTGTGGTGTGGTGTGGTGTGGGTGTGTGTGTGTGTGTGTGTGTGTGTGTGTGTGTGTGTGTGTGTGTGTGTGTGTGTGTGTGTGTGTGTGTGTGTGTGTGTGTGTGTGTGTGTGTGTGTGTGTGTGTGTGTGTGTGTGTGTGTGTGTGTGAGTGTGTGTGTGTGTGTGTGTGTGTGTGTGTGTGTGTGTGTGTGTGTGTGTGTGTGTGTGTGCGCGTGCGTGCGTGCGTGCGTGTGTGTGTGTGTTTTGAAGGAAGGAACTAGCTCAAAACCTATAAACCATAGGAACCTGATATTGGGTATTTGATGTATGTATATACCATCGATGTGACAGAAAAAATTCCATCAAAATTGATCAAATGAAGGGGGCACTTTATTTCATAAATTTCTCGCATATTTACCTTTTTTTTATCTTTTCGGCTCTAACGATTTCGATTAAACTTGGCATGTTTAATGATAATCAAGTATTCTTTAATATCAGGTAGGTTTTATCATCACAGAAATGTTCTGAGGGGGTTAAATGGTGAAGTAAAACTTTTTGTTTTCCTATAATGTAACTTTGATTTTTTTTATATCGCGAAATTAACTGTCTCTCATTATGCCTAAAAATACGAAATGCTTAAATATGAAATATGAAAAAATCAAATAATCATGCACGGGACAAAAAAAACAAAAATATTTTAATAACTCATAAAACATGGTACCCATGCATTATTTGTAAGCAAAGGCGATCTGTTCATGGGAAAGAGTTGTCAACGAGTTTTGGAAAATAATGGAAATTATTTGTTCCCTTGGTAACTGAATGAAGTTTTCAACTACTAAATAGAGAATCGTAAAATCAGATGCGATGGAGTATTAGTTTTGCATTCCCATATTAGCACAAATAAAAACTTACGACTTAAATGTAACAATTTAAGTTTGATATTCACTTTTTTTTCATTAGTGATAACAAATCATTTCAAATAATGATTGCAGATCCTGATGTATGCGAGGGTGGACTAAAATGTTTACACGAAATAGTATGTATCGAACCACATATTCCAGAACAGAAAGAAATCCTAAAAGGTTTTAAGGAAGGTGAAGTCTCATCTACTTCCTACTGGATTTTATCCTTAACTACAGCATTACTTGAGGTATTTATAAATAAAAGAAATTATAAGTTTAGTGTTCTATTGTTATCTGTATATTGTATTATGTATTATAATTTTTACTCTGACGTTGCCGAGACTTGGGACCCTCCATTTTACGTCCTATCCTAGTGACGGCATAGCTAAGGATTTTTTACTCCCTTTAAAAAATCCTAGGGCGACTGCGGGACGCAAACCCACGAAAGCTAAAACTTTAAATAAATAATTTCGATTTCTTCCCAATTCGGATGCTTCCCAATGATTTCAATTAGAAATCTTCCAGTTTTTAAACAATTAAATCTTTTAGTTTTGAAAGGGCACATGTCTAAATTGTTTTAGTTACTATTGTAGCTTTCTACTGATGAAACGGTTCATCTTCTACTATTGTAGCTTTCTACTGATGAAACGGTTCATCTTCTACTATTGTAGCTTTCTATTGATGAAACGGTTCATCTTCTACTATTGTAGCTTTCTACTGATGAAACTTCTCATCTTCTATCTGCTCCCTCCCTTGCAAGGATACAGATTTATGAAATCAATGTCTTAAAAATATATTACGTAAAGAAATTTCTTCAATACGTTCATGAAGAACAAAAATATTTTTACAACCTCTTGATAATATGGCCAACAAACTACAGATAACTTCATGCAATTAAAATTTAAACAAACATTTAAAAAAAATGAAGTGCTGAAATGTGAAAGATTTTTTTGGTCTCCTGTAAAATTAGGAAAAGTGGACATGTGCTCATTCAAAACTAAATGATTTTATTTATTTTTATCTTATTTACTTATTATGTAGATGATTCATTGATTGCAGCTGTGTTGTGTTGTGCTTTGTATTGTATATATCTTTAATTTCTGAAAAAAAAAATGCTACGAATAATACTTGCATTTGCATTATTACAGAAAGCTATCATAAGCTAAAACATCATGTAAATAATTTATTAACTGATTAATAATGCCTTTTTAAAATAATAGCTTTTTTTTGTTTTTACAGGATTCAACGAGTACAGAGAAGGTACGCATTGTATGTTGGCAGATATTATGTTTTTTGTGTAAACATCACTTTTATATTATACAAGACAACATACAGTTGATTGATAAAGTTTATTTTTCTAACTTAAAAACAGCTAATCCTGAAGAACAAACACATGTAGTAATTGCATTAAATAAGTTTCTTGAACAATTAATAGAGAAACGTAAGTGAAATGTTTTTCACTTTGATATTTATTCTAAATTAACTCTCACTTTTGGGGTATACCAGGTCTGCAAGTTTAAAATGTCGTTTTAATTCCAATAGAATGCGCTCTTAGCCTATTGAAGGATTTGCTTATCTCTAAACGCTATTTTGTTTGTTAGTCATTTGTTTACAAAAGTCAGTTGTTTTTAAGTCGTTTACGTGGACGTATCGTACCTTTCTTTGGTGTTAAAAATGTCTAATTTTAAGCCAAATAAAGAGCATTTGCGGCATGTCATGATTTTCTTATTCAATCAAAAGAAAAAGGCATCTGAATGTCATCGAATTCTTGTTGAGACTTATGGCGATCTTGCTCCAACCGTGAAGACATGTGAACGTTGGTTTCAAAGTTTCAAACGTGGTGATTTTGATGTTACTCATAAAAAACGAGAAAATCGACCAAAAAAGTTTGAGGACGTCGAATTGCAATCTTTATTAGACGAAGAAAATACCCAAACCCAACAAATGATGACAAATGATCAATTTGAGTCACGCATTGATCGAAAAACGCCCAGAATGGGCTCACAGGCACGCCAAAGTCATTCTTCAGCATGATAACGCTCCTGCACATTCAGCCAGATTGACTAAGGAAACGATTTCTTCGCTTGGTTGGGAACTCCTACCCCACCCGCCGTATTCACCTGACCTGGCGCCTTCTGATTATCATCTCTTCTCATCGATGGGACACTCATTGGCTGAGCAACACTTTAACAATTTGGAGGATGTAAGAAAATGGCTCGATGAATGGATTTCAAATAAAGATGAAGCATTCTTTTGGAATGGTATCCATAAATTGCCCGAGAGATGGACAAAATGTGTAGAAAGCGAGGGCCAGTACTTTGAATAAAATATATTATACTTTTTTTTTAAATTACTGTGTATATATTTTAAGAAATAAACGACATTTTAAACTTGCAGACCTGGTACATAGCATATATTTTTATTATTGTAGATTTTAAAAAATCTAGAAAAACATACATTAATATCGATTCTTTTATCATATTTTATCAAGGTTTGGTGAATAAATACATTTAGATTAATAAAAAAGGCCAATTTCACCAAAAAACAGTAATAAAAATTTATTTTTTATTCTGGCAACGTTTCGGCTTCTAGAGCCATTTTCAAGCCTGTAAGCTCATTTACATAAATTATTAATCTATAAATCTATAACAATACATATTTTTATTTTTTTATAACATTTAGCTTTTTTTGTATTTTTGTACCTACCATGCATCATACTTTGGAATTTTTCTTATGGTGATTTAGAATAAAAATATTTTTAAGGTTGTAAATAAAAAACTTGTTGCTGGAGGCGTCATTTTTAAATCTAAAAAATCGTAAATAAAATTATCTTATGTTGTGTTTAGAAAGGTTATTTGCTATAGATTGATAAAAAATTATATTTACCCATCTGTCATACATTGTTATATCTGCCACCACTAACTCCGAGCAACTGATTGGATTACTATGGTATTCTATGAGAGGGGTGGGGTGCTAAGTAGGAATGATTGTAGGCGATCGCTGATTGGGTATGAATAATTTAAAGTATCTTTTATAAAGTTTTTTTACGTGGTTCACAAACAACGAAAGAAAAAAAAAAAAATGGTTTTATTTGACGTTTATTTTAAGTTTCTGTATGGTATTGGCGTAGAAAATGTTTAAATTGTCAACATCAGTTTGTTGATTCACGGTTTTAGTCAGGTTTTTGGTTATATAGATGGATTCTAATATTCTTCTTTTGTTAGTGTTCTTTTCATGATGTATAATTTGTGCTTTCTCGAAATCAAAAACATGTTTGTGGTTCACGGCATGTTGTGATAAACCGGTTGCTAGTTTTGATTTTGTCGTTTTAGCGGTACAATTTTGCTTATGCTGTTGTAATAATTGACCTACCTCTCCCGATGGGTATCAGAAAAATTGGGAACTTTTTATAGTTTTAATCTAATCTTTAACAACAAAACTTACCACTACAACCCATGAAGGATCTTGGGTTCAGTACTGCATAAGAAAGCACTGTTTCTTAGTCGTCTGTCGTGAAAGGTGATTTGAACGTGATCACACTCAAGTGCCAGGTTTTTCACCCTTAATTTTTCAATTAAGAGTATCCTTTAGTCAAACACCAGAGACGGTCTGTGACAGAATATTAAAGATATCCTGCCACGCCAGATAAAACTGAAGATCTTGAGCACAGCAGCTCAATCCCTTACCAATTAGCAATTCCACTAATAACATTTAATATTGAAAATAGTATGTAAAAGCAAGTGGTATACAATCAAATAGAAAATATTTAAAAATTTGATTAGAAAAAATTAGGCAAAAATATTAGGTTGTCCGGAAAGTTCGTAGAGATTTTTAAAATAAAATTTACCTTTTATTTTTTCTATTAAAAATGAATCACAAAGCTAATGTTTATTAATATGCCTTTAATCCTCATGGAATTAACTATGTTTACACACTGAATTCGTCTTTATTAAGGCACTGTAGTATAGTTTATTGCAAACCAAAATGAGTGATGATTCAGTTCATGTTCGGCATATTATGCTGTTCTTTTTTAAAAAAGGAAAAACCGCAGCCCAAACTGCAGGAAAGATTCATGCCATGTAAGGCACTCCTACTCCTACACTAATCCTACTCTTCAGAAGATGACGTCAAAACGGACCTTTTATTTTTCTTCAGGAGTAAGGACAGTGATTTTTGGAAAAAAGGGATAATGGACCTTCCAAGCCGTTGGGAAAGGGTAATCGCTAACGGTGGTAACTATTTTGTAGATCAAATAAATAAATTTTAAGCTGTTCATAAATTTTAATTTTTGTCCAAATTTCTCTACGAACTTTCCGGACAACCCAATATAAAGACTTTAATCCCTTTTTTTTTTTTTTTTTTTACACGGGGGCTTTGGCATTCGGACTAGCTATATCCAAATGTTACAACATAAGAATGTATAAAATAATTCATTTCTGTTTTTACTTAAAAATAAATATAATAATTCCTTTATTATTTTTTTTCGAATCAGCTGAATTAGAACTGTATAACAAGCAAGTGTGGAATAAACTAATGGAAGGTCCATTAATTAATTTGTTACAAAGTCCTGAACAGATAGCTTGTGAAGCCTGTGATTGTTTAGCGAATATGGGACCCATTATATTTAACAGTTTGAAGGTTTTTTATTATTATCTGTTTTATATTATTAATTTTAAAAATGAAACATTTCACAGGTTGTTTTTTTCTTTTTAGCAAGATGAACAAATTCTCATTATTACTTTAATATTTGGCTGTATAAATCATGAAAAGCCAAAAGTTAGGGTTGCAGCTGTTCACACCTTAGGCATTTTCTTACTATTTCCTCAGCTATCTCAGGTAGAAATCTGCATTTACTTTCCATTTTTATCAATTTTATAGTAATATTCTAATTAACAAAAACTATTTTTTTATTCAGGAACAATTTTTATATGATGCGAGAGATCTTTTAGAAAAAGCTCTTTCTGATAGTTATGTAATGGTTAGAATCAAGGCTGCTTGGGCTCTTGGGAATCTTGTTGATTTACTGATTAATAATGAGTAATAAACATATTTATTTAAAATTTAAAATTAAAAAAATTTATTTTTTAGCTTTATTATGATATGTTTATTTTTAGGTCCACAGAATTTTTAAATGATTTCAATATGAAAAAACTTCTTTCAACATGTCTTACTGTTGTGAAAGATGATGAACTGGCAAGTTAACAAACTACTATTACTATAAAACTCTCATAATTAATACCTAAATCAATAATTTTTTTACCAGTTTTAATAGTTAGGGTGCAACAAGTTGTATCGATAACGGTTCACAGATGGGAAAACATAATAAAAATGCTTCTTCTGATTTTGAATGGAGGAAATTACTATTATTATTATTATTACCATTGTAATAATAATAAGGCTTCTTCTGGCTTTGAGAGGAGCAGCTTGTTAGAGATATATAAAAAATAAATTTGAGTTCATTCAATTGGAACAGGGCTTGTTTGGATCCTTGTATCCTCAGGCTCTAAGTAACTAGATATACACTGCTGCCCCTTATTAGCATTTTGCGAATAAAATGAAGTGAAATAGCTGCTGAAACTCAGAATAAGATGTAGTTCAAAGAACTAAGATCCTATGATTGGGAAGATCTTAATGTAAATTTATTCTGTATATATTCATGTTTTAAATACAAATAATGATATTTATTTGCCTTTAAAGGTGTCATTATCATTCTAAGATTTATGGCTGACATATCATTTTTTGTTGATTTGGCTTTTAATGAAGACATAAATAAATGTTATTACTTATGTTAATGCTCTTTGAAATAATTCTATATTTAACTTTCTAGGTAAAGTCAAACATACTCAGAGCAATTGGCTATATTTTAGGTATTCTATCAAAAGAAGATTTAGAAGATATTGTGTGCAAGGACTTGCTTGAAAAGGCTGTACAGTTTTTTCTTAAATGCACTTCTTCTGGGACAAAAATGAAGGTAATTGCTCTGAATCAAAACAGTTTTTATATATAATTACTCAAACCATCATTCTTTTTTGTGACATAATAACAATTAGTGATGCTTTATGATTTAGAAATGATGGTTAATAAATCAGCAGCACAACTCATAGCTGAGTCTAGGCGTTCTAAATCAGCCTCCACCATGTGTCTCAATCCTGTGCTGGAATCATTTAACTGCATCTCCGAGCAATCTCGGGGCTTTGTGGGCCACCGCCCATTCCATCTGCTACCGTAGTTTCAGTATTCCTTCAAGCCTGGGACCATGAATTTCTTTGAGGAAAATTTTATTGAGATAGACATCTGAACTTTCCAAGTCAAACAAATCAAGTACTTGGTAAAGTAGAGAGGGTAATAATTCTTGATCCGTTTATCGAAACCATTTTTTGAATTTTTTAATCCCGCCATAGATCAATTGGATCTTTTCATGAATCAGAAATGCCAACTCATTTGACTTGCTCGTAGTCAGACCCATTGTCTGACTATAACCCAGTCAAACTCAGACCCATAGTGGGACTAAAGTTTTATACAGCTGTATTTTTGTAGCTCTCAGAAGCGGATGACCAAGGAAATGATTTTTATTACAACAATTATTTATTTATTTACTAGCATTCCCCGTCGCGGCTTTGCCCGCGAGCCTTTAAAATCAATTCTGTGATCATTATCTTGGTATTGATTTAATATAATATGTTAACTGATGTAAAGGAGATTTAGTAGGATCGGAGCTTCCGGTAGGTGGAATATTGGAGGGGGAAGCTACCGGCTCGGTAGAAGAGGGGGAGGCGCGCAATAGAGAGAGTTCACTAAAACCACCGAAACAAAAAATTGCTTACTCGTCGTGAACGCTTCATTTTTCGATATCGAGTTAAACTCATTGTATTAAGATCTTTAAAATGAGTCCAAATTAGATATTTTTTCTTGAAGTGCAAAAACAGGTGTTCGTTAGAGTTAAATGACAATTTCGCCATTGAAACCCCTTACTGGTTACATTTTTTAAATTCCTTTCTTAATGGTTACCTACATCGTGTTTAAAATCTAAATTCCGAACTTCAAGTTTCTATCATTAGTAGTTTTTGCTCTGCGTTGATTCTTTCAGTCAGGACAAAGCCTCTTATATATATAGAGATTTATTTATTATTCCGCATATAGATTTGCATCTGCGCTGTAGCGCATCAAGCAAATTTGGTCACTGTTGTTTTTTACTTTGATTTTCTTGATGCATTATAATTTACTATAGTAAGAGGTCTCTTGGCCACTGTCATTTCAGTCGACGTCGTGGCTGACCAGGTAACAGGGAGGAGGAAAGAAAATAGGATGAGTGGGTTAGGATGATGCAGAGTTGAAGAGTAAAATGTTGGATGTACATGTGTATGTAAGATTTTACTCGGTTCGTATGTTCATGTCATTGTACAGTGTATGATTCGAAATAAATCTAGGTGCATTTGTGATTTTTCTGAGAATTTTGGATTGTGAAATTTGCAGTTTGTTTCTGTGGATGTGTTTCGCGGACTTCCAAAGTTCTGCTCCATATGTCCAAATAGGTCTTAAAATAGTAGTTTAAGTTAGTCGCTTGTTTCCTATGGTGAGTGATGATCTGTAGTCCAGGAGATGTGAAAGCTGCTTGTACCGTCTGTTGAGTTCCAGTTTTTTAAAATTTTCGTAGAGAAAAACTGACGTGATGACTTGGTGGAATTGATTTTGATTCTTTATTTTTCAAACCATTTTTCTAGTTCAAGAAGATGGCTTTGAAGGGCAATGGATGCGATAGTAGGATTTTGATGTGATAAAAGGATTTGTCATCAGCGAAGCTATAGATGGTATTCAGGGATATCTGATGTGTAGACAGAATAGAGAAGAGGACTTAAAACACTACCTTGTGGTACACCCGCAAGTTGAGGAAAGAAGGAGGAAAGAGAAGAGTCAAAAGAAACATAGAAATACCGGTTAAGAAAGAAAGATTGAAGAATCAGGAAGTAAGTAGAAGGAATGTGCGGTTTGATTTTCCAAAGCAAATCCTTGTGCCATACACTGTCAAAAGCTTTCTCAATGGCGAGAAAAACAGCAGAGCAGTATTCTTTTTTTTCGTAAGCGACCGAGATTGCATCTACTATTCGGTGACACTGATGAATAGTTCAGTGATAAGAACGGAAGCCAAATTGATGGTTGGGAATCACTTCACAACTTTCCAGGATTGGCTTTAATCTATTTAGAAAAAGTTTTTCAAATATTTTTCCCATGATTGGAAGAAGTGCATTAGGATGATAGGATGAAGGATTAGTAGTGGATTTGGAAGATTTAAGAATCATTTTGATAGTGGAAAGCTTCCAAAGAAGAGGAAAGTATGTTGTGCGCAAGATTGCATTATAGATGTAAGTTAGAAAGATGACAGCTTTTCGTGGTAAGTGGCGACGAATGAAGGGCGTGATTAGATCATAGCCAGGAGCTTCCTTATTTGGCAATCTGTGTATTTCTTTGTACACTTCTTTAGGATGAAATGCTGGAGGAGGTGGTGACAGTGGTAGTGGTGTGGCAAGGTCGTCTTTGATTTCGTGAGTGATTCTATTGTCGTGAGTTTTGTCTGTCCCAAACACCTGAGAAAAGAATAGAGCGAATTCATTGGCTTTCTCTTCGCCCGTTATTGCCCAGGTGTTGTCTGTACGTCGTAGAGGACATTGAATGTCTTTCATTTTCAGTATTCGTCTTGTTGCTTTCCATATTAATCCATTGTGTTTGTTCATCGAGTCTATGTAAGTGTTCGGGTAAGTTAGTTGAGTTCTGTATTTTATGATGGATATCTGGTTCTTTGCCATTGAGCCCTGATTCTACGTTTTTCTTTTATAAGTTTACTTATTTCCTGGGGAAGGTGAGAATCAGATTTTGTGTATGGTTTCTTTGTTATGGTTGAATGCCAAACAGCGTTTTGTATGTTCTCTGTTAAATAATTTTCTGCGTTGTAAAGGTCGACAATGTAATTTTGCTGCTAACGTAATTTTTAAAATTTTCCCAGTTAATATAGCCATTGTTGGTGGTTTTGGTTTTGTGAAAGGGTGGTTTGACAATCCTAGGAAAACTGGGCTATGAACGGAAGAAAAGTCATAAAGAGTGGAAACGTTAGAGTATGTGAGTGGCAGGGAGGAAGTGATAAAGAAGTCAAGAAGATCGGGAGATCATAATAATGAAGTAGGCCATGCGATAGAGAAATAACAGACAGCTTGAGATCTTCGATACATTTTTGTAGCCTTTTTCCTCCAGTACTTGACAATCGACAGCCCTATCTTGGATTTTTAGCGTAGAAGTCTCCACCAGTTAGGAATGGTTTTCCCATTGCTGAGAAAAGAGTCTTAAACTCGTTTATTGAGACTTTTTTGTTTGGGGGCGATATATACTGAGGCTTTCGAAAGCTGCAATTTCGGAGAGTTTAGAGAAACGTTGGTATATTGAATAGAATTTCGATGAGTAGTGAGAGGGGGGAATTTCCATAATGGTCAGTGTTTGTTGAGAGGGGGGAATTTCTTTTTGTATATATGCTGGTGTTTGATTGTGATTGGCTTGTTTGTTTCTTAGGTCTTTCCGTTTTTTAAATACTGTGGATCCTTTGTAGTTAGCAGGATGTGCACCATTACAGTTTGCGCAAGTGGCAGGGGTTTCTTTCGATTTTCTACATTCCGATGAAATTTGAGTTCCAGTGCACTTAACACATCTGGCTGGTAGACTGTAATACCCTTTAGTATGATCAAAAGCCTGGCACCTCTGACAATGTGGTGGCTCATTTTTCTTATATGGCTCTTCTACTTTTATTCTGGTATAATCCAGAAACTCCAATTTAAAGATATCTTGATTCTTTGGATTCTTTAGGAGATCTACCAAAAATATTGGTAACGGTAATTTTGATTTAGGGTGTTGTGCATTTGCAATATTTTATACAGTAGGGTTCTGATTAACCGAGGTCCCGATTACCCGATGTGCCAAGTCTGAGGGGGGGGGGTGTATGTATATAGGTGCCTTAACACCTTACGAACTTTACCTTCGAACACTATCCTCGAACAACCTTCGTGAAGCCTTCACGTCGACTGTTCGGGTGTTCTAGGTACTTCATCTGTTTGCCTGGTTTCGGGGGTAGCGCTAGTGTCACTTATGATTTGGGTTTTTCCTAAGTGACAGGAGTTGTTTGTGATACTAGTGTAATTTGTGAAACGTTGTAAATCGTCTTCTATTTTATTATTTTTTAGATAGTATAAAATATATTGATAATGGAGATTTTTTCTTTATCATAAGCTAGCTTTGGGTGTGTCAGCCATATTGGTTCGCTTAACCTCACGTGAAATATAAATGGCTGTTCGCTTCACGTCGGAACGGCAAGGTTCGAAGAAGAACTTGTTGGAAAGTAAAGTTCGTAAGGTGTAAAGGCACCTTATGAGTTCATTTAAACAAACTACAATAAAAGATTTCTTTTTATGTATATTAAGCATATATTTAGTTTTTATTTAAAAATAACCTACGTTTTCAGTTGGTATTGGTATGGTTTCGATTAACCGAGGTAACCTTGGTCCCCATCGACTCGGTTAATCGGAACCCTACTGTACATTAAATCCCTTTTTTTCTAATTCAGATTTGATGTCGGTAGAGTGGTGGAGATTTCGTATGACAATCGTGAAGTGTTTCTCCTCTTGTTGTAGGTATGTGTGGTAGGAGACTTTATGGGTTTGCAATAATTTTATGATCTTGCGATAATTATCCGGAGTGGATGGGTAAACTATCGTTTCGTTAATAGAAGAACAACAGTAAAATCCACTAGGACCAGCTTCGGTAGATAAGCTCATGTATAATTCTTTGTAGTTTGTTACATGTTTTATATGTGTAGGTGGAGGTATAGAAATAGGATTGGAAGGTCTATCGTGGTTTATTACAAAAAAAAAAAATGTTAGCTAAAGTATTTTTTGCTGGACTGGACTTCCTGATGCAAGATCTGATCTCTCTTGAAATGTTGCCCTTGACAGCCGAATTATACTGACTTGTCAACATTCTTGAATTCGTCGTTAACTTTGGAAGTTCCCAATCCAGATTTCCTCACCATGAAACCATGTATTTTGTCTTGGTGTGATTATAGCACAAGATATAAATCATTGATGCTACAAAGTGATCACTTAGTCCTTTTCAACTCCACCCTCACATTCCCAAAGAATTTAACTTGTGATCTCCAGATGAGCTTTTTTAATCCTAACTTACATTTAAAAATGGACAGGCTGCAACTTAAAAAAAGTTAAAAACTTTCTTAATCATATGGCTACAAAATGGTGAAGACTCATTTAGTTGATCACTCGTTTGGATGAGAGGGAACCGTCCAAGTCAAAGCCTTGATTTTAATTTAAGTTAAACTTCATTAGAACTTTGGAATGTCCCTAAGCTCATATCAATCAGGAGCTCTTCTCTTCAAGTGCTCCTTTTAAATTGCTACGATATTGATCTGGGTGAAAGTTGAAATATGGCTCGTTAAGATCTTGGAGAGAGTGATCCCCTCCCCTCCCGGTTGTAGCACCGGCTCGAATCAACCTCTGACCCCTGGCAGGTGAAGACCCATTATCATTTAAGTTATGTAGAAAAAAACATTGGGGATTCTTTTTCAATGCTGTTATCTGTCATGCCAATTTATGCATATATGTTCTACAAAACCATTTACTTTGAACACACTTTTTATGGATAAAACATTGTTTTGTTTTTATACTGCCTCACACAAACCCGTAAACTTATCATTCTAGATTGTTAATAATACGTGTCTTTTTTAGATGCGATGGAATGCTTGCTATGCTATTGGTACCATGTTGAAAAATGAGGAATTATATACTTATTCTGAGAAGTGGACGGTATAGTTTATAAAAATAGTTTTTGGTTAAAATTTCCATTTTAAACGAATAAAATTTAAATTTTTTTATTTGTAGGGATCTCTTTTAAAAACTTTATGTAATTTAATAATATCTTGTAACAATTTTAAAGTACGAGCAAGTGCTACTACTGCACTATGCAATATTAAAAGGAGAACCTATTTTTGCAATCATTATTCATTCGTCTTTATGTCATTGCTTGATGGTTTAGAAAATGCTGCAAACATGACTGATTTTAAAGAATATAAACACCAAGACAGTCTCAAGCAACATGTAAGTAAAAGAATATACTCATTACAATTTTCTTTCTTTCTTTTTCTTTGTATGACATTTTTCGTTTTGTAATGATATCAATTTACTTTAATTTGTTTATATTTAGTTGTGTATTGCTGTATGCCATTTAATTAAAATGCTAGAAGTTGAAGATATTATGGAAATAGAAAGAATAATGGTTTTGAGAATGGAAAATGTTAAGCAACATTTTATCGATTTTCAAAAAAATACACCTCCAGAAAAAACTGGAATCATGATTACAGCTGCTAACCACATCCAGAATCTATCACTAGCACCTGATGCTCAGCTTCACAAAGGTTTTTTAAATGATTTTAAGAAAACATTTTATATTGTTCAATAATGTGTTATTTGTTTATATACTTTAATTCTGAGAATAAATAAATTATATATTTTTAAAATAAATGTTGTACAAATAACATTTTGAATCCATCTTTAACTTATTAAAAGCAATAATAATTTTTAAACATAGGATTTTAGATCTAAAAGAATTTACTTTAAATAATTTATTTTTGAAGAGAAAAGATTTGGCTCCGCCGGGAATGGAACCCGGGTCTTCCGCGTGAAATGCGCAGTATGCTATCCTTTACACCACGGAATCGCTTCCAAACGGTGCCAAATCCTTCCTCTTCACTGACACCACTCCCATGATCTCGCGAGTTTTGCGAGTATTTACGGGAGATGGATAATTTTTGTCCAATTTTGGGCATCTCTTGACGTTGTTCAAATTTTAAATTATTTTATATTAATTTAACCATTATTGTGGAGTGACCACCTATGTTTTAAATAATTTATTTTTGAAGAGAAAAGATTTGGCTCCGCCGGGAATCGAACCCGGGTCTTCCATGTGACATGCGCGGTATGCTATCCATTACATCACGGAGTCGCTTCCAAACGGACGACAAAGTAATTATTTGAAATAATTTAAAAAATAGGTGGTCACTCCACATTCTGGTTAAAATAATTTAAAAATTGACGAACGTCAAGAGATGCCCAAAATTGGACAAAAATTGTCCATCTCCCATAAATACTCGCAAAACTTGCTAGATCGTGGGAGAGGTGTCAGTGAAGAGGAAGGATTTGGCACCGTTTGGAAGCGACTCCATGGTGTAATGGATAGCATACCGCGCATGTCACGCGGAAGACCTGGGTTAGATTCCCGGCAGAGCCAAATCTTTTCTCTTCAAAAATAAATTATTTGAAATAATTTAAAAAATAGGTGGTCACTCCACAATAATGGTTAAATTAATATAAAAGAATTTACTGTGCTTATGATTCCTGAATCTTCTTTTCCTTTACTCCTAGCTTCTTCAAACAATTGATCATAAAATAAATACTATTGGTATAATTTATCTTTCGATATAAATAATAAACTACTAAAAGTAAGAAACTGTTTTTGTTTTTCAGCTGTACTCTTGAAACATCTATTTAATTAGTGTTAATTGAAGAGCTCTGTGGATGAATATGTTGTCACTTTTTTGAAGAAATTAAAATTTTTGAATTGATGAACAAGTTATTTTTTCCCTATAAACATAGCGATTTTATTTTGTTTTGAATAACCAAACTACATCATGAAAAAAACAGCTAAATTTGTGAAACATAAACAAATAGCACTTAAAACTTTAAATCTAATTTTCTCAACTTTACTTTTTCTTTTACATAACATGTTTGTCCACTAAGCTCTTCGATTATATTGAAAAACAGCTTTCAGCAGAAAAATGGCATTTTGACATCATAAGCCAAAAATCCCTGATGACCTGAAATTCGGATTGAAACGTAAGCACAATCAAATATGTGATATCTAGATATTAGTGTTATTTAATTTGACTGCACCCACCAACCATTTCTTCTTCATTATATCTATGGCCAACTATCTTCCACCACCATTCTCTCTTAAGTTTTGGAAGTTTCTTAATAAGATTTCCTTTATCTTTCTGATTTTTTACATCAACATTTCTGTTTTTGCTTCCTTTCTGTTCAAATAGCATGTTGTATACATGGTTCATAATAATGTTTCCATTCCTCCAGAATTCTTCAATCACTTTTTTATTTTTCAGTTCATGGGCTGTTTTCTTATATCTTAGCTATGAGAAGCTTGCATAGAAATTTGAGCACTATTGGTTAGAAGGTTTATTAATCTATATTGTGCATCAATATCACAATCTTTTATCCCCTTTAACAACCTGCAATGTGAGATTACATCTCTTGCTCTGGAGGAACTTTGTTCTTAGGACTGCTCTTTTCTCTCTCTCTAATCTTTACCCCTCCTCCAGAACGCCTCTTGGCATTCTTCCAGAAAATGATCAATCTTCCTTTAGGTCTATCGGGTGTACATAAATAAATTAAGTTTGATTTATTATTGCTTAATTTAATGATGTTGCTTAGTTTAATAATATTGTTGCTCAAATCATATTATTATTTTAAAACAGTTGAGTCAGAAATGATTAATGCTAATGATTCTATCTATTAACAGAGGTAATAGTTATAATCAGGGATCGAATTAAACAGTTAACTCTTTTCATTTAAAAGTAAAAGTTAACTTTTATTAACATGTGTTGATGGATAATAGTTATTTATTATACAAGTGACGAAAGTAGATCATTTTACAACTCGAGTGAAACGTTTACCCACACGAGTGAAGCGAGTGTGGTAATTTCACGAGAGTTGTAAATTCTACTTTTTTCACGAGTGTAATATTAAATTTTTTCTGTAATCGTGTAATACATGATCAGATCTAACCGGAATATGAACAAAATTAGGATGTTGTGAAGATTATGGTTTGTTATTGGTAGGTTATAAGCATGGTTACAAGTAGTGCAGTTATAAACAAGGAAGGTAATGATTATTATATTTAAATTTTAAAATATATTGATTATTTCCACCAATAATTCATTCAGATTTCAATTTATTTTGTTAAAATAAATTCTTACAATGTTAAGAAACATTTAAAAGCATTTAATTTCCAACTTCAAATTATTTTTTAACTTATACTTATTACTAATTAAGAAGGCAATTCACTTTCTTCACTTGTGAAGAAAGTAATCACTTTCTTCACTCATTTCAGTTTAGTAATGTTACCATTATTCAACGATTACAGAAAAAGTATATTTTTAACTTTTACTTTTATTATCATATGGTCTGTCAAAACAGTTATTTCATAACTTTTATTTTCAAACCTAAATAATAAAAGTTTTTATTTAACAGTTTTAATAAACCACTTACTTAAATAAGTTTTAATAAAAAAAGTTTCATGTTTTTAGATTATTTCTTTGTTATAATCATTCCTATCTATTATTTTGTCGTCAAAGGCGGTGATTTAAAAAAAAATGTCCAATTTGAATTTTCATGAGGGGAAGGGGTTCCCTAATATTAAAAAATCATACCTTCCGTATTATTTACTGAGGGGGGGGGGGTCTGTCTTTATATAATAGATAGTGTTGTCTCGAAAAAAGATCTATATCAAATTTCGGGGGAAGGTGGTAAAATTTACATTTTCATTCCAATATTCAATGGCGGAGGGGGAGGGTGGCTCGCCTTACCTGTAACTTAACATTTACCGATTTCATTGAAATGACGGTACATTCTCATGTTTTAAATTTTAAATTTCTGAGGTAGGTCGTGGCGTGGGAATTCCAGTAATGCATGATTTACCGATTTAATTGAAATGAGGGTGCATCCTTATGTTTTCGGATCCTTAGAATTCGAAACATTATAAGTTTAAAATTTTGGTTATGGGGGGGGGGGGTCGCATTACCAGTAATTAAACATTCACCGATTTCATTGAAATGAGGGTACATCCTTATGTTTTCAGATACATAGAATTCGTAAATATCAGTTTTTTAATTTTGGTGGTGTGGGGGGGGGGGCTCACATTACCACTAATTTTATATTACTGATTTTATTGAAAAAGTGCGGTCCTATGTTTCTGGATACGTAGAATTCGAAAAGATTATAAATTTTAAATTTCAGTGGCACGGGGGGGGGGGGAGGGGGTTGCGGGCATTACCAGTAATGCATGATTTACCGATTTAATTGAAATGAGGGTGTATCCTTATATTTTCAGATTCTTAAAATTTAAAACATTATAAGTTTAAAGTTTTGGATGCGGGGGGAAAGTGGGGGGGGGGTGGCGCTAACAATAATTTAAATATTTACTGATTTCATTGAAATGAGGAGTATTAACATGTTTTCAGATAAGTGAAATTCCAAAATATTTTCAAATTTAAATTTCAGCGGGAGGGGGGGCCCTCAAAAAGTGCGCCATACTGGCCGTACTAGGAGAATTGCAATAATAGTATAGTTTTTTTTTTCTTTCAAACTGGTCTTAAATCAATTGAAATACCCATATTACCAAGTTTCATAGTTGAAGCATAAAAAAATTACAAATAAGGAATTATCCAAAATAGTTAATTCCCCCCTCCAAGGAATTCATGGCAGATATTTATTTCAAAAGCACCACCCAGGATAACATGATTAAATTCATTATTATCAAACATATCCGAAAGTTATAGTTTTTAAATATTATTCAATCCCCCCCCCCCCCCAAGAAATTCATAGTGGTCATTTCTTTCAAAAACACCCCCTAGGATATCATGATTAAATTCCTTAATGTCAAAGATATTAGAAAAGCATAATTGTTTGATATTTTTGAATTCCCCCCCCCCAAGAAATTCATATTGGACATTTCTTTCAAAAACACCCCCAGGATATCATGATTAAATTCCTTAATGTCAAAGATAATAGAAAATTATAATTGTTTGATATGTTTCAATTCCCCCCCCCCCCCCCAAGAAATTCATAGTGGACATTTCTTTCAAAAACACCCCCCAGGATATCATGATTAAATTCCTTAATGTCAAAGATATTAGAAAAGTATAATTGTTTGATATTTTAGAATCCCTCCCCCCAAGAAATTCATATTGGACATTTCTTTCAAAAACACCCCCCAGGATATCACGATTAAATTATATTACATATTTCCTTTAATTTTAAAGTTTTTCTGTTATTAAAACTACCACACAACTACCGGAGCGAAGCTGGGCACCCTAGCTAGTATAGAATAATCAGAACCTAAAATGGAGTTTAGTTTGTCTGAACTGAATATGCTTGTGAATTTACAGTTTTAAGAACCAGTAACTCCAATCAGGAAACGTAATAAGCTGTGTATGTAAATAATTTAATAATAATTAGAAGAGTATGTTGGATAACTCTGATAGATAAAAAAAAAAAATGTGAAACATAAGAATACTATTTCAATTGATATTTTTACCTCATAAACCACATTCAGGGCATATATAAGGGGGAAAGGACTCCCTCCCCCCAAAATTGGTAACATAAAGAAAAAACTTTAGTGCTGCATTTGAATTATTCTATCTGAAGGATCATTCCATGTCAAATCAACACAGTTTTGGAAGATTTACTTACTTGATGTCTCGGATTTTCATTATTTTTGGTATGCAGCAATACATCATAGACTAATGACAGAATATCAAATTTCAGTTATGTAGGATTATTATTTTTGAAGCTATTAAATATTAATATTTAAAGCTTTTCATTTTAATGAAGAAAATAAAATTATGATTTGGCAGCTTTAAATGCCTATATGCTGGTAACCATTGATGAAATGGGAGTGATCTAATTTTAAAGCTGTTGAATGGGCCTTTAATATGATATGCCACAAGATAGGGGTTACAATTTTTAAAAAATGAAAATTTTAAAATTTAAATGTCTCAAAAAGTGGCGTTTTTAAAAATTTATCAAAAATATTTTGTAATATCTTTATACACTTCCCAAAATTTTATTATGAGATCAGGAGGTACAGGGCTTCAGAAATACATTTTTTCTGAAAAAGTACCAAATTAGTAAAATTTTATTTTTTAGTTACTAAATCTGCCATGCTGTGTGTAGGTCTCTAGTGAATTAATAAAACACAAGGATTAATTTATAGTAATATGTTTGGTAACCTACCTTTAAAAGAAAACTAGAGCTGATTGGCCTACAGGTAGAGGTACCACATACAGACAGTGGATCGCTGTAACTTAAGTAAGTAAATAAAGATATTTTTCAGCAACAGCACATGGCAAAGGCCCATGTGATGGGCTGGGGGCCACAGTATAAAGACTAGCAGCAATAGCAAGCCTACAAAGACATTCTGCAAATATTAGTAGGTATGTAAGATCAACCTATGGTGATATTTGGCTGTTGAGTTTTGTTCTTGGCTATATAGGTCTAACAACAAGAAGGTTTGATATCATCAACTTGTTACCAGCCTATAGGTGCTAACACATGAACTAATTTCATAAAACTTAACAACTTCAAAAACAATTGTGCTATAAAACTGAAATTTGGTTTTACTTCACAAGATTATAATGCCGCATACCAAAAATTATGGAAATCTAAGACATCAACTCCGAATCAGTGAGTTAATTTGACTTGGAATGGCCTAGGAGAAAAACTGAAAATAAGAGGTAAAATTCAGTTGTCTTCATTGCAGTGCCAGAGATCCACGAACAGCTCCTGGACATCAGGAATAATGAAAAGTCAGAACCCCCCAATAAAATTCTAGAACGCCTCTGACCACATTACATAGTACTTACATTTTTGCACATTTTATTTCCTTGAATAATGGATCCATCTTTTCACCATTCAGCCATACTATGATTCCTTCATTTAACCAAATATTATTGACAGGGATTTTTAAAATAATATACATCTGCTGCAAGGACTTAAACAACCTTACCCTCAAGCATTATGAGAACTGATTATGCAATTACTGAATTACACTGCTGTTATTAAAGCTTATAAGCTATATGTATTATAATGTTTTTATAAATCTGCACATCACGAAATCTTGAGAGACGATAAAATAAAAGTTTGTTGCATTCGGTAGAGCCATCTTTTTTTTCTTCTTTTTTATATTAACACTTTTATTTATTTTTGCTCTAAATGTAAAAACCAAACATCAGTGCGGGATTCAGATATTCCTTATTTTTAATATATAATTCTGATAAGCTAAGCATTGTGTTAACTTTAAGCATATGAAATTTACAAAAAATATAACCAGCAGCTGATATAATTTTCATCATTAGACATTATAAAAAATTTTGATAAGAAGATAAAATATTCAACTACGGTCGGGAATCGAACCCAGGTCCTCTACATATCCATAGCAGCGCTCTTACCACTGAGCTGGGTTTGATTCCTGACCATGGAAAAATCTTTTATCTTCTAATCAAAATTGTTTAAAAATTATAAATTAATTATCTAAAAATAATAAATGATTAAATTTTAACATATCAGACATAATTAATTAAAAAAAGATGGTTAGGAATACTTAGGCCTTAACAACCTGAATACTTTATTATTTTAGATAAGTTTTATTAAAATAGTTAAACAATTCCTTGGAATTTAATAAAAATCAAACAAGACAAAAAAGAATTTAAAAAAAAGTTTTTAAATTCATAAAATAAAGGTGCATTAACTTATCATTATTTTTTTTTTACTTTTAACAAAACAATATCAGGACTGGCATATAGTTCATCCTGCTCATAAACAGGAATTTTACTTGCAGAAAAATCTTCATATAGCTTATTCATAAAGGATTTCCATATGGCTTTCTGTTTTTCAGTATCCCTTTGTTCTTGACATAAAAAAATTTCAGTAGACTTACTACTTAAAGATTTTAAAGTCTCTATTAGTGGATCAACAGACTAAAAATGAAAAAAAAAAATGTAAATAACATTTATTTTTTTAAAGCAGCATTGGGTATTAAGTTGTTAATGAGAAATACCTCTTCATAATAAACACAGTCTGATAATAGAATGATATCAACTGGCTGATGTATAAATTCCAGATCTCCTGGCTTATTCCTACCCCAGGTTAAAGCAACAGCTGAAATTTTGCCTTTGTCACTCCATGCTGCTCTATTAAGGTCAATTGTTTTCTCCAATTGAGGAACTACTTCCGGCAAGTCAGTCAAAATTACATCACTCCTGAAAAGACATTGTAATCAAAGATCACAGTTATAATCATAGCTATAAACTCAAAAGTAAGAGCTTGAAAAACATGACTTACTAACCCATAACAGGCAGCTGTGACACCTACACAGCCTAATCCAGCTCCTAATTCAACTATTTTTTGCCCTTTAAGCCAGCTAGGACTTTTAGTTGACTGTTTTTCTAAGTACTTTGTTAAAACAAGAGCAGCATCCCATACAACACAACTAACATTTCCAATAGAATTTTGATAAAACAAAAGTGTTTTATTTAAGTTCTCAAGTCTCACTTCACGCAAAAAAATTCTATCTGCCATATTAAATAACTTTCAAGTTAAATAATGAATATTCAAGTATTAAAATGCAATTATTCAGTGATATATTGTATCTGTATTTAGATTTGTGTTTTCATGGGATACTCAGCTTAAATTTTTTAATTATTTATTTTTTTCGTAAACACCATGTTAGCTGTAATAGCTAAAATAAAAAAATTGTGACTAATTTCTTTGGATTTGCTCTTGTTTAACAGCTTAAAATTCATTAATAAGACTTGTTTATAACTTTGAACTACCGAAGAACCGAACGATACCTTAAAAAATTATTCGATTCCTTGTCTGATCGATTATTTTATTTGTTCTTCCATACCTTTTAGTATTCCCTATCAGATGGAGGACTCTTTCATAGTAGACTTACTTTCACTGGTTATCTCTCTAATTTTAACTTTCTAATCCCACCATATCTATATATTTAATTTATTTAAATGTCGGGTCTACTTCTGAAGACTGGCTCATGTGCGTGGACTGTTTTGCGAGATTATGTGACCCTGATGTTATCGAACTCCCATTGCCTATTTTTCAGTTAACAAGGCCTTGATCAGCTTTATTAGGTCCCAGCTTCAGACTTCCGATCGCTCTTTAGAGATAAATAAACCCCCCAAAGGGTTCTTTTCAGTGGTGATCAGGACTTATTGTGAGGAGCGGCTTACTGAACGGCACGTGAGCCACAGTTCAGAAGTAGTACTTCTTTATCTTTCTCCTTTTGCCAAAATTAGCGACCAGGAGCCTCTATCCAACGCTGCCAGCAGTAGCGGATCCAGCGCGAAATCTGGAGTGTTCTCTCATAATCACGTGGCTGGCAGCAACGGTTTTTTAATGAGATTATTATTACCTTTTATTAAAAAGGACTGAGATCTAAACAACCCTAGCTGTTTAGGGCTAGTAACTACCTAATTGCATTATTCGCTTCAGGATCTTCTTTGTCCTTTGTTTTTCTGGTTCGTCTTCAATTTGAGGGAAGCCATGTCGATAAGAATTATCTGCTCCTGGGCTATAGGGATACTTGATTTAAATATAACATCACTCAATGTTGTGGTCTTCAGCAAAATACACTCGAAAGCCTTCTAGTCTGGGTCATTCCCGATAAAAATACCTTTTCTACTTTTAGGACCCCATTTTCTGCGTTTTTGTTTAGGAATATGTACAAACACTACAACACCAAATTTCCCTAGAGCTCCCATGCTGTTTTATCTTTAACCGAGTTGTTTACTGTAGCATTTAAACTATAAACAGCTTCAGCCCAAAGAAACTTGTCTAGTTGATGGGAAATTAACATTGTACTACAGACTCAACAACGGTGCACACCTCTATTTCAATTTTCCCATTTCCAATAATTGACAGATTTTTGATGATGGATGCCACAAATATTTAGCAGGGATTTATAATGAAGGTAATTAGTTGACCGTAGAAGTATTTGTGATGGAAATGGTGGTGCGGTCAAATGAAACACTATTTGTGCAATAACATATATTTTGTGCCGACGTTTCGACCCGACATTGAGGTCACCATCAGGACTAAATATGAAACAAGTTAGTAACCAATAAAATTTATGAAAAAAATTAGGTGAAAAAATAATTATATATATATTCTTCTGTTTAATATCTAATTCCAAAAACTTTTTATTCATATTATTTTTTCTGTAATTATTACCTAATTTTCATCTTTATATATATATATTATTTATTTTTTCTTTTTTTCATAAATTTATTGGTTGCTAACTTGTTTCATATTTAGTCCTGACGATGACCTGAATGTCGGGTCGAAACGTCGGCACAAAATATATTTATGTGTTATTGCCCAAATAGTGTTTCATTTGACCGTACCCCCAACCATTTCCATCACAAGCAGGGAATTAACTTGAGATTTAAAGAATTCCGAGCCATTATCTGTCTTAATTATTTTAACTTCTTTACCAGTATGTCTCTAAGCAGGTGCCAAAAAAGTCTTAACCTATGAAACTATGTATATTAGATCTGCTTTTTAGAAAATAAATAAAACGGAATTTTCTGTAATGGTCCTTCAACAGCTAGAAATATTCGGATCCGCCAACACTAGCAGTCTCCCTTGGTCCGCATAAATCTGCACTAACTATGCAGCAGACGTTGTGAGCAGGAAATACTCTATTCCCATAAGCATGTAACCTTTAGTTACAAACTCTATTCTAAAAAAAAAAAAGTCACATACGTATCGAATTGAGTAACCTCCTCTTTCGTTCGAAGTCGGTTAAAAACTGGCTTATAACATTATAAATCATATGGTCCTTATAAAAACACTGCCTCTTAGGCTAGGTCAAATAATATTCTACCAACCATGTTAGTTCTCTTCACAACTGTTGTAATCTAGAGAACTAGTGATTTACTTCAATATACATTTTATTGTAACACACAAGGCTATCTATACTTTTAGGACAGCATAACTAAAACTAAGGGTTATTAACAGATACATATTATTCTACTAGCTGTTCCTAACTACTGCCTTAACTATAGTTTCCCCCCACTTATTTAAGGAAACTGATGTCGGAGACATAGTCCTGGAGATACGCAGGCTTTCGCCGGATCCTTGTAGGCCTGGACGATCGAGGGGAAGGACTAGGTTATACAGGCGGCAGGCCTGGAGCTATCGGTCCAGGTGCGTGGGACTGGGAACCTGGAAGGTTCTGATGCGTAGAAGGAGGCGATGGGCGGCCCGGGAGCACACCCATTCTGGACTGCGGAACCGAAGGAGCAAAGGAAACTATTTTCTCTGGAACCAACGTTGCGACTAGACGATTAATATGGCGTTTCAGGGCGCCTCCGGCGTCTACCTCGACAATATAATGGCACTGGCCCAGTTTCTTAAGGATGGTGCCGAACAGCCAAACGTATTGATTTATTATTACTTATAACGTATTGACTCTCTCCCCCACTTGGAGACTTCAAACCCGCAAAGCTGTAGGAGCAGTTGGAGTGAAATATTTGGCTGTTTAGGAGCTGGGCATCGAGATCCTTCTCTTTAGTTACAACTCTGAAGGGGACTGGCCTGAGGCTTAAGGTGGCACCCTGTACCGGAACATTGTGTTCCGCACCTTTGTAGAGAGAGGTGTGGGATAATTTTCAGAAGCCTGGAGCCCTTCTCTTTAACGTCTGGATACTGCGTTCTGCGAGACTATTCGTGGCCGGATGATTCGGCGCGGTGAACTTCTGGAATATACCACGCTCTCTGCAGTATCGCTGGAACTCTTCACTTTTAAAGATGGCAGCAGTGTCCGAAACCATCACTAAGGGGTAACCATGGACCGAAAAAATGCCTTCAAGCAAAGTGATTGTTGAAGCAGAGGAAGGAGCGTCATAGATCATGCGAACTTCTGCCCACTTTGAATTTTCGTCAACGTACTTTAAAAAGAAATGGCTATCTATCGGCCCCGCATAGTCGCTGTGCACTCTCTCCCAATTTTCTTCCGGCTGATCCCAGGGATGAATTGGCGCTTTATGTGGACTTTGGCACAGGTTTCGCAGCTTTTTACAGGCCTTTCAATGTCTTTAGCGTCTTATTCCCAGAAGACGTATCTCCTCGCGAGCTGCTTCATCTTGGATATTCCCTATTGAGTCGCATGACGTTCTACTAATATTTGTGCTTGGTTCGATCTTTTCCGGGAACGTACACCATCGAGTAGACGAATCTATAGAAGAAAAATCGATTAAAAAAAAAAAAATGTTTTTATCATTAATCTATAAACTGAACATATGTTCTAATTAGTATAAATTTATTATTAAAAATATTATCGTTGTTTGTGTTATAATATAATTATAAATATTGTGAAAATAAAACTATTAAACAAAAACGTTTCCTTCTATTTAATTAATAGAGAACATGAAAGAGAACATACAGTAATATTGGTGACCCCGATTTGATTGTTTTGCGAATTATTAATAGAAATTGAAGCAACAAATGTTTAAGGTTATTCCATTTAAATTATTCCTCGTAGACAATTTATTACATTACTAAAACGATAAAGGAAGACCAAACAGATGACTCGAACGTATCAGTAACGTATCTCGAACGAATTCAGCAATTAGAAGCAAATAAAGTTTCAGTCAAAATACCTCCGTTTTGGCTTGAACGACCTGATGTTTGGTTTCGTCATCTAGAGACCCAATTCAAATTAAGTGGAGTAACTACTGAAGGTACAAAATTTGATTACTTGGTATCACAATTAGATCGAAAATTTGAGGCTGATATAGTAGATATTTTAGACAGCGATAGCCATATCAAATATTCCTTAGCCAAAGCAAGACTTTTAAGCCTTTTATAAAGAGAGTGAGGATTCTCAGATTAAACGCTTAGTAGCTGGTCTAGAACTTGGGTATCTAAAACCGAGTCAACTCTTAAGAAAAATGACTTCATTGGTCAGTTGCTTGCAGTTGGTTGCTGGCAACTCCTGAAGAGACTATCAAACCAAGTTTGAACGTTAGTTCCAGAGAACCACTGACACGAACTACACGCAGTGGTCGTGCAGTGAAATTTCCATCACGGTACTTAGAGACAATTTAATCCTGAGTATCACATTTTCTTTTAATTTTTAGAATCATTGTCGTGTCTGTGTCCCTGGGAGGAAGTGATGTAGAAGAACAATCGATTAAAAACAATCTTTTTATTTTTTATCATTAATCGATAAACTGAACATTTGTTCTAATTAGTATAAATTTATTAAAAATATGATCGTTGTTTGTGTTATAATAGTAAATATTGTGAAAATAAAACTATTAATCAAAAACGTTTCCTTCTATTTAATTAATAGAGAGCATGAAAGAGAACACGCAGTAATAAATCTAGATAATCTCATTCGAAACCGCCGGAGTCTAGCTCCAACATCATGAATTGGTTTATCTCCTAACAATTGAACTAAACATTTATGTTCGGTCTATAATGTGAATGATTCCCCAAGAACGAATTGGGCTAACATTTACTAACAACATATAGCCTAACATTTGGGCTAATATATTCCCCAAGCTAAAATCACACCTAAAGGGGACTCATTTTGGTAGTGTTGCAAACATCCAACAGGCCGTGACGAGGGTACTAGTCAGCCTTACGGAAGATGATTTCCAGCACTGCTATGACGAGTGGAAAAATCGTTGGAACCGGTGTATTATTTCTCAAGGCTGCTATTTTGAAGGTGACAACATTAAATTGTAAATTTTTTGAATAAAAGTATTTTTTTTTAATCATTCTCATTACTTTCCGGACAAACCACGTATAAGTATGTAATTAGATTATTCCAATTTAGTTTTAGGTAAATTTCAAATATAATGTGTACTAATAAGGGCTGCAAATGGACTTAGACCATTTACAAAATAAAGGTTCCAAATATTTAATTACTGCTAACTGCTTGTTAAGAGATCCCACTATAATTTCTCTTCTGTTTCTGAATAAGAAAAGTAACAAATTGTATTATCATGAAAATGGATACTTCCCATGTACATGTCATGAAATGATAGGACACTAGGATAAGGTATAATATTATTTATTTGACTTTTGTGGTTGTAACAGGTAGCTTTTTAAACATAACATCATCATCTACTCATGTCTTCATTTATTATCCACACATATAGAAATAAAGAGGACATTCTCAATGGACGTGTTTCATCATGTAGGTGAGAATTTGGTACAGGTACTGTAACCATGTACTGCATAATCTGAGTTAGATTCCAGTCTCAATGATGTTAAATTGTCAGTTGCACATACCTATTTGACATTTGAAACTATATAAAGAAAACAAAAAACAAAACAAAAAAAAAACATAAATGAAGAGTGTTCTAAAATATCTGTCAAATAGAAAGTTTAGAAATGATGCATTTATTTGAATATAATTTAGTAATTGACACTAAGGGTGGGATCGAGCTCTGAGGGGCAGATAATGAAATAAAAAATGTGTGACTTGTCACATCACTAAAGTCCTATAACATTTTTGGAATAAAAAAATGAAATGATTTTTTCAAACATCTTTTATCCATAGGCAAAACCACCCCGAACTACATTATCCGCATAGCAACAAGATCAATGCATGTAGGAGTATACATAATAAAAAATACTCTAAACTGGCTACTAAAATTGCTCAATATTGTTTATTCCCGTTTACCAAAAATACTTTTTATTTTATGGAGAATAGCTAAGATCATGTAATTTATATTTATTCAAACTCGCAATATTCGGCATAACATTGCCTGCTATGATGCCCAACGTATAATCCGGTCTGCCAATATTATTTGCCACAGTGTAATGATGTTGCGAACTTACTATTATCACCCGATAAAATCATAAATTTATATTGTTATGTTAAACAAACACTCACACAATAAGATCATTTATCTTAAACGAATAACTTCAGCAATAATATAAATTTATATCACTAATAAAAAAATTGGAACTAATTAATTCAATAACAATATTAATTACAATGATAATAGTTAAGTACTCATGTAGCTTATTTATGCTTCATTTTATAATATACAGCACCGTTTTAAACTATATTTTTCCTTATTGTTTTTTTTTTTTGTATTTTCATTATGAGTTTCGTGTAGTTATTTTATTTTGTTTTAAATTGTAATCTCATGCATTGTATGTTGCTGTCAACTCATTGTTATTAGGCATAAACCTTAAAAACAGTAAATAAATCTAGTTATCTATCTATCTATACAGAAAAATATTATTGGCACAAGTTATGATGGTTCTGCACCTTCATACATAGATATTTCACCAGAAAAAAATTAAATGAAAAATCTTATCTATCTATTTGGTATCAGGACCCAAAAGATAAATATGAGTTTTTATTAATAGGATAAGGACAGTTTAAAATGTAGTTTAAAAAAGAAATGCAAAATAATCATTTGTAAGGCTTTTAGTTAATTCAAAAGAAGAATGAATGTCTGTCGGTTATTACTTTCAAATTCTAAAACGATGATAAATTCACTGATTATATCTTATCCTATGCATCATGAAGAAACTAGAATCTTTGTTACCAAAACCTAATTCTGTACTATATTTATGTCACAGCATAATATTTACTTGAATGACATCTTTCAGCTCATCGGTCGCTATCAGTTACAAAAACTGGGGAAGGACTAAAGGTATACATAGTTTTATACAACAGCATTGCATGATAAAAAAAAAAGCTTTATTTACTTTTTAACTTGGCTGAAGTATTGTTATTTGTTTGATGTTTAGAAAATTTTACATTGAAATCAGGTCTCTCGGATACAGCATTATTTTATTGGTGGAAACCATATTAATCTTTTGCATGCCAAAATAAATAATTAACCCTCCAATTACAATATTGCTTTCTCAATTGAAACCTTGTTTTCAACTTGATTTCCTGCATGCTAGATTTCCTATATTTTGGAGGTAAATTGTGGTTTTCACATAAGTGAAGATGTTTTTAGATCTCAAAACATCTGTCAGTTCTCATGCTTTGAGCCACCTGTTTATTGCAGGTATCTCTCTGCTGCACGCACACACACACACACACACACACACACACACACGCACGCAGGAATGAGAAAGCGGGTTCCGAGACGTCGTTATCCAGTGACCGCAGTGCTGCAGTGGTTGATCACTTGGCTGCTGAAGCATCTAGTGCTTCAAGTGAAGAAAGAAGAAGAGAATTGTGGGCATTGCTCGGTGGTGAAATTCGTAAGCATCACGAATTCGTCAAGGGTAAGCGTAATGTGCATACCGAGATTAAAGCTCATGCATGCACGATTCGCATGCTCTACGAGGCCATAACTAGAGAAGACAAAAACCCAGAAGGACAGACAGCAGTTGGAAACAGTTGCGGAACACAGACATCTTCGAGTTTGCGACTTCCTCAAGAGGACTCCAGCAAGGTGACATTGCCTAAGCAACCAAGCAAAAAGAAGAGGAAGAAGAACAGAAGACGAAGGACACAAACCGGACAGGAAGAAGCAGAGGTACATATTCCTGCTGAAACTGATTCCCTAAGGAATGAGAGGTGGCAATTAGTGAAGAACAAGAAGATAAGAAAAAAGAAGAACTCTAAGCAGAACACACAAAATAGACCTCCACGGCCAGACGCCTTGATGGTTAAAGCAAAGGAGGGCTCGACCTACGCAGACATCCTGCGTACGATAAAGAATGACCCCGAGCTTCAGGAAGTAGGAGAAAAGGTCCAAAAAATACGGAAGTGCCACACAGGAGGACTCATACTTGTTCTGGATAAAAATGCGCAGGACAAGACAGAATTAATTCGTTCTGCGATAGCAAAGAAAATGGTCGACAAAGCAGAGGTCACTAGTAAGAGGGATTCTGTTGCTATTGAGCTAAAGGACCTCGATGAACTGACTGACGCTAAGGAAGTGCACGAAGCCATCCGAAAACAAATCGATGGAGCAGGAAATATTGATATTTCCGTTGTAAAATCCCTTCGTAAGGCCTATGGTGGCACACAGACAACAGTGGTAATATTGCCTACCGATTTAGCAAGAAAAACGTTAGAAAAAGGCAGTATTCGAATAGGTTGGATAAATAGCCGTGTGAGAGAGAAGTTTTCTCCCCGGAGATGCTTCCGATGCCTCGACTATGGTCATCTGGCACGAAGCTGTGAAGGGCCTGACAGAACCGGACTTTGTTTCCGATGCGGCGAGGAAGGTCACACAGCAAAAGAGTGTTCCGGAGAACAGCGATGCCTATTGTGTGATGAAGGAAGAAACCGCAGACACGCTACTGGGGGCTTTGGTTGTCCTATGTACCAGCGGGCAGTAGTAGCAGCCAAACAGTGCGGTAGATGAGGTTTATGCAGTTAAACTTAAACCACTGCGAAGCAGCGCAGGACCTCTGCTGGCAAACAATTAATGAGAAGAGCATCGATGTGGCCTTGTTGTGCGAGCAGTACAAAAATGTTGATGGACCCCATTTCTGGATGGCGGACAAATCAGGACGAGCAGCAATTTGGGTCAGAAAGGGACTCTTCATTCAGGAGACTCAGCAGACAAGTATTGAAGGTTTTATTTGGATAAAGGTGGCCGGTATCTACATTTGTAGTGTATATGCCCCACCGAGTTACTCCCTGGACGAATTTGAGTTTATGCTCGATAGAATAATCCAGGAACTACGAGGTCGTCAACCGCTCGTAATTGCTGGAGACTTTAACGCTTGGGCTATAGAATGGGGAAGCAGAGAGACTAATAAGAGAGGCGAATCTCTTCAAGACGTATTCGCTGCACTTGATGTTGTTCTTTTGAACACTGGCAACACTCCAACTTTCTCAAGGAATGGAAAGAACTCTATAGTCGATTTGACCTGGGTTAGCGCATCTCTTTCTCGCTATAAAGACAATTGGCAGGTATGTGATCACTACACTCATAGTGATCATCATGCCATCTTCTTTGAGGCGACTTTATCAGATACCGTAGGAAAAAAAGCTAAACCTAGGAGTCCAGTGTGGAGCCATAGATCATTTGACCGAGATTCGTTTTGCACAATGATGGAGGAAAATGTTATATTACAAGGATCTGTAGAAGAGAAAGTCTCACAGCTGATGGAGCTTATTACTGATGCCTGCGATGCATCAATGTCGAAGACACGCAATAGAAACCATCGCATGGCCGTGTATTGGTGGAACGAGGAGATCGCGGTACTTCGACAGGCATGTCTTCGTACAAGAAGACTGGCCCAGAGAGCGAGAGACCGCCCGGTTTATGATGTCCGAAAACAAGAGCATAAAAATGCTAAAAGGAATCTGGTAAAGGCAATAAAAGAAAGCAAACGTAAGAGTTGGAAAAAGCTATGCGAAGAGGTTAACGAAGACACATGGGGAAGACCATACAAAATAGTCATGGCAAGGTTGAAGACTTCATGCCTATCGCCTCCAACTTCACCTGACCTGATGGAAAAAATAATAGCAGCCTTATTCCCTAGAAGAACAGAGGTGGTCTTTGAAATAAACCAGCTCGAGGATGAGGGACAAATTCCAGAAATCACTATGGAAGAACTAGAAGCAGCTTGCACTAAAATACGGGATTCCAAGGCTCCCGGACCGGATAACATCCCAAATAAAGCGTTAAAAGCTGCGATCAAGTCAAGACCAGAACTATTCCTGGACATCTATAATTCTTGCCTCCGCGAAGGGATCTTTCCAACCCAATGGAAGAAGCAACAGCTCGTGCTCCTGCCTAAGGGAAAAGGACCTCCGGAAGACCCTGCATCTTATAGGCCAATCTGTCTTCTCAACACTGCAGGCAAGGTTTTGGAGAGGATCGTTTATGGCAGAATGACCGATTTCAGTGAAGGAGCTCGAGGACTTTCAGACAACCAATATGGTTTTCGGAAAGGAAGATCGACTATCGAGGCAATAGACTTTGTGATCAGATCTGCTCGAGAAGCAATCGCTGGAAAAAGATGGAGAAGGGGTGGAAAAAAGTACTGCGCCATTATAGCATTGGACATAAGGAATGCTTTCAATTCAGCAAGATGGGACTGTATTATGGAAGGACTGCAAAGGATGAATATTCCGCAATACCTAATAAGGATTATTATCAGTTACTTTACTGATAGAATCTTGTTTTATAATACGGATAATGGAAGTAGAACCTATAAGATTACAGGTGGAGTTCCCCAAGGTTCTGTATTAGGGCCCTTGTTATGGAACATAATGTATGATGCGGTACTGAGGCTCCCCATGCCGGAAGGAACTGTAACACTCGGTTTTGCAGATGATCTGGCAATAATGGTACGTGGAAAACTGCTGGAAGAGATAACGTACAATGCTAACAAGGCAGTAGTTACGATTCGCCAGTGGCTTTCATCGGTAGGCCTTCAGCTTGCTGATCATAAGACTGAAGCAGTCCTCATTACTAGTAGAAAAGTAAGAGAAACGATCAGCCTGACCGTTGGAGAATGCGAAGTCCATTCTAAGCGATCCATTAGATATTTGGGTGTGCAGATTGACGCCAGGTTGCGATTCGACGAACACCTGTACTTAGCTAGCTCCAAAGCAGCCCGGGTTACAAATGCATTGGCCCGAATTATGCCAAATATCGGTGGACCCCAGCAGAGTCGGAGAAGACTGTTGGCTAATGTAGCCAGTTCCACGCTGCTATACGCGGTACCGATATGGGTTAATGCCTTTCACGTACAGTCATATGCCCGTAAAGCTATCAGTATGCATCGAAGAAATGCACTGCGGGTTGCTCGAGCGTTCCGCACTGTTTCCTATGATGCTGTGTGTGTCATAGCTGATATGCCTCCGATTGATCTTCTGGCGGAGGAACGCAATCGAATTTACCATAGAAGACGTGGACAGCCCAATGCTCACTGGCCTACGGTAGATAAAGAAGAGAGAAGGAAAACTGTGGAAAGCTGGCAAAGGCGATGGGATTCATCATCTTCCGGAAGATGGACCCACAAGATGATTCCCGACATATCAATATGGATCGCCCGCAAACATGGAGAGGTTGACTATTATCTCACCCAACTGCTCACCGGACATGGCTGCTTCAGAGCCTATCTAGCCAGATTCATGCTAGAAAAGGAAGCTTTGTGCATTTGTGGCCTCGCCGACGAAACGGTGGAACATGTTTTCTTTTGTTGCAGGAGATTAGCCAAAGAGAAGGAGCAGCTTGATGTGATTCTGGGGAAGAAGTCTACCCCGGAAAACTTAGTTTCGTTGATGCTGATCAAGCAGGAGAATTGGAGGGCTGTTACAGACTATGCCGCGAAAATCGGCAGGTCCCTTAGAGCCCAGGAGAGGGAAAGGAGAGGCCAAGCAATGGCATGATAAAGAAATAAAGAAGTAGGCACTTAGCCACTCGGCCCCCCGTGAAGTAATGCCTGACAGCGGTTCCGTGGGGTGGCATTGAAGAATAGGGAGGTGGTTTTTTAGTGAGTAGGAATCTCACACTGTTGTGGACTTATAGTCGCACAGCGTCTTATGTAAGATTTTTCCCCTACCCAGAAAAAAAAAAAAAAAAAAAAAAAAAACACACGCACGCGCACGCACACGCACACACTAGAATTATTTCAGGTAGTCAATATTTATGCTAGAATTCAAAAGGGAAATGAAATCATGCAACAGAACCCTAAAAATGATAAAAGAAGTGACATTCTCAAGAGTTAGCTACAATGGTAAAAGGACGAAGTACTAAGGTTGACTAAGATCCTTGTCGTACTGGGTTATTACTTGGCACTGTTACTTGGTTTATGTTTTCCTCAAATTTTTTTATCTGTTTAGAACTATTAACTATTTTAATAATAACAGATAACAAAATAAAGTGAGTATGTACATTTCATTTGACTGAACACAGTGACTGAAAATCAACAGGCTGCTCTGATGACACTTGAAAACTTGAAGGTGACAAATTTTGGAAAGTTATTATCCATATCTAGAACAGTCAATTTGCTTGTACAGGCTGTGACATGTACTATGGCTATTGAAGGGTGTTTTTATAGCTTTAAAGTTATAAGGTAAAGGAATTGGCCAAATTAAAGTAAAACAGAAGAAGTGCACCCTGGAGGGTGCATTAGGAACTGAAGAGTTAAAAATGTGTTTAAATTTCTGAGGGCCCCGAAATGTGTACTGAGAGGTTTCTAAAAGTTATTTTAATTTTAGATAAGTTTATCTAAAATTAAAATAATTTTTCCCTAATAAAAACGAGGTATGAGGAAAAATAATAATAATGAAAGTATTAACTCAGTCAAGGAACTATGGGGATACCCCTTGGGCACAAGCTTCTTTAAACCTTTCAAAGAGTTTATTCAAATGGGAGCAGATTTTAAATTTTTTAGAAATAAAATTCATGCTTAATTTTTTTATTATTTTACAAATTACATATTTCTATTTAATATGGGCTATATAAATGAACTTATGATTACATATATACATTGCATTTTAGGTATTACATATATACATAACGTTTTATCAGGTTAAATCATTCAATCGCTGATCAACAATATGAGAATCAGACAACATAAGCAATCAGATAAAAACATAAGCTGCAATAAAAAGTAATGATAAAATAAAACATAAATATACATCCTTATATATATAAAAATCTCGTGTCCCGATGTTTGTCTCTCTATTTCTCAGAAACTACTCAACCGATTTTAATGAAATTTGGCTCAATGTATATAGTTTTGGCCAACTTACCGGACCGGATAGTTTTTAACTTGATTAGTGATCAAAATAATTTTTATATAGCGAATTATTGCAAATACAGTAGGTCGTGTTTCGATTTATTAACATGGCGTCATATGTCGATTTCATAATGTTTTTGTTTATAAGCATACTTTTGTAATACAGGTTATCATTATTATAATTTTGTATTGCGTTATGTGAGTGCAGTTATTTGTTCCTATATTATTATTTTCCACAGACAAATAGTAATACAAATTTGTATTTATTGTTAATTTTCATTAAAGAATAAATAAATCAAGAAAAGTTTACAATAAATTATCAAATGTGTAGGTACTTTTTCTTCCTTTTCCTTTTTTATTTGTATTTAAATTAAATTACTAGCTAAGCGCTGAAACGCTTTGCTGTGGCCCACCCTGATATCAACTTTTAGTAAAGTAAATACATTTTAATAATTTAAATTAGGCTATTATTTGAAATAATACACTATAAATGTTGTAACAGCACCTACTGTCATAGGTGTAACCTAATAGAAAACTGACTTGGGGAGTCAGTGTTGCCAAAAATTAGTGAAAAATAGTAAGCTGGCTACACTGCGGGTAAACAGTCGTAAAACCTCCCTCACAAAAAGAGTGTGTTTTGATTAGGTGTTGTGGGATACTTTGTGATTTGCTAAAGAACTGCATAATTAAGACTTTAATATTATATTTTCAGTTGATTTATTTAACAGAAGTTTCTTCATTTTCATTATTCGTTTTGTTATTATTATTTAAATACAGTGTTTTTTTATTTTACCAAACCTTTTTATCATTTTTATCCCGAGATCTAAAATGTAAAATTTAAAAAATGTCAGTGAAGATTTGTAATTCCTCCTTTATCAACAATAATTTAAAGTTGAGAAAATTTAATCCCAATCGAATAGAGGCTGTTACTTCCTATTCAGCAGAGTTGTAATTATCTTTAAATGTAAAATTTAAGAAATGTTAGCGAAGATTTTAATCCTTTCTTTAATTTAAAGTAGGCTATTATTGGGAATGATATTTCGTTGTTACTTTCACCAGAATACAATTTTTTACTTATCTTTAAATGATTGTTGATTAAGAAAGGATTACAAATCGCAGCATTTTTTAAATTTTATATTTAATGATTATTACACCTCTACTGAACAGGAATAATTGTTATTTGGGTAACCTCAAGTTTCAGATTTATCCGCCATAAATATGAGAGTACTACTGCAAAATAATCCATCGGCAGATATATTTTTTAAACAATTGCTCTATATTGGAAACGGTGAAATAGAGCTGCATCGAAATTAAAAATTTATCAAATTACCAGAAAATTTCTGAACTGTTGTAGAGACGAAAAATGAACTGTCTACGAAATATAAAGTGTCTTTCCTGATATTTTGAACAATTATTTGGACTATAATTGGCTGGGTAGTCGTGCTATTTTGGCAGCAAAAAATGTTGATTTCGATGAAATAAACTTCCAAAATTAATTGACAATGTTCTAGATGTAAACGAAGCCGTAAATTTCGCATCTGAATTTTTTTTTAATTCGCTGGATATACACCCAAACAATCTCCAGTTGAAGATTGGCTCACCGATCATTCTTCTTCGTAACTTAAATCCACCTCAATTGTGCAACGGTACACGTTTAGTCATTAAAAGGATCACAGGAAATGTCATTGAAGGAAAAATGTTGCCTGGAAGGTTTACAGGAGATATCGTCCTGTTGCCACATATTCCCCTGGAACCGACAGAATTTTCAATAAAATTTAAAAGGCTTCAATATCCTATTCGTTTGGCTTTTGCCATGACCATAAACAAATCCCAAGGGCAAACAATGTCCACTTGGACTTTGAAAATCCGTGTTTTTCCCTTGGGCAATGGCATAACTCACTTGGGAAATGGGTATCGCCTGCTCACATGTGTGGAAACCATCAAATCTTTGGTTTGTGTTAAAAAAAAAAACAAAAAAAAAAACAGGTTAACCAAAAACATTTGAACAAATTAGTACTTGAATAAATAAAAATTCTTAATTGTATTTTGTAAAAACCTCTTTAAGAAGAGATTTATTATCACTCAAATATATTGCTAAATTCAAAGCTTCAACACACCACCCTCCTACCGAACACTTATTAGCCGAAGGGTTGGGAAATCGAGGTCTCAAAGAAATTGAGAAAAACGCCTATCAAAAGGACATATATGACGCGTTAACCAAGATTGGCATGACCCTGAGCAAAATTAAACCCGTTGTTAAACTAACAATACCAAGTTGAAGTAGTGTTAGGCCAATAATCAATAGATCAATGGCTGAGGTTACCAAACCTTACTTCAGTCATCCTTTTTAAAATTAGTGGAAAAATATAGCCATTTCGAGTTAGTTTATACCGATCCATAAAAAAAGGGCGATAGTGTTGGCAGCTCTGTGAGTCGTAAACACAATCAGCTCCTTTTTAATCAAACTACATTGAAATATGAGATGTAAAAAATAAAAACTTTAACTTTCCTATATTCTTTACCAAATAATTTTAAATGGTGTAATGCTCTATTCTCAATCACGTTGGATTTTGATTAGCAGAAAGGTTTTCATCTTTATCAATGAATATTGGTATTACTGTATTTGTTTAAAAATATTAGGATATAACTACTGGGCCACAGCAACGCGTGGCCGGGTCTGCTCGTATGTATATATTTTTGTAAACATATCAAAATTAAGATATAAAAATATAATTAAAAATTTTGCACCAACTATCATGGAGCCTAAGGGGTTTATATAGTAAGTTAATTAGATAGTAAGTATACAGAGTTAAGGAATGAATGCAATATAACTGGTATAATAACAACATAACTGGTGCAGAATGTGTAGGAGGTTCATTACTTTGTTGCCCAATTTGCAAAGGCATGGGGTCTCAAAGCTGCAATAAAAAATAATGATAAAATAACACATAAATATATATATGTATGAATGTATATATTTTTGTAAACATAGATATAAAAATATATTTTAAATATTTTGCACCAACTATCATGGAGCCTAAGGGGTTTATTTATTAAGTGTACGGAGATGATGTATATTCTTACCAAGTGATAACTCTGGCCAAATTTCCACCTTCGGGGCTCCACCTGAAGTCTGCTTCCACACTCCGAGGTAAGGAATAATAATAATGACAATGCACCCTCCTATAACATTACAAATAACCTTTTAAAAATTATAAATCAGTGGAAATATAGAAACGAATTGGGTTAAAACATGATCTATGAAAGGGAAATATTGAAATTCTTTACAAACAGTATGACACCGACAGACACAGTTTTTCACACAATTAAATTATGCAAACAAACACATAAGATGAATATTACTAATGTATGTATATATATATATATAAATAAAAAACACAAATGTATGAATACCCTTAAGGGAAAAGTAAAGTAGATATAATTCTTACCTCAGTTGGCGTTAGGAGGCTGCTTCAGCTGCCTTGTGATCTCTAAAAGAAAATTATGCATCCTCTCATTAATGCCATATCTCCTTTTACAGTAAAATTCCGCAAGGTACCCAGCATTGTCATTTTTATTTGTACCATACCTTCTAAAGTCTCTCCACATCCTCTCAACGTTTTTGGTGAGCTCCGGAGACAGGGTCTACAAAATGTATGCTGTGCTTAACCGTAAGGTGTTCATATTGAAGGAGGGCCCGGAGGTTCCTATATCCTCCCCAGAGGTCGGACATGATAGTGGTACCTGGGGCAATTCGGCGCAAAATAATACCCAAGAGGGTGCCTCCCGAACGATCTGGGACTGTTTGAAAGAAACATTTTTTGGTCCCTCTTTCGAAGGCGCAAAAACCCAGACTCCTTCGATCAGCCTCCCTCTGTGATATTTTGATGTGCCGAATTTAGCCTCATCTACGTCTACCACCAAGAAAGGTGGTAGACGTAGATCCTGTATCCTGGCATTTCGTCCACATGTGGGACATGTCATTTCAGTTAGGAGGACCCTATGCCTTTGATAATACTGAATTGCGTCTTCCTCTAGAAGGCCAACCTCCACAATATTTAATGCATTTATGGTATTTATGATAAAATAGCAAGCGTCATTGCTGAGAACTGCAAGTGTTGTGGGCCGATAGAGGAAGTTGAATTAGGGAAGATTCCTTATTTCGGCGGACTCTGCACAGCTGGAATCTTAATACTAATACCAAGTTAAAACCGAAGTTTCATGACGGTGCTAATTTTGTTCTATATTTCCTTTAATTTTGGTTTTCTTTTATTAAAACTACCACACAAATACCGCATAGATGCCGGGCACCCTGGCTAGTATTAATATAATTAATAAGTCGCCGACTTAACTAATCCAACTTCCTCTGTTTAGACATAACTTAATTCCTCTGTTAATGCGATGTTTCCAAAAAATAGGGTGTTTAGGGCGCGATATTACGATTAGCTATTATAACTAAAATATTAATTATAATTAGCCGTATTTAATCATATTGAAGTCAATAAATATTATAAAGCAAAGTGTACCATGTGCGTTAACAGCACCAAATTATTGGGGGGGCGTCAATATTTTCCGAGATTGGGTAGGTAGAAATAGGAGGGGCTAGAAGTTAAAGTAATAACCCCTAAAAACAATTGTTTGGACATTTAATTCATCCTCTTCAGTTATACATTTACATTACAGTCCCAACAATTGTTTTTATTATTAATCATTTTTATAATGAATCCCACTATAACATACGATGTCTTGATTTTCTTGTTGATGTCTTGATTGATTGGTTCAGTAAAGGTTGTTAATTATAAACTAATGTTACTAAAAAATCTATGAAATTTGATAATAAAGCGCTGTTTAAATTAAGAGGCAATAATGATATATCAGTGCCAATTTAATGATTCAGACTTCAACTAGACGGTCCTGAAATGAATATTTTATTTCTTATTCTACAATCCACCCCGGCGATTTTTAGGCGGTGGCCGAGAGATTTGATAATGCTAACTTAATTAAGTTAGCAATTTATCCAATCAGAATACCACGCATTTGCTAATTGCTTATTTGCAAGTTGCAAACCTCAGGAACAAGACTGACTATTTCTATATGCGTTTAATAATAATTTCTTATTTTGTATGATATTTTTATATCTCCTGTAACTGAGCGTCATATTTACTAAAATATAATTTCATAAAATGTGTACCGGCTATTAAATCCCTAGTATCTTTTACTTTTTTAGTAACAGTTACTTTTGGATACCATGGAAACAGTTGTGTATTGATCAATTTGATTGTAGACATGCATTCTAGTTTGTATTGATACTTCAATAAGTGTCAATTATACATCTCTTTCTTGTGTAATTAGTTTATCTGTTGCCTTTATTGGTATGTTATTTTATTACTTAATTTAATAGACTGATTAAATAATAAGATATTAAAAACTTGGTACTGTAATCTAGTTTTAATTTCCAGACCTGAAACAATGACATTACCAAAGCATAAGCTCTCATATCTTGCTCAAAATCCTCTTCTTATAGTACCTCCTAAGCCTCCAAGATATACTTTAGACCAATGGTACATGACCCGCAAAGAAAGGTTTCGATTTATGGATGACCAGCACCAATTAGCTGATCGTTTAATGCTTCACGCAGAAGGAATAATTGAGGAAACAGCAGAAGAAACATTAAAAAACCGTAGGGAAGTTGATCACCAATTAGAAGTAAAAGTAAAAGATATTGAATTTCAAAAAGGAACACTTGAACAGCAAAAAAAAGAGATGGAAAAAGAAATAGAGGCGCTCACAACTTATCAAGAAAGGATTCAAAACTGTCAAAAAACTTTAACTGCGACTGCTCTGGAAATATGTCAGAAATGTGTTATTTTGAGGTAACCAGCCCCTAAGTTTAATACTTGTATATAAGAAATACCTTAATTTACAATGGTTATTATTAACTTTTCATGGAAACTTACATGAGAGCTTATCTTATGTTTTCACTGCTAATATGTGTATGGGTGATATTTTTATATAGAGGCTTCAGCTGATGATTTCCATTTTTCACTTACCTCACTCTTTTTTTTTTTTTTTCTGTTACATTATTTTTGGAATTAATATTTGCTATATTATTTCCATGACAAATCAAGGTTTGAGAGTTTGAAAATTTTCTAAACACTAAAAATATAATCTTTCTAAGGTGATATTAAATCCCTAACAGTTCCCTTGTTAAAAAACATGATTGTATTACACTTAATTTTTTTGAACATATATTAACAAATTATAAGTAAATGAATGCGACCAACCTGGAGAGATTTGATGTTTTAGATTAAATTGTTAAACATCAAGCTTGTGATTACTTTAAGGAAGTGTATCTTATTCTTAAATTTGAATAACTGAAGTTAGAATCATTCATTCATAATCTAGTCAAGGATGATGAATTGCTTTTATTTGAATGCATAAGCTATTTTAAATATAGTTGTTCTAACCAATATCTGATTTATAATAAATAATTTTCAAGCCTATATTGGCTTTGTTACTTAAAGTAAATATATTGAGCTAAATTAGTAAAATATATATACATTTATTCTATAACACAGTTGAATCAAAATGTTTACTTGTTTTGAAGTGGAAATGGTTGGGGGTGCCCTTTAAAGGATAAGACTTTTATGTGAAATTACATATGAACCTTGCAGTTGACTATCTCCAATTTCAATAATTTTTAGGAAACCACTTTAAATAATATTTCTTTTTGCTAAATCCATAAAAACTTAAATATTTCGGTCCTACATGAACAAAGTAAAAAGGTATGAATTTAACAAAAAAGGAGAATTATTGAAAGTGCTTTTCTAAGAAATTTTGAAATCGGAGTTCACAGATTTACCCTATTTTCAGATTTTCATCAGAGCTAATACTATTAACATGTTATTAAAAACTAGTTTTTAATAACAACAAATAAAAAGAATAAGGTACAAATAATTTTTAAATAAATAGTTACAATAAATGAGTATAGAGAAGTAATGAGATTATTAAATTTTAATTTGGTTTAATAACATGAATAACATAACACTTTAAGATTAAAATTATTTTGATTACAATAACATATTAAAAGAATTATAAAATTGAAATCATCTGTAAATGGTAACAATAAAAAATATAAGAGTAACAATCAATATAAAGTAAGGATGAGACTATCATTAGAATGTATAATTTATTTATATGAAATAAATATAGATGGGGAAATGATGTAGATAGTTACATAAATCAAAAGAATTACATGCTATATACTTCTAATTTAGTGTAACAATATGGAAATGGTTGAAGGATAGGGAATTAATAAAAAGAGAAAGTTAATGGATGAATGAAAATATGATTGAGATAGGCCAATAATTAATCAACAGAATACTTAATGAAAATATACTAAATGACAATAAATACCCTGATTCATCGTATCATCGGGATTTACAAACCACTTTTATTTTATTTTATCTTAATATTGTTACACCAATGTGGGATAAAATAATTGTATTTGCGTAAAATTATTACACAGAAATGACGCACATTAGTCCGCACCTATCCCCCCTATTTTTGTATGTATTTCCAATATCCATCGGTAATAGTGAGCTTCTACCCTTCGAGCTGTGATTCCGCTCGATTTTAAATACTTTTTTACTCTCTCGATTAAATTCCAGTTAAATGAGATATTGCTACGATATTACCCCAGCTACGATAACACATGCAGAATTTGCAATTCCAGTTATATTTTTTAGAGAAGCATGTTTAGGTTTGGATCTGCCATTAAGGTAGAAATACAATTAATGGAGGGAGTGCAAATTATGATTATTAGGTTACTTGAGCAAGTAAAAGAACAAATCAGAAGTCTGAGAGCAATGAATATAACACTGAAAAATGATTTGATTGACTGCTTCCTAGTCAAAGAAAGTTCTAAAACTCTTTTCAATGTAACAGAAATAATCATCAATCTAAACAATCGTAATCATAAAGTTGCCATTAATGTTATAAAAAAATCTGGTGCGATGCACTCAACAAAACCATTTTGGTCAATATTTAAGAATACTTGGTTCTTAATTATTCGAAATTTTTCACGATCGGAATACTTTCCCTACAAATATTTGATATGTAAAAATATTATTCTTTAAAACTGTACTGTATTAAGCATTACAATTGTACATTCATTTCTATTTACATATTATTTCTAATTATATATATGTATGTAATTACATTTCTTTTTTTTTCCGGTTGGCGCATTAGGCTGCGCTATATGGTTTACAGACATTTGTGTTGCTTGCGGGAGCATAGACAGCCTGGAGGGGGTAGCCCAAACCTCACGTTGCTGCAAGCCATGGTCTCTATGATGCAGCGGCAGACTACCAATACCTCCATTTCAATCCCATTGGGGCCAGTTTGGCAGTGCCCTTCCCACCGATGACGTCAGCTCTCTCGGTTTCAAGGATTATGGCAGCTCAGAGTCATCAGGCCCAGAGAACCAATATTTCTTTCCCCGAAGCATACCGTCCTTTTACCAAACCTCCGGGCGGTTACTGACACCTGGAAAACCATACCGCGATTTTCGATAAGAAACACGGGGAAGGGTTATCAATGCTACGCCCGGTCGGTGTGAGTCGCCTCCAGTAGGCTGACGGGGCTCACATACCCTGGGGGTGGGGGAAGGCTTCAACTGCGCATGGCTTTCTTGGGTGGGCGGTCACCCATCCAATTACTAACCACGCTCGACATTGCTTAACTTTGATTATCTATTGCAAGCTCCTTTGTCCACTCGACCATCACGGCCCCACTATTTAAATACATAGATTAGTACTAATATTTATGACCTCACCCTAAACCATTCCCATTTCATAACTATCTATGGTCAACTATTTACCACCACTGATCACTTCGTTACAGTGCTCAAATTGAGGAAGGACCAAGTATATTTATTGTATATTTTTTAGAGCTGATTAGTTGTTATAATTATGAATAAAGAGGTAATATTTTTTAGAGAAGCACGATTAGGTATTGATCTTTGCCACGATGAAGTAGAAACAGAACTAATTCGAGAAATACAATTAATGGAGGGGGTGCAAAATATGATTATTAGGTTACTTGAGCAAGTAAAGGAACAAATCAGAAGACTGAGAGCAATGAATTATACACTGAAAATTGATTTGGAAGATAAAGCGAATGTTCTGATGATTGATCAGCATAATGCCAGGCTGAAGGAAACCGATTTGAACCTATCGATTTACCATGGAAAAGCACCATTAAATCCAGCGTAAGTTCTTTTTATAATTATAATGGAGGAGAAGATAGTAAGTAATAAGTAATAGTAATAGTATATAATGCTGAAGCAGGCCAAGACTCAACTTGTGGGTCGTAGAGCCGTATAATAATCAAATAGTATATAAAATTATTATAGTACTGTTGTTAGTACTTCGTACAGTGGTATTTCAAGAACGAAGTTGGCTCTACTTACTGCATTGATTTCCATTGCTCGCTATTCGTTTGGATTTTTATATATAAATATATTTTTGGGGGGGGGAATGGGAAATAAATCCGTACAGGGCTCAAATGATCTATGTATGCTTCTGACAACAATCAAACATGTAACAATCGAATATAGACCATTTTTCGACGATAGGTCGTGATTGGGAATGGATAAAAGGGGTTCATTCAGTGATATTCTATTTTACTCAGATAGGGACTGTTACTATATCTTGATTCAAATTAATAGTAAATAAAATTGCGATTCAATTAGATTGTGTTCATTAAAGATTATAGATTGCCATATGTTTCTTCCAATAGATAAACATTTTAACCTAGGAGAGGTGTCCTCGCATTTCCTTCATTCCATCATTATGTAAGTATAAATATCGAGCAAGTCATCCTGATGCATAATAATATAATAGCTAGACAGAATAGACATGTTGTGGAAAGAAATGGTCAAACCTGTCATACTAATCCTACGGGCTGTGTGAAATTACCTAAACCTATTGTGGCATTCATTGTCGTCTAGATGAGTTCCAGATTGGTCACTTCGAGCTACCAATGCCTTGCTCATTTTAATATCCTCGCTTTCATTTCTCAAAATATGGACTGCCCAGTGGAAGGTCCAAATATGGACTGTTCCTTGTTCGTCCTTCTCTTCTGATCATTGCTACTCCGATCCCAGTTATCTTTGCTTATCCTTCGGAGGACTTCTCTCTCAAATCTTTCAATTATTTTTTATAGGGCGCTAGTTACAGTCCAGGTCTCCAGGTCTTATTACAGGAGTGTGTTTCACTTGCAAGCCAGCAATATATCCAATTCTTTATTGGGGATCATAATTTGTTCTAGTTATTCACTATCTAAGAGTAAAGACTTCTTTGGACCAGATAGTATCCAACACTCAGAGTCTCAAAATTGTGGATCTAAACTCCTGATCAAAATTAACGCACCACTTCAATATTTTACTGATAATTCTATATTTTGAATTCATTATAATACTGAGCAATTCTTTCTTTTTAGGAAGACCAGGAATAAAAAAACGAAACATTAAAACATATTTTTCTTTATAGGCGGGCGCAATCGACTATAGGGTGCGCTAGTAGTTTTGTAAAATGTCGGAAAGAACGGGGATAGACATAGTTGATGTGATAGAGATAATGGGTAATTTTAAAAGACCATTAATTGAAGGGCAGGCTATCCTTGATGCAAACCACATAATTACATGTGTAATAATATCTAGAAGTAAAAAAACAGTTATTTTACAAGCCTTGGGCCTTCAAACTAGCAATCTTAAAGGACTGCCCCATCAAATAAAAGTGGAAATCAAATTTATTAATAATAGTAAGCAATTTTCTTGTCACTGTACGTGTAAAGCTGGTAGTTCTGGTAAATGCAAACACATCATTGTAAGTTTACTCTACGTTTTTCGGTTAGTAATAACATTAATTACCTATTCATACAATCATTGTTATGACAGCTTAGATTCTTTGTCATGTTATTTATTTATATGTCAAAACTTTCAGGCTTCGCATTGAAAACTTGGAACAATTAAGCACAACGGATGTAAGACAAAAATGGGGAAAATTAAAAAAGAAAATCAAATATGACACTATCGTCCCAATGTTATTTGCATAAAACTATAATAAAATGTCAATTACTAATATTTACCTGGATAAATATAATCACTTTCTTTAAAATGAAGACTACATATCGTCATATGTTTCTAAACAGGCTTATCTATTCTTAATTTTACAATAGACTCTCTAAGAAGCTTTTTATTTTTTGGAAATAAATGGAATGACACGTCTTTTGATTTTTTAATTGAACACCGAGGGACCGAGCAATACCTATTAGACATTTTTCAAATAATTTTTTGCTCAATCGGATTTTAATTATGGAAAAATAAATTAAAAACGCGAAAAAAACCCTATGAATCCCAGGTAATGGCCCGGCTTTTATCCCCGTTTCTCTAGTTCCTGAAAGAAGCAGCACAGTCGCTTGCGCCCGCCTATTGAAAAAATTATTTTTTATAAATGAACAAAAAAATATCAGTTTTAGAAAATGTACAATAAAAGTTTAAAATCTTTTTATTAAAATTACAGTTTTATAAGTAGTTGGTATTGCCTCCTCTGGCCTTAAGTACTGCTTCCAGACGCCTCCTCTTGCTTTTGATGAGATTCGCAAAGCTGTCTTGAGAAATATTCCCCCACTCTTCCAGTGCAGCTTGTTCCAACTGTAACAGGGTGATAGGAGCTGGTACACGGCTTCTAATGCTTCTTTTGAGTTGGTCCCAGACATGCTTAATGGGATTGAGGTCAGGACTTCGAGCTGGTCAATAAATCCTTTCAATGCCCTCTCCATTTAGGAATTGTTCTACAGAAATTGCCCGGTGTGGTCTTGCATTATCCTGCATAAATAAAAACCCTTCTCTGAAATTTCTACCAAAAGGCACAACATGGTTTTGTAGGATATCTTCTGCATACCTTGCTGCATTCAAGGATCGTCCTCGGATAACCACTAACTCTGTGCGAGCCTCCATCGTGATACCACCCCAGAACATTATTGAGCCCCCGCCAAAAGAAAGATGTGGGATACTGTTGCATTGGGCGAACCTTTCTCCACGCCGCCTCCATGTGCGAACACGCCCATCAGAAGATGTTCGCAGAAGAGAAATTCTGATTTCGTCGGAAAACAAAACCCTCCTCCAATCGTCGAAATTCCTATTGACGTGTTCTCTGGCGAATCGTAGTCTCGCTACTCGGTGCTCCCTGGTTAGAAGAGGTCCTGAGGCAACTCTTCTACTGCTCAAATCAAGCTCCCTCAACCTTCTCTTGACAGTAGAGGCCGAAATGGTTACTCGTCTGATACTTTGAATAAGGTTTCTCAGTTGAGAACTTGTAACTTGCCTTCTTCTGAGAGCTTGTAGGCGTAAAAATCAATCATCTCTCTCGGTTGTGGCTCTTGGGAGCCCTTGTCCATGCCTTCGTGCATGAGTACCGGTCTCTTGGAATCGCTGGAGGGCTCTCCCAATAGTTGTATGGTGAAATCCAAGTCTCCTGGCAACTTCCTTCATATCCTTCAACTGGCTATATCCTTCAGAGAGAAGAGTTAAGGCCCTGACAGCTTCATACTCGGATAAATGTCTAGTGGGGGCCATGAATGGAAATTTTAACAAATTTACTTCAAAACTTATGCAAAAGCAAGCGTTCACTAGGCAGCAGCTGCAATAAAACTGACTAAACTGAGGAATCAAACAATAGAATAAAATCATGGATTTAATAAACACCATTTCAAACGGGATCAAAAGCAACAATCTCTGTTTTTAAACAATCCTTGGATCATAAAGAAATGAATAAACATCAAGAGGTGCAATTTATTTAAGTAAAATAGGATTTATAGTTAAATTCTATGGTGGTGCGTTAATTTTGACCAGGAGTGTAGATCGTAAGGGTTACTTAAAGCCACAAACAAGTGGGACTCATTTTATCGATTATGTGCCTGCATTTCAACCCAGTTTAAAGATTTTGATCATTTAGTGTGTTTTTATATCATTGGATAACCCTGGTAATAACCTCTGAAGTGAATAAATATAGTTACCCCCCTCCCCATACCAACTTCATACAGTTAGAGACATATTTGAAGACCATCCTTGCTTTTCCGTACTTGTGTTATCCACAATTCCTAATTGCTTTTATAGCCACAAATTACATTCGGTTGGTAACAACGGAGTGAGAATGAAATGTCAATAAACTCAAAATAATTTAAGCGGTCATTTTGTTTTACTCACTCCAATATAATAATAACAGTAATCCAAATTTCCTATAATATAATGAACAGCTTTCACCAATCACTTTAAACTCCATAGGACTATCACCCAAGAAGAATGGATTGCTCAAACTCAAAGAAATATTGACGCAGCAGCTAAAGAATTACTTGTTGGTAAACCATTAAGAGCATATGTTGACACTCTTCTTAACCAAATGGTTGAAGATTTAAGAACTCAGTATGATACCGTTAATAAAGCTTTTATGAGAAGAATAAATGAATACAAAGAGACTAAAACAAAATTAGAGAATCAGCATTTTGAGGTTTGTTGTCGTATAGAACTCAAATTATTTAACTAATGTAATAAAAAGTACACATATGTAATTAAATCTTTATATATATATATATATGTAAGGATGTATGTAAGGAATTACAATGAGTAAAAATGGATATGGAGGTGGGGCACGATGAAACACAAAAGTTTTTTTACCCACAGCACCCACCTGTTACTTTATTTTAATTTTTTTTATTTTTTCCATGTTACCATAGGATCTAATCTATGTAAGAAATGCGTTAAACATTATTTTATGCATCATGTCTGACCGCGAGCAGCTATTTTCCAAAAAAATAATTTTGTTTCATTGTGCCCCGTGCATGGGCGGATCCAGCCGATCGTAAAGGGGGGGGCTGCAGTCCTAAGGGGGGGCTGTAGCCCCACAGACCTTTATTTGGATCTGCTAATCAGCTTTTTTACCTTTATGTTCCTTTCCCACAACTGAAATTCGACTTGTTCTGCACATTATTTGTTCTTTAACTTGCTTTCTAACATTAAGGAAAGTCAAATTCTATCTTTAAATGACGAAAATTTTTCCAAAGGGAGGGGCTGCAGCCCCCACAGCCCCCCCCCCCCCCCCTGGATCCGCCAATGGCCCCATGCCCGGGGTACAATGAAACACTATTATCTTATACCATATTTTTTCTCCCCCTTAACATGTTTATTCGATTTTTTACACACCTGCAATGCTTCAAAAATTTGAGCATCACGTATTTACTCTCTAAAGTAACATTAATCTTTTTATTAATAAATTTTTATTTTATATTTATATTATATTTTATATTATTATTTATAAAAAAAGTTTTATTTTCATAATACGGTTAATAAAGTTTTGGCTGTCATATATACATACATCTAATACCAACTTTAATAAAAATCGTGAAAGCCGTTTTTGAGTAAATTTAAAAATAACACACGTGAAAATGGGACAACATTTATTAAGTAAAGTGCCCCCTCCAATTAATCAATTTTGATGAAATTTTGGAAAAAGAGTATATAACAATTCCTTTTTATTTATTTTTTTATTTTTTATTTTTATAAATTCCAAAATCTGAACATCTATATATATACATATATATATATATATATATATATATATATATATATATATATATATATATATATATATAAAACAGAATGTTATCAATTTAACTGTCTCTTCTATACAACTTGGAGTTCAAGCAAAGAAAAGAATCTACAGTGATTTAACTCTGGAACCCTTTGAAGACATCATCATATTTTGATAAGATATTTTCGGTAGGGATCTTAAAACATATCTCGGACTCTCCTGTCCTGCAATTCAAATTCTTCATTGGTTGCTTCCCATCTTTTTCAGATCTTTTAATCTTAGCTTCCACGTTATCGTGTCTGTAACAGCCTCCTTATTTTTCTTCTTGGTTTGCTTATGAACAGATTTTAATGATAAGACTTAAAGAAAAAATCTGGTGCGGTGCGCGTACTACAACTTTTAATTACCACCCTTCTTTTTTAAAAATAGAAATATACCTTTTTTGAAAATGGCATACTTAAGTGCCACCTGAGAGGGAAAAATAAACTTTCTTTCTCGAAGAAAAGTGTTTTTTTTTCATATGGAAAGTCGGGTCAATATATTGTAACGTTAAATCATTAAATAAGAAAACATATGATTTTAAATCCAAAACCGTTTGTTGGAACAAAATAAGCGTTTGAAACGAACTGTTTGGGTCTAGATCTTTCGTGTCTAGTCCACGCTGGCGTAGAACTAGACACATTGTTCTGGAACATGCCAGGCCTGACTATTTACGAATATATATATATATATAGAGCAGTGACTGAACGAGTTAGTCGAAGTCTGTGTCTTGACAGTGAAGCTCAAGTCATATGATTGTATGTTATAATGTTATCAATTTTGTAACCTGCTCAAGTATTTAAATTTAACAATTCGTTGGCATTGATAACTGTATATTTTGTTGAATAAATATTTGTTACCCACGAAAGTGTTACAACTGGTGTCAGGTGTGTGGTTTAAAGAAAAAAAAAAATGCCAGGTAAACGAATTGGAAAACTTAAAGTAGCGGAGCTGAGGAGAGAATTAGAAGAGCTTGACTTAGACACTACAGGTACGAAGACGATCTTGGTTCGGTTGCGTGAGTATTACTTGAGTCAAGGCGGAGTTCCTGAAACTGTAGAGTTTGAGGATAGCTTTTTAAAGGCTATGTCGGCGGACATAAAGGAAAAATTAACCAGCCTTAGTTCTAATTTGTCGGCTGAAATGAATGGGATAAATGACAAATTCACCAGCTTAAATTCTAATTTGTCGGCTGAAATAAATGGGTTAAATGACAAATTCACCAGCTTAAATTCTAATTTGTCGACTGAAATAAATGGGTTAAATGACAAATTCACCAGCCTAAATTTTAATTTGTCGACCGAAATAAATGATAAATTAGCAAGCATGTCTGGCGAATTAACTGACAAGTTGACCTGCCAGACTACTGAAATAAATAGGTTGAATGACCAATTTTATGAGAAAATAACCTGTCTTAATTCAAGTTTGTCTATTGAAATAAATACTTATTCAGTAACTTATCACCAGACTGCAAACCTATTGCCGTTAAATCAAGGAGATACACGGAGTCTGAACTCAAATTCATAAGGGACGAAACATCTAAACTACTATCTGAGGGAGTGATTGAGGAGAGCAACTCTCCTTGGAGGGCTCAGGTATTAGTTACCGAAAGCGAGCATCACAGAAAACGCATGGTGATAGACTATTCGCAGACGATCAATAAATTCACGTTTCTTGATGCATATCCGCTACCTAACATCGATGACTTGGTAAGAAACGTTGCTGCATATAAAATATTCAGCACTATTGACTTCCAGTCCGCATATCATCAGATACCAATTTCGGACGAAGAAAAACCCTTCACAGCTTTCGAAGCTGCCGGAAAACTTTATCAATTCACCCGCATTCCTTTTGGGTTGACTAATGGTGTTGCTAGTTTCCAACGCGTTATTGACAAAGTGATAACACTAGAGAAATTAAAGGGAGTATTCTCCTACTTGGATGACATCACTGTATGCGGGCAGGATAAAGAGGAATATGATAGGAACCTCTCAGGACTCCTTGCAGCCCTTGACAAATACAATCTAAAAATTAACAAAGGGAAAAGCAAATTTAACCTGAGTTCCATACATTTGCTCGGGCACCTGGTATCTCATAATGATATCCGACCGGATCCAGAGCGTCTCAAACCTCTTCTGGAAATGCCACTACCTCAGAACACTGCATCACTTAAGCGAGCTCTAGGGCTCTTTGCACACTATTCAAAATGGATACCACATTATTCAGATAAAATCAAGTCATTGACTAACTATAATACCTTCCCTCTAGATCATCAAACTGCTAAAGATTTTGAAAACCTAAAACTTAGCATTGCTGATGCTGTGGTTACTACTATAAATGACACCGAAAAGATGATAGTAGAGACTGACGCTTCAGATGTAGCCTTAGCTGCAACTTTGAGCCAGGGTGGTCGGCCAGTGGCGTTTTTCTCGAGGACACTCACCAAGTCTGAGCGTGCCCACTCTGCCATTGAAAAGGAGTCAGCTGCAATAGTTGAATCTCTCAAGAGATGGAGGTCCTATCTTTTAGGTAAAAACTTTCAACTTTTAACTGATCAACAAGCACTTTCTTTCGTATTCAACCAAAAACACTCAAGCAAAATAAAGAACGATAAAATTTTGCGTTGGCGACTCGAATCGGCACCTTTCCAATTCGATATAACCTACCGTCCTGGAAGAGAAAACGTGAAGGCTGATGCCCTTTCTAGAATTTGTAGCTCTGTCTCCAATGATCGATTGCTGGGGCTGCATCAATCACTCAACCACCATGGTATCACAAGAATGGTTCACTGGCTGCGATGCAGCCATTCTCAATCTCCCTTTTTCAGTTGAAGATGTTAGAAGGGTCAATTCAACTTGTTCAGCCTGTGCAGAAGTCAAACCTCGTTTTCACAAATCTCGAGGTACTCTCATCAAAGCGACTGCTCCTTTTGAAAGAATCAACATAGATTTCAAGGGCCCAATCCCCTCCAAGACGAGGAATTATTACATTCTTACAATCATAGATGAATTTTCTAGATTCCCGTTCGCCTACGCCTGTAAAGACACAACTTCGGACACTGTTATAAAATGCCTAACAGATCTTTTTATGCTTTTTGGAACTCCAGCTTATGTGCATTCTGACAGAGGGCCTTCCTTTATTTCACGGGAATTAAAATCATTCCTACATTCAAACGGAATAGCCACTAGCCATTCAACGCCCTATAATCCCCAAGGGAATGGACAGGTGGAGCGTCTGAACTGTAGATTATGGAAGACCATTAGTCTAGCTCTTAAGACTAAAAATCTCAAGACTTGTGATTGGGAGGAAGTTCTTCAAGAAGCTCTTCACTCCATCAGGTCTTTGTTATGCACGGCCACCAACTGTACCCCCCATGAAAGATTCTTTAGTTTTCCTCGGCGAACTTCTAACGGAGAAGCTCTTCCTACTTGGCTTACTACACCCGGCCCTGTACTCATCAAACGGAACGTAAGGTCTAGCAAGTACGATGACTTGGTAGAAGAGGCTGAACTACTAGAAGCTAATCCCCAATATGCCCACATTCGGCGGAAAGATGGAAGTGAATCAACTGTCTAGTTACGACAACTTGCCCCTAGGGGAGACATGGATCAGCCGCTAAGAACAGAAGCCCCTTCATGGATTGGAGAACGAAGAGATGTGCCTCAAATTCAACCTATCCCTGAAGGATCTAAAGCAAGCCCAATCGAGCTGAATAACTCCAGTCCTTTAAATATCAATCAGCCGTCTCAAAGTGACCCTCCACTTTCACCTGACCCAGGAACCACAAGACCCAGAAGAACTATCAAACCTCCTTCTTATCTAAAGGACTATATAACCAATTTTTAGTTCAGATAAAGAGGGGGAGAATGTGATGAACTGGAATTATTACAATCGATTCTAATTGTTATTATTAGTTGTTATCATATGTTGTTAAAATTCATTTTACATTCTTTCAGTAACCTCTGTAGTTTATTGTGAATAAAAGCCTAGTTTCAGGTCTTATTTGTATTTATTGTATCCTTACAAATACATCACAATACAAGTTTAATTAACTGAAATAACAGATACTTCCCACTATTACATCCAAGGGTGTTGAAAGAGATCGAGCTTACAAGCTGAAATCGTGTATTCCAACCTTCTTTTTGGAGATATCAGACACAGGATAGTTTCGGCTAGGGATGCGACATCGATGTCAATGTTTCTGAAACATCGATGTTACGTAGCCGATGTTTTCCGATCATCGATGTTTGAGAGCCGATGTTGACATCGATGTTTTTAGTAGTTAACTTGAAACAACATCGATGTTTAAAAAAAAGATGTTTTTAACATCGATGTTGTGAACAAAAACATCAATATATATGCTATTAATATCGAAGTTTTAACAATAAAAAGTTGTTTTTAACATCGATGTTGGAGCTATATCTCAGATGTTTTTGACAAAAACAAATATGTTTTAACATCGATGTTTTCGACAAAAACAAATATGTTTTAGCATCGATGTTTTGGACAAAAACGAATATGTTTTAACATCGATGTTTGAGCTATATCTCAGATGTTTTCGACAAAAACAAATATGTTTTAGCATCGATGTTTTGGACTAAAACGAATATGTTTTAACATTGATGTTTTGGGCAAAAAACATCAATATATATATGCTGATAAAAAATCAATATATGTTAAGAACATTGATGTTTTAACAATAATAAGTTTTATTTAACATCTATGTTTTAGGCAAAAACAAATGTTTTAGCATCGATGTATTGGACAAATTTGTTTTTACAGAAAACATCGGTTTTATTTAAAATTTTATTGTTTTTTAACAAAAACAAATATGTTTTAACATCGATGTTTTGAACAAAAAACATCAATATATATGCTCTTAACTTCGATTTTTTAACAATAAAAAGTGGTTTTTAACAACGATGTTTTTATAGTAAACTCAATAAATATGCCTACATTGACTCCCTTGCATTATGCTGTAATTCTGGATATTTTTGTTTTCAAAATAAATATTTTCTCCAAACTTCTGGCCTTGCAATGGGTAGCTGTCTAGCTCCCGACCTCTCCGGTATTGTCCTCAACGACCTCCTTGATTCTGTGTTACCTGAATTCCTCAGCGATATTTTTTTCATTAAAAAATATGTAGACGACCTCCTATTGATTCTCAATCTAAACTTTATTACTGATATTCTCGCCCCCTTCAACTCCTACCATCCACGTCTTCGTTTCACTATTGAATTGGAAACCAATTGTACCCTTCCATTCCTAGATATTTCCATTACCAGAAACCCGGACAATTCCATATCCACTAATTGGTACACCAAACCCACTTATTCTGGTCGACTCCTAAACTATTTTTCTCAACATCCACATCACCAAAAAATCAACGTCGCAAAAAACCTTATCCATCGTAGCCTGACCTTATCCGATCCACAATTTCATTGTCATAACAAAATCCGCCTGAAAAATATCATAAAATCTAATGATTTTCCCGAACACTTAATAAAAACACTGATCAATAACAATGCTAAAACCCAAAATTTCTCTAACAACTCTTTACAACCTCCGATCTCTACTTTCCAATACAGATCTATCACATATATCCCCATTCTCTCAAACAAAAATTAAAAAATCCTTCTCATCGAGTTTCCCACACATACGTCTAGTATTAAAAATAGCAATAAATTAAAAAATCTGTATACCAAACTCAAAGACCCAGTACCACTCCTCGACAAGTGTAATGTAGTTTATCGTATCCAGTGCTCCACGCTTAATTGCAACAGTTGATATATCGGTGAAACCAAAAATTATTTTAAAAAACGAATTTATCAACATAAATACAGTATTTCCACGCGTGATTCGTCTACGTCTAAATTAGCAGAACATGCCATTGCCCACAACCATTCCTTCTACTTTGAGAACCCCTCCATATGAGCTACTGTAACTAACCACGATAAACGACTCCTCTCAGAATCCATTTTCATCCATCTGGAAAAAAATAACCCTGTAAATCATAAAACAGATAAAGAGATAATTTCATCCACTTATTCTAACATCTTCCGCATCCTCAAATCCTAGTTTTGATTTCATAGATACCTGCATTTATCTATGTCCCTCTTGTACTATTATTATCTTTTTGTATTGTATAACTTCTTTCTGTATATTTTACAATTTTTTATGCATTGTTACATTATGTATTATCTCATTTTTATGTTATTATTGAGTCCAGACATAACTATTTGTATACAGTACCATCTATTTTGTTAGTTTTTTAAAAAAAAATTTCACTTAGTTGTCATATACCTTTCACTTCAAAAGCGTTGGATTTCCCCGTCATAAACCTTTGAAGTCGGCAAACTAACCCCCTACCACTACCTCTCACCTTATTTTTACCTTTAGTCTTAGTATCCACCTGGACTCAGTAGGTAAATATCAGATTCTATTTTATCTTGTTAACCAGCCACTTATTTTAATATTCATGTATAAACCATCTTTTATATTATTATCAGTTCTGTAATGTATCCATTTATTGTCACCCTCTAGCATAGATACTCATATATTAGTTTTCTTTTAGCCCTAATGAAGATCCACAAGTTGGATAGAAACGTTGGCTTACCACAAAAAAATCATTGTAAACTGAAAATCCTGACTATCATTTAACCTATCGTAAAAATTATTATTTTCTTGATACTCCAATATTTCGTTTCAGATACCTTCTATCATACTACCATATATTAACTAATTATTATTATTCCTTAAATTATATGCTTTCCAACGATACATTAAACGTATATACTCGTATGTATGACTATTATACTATTATATATATTCCTCCTCTAATACATATATCAAATAAAAAAGGATTATACATGTAAATATATCATTGATAGCCTTTATCTCCAATTGTTCAGGGATATGGATATGACCTGTACAGTTAAAAGTATTTGCTAAGCAATTCCTTTTAGCCTTTCTGTATAAATTAGTAGATAAACAAGAGTTTTCGAAAATCGCACATGGACTAGAATGATTTTTTTTTTTTTTGCCTCAATTCTCATATTTGATTATTTGCTTAGTATTATACGTACAATAACAAGTTCTCCTATTGTATAGAAACGTGTAGCATGATTAAAGGTGGCCAAGCATAATCACAGTTAGTATATTTCTTTTTCAAAAACTATTTTTTTTTTCTAGACCGTACGTCAAGTAAATGAAATGCAACAAACCATTTACAACCTCCAAGCTGCAATTGCACAGAAAGAAGGATTTATGGGATTAGCTCATACCCGACTCGGTAACAGATGTCAACGGGCAAATGCTGAACTTTGCAGGTAGTATTTAACATGCGAATAATTTGAAGTATGCAATAGAAGAATAAAGTAACACATAGACAATTAACCCCACGGTTTTCAAAGTGGGGGCTTTTATGAAGGGCTAAGGGGAGTGGGGCGCAAAGCATATTATTTTTCGAAAATTGATGTCTATATATGATGGCCAAGGCAAACCTGATTGATCTTCTAAGTGTTACTGCCTAAAAAACAAAATGGAAGGAAAGTAATTTAAGAATGACGATTAAAAGTAACATTTTTATTAATAAAATGCTTAACAGTTATATAAAAATAAGGGTGGCGTGGTTTACAGTTAAACCTGGAGGGATCCTTGCTGAAAAACAATTTGAGAACCGCAGCCCTAATACAAACTCAACAATTAATTAAAAAGTAGGCCCGAATTATAAAAATATGACCCGAATTTCATGAGGAATCTTTTTGCTCATCCTCCCCTAGGTTAGTGAACCAATAGTTTGAACGCTGAAATTAATCATTCACGGATTTTTAATTCTAAATGTACATAAGATTTTGAATAGATTGGGTTGTACCATATGCCAAACAAACCTTGTTTATACTCCTATAAAGCTACATAAATATAGAAAACAGGTATTCCTTTAGTTAAAAGAAACTGATTTATATTTAAACTCTGTTATTGGCAAAGTACTGTCTCCATCTTGTTACAATGTACATCTAAACTTTGGAGGTGAATAAATAGTTATATTTATTTTCGCGTTTTTAAACCAAACTCCTAAAACAACTTTTTTTTATTTTTAATAGTAAAACTTCTACATATATAATCGCTTTTATTCTAATTCAAGTTTTTAATAATTAAGGGATGAAGCTGAAATATATTTAGTAAACGAGGTAGCAAACATCCAACAATCCGTCACGAAACTGCAAAAGATGATGTTGGAGGTAAGTGTTAATTATATTAAAATAATTGAATTCACTATATTATTATTTACACTATTTGTCTGTTTAAGGCTCAAGCATCCTTGAGATATTTGCTACGCCTTCAGGTGCAATTGGAAGAAGAGATCAATATAAAAGTGAATTCACTTAAAATTGATGAGGTTGATTGTATGACACTACGAAAAAGTATGGATTACCATTCATTTTAAGACTGAGATCATAAGGAAGGATTTTTTTTTATGTGGGTGCGTTGGATACTAATTGTGTTGTTTCCAAATTGAAATTTTATAACAATAAATATATTTCAATATTGAGTGCACTTCTAATATTGTAGCTTCAATTACTTTATTACCATTTTCTACTAAGAATTTGTACTTGATTTAGATAAAATATAATTTAGTATATTTTTTTTTTTTTTTTGCTCTACCCAATTCACACCAATTCATAATTTTTCATGACAAAACTAATTGTATAAACAAAATTAGCTGAGTTTATTCCTTAAACTCTAATATTCTGGACGTGAATTCTTGTTTTCACTTAAATTGTTATCGTAGCCCCCTCATTAGAAAAAAAACATATTTCATTTTTAAATAAAAATCATCTCTTACACTACATCTAAAAAGTCTTCTTTTAAATCAAATTAAATTCAACCATTCACAAATATTTACCTTACTACCTCCAACGGCTTACATATAATAGGTAGAATAAAGTTGTTATAATATGAGGGAATTCAAAGTCAAGGTAAGAGACAACTCACAATAGAAAGATTATTTCTAAAAACGTAACCATCTGATAATCGTTACTTTGAAGTCAAATGCGACTATTAGGAAACCTTAAAAATGATCCTTATTAGAATACTTTCCTAATATGAAAAAAATAAGATTGAGAAATGATTCAGCAGAACTGGAGCCGTGATGGCCAAGCGTACGTTCACCCTGGGTAGGTTGACTTCAGGGTGGTTAAAACAGCATGGTGACACCTCCAGACTAAACCTCTTTCTAGCAACACGACTATAAAAAATACGATTCACCAGAAGTTGAAAAGAAGAAGATATAGACACATATATGCACTAACTATAAACTATAATGTTAAACTTTGTTCCAAAATTTTACTTAATTTTAGGGTAAGCTAACTGATATTTAGATGTGCTGATCAATGAAGTTATTGTATATAGTGCTATTGTCAACTAACCAGTCAAACAAAAGGCGAAAAAAAAGCAACCAGGAGAACACCAGTAGTGACACCAGTTAGTTCTACTGAAGTAATGGGTCCCCACACTGGTACCTAGACATTATCAATACAAGTGAAGAATCAATTTTTCTCTTCTAATCTATTTGAAACATTGAGAAATGTGCCAGTAGAAGATATGGAAGTGGAAAGAACCCCCGATAACCCAAGTAATCACCAATTTTCATTAAAAACATAAAGATTCAATTTGTTTTGTCGACTAAACAAAATTGTAAACTCAGCAATGATGCTATGATTCACACGAATGTATTGATATTGCAATGATGCATATGAATGTATGCCAAAGCCAAACTAATGCCAGACACCCCTGAGACATAATGAAAAATAGTTAAATATGTAATTGACAGGAGTTTAGATTTTCACACATACCAATTACATCAGGAGAGCGCTTTCCAATTACGGTCAGGGTTTTTATCATTGAAAACTACATTTTCTACACTATCTGAAACAATTGAAATAAACTTGCGGCAATAGGCTACAAAGTTCGACAGGTCGTATTTTATTTTATTTTATTTTTTATTTATTCCACCCTACCGTACCTCTAGGGTAATACTGGTTTTTGCAACACTGATATGATACGCATGACTGCATAACATAGCACTGTTGCAAGTGCACCATTATATAGTTTTCACTGCAATATTTTCTTTCAAGTCTCTGCTGCCCTCTTCTTTGCCTCCTCTGTCTGGCGGCCTCCCTGGAGCTTCTTCTCTTCTATCCACGGTAAAGTGGGTTAGGCCCACTGCTTCCTTCCACCCGCACACAAAATTTTTGCGGTTAATTTTCTTTGGTCATGAGCTGAGGGAGGTCACTCTCTGACAGAGTGTAGAGCCCACTCTCCCTCAGTAGTTTCGCCCTTAGTGTCTCATAGGTGGCGCAGGCAACCACAATGTGCTCGGCGGTTTCTGGTACCCCAAAGCTGGGGCATAGGGGGTCGATGTTTATGCCGTGTTTGAAAAGTTTCGCTCTGAATCCCCCATGCCCCATGCCATGCCAATTTGCGAGACCCAATAGTCCGGAAGGACCCAAGTCTTTTTGTTATAACTTACATCATTTAGTTAAAACACTTAATTAATTAAGTATATGAAATTATAGAACTTACATTTAACAAAAACGTTTAAAGAACATAATAGTAACTTTATTACTTTTCTAGGTGCGATCCGACGGAGGGGGAGTACTTCCTCAGTGTGGCCCCGTTCGGTGTCGTCACCCATCGCCGATTCCATTCTATTATTGTGTCCTCCCTGAGGATCTTTTTCCATCTGCTGGGGTCTTTACATATCCGCTCTCTTAGGTTTGGTGGTAGATCCGCCAAGCCTTTTCGTTTTATTTTGTAACGAAATATGTCTTCTCTTAGGAGGAGGTAGAGAGGAATAGCTCCTCCCAAGACTTATACGACCTAGTTACTCGTAGAAGGGCCATTCGCTGGATTGTCGCCAACCTGCCCTTCTGTTGGTGCGAGAGGTTCCTGTTTCAGGCCGGGGACGCATATCTCAGTACCAAGAACTACTCCTCTATAAATAGCCAAGGTTGCTGGATACCTGAGACCTCGACAGGTCGTGAATGTCTTCCGAGAAAATCGATAACAGCCAGCTATTAAGAATAAAATAGCCTTAACATTATCTTTCGTCGAACTAGAGCTAACTCCCAGCATGGCAAGAAATTTACAATAAAAATCGACTCTATTACACCAAAGTTGTTGTTGAAAAACCCTACCGAAAACGAGAAATTGTGTCATGACTGCCATAACAAGCACTATTGTCATATTAGTTATATCTTTTTTCTCCTATTAATGTATTCTATTTTCCATCTAATTTTATAATTAAACGACTTATGTACATTATATTATATGTTAGTAATATATATGCTTACTAAGTTAGTAATGTAAGTGCTTACTTACTTGTTTTATGTACTGTACCGTTCTTGTTCTCATGTGTATTCTTGTAAAAATTGGGGTTTGAACATTATATTGTAAAAAAAAAATAAAATAAAAAAATCATTTAGCTAGATGTAGCGAATAGAACAATGGTGAGGAATGTAGTAAGCCAAGACAATCACCTGCCGTCTGAGCATTTTGTTACCTCAACCACCTGGCTGATTACAAGGGGTGTGTAACATACACATTAGTAATAGGAAAAAACGTGCAGCCTTCAGACAGGAAGAATTTAAACCATCCAGACCTACCAGAGAACCCTTGAACCCCCCCAACGCAGCACCAATCCCTCCATATTCCTAGCTACTGGTGAACCGATTCAAAACGCAATCCTGACTTCCTTAACCTCTTCATACATAAGTGCTTTAGACATCTAAACTTATCCATTTCTTGCCTCGATGACCTTTCCACTAATTAGCGCTACCTTCTCTATTATCTACCTATCTCTATTATCGCTACCCATAACCCGCTACTTTCTTTCATTAGAGGAACAGTTAATTGGAGCCTCTTTTAGCCAAATCAATACAGATCAAATTGACCTCAAAATTTCCTTAAAAATGCCAGAAAATGACGATGACCGTCTTGGGCTGCCTCTGATAAATATAAAGCTGAAGAACTAACTAATCACATTTCTCATGACTTCATCTCTCATCCTGGAATTAATGCTAACCTCACCGCACAATTGGAAGAATTCCTATCTTCCTCCAATCTCATAATTGAAAGAATTCCAATCTCTCTTTCCTCGTCTCCTAGAGCAGTCACCCACTGTCTAGTGTCAAATTCCATATACAGAAGCTAACTTAACGAAAATCTCCGGGATATGATCTCATTACTTCTAAATCATTCAACCACTTCCATAATAAGCCATAACACAACTGCATCCTTCGAACGACCCACTTTCCTGTACTTTGGAAACACATCGGGAAAATCCTTTTCCCTAAATCAGGTAAACCACCCAACGTCTCACCTACAGGTCGCCAACAACCACATTCCTACAGGCCGACCAGTCTACTTCCTTTTATCTCAAAAATTTTCGGAAAAACCTATTAAACTATTAAAGCGTATTCGTTTGAACACTCAACAACCCAATAACGCCCCAGAGTAGTTGAATACCTATCCAGTTCTAAAAATAAGCAATATTGTTCTGAAGTCTTTCTAGATACCGCACAAGCTTTTGACCGGGTTTGGCACGCTGGACTACTTTCGAAGCCTTCATTCAAGAGCCTTCTTCCTCAAAACTGATTTCTAATTTTTCAGTCCCACCTCTTGAATCGCTTCTCCCAAGTCCGTTAGTGGCTCGTAAATCCCCAAACTTTATCCTATTTAAGCATGGGTCCCCCTAGGCAGTTTATCCTTCTGTTCTCCATATTCTTTTGAATGTCGATATTCCGATCACCCCCGACAAATTCTTAGCCACATTTGCAGACGACATAGCCATTCTTTCTTCCCTTCCCGACCCCGTAGAAGCCTCATGCATTCACCAAGGACACCTCTCTCTCTCTCTCTTAAGGTGCATCTGATGGCGAATAAAAGATAACGAATCGAAATGTACACATGTGAAACTTCACTCTTCGCCGCAGTATTTGTCCTACATTCCTATTTAACTGCATTGCTTTTCCTAGAGCTGAAACAATGCATCGGCGAATCCATTCATGAGCTGCAGGCCCTCCCCCAATGGGGAATGCAGCCCCCCTGTATAACCACCTGGATCCGCCCTTGACACATTGCGATACCTAGGCTTCATCCTGGAAAAAATTACCTGGACTCAAAAACCCTGAACAAGTTTTGAACATCAAACGTATCCAATCTTTCCAGTCTATAGTCCTTCAAACCATAGTCAATGCTTTATACTACGTTTAAAACAAAACCCTATATCATGACCTTAACATCCCATTTTTTCTTAACACTATCCCAACCAAACTTTCAGACTTCCACCAGAACCTTAGCAATCATCCAACTCCTCTAGTGCAATCTTTGTCTGACTCTAACCTCCCCTGCAATGCTCCTCATAGGTTGTAAACGGCCTCGAAACTTTTTGTAAATCATATATTGGAGTCCTGGCAATGGCTTATCTTTCCACTTAAGCCTATGTTAATCTAGTGCTCTCACCCTGTCTCTGCTTGTTTTTAATAACAGTAATGCAGCAGGTCGAGAAGCACTGAGATCTTGAGACCTGTCTTTCATGTATTTATAGAGTTATTGCAATTGACCGTTGAAATCTGATGCTGATGTAAGTTAACTTAAAAATATTTTTGCACGGCATGCGTCTTTGAGGCCAGATGAAGGAACCTAACTAACATCAGCAGAATTCAGACGATTCAGGCCAAAAATTACACAACACATATCAAGTCCGTCTTTTGCCCGAACATCAGTAAATAACTACCAGCAAGTAGGGAAAGACAAACTCAATTATATCAAAGAGAAAGGCAAGGCCATCAAATACAGAAATTAAAGGTCTTGGACTCTACAAATGCAAGGTGAATAGAGATTGGGTTAAAGAATAAAGGTTAGCTATTGGGTTTTATGATTATTACGAAAGTAATTTATTATTTATTTACTTAAATTACATTCTTTATTAATTCAACAAAATAAATAATTCAATTTTACAAGACCTGTCGCAAATAGCACATTTGACTAGGCTATATAAATATTCAAATAAATTATCGAAGTAATGTAACAAAAACCAAGGCCAGATAATCATTGATAGCCATTGAGTGCTGAAGATTAAATGTTTATCTAAAAATTGGTTTCGATATGGAAAAAATCGGGTATTGTCTTAGAAACCGGGGATATTCAATCATTTGCTTATTTAATAAATTAAATACATACATGTGTAGTTTAATGTGACCAATAAGCCGATAAACTGCGGTTTATTTATTTTTTCAAGTCGATTATTATTATAGTTCTTCGAGACTTAAAGTGTACTTTTAAAAGTTAAATAATATAATTTCGGATATAGAAATTCATATATTAAGAAAACGCTTACATTATGTATAAAAATATTGCAGTATTAAATTTAGTGCATCAAATTGAAACTTGATAATAAATTTTGTTGCTCTTAGTGTTGCTGTCGTGCTGCCATCTTCAATTGCTGTGTTTTTAGCGTCCATTTTGCGGCGTCGGGTCAGGTTGCAGTTCTTGTGGATTAATTTGTATAGTCTGTGCTGTAGTATTTTATATCAAATTAGTAAAATGGTTGATAAAGTTGATATGAGTTTAGATGACATTATAAAACAGAATAAAATTAAGTTCCCGACCCGAAAAACACGCGGTAGTGGTGGTAATCGGGGTTCTTTTGCACGAGGAGGACGGGGCCGGCCTAACAGGGTTTCTGGTTCTGGTGGAGGTGTAATACGTAGAAGAAACACTTTCGGAAGTGTAAGATCAACGCCATACCAAAGGGTAAATATGTTGTTAGATGATCAAATGTAGAAAGTTTGTTAAGGTTCTCAAGAAATGTGTTTTGTAATTTTTTTTTACTTTAAATTGGTATGTTTATGGTTATTTTTCTGCACTTCCAAGTTCCTAAACGCTTCAGCATATTTATTTCTTGTTTCTCATATATCTGAATTGCAACAAATTCCTCCATCAATTGCTCTTCAGGCACTCACTTTATCGTATTTATACATATTTGTTTATTTTTAATGTCAAACATTACTATTATATTTATATTTTTTCACTTGTTTATCTAATTAAATGCCTAGAGTTTATTTTTTTCTGTTATAGCCAATGCCCAGTGTACAACTTCATAGTGTTGTTAGTTTGTCTTGATTAGTATCTCTGGGTTGGTTGCATTATCAGTCTTACCTTATTTTTTTAAGCGTTCAACTTGAGTATTTTTTTATCTATTGAAAAGCCCCTACAATACAATGATCAAGGTTAAGGCCGTACTGTTTTAAGAACTCACTTATTAGGGACTTGCTGTACCTTCAGCCAGTGAAACTGGCCCACCTGGGAACAAATTTAAAAACAAATCTGCCTTGCAGTGGGGTCATTTCAGATTAATACTAGAGTTCAGTACTATTTAGATTAACATTGGTTGAATGTTCTTTCTTGCCAAAGATTACATAATTAAATGCCTGGAGAAAGTCAAAGCTGATTGAGCATGTTTTTCTTTAGATAGGTTACATTATATTATGTTTCCAACTTGTGTACTATAAACTCTCTGAAAGTTCTTTTATAATAATATTTCGTGCTTATAATTATGTTTTAATATTTAAAATTAATCAGTGGCATTTCTTAATTTTCAACCATTAGATGTATGTAGGAAAATTATGTAGTATATGTAAAGGGATATTAATGTGAATTGTAAATGAGATTCCATAAATGGCTTGCTGTTGATAGCTATTTTCCTGGGCCTTATGAACTAAACTGATTGTCAGTGCTTTATTGCTTGCAATACAGCATAGGCCATCTCTTTTAGTTTGCTGGGTAAATTTTACTCTTAAGACAGTAATTTATTAATCACAAATAGTCATAACACAATTCCTTTTTTTTTAAATTTATCATGTGAACATATATCATGATGTTCTTTCGTTAATTGTTATTTAGGAATAGTTATTACATCAATGCTTTGTTTGTATTACAGGGAGGAGATATAAATGGCAGGTGGCAACATGACATGTTTAATGACAATTTTAGAATTCGTGGTGGCGGCGGCGGCGGTGGTGGTCTTGCCAAATTACTTGTGTCGAATCTGGATTTTGGTGTTTCAAATTCAGATATACAAGTAAGTCAAATATCCATTTTACATCCAGGTTATTAGTTTTTATACTTCATTTAAATTTTAAGGTGCCTTAACTCTTTGCACACCTCACTCTCCAACACCACTGTTTAGATAATCTGAATAAGCACAAACTTAAACTGGTAGTATATATGTCTGTGTGTTTAGGGATAGTGTTGCTTTTGAGTGAGATAATATAAGCTTCTAGACCTTATTTTTGCATTTTACTGACCTCACTGTTCGCTCGACTTCATGTTTTAGTGTAAATAAATCTTAGTTGATGCGCAAGGTTTGGAATATTATCTTTTAAGCTCCATATGCAGATTAAAAAATAAAAATTTGCATAACTTTAAGTCTTAATTATCTCTTTTCCTATAAATAACACAATCTTTGTAAAATAATAAATAATGCTTTCTTTGAATTTGTGAGGAGAAATCGGTTTGTAGGAAAACACCCCTATAAAATATGGAGTTTTTTTTATTGGAAAAAACCTTATATATATATATATATATATATATATATATATATATATATATATATATATATATATATATATATATATATGTATTGTTTGTTTGTTATTCTTAAAGGCTTAAAACATTTAAAGTCACTATTGCCTTTTAATTTTTTTATTTTTTATTGTAGCCATTTAAAAAACAACAACATATAGCTAACTTCCTTTTAATGGTTATGGGTTTAGCTTTTTGTTAAGAAATTTGTTATTATTATTATGTTTCAGGAGCTGTTTGCTGAATTTGGACAACTTAGATCTGCTACAGTACATTATGATAAATCAGGCAGGTCTTTAGGAACAGCTGATGTAGTTTTTGAAAGGCGGGCAGATGCTGTTAAAGCAATGACACAATATAACGGTGTTCCTCTTGACGGTAAGATCATTTTTTTACCCATTTATTTATTATTTATCATATCATTATAAAACATCATATCTTTTTTGGTCAATAATCCAGTGTTAATTCTAAAGGTAACTGTGACTGTGGTTTGGAGTCACCAACTCAAAAGGTAATTGGGGTTTTGAGTCACGGAGATTTTAAAGAGGCCTGATCTCACCCTGTCTTTCAATGTTTTGATAGTTTCCCTCTTCTGTTAGTTCCTCCTTTCGCTAGCACCAGATTGGATTACCAATCACCCCAGTTATCTGATTAAGTCAAATGTTTTTCCCATATGTTTTCCTCTTGTTAAGGTTATAAAAAAAAAGTTGTAGGTCAATAATGAATCTGAAGTTAATACGTAAGACTAGTGGTACGATGTAGAAATACAAATAATTTATAATATATGAGGGACCTGTTGATGACCATTTTTATATTATACCTAATTATTCCACATACTTCCTAGTTAAGCTTGTAAGCTCATGACGGGATAGCTAATTTCAATGGTAATTAGCATAGTAGTCTTCTCTGTTCACATTGGATGTGACACAGCCTGGCAGGTGGCCTTTGGATTTTTTAATGAGGGTTAAAAAGATTGATTCTGCTGACCTTGTTAGGAAAAATGTCAGTCCTGAGCCTGTGCAATGGCAGGTGCTCTTTGAATTTATAGTTATGAAAATGATAATAGAAAAGTGTTTTTACTGTGATTCTCATTTTATAGCCAACCAGGGTCCATTCCTTATTTGAAAAAACAACAAAAAAACATGGTTTTTCATTTATTTTCTAATGACAGGCTTAGGCTTCTATCTTGTTTAACTTGGCATTATCATCAAGCAAAGGGAATTCATTATTATTTAATGTAATGAACAGGAAATGTTTGGGGGTGCGGTCAAAATAAGTACTACTCAAATTTTAGGTCATCATCAAGGCTCATTCACTGCTAGTAGAACCCTGATGACCTAAAATTTGGTTCGAAACGTTGGCTACAATAAAATATGTAAATATCACATATTTATGCTACTTATTTTGACCGCACCGCCAACCATTTCCTGGTCATTACATCTACGGTCAACAATCTTCCACCATCATTATTTAATGTAGTTCATGATAAATTATGCTGAGTGATCTACTTGGTTAAAACTAATGTTGTTGTTATTAAACCACTGGTATTATTTACAAATGCTGTATATAATTTTTAAATAATATCCGTGGATAAGTAAACATTAGTAATAAATAAACATTAGTTTCATCTTCGTGCCACAAAGTTCGACTCCAGAATGTCAGTTGATTGTAGCACAAGGTATAATTATTCTGACCAGTCGAGATAGTTTAATTTTTTTCTGCAGACATATAACATTGCAAGAGAATCAATATGGAACTAAGTTTGTTCTACTACCTTTCCTGGTAAGATGGCTTTTTAGTTTTTAGTAAAAACATTTGAATTTAAATTTTTTTGTCATAGCCTTCTGCAGCTATGAATAGAATTTTATGTTGAGGAATATGGTTTGTGGATGGTAGGTCGACCTATGAAGATACAATTGGCAACATCTGATGTTTCTTCTGTACTTGGTGTTCCAAGAAGTGGTGGCAGGCGGCAGAATCCTGTGCGAAGAGGCCTTAGAGGTAATTATATACTTCTGAATATGTCAAAAATTCTCTTAATGAATATGATGTAATATGGTCTGCATAAAGACTGAATATTTTTCTTAAATGAGCCTTTCTGTTGACAAAATGACCCTCTCCAATTTCAATATTTTTCTGATAAGCACTTTTAATTATTTATAAATTAAAAATTATTTTAATACTTTAAAAAAAAAATTTTTTTGTACAAGTACAGCAGAAATAATTAAGTAAAAATAAAAGTTTTAATTTGCCAAAGAGAAATATTATTAAAAGCACTTTTCTGAAAAATATTGAAATTAGAGTTAGCCATTCTGTCTACTGAAAGGTTCATATATTAACGAAAATTATTTTTACTAAAGGTTCATATATTAACAAAAATTATTTTTACTTGTCTTATTAACCTTATTCTCAAACAATACATGGGACATCATTATACAGGGTGTCCCGAATTTAAATGGCCAAACTGCAGGAACTTATAGGGGACCAAAAAACTAAGACAAAAAGTCCTTTATAGATATGCTCGTTTTTGCTTAGTTTTAGAGAAAATCGCAAAAAAAAAAAGAAACAAAACAAGTTTTCATTTTTATATTTATTTATTTACATTTATATTTATGTTATGTTCTTTTTAATGTAAATATTGCTCAAAATGTTGTCCTCTTGCACCAATGCAAGCATTACATCTAGCACTCACTTGATATTGATATGACACTTGATATGATAGCACTCAATTGCAGCTAAACATTGTTCTGATGATATTTGGTGCACTGCATCTATGATTCGGTCTCTTAATTGCTCTCTTGAGTTGATTGGCACCGAATAAACTTCCTGCTTCAAGGTTCCCCATACGAAGAAATCCATGGGTGTCATATCAGGTGATCTGGGTGGCCAAGATACTACTCCTCCACGTCCAATCCATCGTTCTAGATAATTTATATCCAGCCAAGCTCGAGCAGCTCTGCTATAATGAGCTGGACATCCATTGAGTTGGAACCACATTTCAAGCCGCTGTTGTAAGGGAATGTCATCTAAATAAGTAGAAAAGTCGTTCTCCAAAAAATGTGTAAATGTGATTCCATTCAATCTTACAGGTAAAAATTATGGTCCCACCAGTAATCCGTTCCAATTTCCAAGCCAAGCGTTAATAGCATATTCATGCTGAAACCTATTCTCTCTAATAGCTCTGGGATTTTCAAGAGCCCATACAGGATAATTTCTTTGATTAACAATTCCTCCTCTTGTAAAGGTAGCTTCATCGGTCCATATAATTTTTAATGGAAATAAATTATCGCAAATTTTTTCAAGAAACCAGTTACTAAAATTCAATTTCTTGACATAATCTTGAGGTAATAAATTCTGAAATTTTTGAAGATGGTATGGGTAGCGATTATCACCTTTCAAATTTCGCCATATTGCTTGCCGCGATATTCCTAATGCAGCAGATGCTCTTCGGATGCTAGTCTCAAGATTGTTATCGAAGTGGTCTTGGACACAATTTCTTCTCCGATAATCTGCTCTTATTGCTGCCTGGAATTGGTCGCCTTCATTACGTATTAAGAATGACCCAGTCTCTCGTAGTCTATTAAAAGTTAACGAAAAGACTCGTCGATTAGGCACTCTTCTAATTTGAAATCGGCGCGCATACTCTCGCACCGCTTCTAAAGCATTACCGTTACAGAAACCATACACAAAAATCATATCAGCGTATTCAACATTAGAATATGTACGCAGCATTGTGGCTGATATGCTATTCATACAAAATATTTGAGTAACTGACTGAAGACTGCTTTAGGAATTATAATCCTAGAAGGAAGCCAAAATGTAAACAAATAAAAGAATGTAAAGGATAACATTAAGTGTTTACATATCTCACTGCCTAGCCTGATGAACTTTGAAAGGTGATAATCGCTACCTATAACATTTTTGTTTTGTTTCTTTTTTTGCGATTTTCTCCAAAACTAAGCAAAAACGAGCAAATCCCTAAAGGACTTTTTGTCTTAGTTTTTCGATCCCCTATAAGTTCCTGAAGTTTTGCCATTTAAATTCGGGACACCCTGTATAGTTAGTTGTGTGGATCAGTTTCTGGCCACCTTGAACCGAAATCGCTCAGTATTCAATGTTCATTATCTGATTTAAAGAATTAATGAATCTTCAAAATTTCAAAGCTGTTTTGAAGCTCATTCTTCCTCTACCTTTCAAATTTTCCAAATCAACATTACAAATTGCTTTTTTTTCTTTCCTCTTCTTTCGATAGTAAAGCTTGAACATTTTCATGTCTATATTGTTCTCCACAATAAAACTCCTGAAATTGTAAAGGAAGGATAGAATTAAAAAATAAATGTTGCAATAGATGTGTATTTGATTCTTCTTTAAAATTAGATTAACATTATTCATCTTCATAAAGTCAAAAAGTTTCAAGTTTTGTTTAAAAAAAAAAAAATTCAAGTTAAGATTATCTCAGAATCTATACGTTGTGCATAATATCTCCTCATTTAAAAAATGTTTGCTTTTACATTTAATAATAATAATAAACTCTTTATTTAATTGTCCCATGAACTAGTCCTTTAGGAACAAATTATACAAAAACATATAATAGGCTTCAGTGCCTTAGAGTATTATAAAAAAATGAAGCAATTTAAAGTGAAGCATAAAAAAGGTGAGAAAAAAATGCTAAATAATAAACTAATCTTCTTGTGATGAAAAAATAAATAATATCTTTATTGACCTAAAATGAAAATAATTAAGTGTGTGCAGCATATAATATATACACTTATTTACGGGGTCACCTGTGGTATAGTGGTTAGCATGGCAACCTACAATACTAAAGGTTGCAGGTTCGTGCCCAGCGGAGGCCCAAGGATTTTTTAATGGGAGTAAAAAATCCTTAGCCATGCCGTCCCTCGGATAGAACGTAAAGTGGAGGTCCCGAGCCTGTACGATGTCAGGTACTCGTTAAAGATCCCTATCCTACTTATCCCTGGATAGACAAAATTTAGGACTCCCACTGTAGCATCGTCCGATTAGCCTTAGTGGCATAAAGTGACGTTAAACAAACAAACACTTATTTACAAATAAAATAAATTGAACTTATATTTAAAAAATAAATAAATAATAAAGGCCTATACCAATTTAAAGTTAAAATTAAGAATTTTGAAAGACTATACAATTTACAATTGATCTGGAAACTGGGTGGATAGGAGGTGATTGAACAGGCGGAGAGGTTGAAAAGGTGGGGAGAGTATTGGGGTGACGGATAAAAGGGTGAATAGAGTTCCATAGGGATGAGAACCGGATAATGATAGATCTTTCGAAAGCTGACGTTCGGTGGGCCGGAGTGCATAGATCTATCTAAAGACCTAGAACGGTCATTGTGGGAATGGACAGAGGATTTGAACTGGAGACAGGCTTCTATCTTGTTTAACTTGGCATTATCATCAAGCAAAGGGAATTCATTATTATTTAATGTAATGAACAGGAAATGGTTGGGGTGCGGTCAAAATAAAAAAAAAAAGTTCAGTGATTTATGAAGGACGGCGGGATCGGATAACTTGGAAAAGGAAGGAGACCAGGAAATATTTATGGCGGTAGGATGGGTATAAACACTTTAACCTTTCATATTAAGGTGAGATGGCGACTTCTCTTGGGACCCCAAAGATAAATCGTACGAAACAATTAAATAAACGTTTTAGTTTTGCTTCGAGATCCCCAGAGATGTATACATCGCACAATAGTCAAAGTGTGGAAACACTAGGGTAGTGAACCGGGGCCTACTTGTTTCTAATGGAAAAAGGTTTCAGAGGTGATTTAGTGGCTTTAAGGTGTTAAAAGTATGACGGGAAATATTAAGTACAGTATCTATCTACTTAAAAAAAAATATATATATATATAAGAAATATTTTTCTTTTATCTCACTGTTTATATTTTTTCTAATAAATTTATAGTAAAAATCTTTTAAAAATACTACCTGTAATAATTACTTCTTAATTCAGGACCACTTCATTTTAGGACCGAACAATTTTTTTTATAAGAATAAAGTTTGTGAAATTTGATCTTAAGTAAATGAGTATTAATTATTTTAGCTAGTGAGTTAAGATTTTTGTTGAATTAAATTTGTTAGAAAAAATATTTTTTATTTATTTTCTGTGCTACGGTCCATTCAGAACCAAAGCCTCCTTCATTATCCTGCTCCATTCCACTCTGTCCGTGGCTTTGGCACGCCATCGTCGTATATTCAACTGTTGAAGATCAGCCTCTACATCATCCAGTTATCTTTTGCGAGGTCTACCTCTCTTTCTTGATCCTCCTGGATCCATAAAGCATTTGTCTAGGCGATTTCGATGAAGGCATTCTTTCCACGTGTCCCAGCCAGCCCAATCTTCTTTTCTTTATTACGTTAACGATGTCTGGGTCTCAGATAATTCTTTTTTTCACCCTTCCTCGTGAAACAACAACTGGCTCTGATAGAAAAAATATACACAGTAAAATTTGTTTTTAAACAAAAATCTTTGATGACTTGGTAAGAATGGGTCATGTTTATCTTATTCTATTAGGTACAATCAAATTCGCCCAGTCCATCTTTCATTTTTTAAATCCGTCTAGTCCTTAAAAGATTAGCGGGGTTTTTTATTGCAGAAAAAATATCGAAATTAACACGTTAGGTGCAGCAGCATATTAAAGTGTTATTTTTTTTACTGAAATGGGCATTAAATGAGCTTCTCAAGTGCATTATCTCTTGGTAAGGATTAGACCTAGACATAACAGGCGCAGGACATTCCCCTGGGGCCCAATACAGGATTTACGCCATACTTTATCGAAAATTGCATTAAACTGCTGGAATTTTGAATTACCATACATATTGATAATTTTTGCAATGTTAAAACAATTTTTAGGAGTATTTTACTGCTTTACAACCACTTACTCTATTATAAAAAAAAATCTTTTTAAAGAAATGAATTTATATGAAATTAATAAAGCAAATATCAGTGTTTTATTTATATTACAGACGTAGTAAGAAGTATTTATTAAAGATAACCATAAAGGTATTCTTTGCAATATTATTGGACGCGGAAGTGTGATGCCGTCCAGTAGTCTTGTTTTATTTCTGATGGCCTGTATCGGACCCCGGAGTCCGATTCTAAAAAACAGCAGAATTTTATCTGTTAGCAACTTTTGCTGCACTAAAATGCAATTATCTCATTAAAAATTGACTAAATTGAATCTTTGAGTTGTTCGGCCTTTCGGACATTTTCATGTGATAATCGGCTGTTAAGATGGGAATGTAAGACATCGGACCCCGGGGACCGATGCCGTACCTAACGTGTTAAAATATGTTCGCTTTACTCTTGTAAAAAAAAGCAGTCTTTAATGTTGATTTTGAAAAGAAGTTTGATCTTCAAGATAGTTTTGGAATTATGAAGATTCTTCAATTTTTCAAGGAGCTATATATAGCTTTGAATACTGAGTGATTTCTGTTTAGGATGACTAGAAACTTATCCATGCAACTGTACATCACATTACTTTTTTGTCACTTTTCCCATTTTTGTGTTAATTTTTAAACCAAACCTGTTAGGTGCTGTGCTACCAGTTTTCCTCCAACCACCCTAGTTGAAAAAATTGTCCACTTTTTTTTTTAAGTTTGAAGAATTTTATGAGCGTGGACCAAATGAAATAATATATTATTACCTTATACAAATACGGTTGCTAAAAGCACCAAGTGCATCCTGCCCAGTATGTTATATCATAATTAAAATGATGACAATATGTATTTGCTCTTGTTGCAATGCTTTTGAATTATAAACTCAATGTTTTTGAATTATAATTTTTCAGTTTAATTTGTTTCAAGTTGAAGGTAGCATTTATATCTTGTGTTTTGTGACATGATTGTTACAAAATTCCTTTTTTAAACTCCTATCTGTTTACTGGCGCCCTAAGGGTTTCCCAACCTCACCTTTTTTTTCTTATGTACGATGTTACTATTAACCCTTTAACGCCTGTAGACTGATATACCAGTTTGAGCGCTGCAGTCCCTGAGGCCTATAGACTGATATATCAGTTCGAGCGTTGCAGTCCCTGTGACCTGTAAACTGATAAATCAGTTCCGCCCGTTTCAGCGTTAGAAGACTGAAACTGCAGACCTTATTTTAATTGATTTCTTAACTCTTTCCATTTTACTATTGCTCTAGGATAAAACCCACAGTAGTCAGCAACGTAAGAGGTGTTTTTGTGGCTTCTTTTAAAACAAAAATTGAATTTTTACTCTTTGCTTTCGGATTTATCGTATCAATGTTTAGGATTGCAACATTCATAAATCGTAGGTAATTTTAAACACCTTTAAGTTTTACCTGCACCTTATTCCTTAGTCAAATAGGGCAAATTCTTTGGTCTGTTTTCTGGCTTTAAAATGTATTCAGGCCACCGGGCGCGGCAGTCGGTCTAAGGTATCAGGCCACAGGGCCCGCACTCACACTGCTCAGACTTTAAAGGGATAATTGAGTTGTGTCCCTTGCAGTGCCAAATACATTTCCATCAGATATAATATATACTTTTGAAAAGTTTTTACAAACAATGTGCCATGCCCTTAATTTTGCCATAAACTTGTTTTTTTTTTGTCCATTTTATTAATTAATATTATATAATTCAAGGTGGAAGGGGTGGTAATAGAAGAGGGCGTGGAGGTGGAAGAGGTACATTAGCTACAGCAGAGCAACTAGATGCGGAACTCGATGCCTACGTCAACAAAGTCAAATAGTAGCTAGCTCTGTGTTCTAATTGTTTAAAATTTTAACAGCCTTGTTAAAGGCTATTCCCTTACCTATCCTTCCTTTGGTTTAATTTTCTTTTGATATTCTACTATCTGACCATATTAATTTCTTTATTTATAAGAGAAACAAATGTAAATAACTAGATATTAAGGTACTTTGTGAATTATTTCTAATAAATATAAAGTCTGTGAATTCCTGATTGAAAAATGTCTAATCAAATTTCTCTTTAAATTGAAATTTTGTGTTACCTAAACTAATTTGAAGAAATTTAAATGTTACAGCATTTAAATTACAATAAAAACCATCTATTAATATTTCACAGTCAGTAGGATTGTTTAGTGGTAAGTTGTAATTTATTTTCTAATATCAGCATGTTGTAAAATGTACTTATATTCTACAAATCAGAAGTACATTGCAAGACTGTTCCATTGTTTTTGTAAATCGTGTGATGTATTTCATACGAATGTTTTATAACTGAAACATGATTTTTTCATAAAGTATATTATGTAATACTGTTGTGAGGATAGAAAAGAAGAAAACAAAAAACTGGTTTTAACATATATTCTAATTAAATTACATTTTATAAAATTTGTATAGACAATATAAATAAACAAATTAATTATAGGCAGTTATCTAGTGCTTGAACTATTCCTGTTATCCACCTCTTCTCTTTTTTATGTTAGAATAAAAGTGAGATTTTGTTAAATACTAAGCAGGAAAATGTGTTAAATAAATATATATACATCCTGCAAAATCTTAAATTAATATATGTATAGGGGATTTCACTAGTATACTAACTTAGGAATCTTGATTTAATACATTATTTTATTGAGTGTAACTTTTAAAAGGACCATTTTACAATTGACAAATAAATAAAATATATAATCTATATATATATAAATATTTACATATAGGTTAAATTTTGGAAAAAACTGCAGACTTCATTACTTATTTAATGCCAGGCAAAATTTATTGCGCAGATACATGACAATAAGTTACAGACATACAATATTTACAAGAGTAATAGTAAATTTATAAATTGTTGTAGAATTTTCCACAAAGTCAATACTCTCTCCTCGTTCACAATCTTTTAAGTATCCTCTTTTTATCTTTCAAAAGTTTCTTCTTTTCAGCCGAGACTTTTTTGTCACTTGCATGTTTTTTAGCAATGGGTCCATCTGAACTTGATTGTAGATCTACACCTTTCATACTTTTTACAGACTGAAAAAAAAGTTCCAGTTAAAATCAAATAAATTAAGAAGTCAGTTCAAGTTAATAGTCCAGATACAGTTATTCATGAATTCCGATTTATATCCATCACAGAAAATGCCATGCCATCAATATGAAGAAAAATTATGTATTACTTCTCATTTTTTCTTAAGATCTATCAGACCCAATTTTTTATTTATAGCAAAACCTACTCAGTATTATAATTTTTAAAACTTTACAAAGAGGCATAAAAGATTTGGATGAATTAAAAAAATGCTCAGAATATAACCGGTTAAGTTCTCCGATTATTTTGACACTCAAAATTTTAATTCTCATACGCAAATCTATTATAATATTGCCATGATATTCATTAATTTTTAGACAACAGTATTGAAAACACCTTTAAAAGTAAAAATAATTTTACTAACTTATGCTACCTACCATCCCAAACAAGTTTTTACTTATTACTTTATTATTTTAGATTGTATATAAAACAGAATTCAACAGTTATTTTCAGAAAAAAAATAGTTAAATTATGAATAAATTACAGAGGTGAGAGATAGTCAACTGTAAATCTTTACGATAGGTGAAATGATAGTCAGCATTTGTAGTTTGAAAAAAAAAAATTCTATTTTCGAAAGCCAACGTTTCAATCCAACTTGTGGATCTTCATCAGGACTAAAAGAAAACAAATATATGAGTATCTATGCTAGATGATGACAATAAATGAATCAGTTCTGTAAAATATTAATTTATTGTCATCCTCTAGCATAAATACTCATATATTTGTTTTCTTTTAGCCCTGATGAAGATCCACAAGTTGGATCGAAACGTTGGCTTTCGAAAATAATTTTTTTTTTTTTTTTCAAACTGCAAATCCTGACTATCATTTTACCTATCGTATGAATAAATTAGTTATAATATTTAAAGACTAGGAGTAAGAAAATTAGATATTCCTAATTGCGGTAACCATTCTCTAATTTTGAGAAAATAATGGACTACAACTACTGTTAAGACCTGTTTACAGGGTTGAGTTTTGAGAAAGTTTGGAACAAATGTGTGTTTCGCTTTTTGATTTCCAGGTGCATTTAAAATGGACGAATTGACCTGTTTAAATTTAAGTTTTTATTCAATCTAGGTATAAAAATGTTATAGTCCACTAATTAACCAGTTAGTAACGGAACTGTATTTTCAAGGTTGATCAAAAAACTTAGGCCCAATCTGCTTTATTAGACTTATCTATAGACAGGATTATTCTATACACAAATCCTAATCTAAAGACCAGTTGCAAGAACATCGTCTGCACAATTTTGGTATCTCAAACTGTCTAGGCTTGTCTACGTAGACATCCTTATAGATAGGGATTTTTCTGTAGATGTATTTCAAGACCAAATATAGGAATGGGAGACCGCTAGACATGTTGCACAATATTTTGAAACTGTTATTTATTTTTAGTAGCAGTTGCAACTGTTTTCTTTTCAAAAGTTTGGTTATAAATTAAGTGACCAAAGAAATGTGGTTTTCACAGGATTTGCGGACGACCATGCTGTCTCAGTGTGCGACAAGAGTGCGGGGTGAGGGGGAGGGGGCTGATCTATAACAATGAGGCGGCGACAAAGATAACTGCGAACCTAGATAAATTGGTGAGCTTCAGTTTGCTTAAACCTGAGCAGAAGGTCAATGTTGTTAATCAGTATGTGTTCCCAGGTCTTACCTATCCTCTCCAGACAGCGCCCCTTATAAAGAAAAGTCCCGATATATTGGAAGGAATAGATACTAACATTCGGAGGGATATCAAAGCCATAATCAGGCTACTGGCCAACACCTCTACAGCGATGCTCTACGCACCAAGGAGATATCGAGGACTGGGATTGATCCGTTGCCAATGGGAAGCTCCTCTACAGCATTGCCCAGCAGCTGTCAAATGTGCCGGATGCCCTGTTCCAGTCAATATTTAATTACCAAGAAGATTTGGTGGAATGCACCGATAGATTGGGTGTAGATCAGGGCTGCCGAAGCGTGAGAGCTTGATTAAGAATGGGCTAATTGCAGATGGCAGGGGATTGGAGTCCGACATTTTAAAGAGACCCCGAAAGCGAACAGATTCATTTATGATAAACAGGTCCTGTCGGGGTCAGAATGGTTGAATTCCATGAAACTGAACATTAATTACGCCCATCTGCGTGGAGTCAGCAGACAATAGAGAGAATTTGGGTCTCTCTGTCGTAAAATATGGCAGAGAGTCTGAAACACCAGCCCATGTGCTAGGAAAATTCCCTAACAACTCTCCTCATAACTCCTTGACATCATAGGGTTTAGCATGAACTTACAAAGCTCCTGAAAGAGAGGAACTTTACCTGCTTTGAAGAGGTCTACTGTATAGATACAGATGGATCCACGAAGTATGCATTTTCGTATTCCCCAAGACCGGGAAGAAAGCACTGATCCTGGATCCGACAGTTAGATTTGAGAGCTATGACCTTGACCAGGCGATTGAAGTGGAGGAAAGGGAAAAAGAGAGAGATCTACGAAAAGTGCATCCCTTTCCTTAAAAAGAAGTTCCGCGAGAGAAAGTTCTCCATTAAAGGCTCTGGTTTGGATCTCGCATAACGATCCCTACCAGAACAAGGAGTTTTCTAGAAGACCTAGGCGTCGAAATGAGAGAGATTGCTGTGTTGGCCGAAAATACGATCCTAGACTCCCTGGGAATTATCCACCACCATCTGTATAGAAATTAATTATTCATAGTCATATTCCGTACAATTCAGTCCATCTTTTTACTTATTTACATCTTTATTTCTTTATATATTAGATATAACGTTTTTATTGTTATATCTCTTTTTGTGGGTTTTTTCTCTAGCAGCTTTTTAAGTGTGCCTATTTATAGTGTGAGCGTTAAAAGAGGGAAGGAAGAGAAAAGATTATGAGATATAATAAAGAAGAAAAAGAAAAGAAAATGGAATAGAATGAAAAAAAAAATTGTGAGGGGGGGGGGAATTATTGATATAATTAAAAAATAAAATGTTATGTATTTTAGTGGTAGGTATGCATGTATTTGAGTACTGATCGGTATTTGGGCAGCATTGCTTGTTATTGAATAAAGCATTTCTCTCTTCTTGAGAGAAAAGGTATTGAAAAAAAGATAAGATGGTTTAAAACTAAAGTATAGAAGGAGAAAGAAAAACTGTTCCCTCTCAAATTACTGAATTGGCTTTTTAATTATGTTTTAATAATTCAATTGTGTTGCCTTTATGTTTTTTCTGTAATGTTTTTTTCTTCTTTTTTCTAAAACAGATAAAATTATAGGATTATAATATAGGAATAGACCCCTCATACTAAACAACTCTTTAAAGCTTATTATTATTTTTTTTTTTATTAAGTATTAGAGCATTCCCTCCCATCATTAAAATCAAAATAAATATTTTTTTTAAAAATCCAACCCTCTATAACTAAAAAAAAAAAACACCTGTACCGCTACAACCCATCAGGGTCTTGAGCTCAGTACTATGTAAGGAAGCACTGTTTCTTGGTCAGCGGTCATGCAAGGAGGTGATTTGACCATGATCATGCTCAACCGGCTTCCCCCCCTCAATTTTTCAATTAAGGGTACCCACTTAATAAAGGTTGGGTTTGTTCCAGGAGGGTCTCTCGGTCCACAAGACGAATTGTGTCAGAATAATAAAGATATCTAGAGCCAAGCCAGTATCGAACTCGGGACCTTGAGCACAACAATCCACTGCCTGCTCCCCTGCTCCCCAATTAACTCAAGAATGGAATCTCTTATTAAAGAAAACCCAACAATAGGATAGTTTTCAATACAATGGCTCACCCTCATCCCCTGAACATTAAATAGATATCATTTTTTATAACTATATCATCATCATATAATATGCTAAATTTAACACGTTAACTGCGACGAGGGGTCATTTGACCCCATGCGGTGGCTTCCTTTACCTGCGAGCCATTAAACGTGTATTTGTCATTAACTGGGATGCTTGTCACGCATCCTGTTTTAATATTTTTCAGATTTTTTTTTTTTTTTTTTATAATGCACTACTAAATACTACTTATATATCGGAAAAAAATGTAAGGGGTCACTTGACCCCTTGCCGCATTATAGTTTAAATGTTTTCCTTAATGCGGCAAGGGGTCAAATGACCCCTTGCTCTTTTAATGCTCATTACACTTCATATTACTATTGTTTTAGCATATTATATAAAATATTAATGAATATGTAAATAAATAATATTTTTTCTATTTCCGTAAATGTTTGAAAACGGTGAAAGCGACAGTAATTTACCGTGAATCACATTTATCTAAGGGTGAAAGGGTATTTATTTAAGGGTGAATCACAGATTCCCCTTCCTTTCTTGTTTTTCGACTGATTCTACTTAGTATTGTTGACACCTGAGCTCTCGTTTATTTGTATCGATTTAGCCCTTTCACAGCGGAATTCAACTTCAAGTGAAGATGAAGGAACTAGTTCAAGTTTTGAAGATAGTTATGATTCATATAAGGAAGAAATGTTGGGGCTGTTATGAAAAGCTAAGAACAGCTATGAGCAGTGCAGAAGCCCCAAAAAAGGTGAAGAAGGTCCGGACATACTGTGACGACAACCGTCTCTTTGCAGTGCTTCAATGATAAACATTATAAAATGTAGTTTTCACGTGATTTTTTTTTAAATAATTTAATTTGTAATATTTTGGTTTATTTTATTAAATACACAAAAGTTACACCTATGTTCATTATATCATATAATAAAAACATACTTTTGGTTTTATTTTTTATATCCGAATTCTTCCTTTCATGAAATATTTTGCTGACAATTAAGAAAATTAAAACTATATAGCAAAAATTTTATGATTGAACGTAAAAGGAAAGAAAAAATTACTGTTAGTATAACACAGATGGAGTGGAAAAAATAAGTAATAAAAAAATATATTCAGAAGCAACAGAATTCAACCCTGCTTCTGTTACGAATTCTTGTACGTCAGGTATTTGTAAAAAAAATGGATTTCACTTTAAAACATTCATCAATGTTTACAGAGAGTTAATTTTAATGCCTAAGGGACAAGGGGTCAATCAGCCCCTTGACGCAGTTTAGCGGTGTGGTAGCATGGGGTCATTCGACCCCTCGTCGCAGTTAACGAAAATCCCTGTTTATTTGCTTCGCAGCTAACGTGTTAAAAAGGTTAAATTTTGCTTGGAAATGTTATTATATATACAATGCATATTATATTAGAAGTTCAATTCTATTCAATGGTTTGTGAGAAATAAGAGTCTACTCATCTGATCATTTTCAGCGATCACATCGTGGAGAGTATACTATAATAAAAGAAAGTCTAGTCCACGTCTATAGACATGGTTCACTACTGTGTACTAGTCTCTGACTGTTAAAACAGGTGTACAGTGGATATCGTTTATAACGACGGAAATCTTAAGTCTCTGGTCCCTAAGGTCATAAATTAACGAATTTTTATCTGGCTATTACGACCACGGCTATTGCGACTGATCGGCTTTAGCGACTCATTTTGAGTCCCCCGGGGAACAAAAAGATCGGTTATAACCTCCGGCTTTCGGAAAGAACCCTTCATTCCCGGCTTGCGGGATATTTCTTTGGTGACAGGAAGACACATCTATCACCTTTTCTAGGAAACTCCCTCCCCTGATTGTTTGTGTTTTTATTCCTTCAAACGAATCCGAATCAGTTGCGGCCTTGTTTTCAAATAATACACTTTTTCGTGGTGATATCTGGTTGTTTGTTTGGATGTTAGTTGCGGTTATGTTCTCCATACACGGTGGTGATACCATGTCAAGGAGAAGGGCATTTTCGTTAGAAGAAAAATTTTGCTGCACATTTGCTGTCGGCAGGAAAATGGGGAGTCGAACAGAAGTCTTATGCGGAGGAACTGAATGTAAGTCATTAAACTATTTTAACAATATGAAAAATCTACGGGCGACAAAGTCTACGGTTAGAAACGGTGGTTTCGACCCCAACGCAGCCAAAATGTTCCAATATCAGGGACAATTTTACTCAAAAAAGCCAATAATTTTCTAAAATTGATTAATGAATCCACTTCAGAACCGTCTAGCGACTCGACAAGTAGTATTTCGCGAGGATGGATTCAAAGATTTTGTACTCGCCATGATATTATTTTTTAAGTGGTGACTGCTAGCGTCCCCCAAGGGGTAACCGGTGATTGGCTTCCGTCAGTATGGCCATCAATTCCGAAAATTACGATGAGTCAGATATTTTTAACACAGATGAAACTGAACTCTTTTACAAGGTACTGCCTGATCGGACACTAGATTTTAAGGGGGAGAAATGTTCTAATGGAAAACTGTCCAAGGATAGAATAACGGTTTTGGTGGCAGCCAATATGACTGGAATTAAAACATATACTTTTTATAATAGGAAATTTGTAGTTGTAAGAAGGCTATCATAACAATCAGCTGTTAAAAATGGCCTAGACCTGATATAAGGACTGACGTCATTATAAGCGATATGTCGGATGTAACGACAATCGCCTATAACGATGAAGTTTTTACGGTCCCTTCAATGTTGTTATAAACGATATCCACTGTATTTGGTCCATTGAAATCTTCCCTCTGGTCAAAAAGGTTGTTACTTTAACAAAGCAGCATTTTGTTCCAAAAACTTAACTGTGTAAACAGGCCTATTTAGTTTAACTTAATGACGACTTTAATAGGTAAATAAAATTAGTCCTTCCACAGAGGGTTTCTTACAAAAAAATCTGTAAATAATGTAATAGTTACAAATTGATGAAACCATTCTGTAACACAATCAACCACATCGTTCTTGGGTTTGAAGCTCGAAGTGGTGATTTTGGTTTTATGAAAGGTGATGCAGGTTGGGAATCAAACTACATTGCTTTTCTCATTCCTCAGAAGAATAGATGCTGATCCAAATCGTTATTCCACAGATAAAATGGAAATACATCGCTTGCCCTAACCAGGCTCAAGCCTGGACTCTGTGGACTAGAAGTTCAACTAAATTTCAGTTAAAAAAAAAAAAAAAGACCATACCATAAACAAGTAAATTATACGTATAAGATCAAAAGGAAGTGACAAGATCAGGAAATCAAAGAAGTTTTTAATAAAATTAATGGCTATGATCAATAGTATTGTGTTTGGTAGGTATCAATAGGTTTGATATGGCGTGTGTGTTTGTATGTATATGTAATACACACTCACACACAATCAGTGTAAAAGCACATGAACCTGTATTATATATTCCCTTCAGTCTCATAGCTGCTTTTCTTGGGCTAGCAACTTACAGCCATTTATGGACTTCATAATTCTAACAGACTGTATTTCAAAAATGTTAACAAGGGCCCATGGTCAAGTTAGCTTAGTAGCTTTTCCATTTTGCATGTTTTTTCTTTCTTATTTTCTAATTAAATAGTTGTTATCTTGAAATTATTTTATAATTATAAATACTTTAAATTTAATAATTTTGTATAACACAATATGTTTTAAACATTTTCTGGAGTTTTAATTGAATCTTATTTCACTCACCTCACACAAATTGAATAAATGTCAAAACATTTTTATAGGGAGTACAAATAAGTTCCTGCCATTTTTAATTAGATTTATGAGAAAAAATTAAGGATTTCTATTAAAAAAAAAAAAGGCACATTACATTTTATTTAAAATATTGCCCATTACTAGCTACTACTGTTTTTATCTTTCTGATTGCATTCGGATGCCTATAAAAACTATTGATTTTTTGAGGTTATACACGAATATATAATTTATTGTGTTTTAATAGATGTGAAGCAGTGCTCAGACAGAACACGTGTCATCTACCAGAAGAATTATAATCACTAGGTGCAATGTCTAGGAATACGGCAGGGGGTATGAATCGCCAAATTTCCAATCAGTGTTCTATGGATCTTGGCATTAGCTCATATGGCAACCAGTTCCTATCTTTTTGCATCACATCCAACAATTTAAAACAATGTGAAATCACTTTTTTCTTGTATTAGGCACAAATTTCCGACCAATATTGCTTACGATTTTGCGCCACTAAGTTCTTAATCAAACTTGCAGTTTTTAAACATATTGAAACCGCTTACAGCAACTTCTCTCACTAAACCTTGTGGCATCTGCCTCATCTTGGTGTATTTAGAATAGTGTTTTCCATTTTTTTCTTATTCTGTGTGTAATGTTCCCTTTTATGATACATCACATTAGAAACAAATTATAAAAACATTTGAGAAAAACTTCATCAATTTTAAGGTTAATAAAATAATAATTGACTTACTAAAGCATGAATTTCAGTCATCATCCGGGCCCTTTGAAAATAATCGTCATAATGTTCTAAAAGGAGTTTACCTGCTTCTTCATTCAATGCTGATTCGGCATTTGGATAAATGAGTAAACACTTTATGGTCTAGAAATGGAACAAACAAATGCATTAATATATTTGTTAATATCACATAAAGAGGAAAGTTCAAAAAGAGACTTACCAAAAGTATATGCTTAATTCCTAAATCTGATTTCCAGTCTTTTTTAAGGGTGTTGACACATATTTCTCCATTATTAGCAACATTTGGATGGAATATTTTTGTTAGGAAAAATGCTTTAGGAGGTGCTTGTGGAAAGTCTTTACCAAGACATAGTTTAACTTTGAAAATTCCTCCAGAATAAGGTGTACCAGCTGAAATAAATGATTCTTTAAGATTATTGTTCAAAGAAGATAACAGAAATCAAAGAAAGAAGATAATATGAAAACAAAAATTGTTTCCCTAAAATTATTGATTAACTAGAAGAAAAAAGTGTGATTTTATAGATCAAGATAATTAGATGAATAGGTAAATTGACATTAATAAATATAAGGTGTAGGACCCCCACCTCCTAAAAAAAAAGAGGAATAATATTTCTAAGATAAAAGTTTTGAAAATACAAATGGATCTAATTGTCTATACACTTTATTAATCATGGTAATAATAAGGAATCTCCTTTAATCCTTTAATAATTTAACAATAATAGAATCCCAGCTATGATGACTCTCCCAGCTCCTCTATCTTATCGCTACCTTGCTATCTTAAGAATAATTAAATATAGACACTTGTGTTTTCAAGTAATATAATAAGAATATATCTTGATGTAGTAAACATAGAACAACTGTTACTAATTCCATACAATAATATGATGGGATAGTAATTTTGCTACTCTTATTGAATGTTTCTAGCCTTGAATCAATTTTAATCTCAGAAAGAGAACTTTTAATACATAAGTTTTCAATAAATTTTTAGTTAAGGAAATCAAAATATAAATTTCATTAACCTACGGATAGCCTTATGGCAATCCTAAACCCAAATATGGTACTAATAAACAAGATGTTTTTTCAATCTCAACACCAGCCCATTTCCTTCTTTTATATCAAAAGCTGAATGATCCTATCAAACATGCATTAGAAAGAAATAGGAATATTTTTGGATATTCATCCTAAACCAATTACTATGATAATATCACGGAGGTAAATGGTGTAAAGAAATTGTCAGGACAAATAAAGATGCCATTACTAGTAAAAATGTAGAAATAACAACATTAGAATGGTTGTTAAGCTGTTTATTTTTGTAATATAAACAATCAGGTATAAGATAGAGTATAAAGTCTTAAGATTGATAGTACAATAAATGTTGAACGGGTTCTTTAAGATAGGTAACAACAAATATATGTACATATAAATGTATGGGCAAATGTTAGTCAAGCCAGCTGTGCTACATCATATCAATCGTACAATAGATGGAATTCAGGTAATGTGAAAGAACTGACAATCAGTTTGACCCCAACTGGTCTTTTCGAATTAGGCCTTAAGAGATAGTGAATTTTAACTTATACTAGCTACCTATACTCAACTGAAATAAACTAATTCCTAATGAATTATTTTCAGTTATACACAGAGCCTTAATAAAGGACTTGATACTATAAATCTCACTTCACTATTATTAGAATTGCAGCTACAGTGGGAACATGCAATCTTTTGAGAATGGATCATATCGGGGTGACACTTAAAAAAGTGCCCAAAATAGGACATAGGTGATAAATAAATAGAGGGTTAGATGGAGTAGTCACATCAAACTTGAAAACATACAACTTGGAATTACTAATAAAGTAGTTTAATGAAACACATTTGTAGAACCTACACAACATATGTACATGGGATGAGAAAACTTGTGTTAATTACTAGAGTAAAACCAACCTAGCCTAACTAATCACATTAATCCACATACATGAAAATAAAGTAACAAATATTAAGAACTCAATCTTACAAAGAATAAATAAAACAAAAAGAGAAACAATTAGTATTTTACCTGGTCCTTCTATAAAAGCTTGAATATCAGTGATATCTTCTTCATTAATAGTAAGTTTAATCCCTTCAGGAGGATCATTCGCTAAGTCATGAATCTCCTTATTTACTTGCCTGATAATCTGGGGAGATAGATTTTCAACGTTCGACATCTGAAAAAAAGTGGTTATTAGGATAGTTCGCCTTTTGGTTATAAGATAGCAATATTAACAGCAACGATTTATATAACCTTAAAGAAAGAATCACAACTAAAAACAAAAGTATTTAATAATATAAAATCATTAAACATAACTCACAATATTCATTGGAGAAGAAGAATGAAAAAGAATTATAAGGCCACAAATTTAAACAAGTAAATCAAAATGTCTTCAGCTATGTAACGTCACAAGCTATCAACAGTAATGATATTTTGAATATCCACCAATCAAAAGAACAGTCCAGAATTCAAGACTTAATTACGAGTAAAATGAAATACTTTTATTAATGAAAATAAACTCAAAAATTGTTGTTTAAAATGCAATTTTATATTTTAAAATACTTTACAATAAAACTTAAATACATGAATATTATTATCAGATGAATTAATTTTGTAATAGTCAACTTCTAGAATGCTGGTGTCAATACAGACAGCCTTTGTAGGGATAATGGTTTGTTTTCTTTGAAAAGTTCCGTTGAATACAGTGTTGGATTCTAGTCATCAAAAGAAGATTCTTAAGTCATAGATCTGAGAAGAAACGTAAAGTTAACATTAGTTAGTTGATTGGACGGTTTATTTGATTTTTTATAAAATGATTGATGGAAATCCTGGTTTTGCTATCGAGAGGGTTAGTGATGTCTATTATATCAATTCGTTTTTACCAAAAAATAATTACTGACTAACATCTTTAATCTCCATATAAACAGGAAAATCTCAACAATTTTTTTTTCATTTTTAGGAGATTTATTTGAAGAAAGTGAAGAGAGCTTTGGATAATTGGAGAGAAGTTGCTTTACTTGTTAATTCATTGTTGTTATGGAAAAAGAAATTCTTTCCGTGGTTGATTGTTTCTGTTTCTTCTTTTATATTTTTGTATGTATTGTAGGTCAAATTAAGTAATACTTTTCAATTAACTACCCAACTTAGCACTAGGTACTAATTTTGTTATGACTTGGTCTTTTTTTCTTTATCAAACATTAGCTTGAATGGTTTAAATTTACAAAAATTCCTATGAACAATTCCTCCAATGGTATATTCACAGGTATTATAAAAGTAGAAGTTTCTTATGAAAAGTAATTGGTCAGTTGTTTTATTTTTGTTCTGATATATTTCTGACTAATGGTCAGTTTTGCACCTCTCTAAAGAATTAATAGAGCTACTGTTTCATATGCATCATGTCTGGTACATCAAATTATTATGATCTTATTGGTTATACTGTTGATGGAATTCATAAATGGCCTAATCTTATCAAAACTGTATATGAATGGTCTCACTCAAGGATAGTTCCAGTGTATATATTAAGTGAGACCATTCAAGAACAGTTTTGATAAGATTAGGCTGTTTTAAGAATTCTATCAATAGTACAATCAATGTGGTCTTCATATATATAATATTGGAACTAGATTTATACGACTATATTTGAACCCCTCTCTAAGAACTCTCACATCAGGTATCTATTAATTTTCATCTTAATATATACTGATATTTGTTCTAATTATGGTACTACTTTGTGCGGTTTCTCCTTGATAAATGGTTAAGATTCCATATTCCGTGGACAGAATCTTGAAAATGTCTGAGAGCTTCGGAATTAGACATGGAGTGAGCTGGTTAGAACAGCCCCGATCTCAATTGGAAAAACCGTTTGGGGTTTATTTTTATTTTGTGGGCGGGCGAAAGTCGAAATATGAAGGAAAAATAACTTTATTATCCTGGGACTGATGTCCTTTTAGAATAAATTGTTGGTGTATAACAAAGTTAACGTACCAGTGTGTTCTTACATTAAACATCTACAAAAAAAATAAGTTGTTTGTTGTGGAAAAATAAATGAATAAAATAAAAAAGAAAGAAGTATAATATATATACAATAATAATCTATATGAACACTAATCCATTTATACAATGAAGGTAAAGATAAATAAACAAACTTCGAGAGTACTCTATGTTTCTCTGGTGATCAGCTTGATTCGGAATCGAATAGGAACTTAAAGGGGACGGATTTGAAATAGGAAATCGATATAGCATATCGAATATTGGAAGGGATAGAATTCCAGAGGAGGAAAAATATGTTTATAATAAAGCTAATCAAGACCCTGATTTCAACTGAAAATAACATGATGGGAGTTCACTTAAGTTATTAATAGCCAAAATAAAGGGAGGTTACACTCACAAACCTATTTTCAATACTCAAGCCTTCTTGTAATTCCGTCCCGGTGGTGATCATGGGATCTTGGCCCTTCCCTGAAAGAAAAGCTGCTCTTTAAGGGTGGTTCCTTAGTTGTAATCAAGAAAGTCTATTCACAACTTAAATTGTACTTAGTCGAGCAATTTATGTAAACTAATTTTAACTTAATCAGATAAATCATTACTGATGCAAGTAATAAGTAAACATCTTTGTATACTGAAAGGAATGTGTAATCTCCTTGTTTTGTCGGAGACCTAAACATTAATGAATAATTAGTAATTACTGCTTGGCTAACATGGTCTCCCAATTGGCTGTGTGCGATAGGAACCATTATCTCTGCAAACTAATTTTTTGGGCTTGAAAATTCCAAAACCTAACCTGTAAAACAAAATTTGTACATTTTGCTCCATGGGCTTAACCATAATATTATCTAAATCAAATCCGTCAATACTGTAAGTTGTTAAAGTGAACTATACTACCATACTATATATAGGGTAACAATTTTATAATTATATTGATTTATACTTAAAACATTATTATGATAGTACTATTCAATATTTATTAATCAGTTAAATATTTCATTATTCACTTTTAGATTTTAGTTAATACTATTCAGTGTCATATCTGGTTGATGATTGAATCAAACGGTTTCTTAAATGCTGACTTTGTCTCAAACTTCTTTCTTGTTTCAGTTTTTTTAAGGTTATATTTACATAACAAAATTAATCATTTTATGTTTGTTGGTTTTAAAATACTGTTGGTCATAAATAATAAGTGAGTATATCAGCTTTTATAATATAAGGAATATGGCAATTGTTATTTGAGAATTAAAAGTGTATCCCTGATTTTAAATATATCATCATAAATGGTAAGGTGATTACAGTAGAACCTCGTTCATCCGACCTTGATGGTACCAGGGGGTGGGTCTGAACAGCAAAAAAAAAAAACCAGAAACAATAAAAGTATATAAGACTCAAAAAAGCTGAAAAGCTGTCTCAATATTCCTTTAATTGACGTTTATTCAGTCAAATCATTAATTTAATTTTGTTTTGACATTTCGCTTATCTTTATACAAGCATTGTTTGTTTGTTTAACGTCCATTTTTATGCTACTAAGGCTAATCGGACGATGCTACAGTGAGAGTCCTAAATTTTGCCCATCCAGGTATAATTAGGATAGGGATCTTTAACGAGTACCTGACATCGTACAGGCTCGGGACCTCCATTTTACGTCCTATCCGAGGGACGGCATAGCTAAGGATTTTTTACTCCCATTAAAAAATCCTAGGGCCACCGCTGGAATTGAACCCGCGATCTTTAGTATTGTAGGTTGCCATGCTAACCACAACACCACAGGTGACCCCACACAAGCATTGTCAAAACTATAAAAAAGAAAAACCAGAGAAAACAATTAAAGTTTTGTCATTTATTTCATTTGCAGATTCATTTTAAAATAAAATAACAATAAGCATAAATAATAATAATACACTACAAATTACATTCAGCTTACCCTAAAATAACAAATCATCACACATAAAATTATCAAATGTGACTATTAAAAAATGATTGAAAAACAGTCATTTATACTACAGAAATAGTTGAAATTGCAAATCAAGGTTAGGAACGTGCCTAGAACTATTAATATGCTAACACATAATCCTGAAATAAAAACAATTGGGTGGTTTTAAACAGCTATTAACACTGAAAGTTATCAATGGTGTAGTCCATAATATAGACATGTAAAGGTCAACAAATTTTATTTAAATATATAATTAAAAGTTGTAAAATTAATACAAAATAACTATTACAGATAGTTAGTTATTAGTGTTACACTCCTCTTCTTGAGACTCTTCAATTGATTTAAAATGAGGATCAGGGCGACCATTAATTGAGTCAACACTTTTTTTAAAACTTTATTTCAGCCCTCATCAGTGCTTAAATGTGACTTATATTTGATCTTTTATAAGTTAATTTTTTTTTTTTTAAAGCCCACAGTTTGTGGTTTGTCATTTAAATGACTAAAATTTAGGTATTTATTACCCCTGTCTCTCATATAAACTAAATAACAAAAAAACCGCTGCACCCTACATTTTTTGATAAATATGTATTTAACCCTTTAACCGCTAAGCACTCGGAACGAGACGCACTGAGACGCTGAGCGGGTCTGCAGGCATTTCACTCCCCACGCTAGTGCCTGCAACTCTCCGCCGCTGACTGCTTCAACTCTTCATAACCTTCACCGACTATTTATTAATTATTTTTTATGATTATGATAATACCTTTATCATTATTTCAATGAATTAAAATGCTAGATTACCTATTGCAATAAGAGATTACGTGATATAAGAAGGTAATAATGAAAAATAATGTAATAATGTTAATACTTTATATACATTTTTTTAAAATTTATTTAATTTTTAATAAGTAATATTTTTTTTAATTAAAAGTAATATTTAGCGAAATAAAACAGTGAATATCACCGAAAAAACACAGAGGACTATCGCTCAGAGCGTCTAGAACTTGAATGAATAATGGCAAAATATGTCCATCAGACCCTTGATGGTAGCCGATCACTAATCACATTAATCCACATACATGAAAATAAAGTAACAAATATTAAGAACTCAATCTTACAAAGAATAAATAAAACAAAAAGAGAAACAATTAGTATTTTACCTGGTCCTTCTATAAAAGCTTGAATATCAGTGATATCTTCTTCATTAATAGTAAGTTTAATCCCTTCAGGAGGATCATTCGCTGTCATGAATCTCCTTATTTACTTGCCTGATAATCTGGGGAGATAGATTTTCAACGTTCGACATCTGAAAAAAAGTGGTTAGTAAGATAGTTCGCCTTTGGGTTATAAGATAGAAATATTAACAGCAACGATTTATGAAAGAGTATAACCTTAAAGAAAGAATCACAACTCGTGGAGACCAATGAAAGGCTTTGAATTCCTCGAAATGTGAATATCAGTTTAGATACGGTACGGAAGCGGCTTCGTGAAGTTCACCTTCAATCAAGGACCCCAGCTACGGGAGTCAGCTCACCACAGCACATCGGGCCTCTCGTCTTATGTTTGCTCGGGATCACTCAGCATGGACAGTAAATGACTGGGTTAGAAAGTGGAGAAGGCCAGGACAGCAATTTGCACCGTGCAATATCTCCGAAAGGGTGCCTTACGGTGGTAGGTCTGTAATGGTTTGGTGTGAGATTACTTTGGTGGCGAAGACTGATCTCCCTGTGTTCCAGAGAGGGAATCTAACTGCACATTGGTACATATCCAAAATTCTGGAAGAGTATGTAGTGCCATTCGTCCCTTTCATAGGTGATTTCATGTCAATGCATGACATATGTCTTTTAGTTTATACGAAAAAAGTAAAAGTGACGTCAGCCACCTCTGCCTCTTGGAGGTCTTTAGATTTATTCTAACTATATTTTATAATATATAAATTCAAAAGTGTTTCTGTTGCTATAGATCAATGATACCACTTCCTTAGTCAAAAGAGAAATTAAACAGAATTTTAGTGTTTCCTTAATTTCATTAGTTGGCTCTGCGCTTATAAAGAAAGGTATAATATGTAGAAGTAATGGTGAAATTTTGGTCCTTTTCGAGTTAGATTAATTTTGAATAATTTATTTTTTTAAAAGAAAAGATTTGGCTCCGCCGGGAGTCGAACCCGGGTCTCCTGCGTTACATGCGAGGATGCTAACCGCTACACCACAGAGCTCGGCTCAAGGCAGAGCAAATCCTTCCTCTTCACTGATACCTACTCCCCGGCGGAGCCAAATCTTTTCTCTTCAAAAAATAAATTATTTAAAAATAATTTAAAAATGGTGGTCAGCCACAAATTAAGATTAGATTAATTAAAATAATTTAAAAAATTGACTTAAGTCAATAAAATATCATAAATTGGACATAATTTGTCCACCTCCCGCTACTACTCGCAAAACTTGTGAGATAGGGGGAGTAGGTATCAGTGAAGAGGAAGGATTTGCTCTGCCTTGAGCCGAGCTCTGTGGTGTAGCGGTTAGCATCCTCACATGTAACGCAGGAGACCCGGGTTCGACTCCCGGCGGAGCCAAATCTTTTCTCTTCAAAAAATAAATTATTTAAAAATTATTTAATAATGGTGGTCAGCCACAAATTAAGATTAGATTAATTAAAATAATTTAAAAAATTGACTTAAGTCAATAAAATATCATAAATTGGACATAATTTGTCCACCTCCCGCTACTACACGCAAAACTTGTGAGATAGGGGGAGTAGGTATCAGTGAAGAGTAAGGATTTGCTCTGCCTTGAGCCGAGCTCTGTGGTGTAGCGGTTAGCATCCTCGCATGTAACGCAGGAGACCCGGGTTCGACTCCCGGCGGAGCCAAATCTTTTCTCTTCAAAAAATAAATAATTTAAAAATGGTGGTCAGCCACAAATTAAGATTAGATTAATTAGATTAATTTTGCTCTTAATTAAAATCAAATTTTATATTTAATTCTAAAAATAGTAATGGAATCTTTATTACACTATTCAAATAAATTACTGTTAAAATAATTTCATTTAAAACTCTTTTTTGTATTGAATTTATAATTTTGCTTTTAGGGAAATTGCTTACTATAATCCATCATTTTTGACATCTGTTGGTCTTATTTTGATGACAGCCACATTAATAGATTATGGTGGTCCTTCAGTGACTGCCATGATTTGGAAACATGAAGATTGGAGCAGTGCCAAAGAACGGGAATTCGAAGATATGTGCCGGGCTGTTGCTGGATTTGTTGTTCAATTAAAGCAAATATGGATATCTGTTATGGAGATAAAAGTTTCTAGACCATACATGGTAATGAATTTTTCTGTATTAAGTTTGGAAGAATAGATCATTTTGAAATTTAAAAAATCTGGTGCGTGCGCGCAACACACAACTTTCACTTACCAACTTACTTAGATAAGAAATTAATGCGTTTTGTTAATGCCACTTCTCAAAGTTACACATTCATTTCTTATTTTTGTTTTCATTTGCTCTATAAACCCCTCAGAACATTTTAATAATGATAACGCTTACCTGATATTAAATAACTCTCAATTTTCATTAAACATGACGAATATGAAGAAAATCGTTAAAGCCGTTTTTGAGATAATCTAAAAATTAGAAAAAAAGTTATGAACTAAAGTGTCCCCTTCGGTTGATCAATCTTATGAAATGTTGGCTATCACATCTTTGGCATATACATACATAAATACCTAGTTTGATCAAAATCGTGAAAGCCGTTTTTGAGTAAATTAAAAAAACACGTGAAATTGATACAAAATTTATTAAGTAAAGTCCCCCCTCCGGTTGATCAATTTTGATGAAATGTTGGCTATCACATCTTTGGCATATACATACATCAAATACCCAGTTTGATAAAAATCGTGAAAACCGTTTTTGAGTAAATAAAAAAAAACACGTGAAAATGATAAAAAATTTATTAAGTAAAGTCCCCCCTCCGGTTGATCAATTTTGATGAAATGTTGGCTATCACATCTTTGGCATATACATACATCAAATACCCAGTTTGATCAAAATCGTGAAAGCCGTTTTTGAGTAAATAAAAAAAACTTGAAAATGATACAAAATTTATTAAGTAAAGTCCCCCCTCCGGTTGATCAATTTTGATGAAATTTTTACAGTCATATCTCGGGCATATAAATAGATCAAATACTCAGTTTAATCAAAATCTTTAGAGCTGTTTTTGAGAAAATCGAAAAAAACTTAAAAAGTTATTAAATAAAGTACCCCCTCCCTTTGAGCAATTTTGATGAAATTTTTGCTGTCACATCGCGGGCATATACATACACTAAATACCCAATCTCAGGTTCGCACGGTTTATAGTTTTTGAGCTAGTCTGTTCACACACACACGCACGCACGCACGCACACACGCACACACACACAGACCATTTCGCGGGACTTGGTTAATTGGACTCAGGGGACCCCAAAACGTGTATTTCCGTTGAAAACCGGAAGTCGAAATTTTTCACGATCGCAATACTTCCACTTACTATATATTTCATATATGGGTAAGTGAAAGTAAAAATTGCTAGTTATAATTGTTAGCACATGTAATTGAATATTTTTTATTTTAACATATGAGGGTAGATCAATCGTGAGCAGAAATTATTTTATTTAATTATTTTTTGGGGTGGTAAAAGGATAATATTTTTCTCAGTAATTCAGATAATAATAAGTTTATTTGGTATTGTAGAAGGTTTAGGTTTACTGGAAAGAAGAAAAAAAACTTGTGAACATTTTTTAATATGTGCTGAGGTTAGGGGGTACGTTTCATGTTTTTGTCATGACTAAGCTAATTAAGAAAGCAATATTTACATATAGTTTAATATGTGCTACAATTTTTGGGACATAATCTTATATGTGCTGATGTTAGGGCTTACACTTCATGTTTTCATCACGGCTAATCAAGTTAACAACCATATCTTATTATTTGTTATTTTTGTTCTGCATTTTAAATCAAATAAATGATCCAAGGGAGTTGGTTAAAAAGAAAAGTAATTGTAGAAAGCAGTTATAATAAAAATGTCAAAGTAAAATGATTGTTAGGCCAAAAGATTATCTAATAAGATGTTTGGAAGAAATAAATGACAATAGAGAGAAGAATTAAAAAACAGTATGGTAGTAAGGAGAAATTTTAAAAAAATTAAAGTTGAAAGAAACATAATGACTAGTCCAGAAAAAGTGAATGAAATGATCAGCAAATTAATTGTAATCAATTTGAATCAGTAATTTCACATGCACTTAAAAAGGTTTGATTCGTTTAAACCTGCCTTCATTCTAAACATCCCTTTTCAAGTGATGATTCCTCTTTGTACTATATAATTTCAATTTATCCCATCTTCTGTTCTAAGTGTATTTTTATCTATTATTTTCTGACATCCTGCAATTCTGGTCTTGTTATGCCTCTCTGATATTTTTTTCTTATTCAACTCCTATTCTTAACTGTCTTTTCTTTTTCCAGGTGTCTATCCCTTCTTATTTATTTTTTTTGTGTTTTCATCACATCTACATAGATATAATCACGTGATAATTTCTCCTAATTAAAAAAATCAAAATAGAATTTTTTGAACTAATCTTGTCATTTACAACTGCTGTTTTTGTTAAGATACTTTTACTTTAATTTGAATTTTCTTTTTCAGTACTTTGCAATCACTATTACCACATCCTTCACTTTAGCAGTTATCGGGAACTCTGTGAATAACATATTCATCCTCTACATTTTGAGTAAGTATAATTAAACGTCATCCTAATTATATATATATATATATATATATATATATATATATATATATATATATATATATATGTTTATTTATATTTATAATATATGCCATTTTTTAAATATATTTTTTTAATTATTTTCAGCTACGGCTATCCTTCTACTTCCTGGTATGATTCACTATGGTATCTTACAAAAATATTATGCTGCTGCTCTTTGTTACCTTGCAAACTTACTCAGATCATTTAATTCTTCATCTTGTAAGACCAAAGTGCAATAGACAGAATATTCTTTTTAGTGTGAGATGTACATTAATAAGTTAAGGATAATAACGCTGTATTTTCTCTTTATTCATTCATTACCTATAATTTTTATGTGATTTCTTTTTTTTTTTTTTTTTTTTTTTGTATAATATATGTTCATTGTTCCTATTTTTTTTTGTATATTGTGAATTAAATATTTTTAGAAATAATATTTTTTACTCGTGATTAGCTTTATTTTAAATAATTATGCCATTAGTTTTAGGATGCTAGTGATATAAAAGACAAAGATCCATTGATCACTAAGTTCATTCACCTATTTGTTCGTTCCTACGTGATTTTATAAAAATATCACTCAAGTTTTGAGTGTTGGTTATGATAGTATTTTGATCTCATTTGCTATGATGATAATCATTTAGAATATAATCATTAAAACTTTTTCAAGCCAGAAATGTGGCAAGGTTTTTTTTTTCTTTTTTTTTTTTTTTCTTATTTACATCTTTTTTTAAAGGTTTAAAATTTAATTTAATTTTAGAATTGGAAAAAAATAAAGCAAAATATAACAAATAATTGTGGGCAAACTGCAAAAAGTATTGTACAGCGGCTGTAAAATTTTTATAAATAAATTTTTTAAACATATTTATAGTTAAGTTGTGACTGTATAATACTGCGCATGTGATTCTGTACTGAGTATCAATTTTGAGATTAACTAAACAATGTGTGTATCATATTCATAAAATAAATCAATCGCAGTGATAAACTCTTATGTTTTATATATATAAAGGTGTAATTCTTTATAAATTATTCTGTAACTAAATAAATGATTTAAAAATCTGGTTCAGAAATTTTTATTAAAAGACAAAATATATTTTAGTCATGATTTAGAATACTGATGATCATTGTTGTGTGATTTTTAGTTTGGTAATGTTTTTATATTCCATTGTAATTTTCAAAGAACTACACAACAGTACAACCCATGGGACGTCATGGGTTGAGTACTGTGTTAGGAACTATTGTTTCTTAGACAGCATTCGAGTAAGATGAGTTGACTATGATTGAGCTTGACTACCAGGTTTTTTACTCTTACTTTTCAATCAGTAGTACTACATACACGGGGCCTCAGGGAGGGTTTGATGGCCATAGAGATGATCCGTGGCTGAATAGAAATTATATTCTGCCATACCATTGAACTGCCCTACTCCCTAGAATTGTGTTTATGCCCTTTGATTTTAGGTACAAATGATTTGATTGGAATTAAGTTATATGCTAAGCAATAAATTTAAGGAAAACATCAGACTGAATTGGGAATCATATAGAAAAGTGAGTGTATTAAACTAGAAATTTTCAAAAGGTCTTGCGCAGAAGTTGCTTCAGGCTGGCTGGGCATCGAGGGGAAGGCAGATCCTTCCCTTACTCTCTGCCTTTCCACATTTAATCATGGACCTTTTTTAGGCAATGGTGTCTTGTGATTTTCTCTTTGCCGGAGCTGCAATTGTTATTTTATGTTCGTACTATTGAGTTCCATCTCTTGTTTCAAGTGATTAAAGGGGCTTGAGGGAAGAATGTGGATAAAATGTTATTCACTATAATTTTAATCATAGTAGTTCCGTTATCTTAAGAAATTATAAATCAAATAATACTCAGTAATTATACATTCATATTTATAAGAAGGTGGAATATTTTTCATTTTTATCCTTCACCTGGCTGTTAAACCTTATTTTGTCTTGCACACCAGTAAAATCTTAGATCTTTGAAAAGGTCTTCCTCCTATTTTGGTTTGTATGCTCCAAATTTCTATTTCCTAATTAGCCTGCATCCTTAATTTCATATCATCAGTGTTGGCATTCTGGGAGACCGAATTATACCATGTTGAGCTGGCAAGATGATGATGGCAGCAATACTGACAGCACAACAGAGCTACAGCTCACATGGCTATTAGGTACCAATAATCTAAATAAATTTCAAAACAAAAGTTATGTCAGGTGAAAGGCAATATGTGTGTGAGACCAGGATTCCTGACCCTACCTCAAATTTTGTGGATTTTATATCTTATTCATAGTAGCTTTTCTCTTTCATTATAGCTGTAACTTTTTACTTTCACTTACCTATATATGAAATATATAGTAAGGGAAAGTATTGCGATCGTGAAAAATTTCGATTTCAGGTTTTCAACGGAATTACACGTTTTAGGGTCCCCTAAGTCTAAATAACAAAGTCCCGCGAAATGGTCTGTGTATGTGTATGTTTTTGAGTTTGTGTGTATAGACTAGTTCTAAATCTATATATATGCCCATGATGTGACAGCAAAAATTTCATCAAAATTGGTCAAACGGAGGGGGTTCTTTATTTAATATTTTTTTAGATTTTCTGAAAAACGGCTCTAACGATTTTGATAAAACTTGGTATTTGATTTATTTATATACCCTAGAAACGACTGTAAAAATTTAATCAAAATTGATCAACCGGAGGGGGCACTTTATTTCATAACTTTTTTTTCGATTTTTTCAAAAATACCTTTAACGATTTTGATTAAACTTGTCATGTTTAATGAGAATTATGGTTAATGAGAAAGTATTCTTTAATATCAGGTAAGCTTCCCCTAGATCTGCCCATCAGCTCTTTTAATCTTCTATCTAAGTTCCTTTTTAATCTTTAATCTAAGTTCCTTTCCTAAAACTGTCATGTTGCTTGTTCTGCTTTTTATTCGTCCTTAAAGGTACTTCTTTACCATCAGTAAGTTGAATTCTATCTTGAAATAACAAAAATTACAGGGGGGGGGGGGCTGCAGCCTCTTCCTGGATCCTATACTATACTTGGATTAGAAATTGAAGTGTTTCGATAATATGTAAACGCCATTCCTTAAAGAGATCTAATTTCATCAACAGTCGAGTTTTATTTACTGCTTGCTTGTTTTTTACGGCGTTTGTTTTTTGTAAATATATTGTGGACGTGAATCGTGGATAGGTGTATTTAGTCTCATAGTAAAGTTCGTCTCTTATGCCTTTCTGGAAACCGAGAACGACTACTGTTCCTCTATAATCACTTTATATTGCATTCAGAAATTTATTGTGGAACTAAAGTTTCTAAACTAAAATATAATTAATTACAGATTATCTTATACCATATATTTCACATCTTGAATGCTTTAGATAATTTGAGCATCACATATTTACTCTCCAAAGTTGTTAAATAAAAGGTTTTATTTTCATATGTGATAATACGGGAAATGAAATTTTGGGTGTCACTTCGCGGGCATATATATACATCAAATACCCAGTTTGATCAAAATGGTTACAGCCGTTTTTGAGCAAATAAAAAAAAAGTTGAAAATGAGACAAAATTTATGAAATTAAGTACCCCCTCCGTTTGACCAATTTTGATGAAATTTTGGCAGTCACATCGCGGGAATATACATACATCAAATACACAGTTAGATCAAAATCGTTAGAGCCGGTTTTGAGAAAATCGAAAAAAAAAATGAGACAACATTTATTAAATAAAGTGCCCCTTCCGTTTGACCAATTTTTTACTTTCACTTACCAATATATAAAATATATAGTAAGGGGAAGTATTGCGATCGTGAAAAATTTCGACTTCCGGTTTTCAACGGAAATACACGTTTTACAAAATCAAGATACGCAAAGAAAAAATAAGAAACGAATGTGGAAAAATATATGACTTTGAGAAATGGCAATTGAAAAAAAAAACACATCAACTTCTAATCTAAGTAAGTTAGTAAGTGAAAGTTGTGTTTTGCGCGTATCACACCAGATTTTATGGAATATTTGCTGTCACATCGCGGTCATATACACTATAGACCAAATACCAAAGTTCAGGTTCGAAAGGTTTATAGTTTTTGAGCTACTTTGTTCACACACACACAGACACACACAACACACGCACTGACGCACACACGCACACACACATACACACACACACAGACCATTTTGCGGGACTTGGTTATTTCGACTCAGGGGACCCCAAAACTTGTATTTCCGTTGAAAAACGAAGTCGAATTCTTTCATGGACTTAATACTTTCCCTTACTACATATTTCGTATATAGGAAAGTTAAATTAAATATTGCAATACAGGAACTTTATGAACTAATTTTTTAATTTGCTCTGAAATCTGCAAATTGCATCAGCCAAACTTCTCTTTTTACTCTTTACGCTTATGTTTATCAGGACCTTTCTTATTCAAAAAAGCGCGATCCCCCTCAAAACTCAAAAATGGGCTTTACTCCAACACCGTTCGGAAATGGACCACTGAATGACTCCTTATATTTCTGATTGAAGATTTCTTGAAATGTGTGTCTTGTTTTGTCTTTGATTTCTTCAGATGCTTATAGCTATCCTGGATATATTAAGTTAAAAAAACAGATGATAACTTCGCAGTAGCGATCCATGGGGGGGGGGGGGGGTATAAATAAACAGTGCTATCTTTAGTAATTTCTTTTTCCTTAAATAAAAAATCTGGTGCGTGCGCGCAACACACAACTTTCACTTACCAACTTACTTAGATTAGAACTTAATGCGTTTTGTTAATTGCCACTTCTCAAATGAACAGAACATCTATAGGTAATAATAACGCATTGGTTTGTCATTATAGGCGTACGGCGCATGCGTGAGCTTAAGGTGTTTTATGAGTTGACGGATTATTTTTCTTTTTTTCTCCTGTATATGTTTACTTGATTTTCTTCATATATCATATTTAGCCATTTCTTATTTTTAGGTGTGATGACAGACAGTTAATTTCTCAATATAAACTAAAACAAAGATACTTTATAGGAAAACAAAAAAGGCCCCTTCCCCATTTAAGCCCTCTCAGAACATTTTAATAATGATAAAGCTTACCTGGTAATAAATAACAACTAATTTTCATTAAACATAACGAATTTGATAAAAATCGTTAAAGCCGTTTTTGAGATCATCGATCAAAAAGGTAAAAATTGAAAAAAAATTATGAAATAAAGTGCCCCCTCCGTTTGACCAATTTTGATGAATGTTGACTATCACATCTTTGGCAGTCATATCTGGGGCATATAAATAGATCAAATACTAAGTTTAATCAAAATCGTTAGAGCCGTTTTTGAGATAATCGAAAAAAACTTAAAAAGTTATTAAATAAAGTACCCCCTCCCTTTGAGCAAATTTGATGAAATTTTTGCTGTCACATCGCGGGCATATACATACTCTAAATACCCAATTTCAGGTTCGCACGGTTTATAGTTTTTGAGCTAGTCTGTTCACACACACACACACACACACACACACACACACACACACACACACACACACACACAGACACACACACACACAAACACACACACACACACACACAGACCATTTCGCGGGACTTGGTCATTTGGACTCAGGGGACCCCAAAACGTGTATTTCCGTTGAAAACCGGAAGTCGAAAATTTTCACGATCGCAATACTTCCACTTACTATATATTTCATATATAGGTAAGTGAAAGTAAAAATGGATCGTATTTAAACATTTAATAGAAATTTACTTCGTAACTATGCATTATTATCTATAATTAGGTCCTTCATGACACATACAAATTTAAAAAATAAAAAATGCGACCCCTCAGAAAATTTCTGGATCCGCTACTGTAACTTCGTAGAGTATTCCATGAAGAATTATGAGCACAGTCTTTCGTTAACTTTTTGGAAGAAATTCATGGTGAACATTAAAAACACCTGGGAAGAAGAGATCTGAATGAAGAGTGGTGACCATCTACCATGACCTAATTTCATTAACAGTCGAGTTTTATTTACTGCTTGCTTGTTTTTTACGGCGAGTTTTTTCTTTGTAAATATATTGTGGACGTGAATCGTGGATAGGTGTATTTACGTCTCATAGTAAAGTTCGATGAACATTAAAAACACCTGGGAAGAAGAGATCTGAGTTAAGAGTGGTGACCATCAGCTGAAAGGGCCTTGCCAATTTATTTGAACTAATTATTTACGGTTTGTAGGATTAGAATCATTTTAAAATGTTATTTTATTTTACTACTAATCGCAATTGAAATGTAAATATAAATTAAAGGAATACCGGAGTTTTGATAATCGTGGCCAAATTTCATAAGACTGATTGACCATCTAATGCAAAAACTATTCTGTATTGTTTAGCAATTATTTTTTAAGTGTAAATTGTTAAAAAAAATGTAAAATGTATTGAATTTTGATAATGCAAATAAATAATTTTTTGAGTTATTAGAAAAAAGTTATGTTTTCCTCATGTTGCATTTTCTCATATTCAGTTTATTTTCAGATGTATGTTGACTTTTGTTTCTAAATACATATTTCAATGGAGATGCTACGTTTGCCATTAAGCGTTTTGGTTTTTATTATTTCTTCTAGAAGCCCAAACGAGTTTAGTCGCATTTGAAATCCTATATGATGCGTTTCTTTTAAGGAATATGAGTAAAGAGTAATTAATTTGACAGTTTTAATGATAAATTGTAGATAACGTTTGTATTCGAAAATTGCGCCACTTGTTTGAAAAATAGCCACGGTCAATTGTATAGAGTGAGTAAATCGAAATTGTAATTTTAATTTTTATATGATTTTAATTGCTATTAATTTTTTTCCCAAACAAAGAATAATCGTTTTTGGACAATTTATTTATAATGAACCAGAAGTGATAATGTTTTGTGACATAAATGTATTTTAGTATGCTTGCAGTTGTGACGTAAAAATAATAAATACATTTAACTTTATTTATTTTACTTGTAAAATTTTTACTACAGTTCATTTTGCCGAATTTGTTTTATGTATGGTTCTTTTTCTACAGATTATGTCTTACTTGGTGAGTTGATTTGCTGTTGAATTTTTTACTATGAGTGGACTGATGATTTATAGAATATTTTTTCATTTCATCTTCGTCAATTCTCTAATGACTTTACTTCAGTCTAAACCTAGTTAGCATTAAAGTGATTCTCTGTAAGCAGTATCAGCTTTCTATTATTGTCATACATTTTGAGGTTAGAGCCTACCCAGTTTGTTTGTCAATGCATAGAAGAAAACGTAAGTTTTAATTGAAGGATTCCCTTGAAAAATTGTGATGATTGCGCTATTGAATTATTTGTATTGCCATCTCACCCAAACTTATGATGAGCTGAACTGTTTATTTTTAACAACAAAATTGTTGTGATTTTTCAAGTATTTTCTCATTTATGAAGTGTTAAAGAATTTCTAATGCATTCTCATTTCAATGATGCAAGTGAATTAAGTTAACATTATTATGAATTCAGATTGACTAAATAAATAGTTAAAATTGGTGTTATCTATCTGAGGGCATTATTTGGATTTCGGGTACATTTACTATAATTTAAAAATGATTTTAGTGAACTCAAGATGGCTAACACTATTGTTATGACTGAAGAAGGATATGGATTTAATTATGAGTGGATTGCTGCTGGGTCTGGCATAGGTGAAGAGATATGTGGAGTTGATAAAGATTGTATTGTGGTCCCTTCATCACCAGAATTGCATAAAATTCAAATTGAACCTCCCGAATTAGGAGATGACTATGTCGAAATTCAAGTTACGGAAGAGGAGGTAGTTGCAGACCAATGGAATTCTCAGGCTGGGTAAGTTTTCTTTGATATAATATCTGATTTTATTGTATGTTTTTCTACATCTGATTTTAAAAATATTTTGGAAGAAGTTTTATTCAATTAGGATGATTTTAAACAATATTAATGGGCCTATAGCTATTAAGTTTTTTTTTTTTTTTTTTACGACTGTTTCAGTTTCCTTTATTTTGACATACTTGAAATGAAAGGGTTCACCATTTTTATTCTAGTATTTCATTGAAGTGAAATTATTAATGTTGATATTTAATTTTGTGGATTAGTTTACTTTTTCCTATGGTTTATTTTATTTTAAGTTAGATATTATGACATTTTTGCCCACAGTTTTATTTAAAGTGTAAAAGAAACTTTGATATTATTACATTGTTGTCCATAATTCTATGAAAAGATACCTTTTTTATATACTATATCAGCTGTTAATTTGCCTTAGTCACTTTTAGTGTTATTTTTTAAATTATTGAATACTAAAATATATTGTAATGCTGTTTCTGTAGTTTACTTGTAATGTGGTCCTTATGTTTAGTTGAGTTTAATTATCATAGTTTCAAACCAATAAATTAATTTTGTATATTCAGAGTGAATTAAAAAATGATATTTAGATATCCCCTTTGACATAGGCAATATGTTTATTACTTTTAGACTGGATTGGTTTAGGTATCTATAATTTATTATAAGATGTTTTTCACGTTCTTTTAATAAAATATCATTACATACTATTTAGTGTTTTATGAGAATTGAAACAAAAATACGTTAATAGCATAATTAATGAAAAATATAAATAATTTTATTTAATTTTAACTGTTTTTTTTTCTTGATACACATGGTGTCGTAGATATTTTAGGAAAGCATTTTTATTTATATAAATAAAGTAAAATTATTTTGAAAGTCTTATAATCAGATACAGTTGGTTAATTAAAGAGTATAAATTGTTTGTTATGAAGGGACCGTTTTGAGATGATATCATTTATTATCTCTACTATACTGTATGTTTGTAACCTCCTTGTTCTAATGTTTATACAATGTTACCTTACTATTTATTTAAACATGTGTTCATATATAATGTCAATTAAAGCCTTCAATTCTAAAAGGTATTTTATTTCAATTTAATTGACATTACAAGTGGATGTGATGCGCCTGATTTCTTCAACAGAATAGGGAAGGTTCTAACTCCTGACCCAATGGTTCATCCTTGTCACACCTGGGTGACAAAGTTTGCTATGGAGGTCTTGAAGATTACTCAGGCGGTAGGAAGAAGAGCAGTAGCGGGAGATTGCATCAGCGGCAGTATTCGCAAGCCGAAGTCGATAAATAATGTCGAAGGAATAATTAGATAATTCCAAACACCAACGCATTATTTTATCGTTTTTTATTTTGGAAGTCAGGGTTGAGCTGAACATGTAAGAAACCGATTTCTGATCGGTTAAAACAGTGAAGTGCCGAGCAACGAGGTATTGCCTCCAGTAATGAATGGCCTCTACCATAGCTTGGGCCTCTTTTTCAATTGACGAATGTTTACTCTCTGAAGTGGACAATGTTCGAGAGAAAAAGGTGACAGGCTTGGAGTTTTGTGAGAGAATAGCTCCAATAGCTACTTCAGAGGCGTCTGTTTCTACAATAAATGGAACATCATCAAGTACAGGCGTCATGGTGGCGTTTGCAATCTCTGATTTTAGAATTTCAAAAGCACTGATAGCTTCAGGAAACAATGGGAAACGGCTTGTTGTGATCAGTGGGTGAATTTTCTCAGAAAAAGATCTTACCCATTTGGAAAAATGAGAAAAAAAGCCCTACTGTTCGCTTCAAAGCTTGGCCGTTTGTCGGGACTGGCATTTTAAGCAGTGACTCGATTCTGTCGGGGTTTGGTCTTACAGTATTATTTTCAATCAAATAACCAAGAATTTTGATGGAAGTTTGACAAAATTTAGACTTTTCTTTATTAATTGTTAATTTATACTTATGAACCGTAGCCATGAAGCGCTCGAGGTGTCTGTCGTGTTCTTCTTTAGTTTTTCCTCCGATAGTTACATCATCCAGGTAAGCTTCTGTATTTTCCAGTTTTTCTCATCAATTTTTTTTTAAAAGCAGCAACACCGTTTGTTAGGCCAAAGGAGATTCTACAAGACTGCCAAAGTTTACCCACAGCCTCGAATGCTGTGTAAGGTCTATCTTCAACTGGAATAGGAATCTGGTGATGTGCGCTTTTCAAATCTATGGTGCTGAAATAATTCCAAGATGCCACTCGGTTGACTAATTCATCTATACGAGGGAGCGGATATGCATCTAGTTGTGTGAATCTGTTTATTGTTTGGGAATAATCAACCACCATTCGCTTCCTATGATTCGCGTTGCGAATCACAAGAACTTGAGCTCTCCAAGGTGACTGACTAGGTTCGATTACTCCTTCCTCCTGGAGCTTTTGTATTTCATTTTTTTATAAAAATGTAATCCTCTCTCGAATGCTTTCGAGACTTTACAGCAATAGGCTTGATATTGGGGGTGAGATGGGAGAACAGACGAGCTGGAGTCACTTCAGCTGCAGAAACCGAGCATATTTTTATAGGATCTTTTTCCCCACCAAATTATCTTTTTACCCACCAAATTACTTCGAGACTGGAATGATTTTGAAGGACGTCATGGCCGACAATAACATCAGCATATAGCTCCGGGAGGACTAGTAGCTTTACTGATTCATATCCATGGCCAAGAATATTGAGTGAGCATTCGCAGCAATGTTTGACAGTAGACCGGTGAGAGGTTGAAGCCATTGCAATATTGCTTATTGTAGGTTGAACTTCAAAGTTATTACTCTTGACAGCCTTAGAACTAATGAAGCTCTCTGAACTTCCAGTATCAACTAATGCGTCCATTTCGACTCCGTTAACAAGTACACGAATGACAGATTTAAAGAGTTTAGAAGGAGCGGATGCGACAAATGATTGTTTACTAAGAGCAGCTGTTGTTATTGAAGAGTTGTGCGAAACCTTTCTCTGCTTCCCCAAGCACACCTTAGCATAGTGACCAAGTTTGGAACAGAATTTACAAGTAACCTTTCGAGCTGGGCACTTCTCTCTGGGATGCCTCTGGCCTCCACAGAAATAGCATCGGGAAGAAGAAGCACACTATGCCTGATCATCTGAATTCGACCCCGATGCATCCTTTAAAGTTTCAACGGAATGTGGCTGACTATTAGTTTGAGCAACAGAATTTAAATTGGAAGTCTTATATGAAGCTGAGTAACGAGCCGCTGATTCTAATACTAAAGATAGGCTAAAAACTTCACCTAATTCTAGAGTTTTACTCTCAAGTAATCTCTGGCGTATTTCACTTGAAGAGAGTCCAGTAATAAAGGCATCACGGATGGCATCATCTCTATTTTTCCCTGCTGTGACAGCCTTAAAATCGCATGGTTTACTAAGATCCTTTAAACCCTGTAAAAACGATTCAAGATTTTCATGAGGCAGCTGACGACGATTAGCTAGAGTGTAGCGGGCAAAAACCTCGTTCTTAGGTTTCTCGTAAATCCTTTGTAAAGCTTTAATTGCTTCCTCGTATTTAGTACAGTCAGAGATATATCTAAATACAGATGGAGCTACATAATTAATTAGAAGATTAAGTTTTACCTCGTTTTCAGGAGATTTGTCTCCATCCTCTCTTTTAGCAAGAACAGCCTTCAAAAAGTTAGAAAATGTTTTGAACCAGTGCGTCCATTCATCCGTGGCGTTAGTAGATGTCAGTTCTACATCGAGTCTAGCTGGTTCTAGGAATTTGTTCATTTCTTCGATTGTATATGTACTAGCACTTTGTAGTCATAAACGTTCGATATAAGACTGATATATATAATGTCACTTAAATTTCATTTTTATTTCAACTTAAATTCAACAAATGTATTTTATTTCAATTTAATTGACATTACAAGTGGATGTGATGCGCCTGATTTCTTCAACAGAATAGGGAAGGTTCTTACTCCTGAGGCTGAGACTGAAGTACAATCTCTTCGAAGATCCAGCAGACTCAAGACCCGACCTGGATACCTGAATGATTATGTCACTTCTGCTATTTCTTAGGGGGGATGAATGAGATGATATCATTTATTATCTCTACTATACTGTATGTTTGTAACCTCCTTGTTCTAATGTTTATACAATGTTACCTTACTATTTATTTAAACATGTGTTCATATATAATGTCAATTAAAGCCTTCAATTCTAAAAGGTATTTTATTTCACGTTTATTTGCTGTTATTATCTTTTATGAAACCACCATTAGTAAAATTATACTATCCACTAACTATTTGTAATGCCATTGGTAAATTAAGACAACGGTAAAGTCTAATATAATTATGAATCATTTAACATTCAATAAATCTCAACAGTTTCATTAATCATAAATAAATTTTCATGAACAAAATGTTTAATTTATTACTTATCAAAGTTAAAAAGAAGAAGCAAAATAAGGTGTTTATAAACATAAATAAATTACATTCATATGTAATATTACCGATTTTAGTTGTGGTATTAAAACTACCATTTATGTTATGATAAGTTAAACATTTATTAAAAAGGAAGCCTAGCCTTCACATTGATCATTCAAAGAAAGGTAATTAGAAATGATCATGTAATAATATTCCTTTGCAACCCTGAGGCTCAGTGGGTTGCTGTTTTGACTTATGGAATAAAAAATGCTAATCTTTACGTAAATCTTATAAATCTTAGTGTCCGCCTCTAAATCTTGTACTATTCTGATCTGTCGACAATTATCCTCACAATTCAGTAACCCCCAACATTTCCAATTACTTTCATTTAAAGCATTGCAAGAATTAATAAATCAAAAGTGTTCTTCATTTTTCCATGATTATTGTTGTTTTTTTGGGTTAAGGGATAAACTTCTACACGAATTTCACTTTTGTTTTACTAAATTAATCGTTTCTGAGAGAATGAAAGTGGATCTGCTTTATTATATATGGTGTAGATGATACAAAAACAAATAAATTAATAAAGTGCAGATTACTCAATAAAAACTATATATAATTAGTTATTTACTTAACTCAATACTTGTATTTGTTTTTTAATAAATAATATTTTAGTGCAATTATTAGCTCTTAAAATTATTAATATTCTTTTTGTTTTAGATCTGAAGAAGATGGCTTTAACTTAAATGTTGATACAAATCATGATGATGATGTTATGGTACCGTTACCTGAAGATCAAGATGAATATTCTAGGCTTCATCCTTATCCTTGTGACTTCTGTAGCAGAAGGTTTACCTAATTTTTTCTATTTCTGTCTAGCAATATGTATGTCTGAAAGTGTATGAATTTATCTAAATCTGATAGTGGTTCTAAACCACCATTACTAAATTGCAGTTAGTTTAAAATCACATAGATCACAGAAAGCAGTACAGATATCGAAGGTTAGATACAATGGATTCTCCCTGTTTTCTCTCTAGATGTGGTCAAGAGAGAAAAGAGCAAGGATAAAATGTTCATTAATGAATGTCTGAAGGCACATTAAAAGAAGGTTTACACTTGCTTTATGTTTTCTCTCTTGACTGCATTCGAAACTATTTTTTTTTGCATTATATTGAACCCATTTTTTTTTTTGAGCTAAATAAAATTATTTATTTCTATACTAATATGAAAGAATGATAAAGTGTAATGATATCTTTAGCATCTAGAGATGAATTATTTATAATAATTTTTTTCTTGTAATTATTACGTTTACTTATATATTTGTTTATTTTTCTAGGTTCAGCAAAAAATCTGCCTTAACTGTCCATATGGTGTCTCATCAAGTTGAGCGACCTCATGGCTGCAATATGTGTGGTGCTCAATATAGGCGTAAACACGATCTGGTTGAGCATATGAAAATTCATGCATATGCTCCTATTAAAATTGAACCTGATGATGAATATGAAGAATTACCCACATTACCGCAAGCCAAAGCAAAACAAAGAGCGCGTCGAAAAAAGAGAAACTTTAAAAAATTTGATTTAGATGAAACTATAGGTAGAGAAAAGAAAAATAGGCCTCCACAGATTCCTTTTGACGACTTCAAGTTTGAATTAGATTTACCTCAAGTAGAAGTACCTAAGTTTCCAATTATAGATCCCTCGAGGCCATATGTATGTCAACACTGTGGTATCGGATTTGCCAGAGAAAAAGCCTTAACCTCACATACTATGATCCATGTAGGAGATTCAGCATATGAATGTGAATCATGTGGTGAAATGTTTCAATCTGAAAGTCAACTTGAGCAACACAATTCGATCAAACATGGGCAAGTTTCACGAAAAAGAGATGATAACTATGGAACTTTCCTGTGTAATGAATGTGGTGCTTCTTTCCAGTGGTATAATCAACTGAAAAAACATCGGAAGTGAGTTGTAAATTTTTTATAATAACAGCAATATATTCTTTTGGACAATTATTCTTGTTATTGAACAATTAATAAAGTAATTAATTGTCTGGTCAAGAATGATTTGTTCAATATATAAAATTTAGTATTTCAAATTGTAGTTTGGTGAGTAACATACAAAGGGTATCTGCTTATCAATTGTCACATTTTCTACTCAATAAGATAAATTTTATCAAATTTATTTAAAACCTATAATAAATTCTTTAAACTAGAAATCATTACTAACATAAATCATTCTAAAGATTAAGAAGAATGGGTGGGGTGATATGAGCCCAGCCATGCTACTGTGTCATTCGAATGACAGTGTTTCTAGATTATCGGGGTTCTACTGTTTGTTATAGATGAAGAACACCTTGTAGTTATACACAAATAGTCAGCTTTTGTTTATATAATTTTTATGATCATTATCAAGTTGAGGTCAAATTTCATTTATTTAACATTTTTTAAGGCTGATAATGCTAGGCAGGATGAAAAAGAAAAGTTCTTTGACGAACTCCAGAGAGAGGTTGATGATTGTGAAGGCACCCCAATAATTTTTGGAGATTTAAATGGCAGGGTAGGCTGTGAAAAGGAAAAGTGGGATGGAGTTGTTGGAAAGTTCGGTGAAAGTGAGATCAACAATAATGGAGAAAGAATCCTCAGTTTCTGCGTAGGAAACGAATTAAGAATCGCGAACACTCTCTTTCCGCATAAAGAAATCCATAGATTCACCAGAGAGGAGCCAGGAAAACGTGAAAAATCTATAATAGATTATTTCTTGATACGAAAAGAAAATGTTGGTGAAGTCATGGATGCTAGAGTCAAACGAGGATATGAGATTGGAAGCGATCACTATCTCTTAACACTGGACAAACTATGGAATGAAGAAACTCCTCGGAAAAGGCATAAGAAGGGTACAAAGAAGACAATAAAATCCTACAGACTAAAAGAAGAAGAAATGGCCCGATACTTTCAAGAAGAAATAAACAGGATGGCACGTGATTCTGATCTCCCATGGGATAGTGATGACTTAGAACAGAGTTGGTCATCATTCAAGAAAATAATCATCAATGCTGCTAGATTGGTATGCGGAGAGAAAAGGGCTGGATCAGGGTTTAAAAGAAGTCCGTGGTGGACCGATCAGGTGAAGAAGAAGGTTCAAGAGAAGAAGAAAGCATGGAGGGACTTCCTTAGCCAGAGAACACCTGCAGCCTATGAAAGGTACAAGGAAAGAAGGAATGAGGCCAAGATGAAAGTTCTTCAAGCCAAACAAAAATCCTGGGAAGATTTTGGTCACAAAATGGAGAAAAATGCAAAGGAGAACCAGAAGATCTTTTACAAAGTCATAAAAGGGATGAGGAAGGAAAGACCGAATTCACTCAAAGGAATCAAGGACAAAGAAGGAAGGATTCTATGGCAGGAAGAAGATATAATGGAAAGATGGAGGGAGCACTTCATGGAGCTGCTGAAAGGAAGAGACGTCACTCCTGATGAGACATGCAACGCAGAGATGGAGTATTCGGAAGAAGATGATTACATCAGCGAGGAAGAAATGCAAGAAGCTATCTCGAAGATGAGGCTGGGCAAGTCGGCGGGGCTGGATGAAATAACGCCAGAAATGATGCGGCATATGGGTAGCAAAGGGGAAGAAATGTTTCTTCATCTTTTAAATTTGATATGGAAAAAGAAAAAGGTACCGAAGGACTGGGAGATCGCTGTGGTTGTACCTATCTACAAGAAAGGAGACAATAGAGTATGTAATAACCATAGAGGCATATCTCTGCTCAGTGTGCCAAGCAAACTCTATTCAAGAATCCTAGAAGCAAGAATTAGAAGAGTGGTCGACTGCCAAATCGGAGAGGAGCAGTATGGATTCAGAAACTCGAGGAGTACACAGGACTTGATTTTCACTTTGAGACAGGTCATAGAGAAGTCCATCGAGAAAGGGAAAGAGTTTTCTGTTTGCTTCGTGGACCTAGTAAAAGCTTTTGACAGGGTCAAAAAGGAGGATATAGAGCGAGCTCTGTCAGAAAGGCAAGTTGATATCGGCACGATTCTGGCAGTTACAAGCCTTTATAAAAAGAATAAAAATATTATAAGGACCGGCAACCACATCTCCAAGGAATTTGAGACGACGCAGGGAATACGCCAGGGGTGCAGCCTAAGCCCTCTACTTTTCGTATTAGTGCTGGATCAGGCGTTAAGGAGAGCAAAACCCAGATTGCGACGTTTTCAACTAGGACATAGGAACCTACAGCCTACAGTCTACACCCACCTCGCTTTTGCTGATGACCTCGTCATATTTGCTGCGGATGACCGGGACCTACAATACAACTTGAACATCATGCAAGAAGAGCTGTCTAGCATTAACATGGATATTAATCCAGATAAGACTAAATGCATGAGAATAGGAAGACGTCCCCGCCATGTTATGAGAGTACTGAGGCTGAAAGGACAAATCTTAGAGCGGGTGCATGATTTTAAGTATTTGGGTGCCTGGATAAACGCAAGTGGCTATATCGATGGGGAGATATCACAAAGACTGGGAGCAGCTGGAAGAATGTTCCACTCAATCCGGAAAGGCTTCCTCAACAAAAGAGAAGTGACGAAGAAGACAAAGATATCGGTCTACAAGTCAACGTTCCTGCCCATCCTATCTTACTCCTCCGAATCATGGACCCTCACCTCAAAACACAAAAGTCAGATCCAGACAATGGAGATGAGATACTTGAGGAAGGTTGAAGGAAAGACAAGGAGAGATAGGATCCGCAATACAACTATAAGATCGAACCTCGAGGTACAGCCGGTAGAAACTATTCTAGAAGAAAATAAACTGAGATGGTTTGGGCACCTCCAAAGGATGAACATCGAAAGAACGGCAAGGATTACGTATGAGACGAGAGTTGACGGAAGAAGGCCAAGAGGAAGACCACGGATCACCTGGGAAGAAAGTGTACGGGAAGCGTTCAGGAAGCGAGGACTGGACTGGAACAAGAGGAGAGAACTGGTACAAGAGAGGGATACCTGGGTCAAGCTCTATAGAGGGCATCCCCACACTGCACAGCGGTAGAAGGGGAAGGAATATGATGATGATGATGATTAAGGCTGATTTGTGTTCAAGTTGTTATACCTTATATTTATGAACAAGTACTCTCCTTCCTATATATTTATAAAATGAAGGAGTTGTTTTAATTTAAATCGATTAAAATTATGATGAATCATGTGAATATGGTATAGTCTTGATTGTCTCATCTGTTTTTAAATAACTTTAAATCATTACTATTAATGATTAAGGATGTTAGTTTACATTTCTCACAGTATCATTTTCTATTAAAACACATTTTCAAATATCTTTCAGGTCTCATATAAAACAAGAGGAACAAGATGATGAGGAAAATCATTTGTGTACATTATGTAATGTTGTATTTAATACACTGGATGAGCTTCTATGTCATAAAGAAGACCATGACCCTGAAATTGGAGTTCATTCATGCTATCTATGCGGAGAAGTATATATTTTTTTTAACATTACTTGATATTTTTCATGGTCGTAAGGTAGCTCAGTGGTAAGGTACTGAACTACTTTGCTTACTATTATATCTCTGGTTGTCTCTGGGCTTGGGAGACCCTATAGGGGTCCTCAGCCTCTATAAAAAAAAAAGGCAGTCTTATTAAATTATTTATTAAGAAGGAAAACTTGTATGATTGTACTTCCTTTCAAAGGACTGAACCAATAACCCACCATGAGCTGCGGTTAATCTTGTACAAAATCATCATTTATTTTGATTAAAATGTGGATTAGGGCAACCAATTAAGTCTCAACACTATATTTTCTCGTTTGAACTTAAAATGCTCGTTAAAACTTGAAATGCATACGTTTCGGCCAGTTCGGCCATCATCAGTGCTAAATGTGATTGATGGTAAAAATTGTTTTCTAAAAATCCACCATCAGTGGTTTGTCTTAAATAATTAAAATATATAGGTATCTGCTACCCTGGTCCAACTTTGGACTATCAGTTGTTAACTAAATAAAGTTCAAACGAGAAAATATAGTGTTGAGACTTAATTGGTCTCCCTAATCCACATTTTTATCAATTGGATAGTCTCAAGAAGAAGGGATAAAAATTAATAACTAATCATTTATTTTGTAAATCTTTAAATAATAAAAATATTCTCTCTCTCTCTCTCTCTCTCTCTCTCTCTGAGCTGCGGTTTTATGTATATATTAATTAATATTATCTACTTTTTTTGGCAATTATAGCATTGTTACCATTAATTTATGTCAACGGTTTTATTGCTTTGTATACTTGGTTGTTAGGTGAACCTTCTAAATTTTGTTCCATCATTGCAATATTACTATTGTTAGTTTTTAAACTGCATGAAACAAGTTATCTTATAAAAATCCTAAACTTTTCCAGCTATAAGGACTTATAGATAATTTTATGAGTTATTAGCATCTGTTATTGGTGTTTAATTTTATCTTATTTGGCAATTTACTGTTAGCTTCTGTGTGAATCCACATTTCTGTCAAATTATATTTTTTTAGAAGATATAAAACCATTTAAAATTAAATGAAGTTTCAACTTATTTAAATATTTACACATTTAAAAAATTAAAAATTACTATTATATTATACATAGGCATAAACTGAATTTATAAGGTTTAGAAATCAAGCAGAAAACATTAACAGCTGATTGGTAGGAAATAAGTTAAAGGAAAAGTAAAAACCTAAATCAAACTTTTTGTCCTTTAAGTGCTTTCACTTAGCATAAGATTTTTCTATTAATATTAGTCTTATTGTCTTTTCTTTCTTCTGTAATGTTTGTATGATAATAGGCTTAGATGAATATACAGTAATTTGTTAATTTATGTGTTTTTAGGTTTATGAAAATATGATAGATCTCAAAGACCATATGAAAACAAGACATAAAGCAAGTCATATGTGCCACCTCTGCGAAAAGATGTTTAAAGATAGTAAAGCTTTGAATAAACATCTTGCCTCACATATTGAAACGAGAACATTTCCTTGTTCTATTTGTTCAAGAAGGTTCCATAACAAAGCAAAGTTAAAAAAGTAAGTTTAAATATATATTTGGAAGACTAAATTAATTATTAGAATTATGTAGTACTCACATGTATGTATATAGCATTTCCACGTCCAGTTTGTTATATAATGAGAATATTATTTTGTGAGTTTATTAAGAAATACTGGGATCGAGATAGCTCAATGACAAGGCATTGAACTGCTGTGCAAAGCTCCCGAGTTCTGGGGCGAACCCAGCATCTATAAATTGGGTACTCTTAATTAAAAAATTAGAGGAAACACCTGGTGGTTGATTGTGATCTGTCAGCCATCTCTTTGTATGGTGACCACAGAACTAGAAACTGTACCATCTTACAGTACTGCACTCAAGGCCCTTCATGGGTTGTAGTGGTGAAGTTTTTATTTTATTTTTTATTTAGCTGTCGCATAGCTTCTAATTCATGTTAAAAGTAATAATTGCAGAAAGGGAAAATTTATTAATGCCTGTGTTTATTCAGTAGGAGTCCTAATTAAATAGAATGAATGTTAAAAATTACTGGTTTTGAAAATTCTTATTTTCTTACTATATCTAGATTAGTAGGACCTTTTAGTCCTTTCAACTAAGTAAGCCGTTGAACAGAATTGATAAACATACTTGCCTTCGTATAAAGTTGATTTTACCGGGTGTGTAAATATGAAACCGGAATTTTTCAAATAGAAAAGAAGAGTTTATGGTGTAAAAATGATACATACTATTTTATTTGAAGTACTATCCATTGCCATGTATGCATATCCAAGTATATCTCTCAGCCGATTTGTGGATTCCCCGCCAAATGAATTCTTCCTCTTTTGAATCAAACCAATCACTTAGCCAATTTCGTACATCTTCATAAGAAGTGAAGCGCTGTTCAGCTACTGTGTGTTCCATGGGTAGTAATCGGATGAGGCCAAATCTGGTTAGTAAGCCGCATGTGAAATAATTTCCCAACCAATCACTTGGATCGTTTCATTGGTCCGTTAAGACGAATGTGATTGGGCATTGTCATGGAGCAAGATCACTTTGTGTGTCCTTTCTTAATATTTGTGACGTTTTTGGCGCAAAGCTTGATTTAAATTGATCATCTGAGGTAGGTAGTGATCCGTACTAACAGTTTCCCCAGGTTTCAGCAGCTCATAGCAGATAACACCCATTTGATCCCACCAAACACAGCGCGTTTTCCTTCCAAAGCGATTTGGCCCAATTTATTCAGGACTTAGTTCAGACTGTTAAATCAGGCTTGGAAGTAGACTTGATGTCACTATTCTCAAAAATATTGTAAGTTGGAGAATTGACTGATACTTGTACGAGTATCTACCACTTTGATCCTTTCTGGAATGTTATTCATTATTTATTTTTTATCCATTTATTTATTTTTATTTTTATTTAAATCTGTATATATTTTCTTGAAGAAATTTCATTTTTTATATGAAATTCATTTAATTAGATCATTCTATCATGTTTCATTAGTCATGTTCTTGTTTTTTTTCCAATTTTTACTTTTATTCAATATTTATAGTATTGAAGACTCAAATTCTTCAAGTTTTAGATTATATAGTTTGTTGCAGACATATGATAAGCCATGATGATATGAAACCAAATGGAGGAATGGTTTGCCGTGAATGTGGAGAAATGTTTACTGATGGCCAGAGTCTTTTGAATCACAGGCAAGCTATACATGGTGTAAATATTTCACGAATGTTTCCTTGTTTACAATGTGGGAAGGCATTCAATTCACGCTCTTCTCATCAGGTATTTTCCAATTAATATTGAACTAATTAACACATTTAGGGTCTGGCCACACATGTCCGCACCGGATCCGCACCGTAGCAATAATACAGGTTATGTTCAGAATATTTTTAATTTAACTTACATATTACCTTTAGTTATGCCTAAAGTGGCCTGTGTCTGACATGTGTGGCTTGAACTTTAGGCATAACTAAAGGTAATATGTAAGTTAAATTAAAAATATTCTGAACATAACCTGTATTATTGCTACGGTGCGGACATGTGTGGCCAGACCTTAACTCAGGAAAAAAATAAATATTGATTGTGGTTATTTATTTTGTGATAAGTGTCTGATGTCTTGATCAATATTAATCAATATATATTATAAAACAAGGTGTTCAATGAGAGTGCCGCTGAAAATAAAAAACGAGTCCAGGTACGATCAAGAAAGTTATGTGATGTAGCAGTACTACAAAGTTTACTAATATATATACATACAAAATAAAATGCTACAAATTTTCCCTAGAAAAATATTATTAAAGTGGTTTCCTGCAAAATGTAGAATTTAAAGTTAGTCATTCTGTCAACCGAAAGGCCCATATCAGATATTACATAAATGAAAATCGAATAATTTTTGCTTATAAACCCCATAGAATAAAATGAAGAATGTTGTTTATCAACCTCATATTGTTATAATATACTTTCAACACGATATTTTTACCTCTTACTGGATTCCAGAAAACAGTCCTGCTGGTATCTACACATTAGTCATCGCATCTCACAAAAAAAAAAATTCCTCACAGACAACGGATTAACCGGTATGCAACAATTACGGATTATCCGATAAAAAATATAGTGTAAAGGTCTAGTTGTTTCCGTCCTATAGTTTTTCAATGGAATATCCGAAAAAACGGATTATCTGTTGTCGTCTGAGGTACCGGTGTTGACGCCGAGTTACCAGGTGTGTCGCCGGTGTTGTTGCTTGTGGCTCGTCGCAGGTTACCTGCTTGACTTCCGGTCAGAAGGCGATGACAACATGCATGACGGGATCTAAGGAAGAAGGATAGTGTCTCGAGGGTAGCTAGGATGTCGTGGGCGCAAGCCTCGGCCGTAGCTAGACCTGTCACGGACAAGATGGGAGTTTCACCACGGAGGTACCTGTGGTGTCACGGGCACTGGCCTCGACCGTAGCTAGACTCGTCACGGGTGATTGAGGAGAGTGCCTCGGAGGTAACAGTGAAGTCTCGGTCTCATCAAACCTTGAAAAATATTTTATTTAACAGATATAATATAGAGTACAAGGCGGAGAAGGAGAGGTATGAGCAAGAGAGAAGGCGAGATGTCAAGGAGAGGAAAAGGTGTCTGAACTGAGGTCGGCAGCTGCAATATGTACCCTCTGGCCACCCCCCACTCTGCCCAGTGCAGGTGGCGCGCTGAGTGTCTCTATTAAGAACATCCTTCTCTCTTACTGCCACTGCATATCTAATGGATTAAGCGATAACCACTGTATTAAATTTTAAAGTTTATTCTGTTATTCTAACAATCACACAACTCCTTGAGCGAACCCAGATACTCCAGCTAGTGAATTTATATTCCTGACATAGTTTCATGAAATTTGATTATATTAATATTTTTTCTTATTCAGATACATTTACGCATTCACACTGGAGAGAGACCATATGCTTGTAAATATTGTTGGAAAGCTTTTGGGGATGGTGGAACCTTACGGAAGCATGAACGAATACATACAGGAGAAAAACCATATGTGTGCCCTGTTTGTACAAAAGCTTTTAATCAGAGGGTGAGTCTTAGAGTATAAATCGACTATTATATTAATATTAATTATTTCATTATATTTATAAGTTAATTAATTTTCATGATTAACTATAAATTTTTGTGAACTATTTTATCAGGTCGTTCTCCGTGAACATATAAGAGCACACCATTCTGGCTCAGAAAGCCGCCTTAGTAACAACTGCTATGAGTGTATGGTTTGTGGTTCAGTGCTTGCAGCATCAAGTGAACTATGCGCTCATCTGGTTCTCCATTCTGATGAGAATACTGCTAAACACCGTATGCCAAAGGGTAATAGAAAGTATGTCCGTAAAAAGAAATACACAGGGTTTGAAGATGACAGTGGTTCACCTGTGGAGGAAGACAGGAGAAAGACACAGTTGCCATCACCTCCACCACCTCCTGCACAGATTGTTAAATATTCTGAAGAATTAGACACTGTGATTAAAATTGAGCCTGGATTAACATCAACTAATACTGATCTTAATAAAGGAAGAGCTCGCATAGTACGGTCTGGAAGAAAAGGTGTTCCTAAAGGTCAAAACAAAAGGTAAGGTTTTTTTATTAATTATCTCTGGTATTAAATTGGCTTTTATAAAGGATGTCCCAAGAGGAAATATAAAGTAATTAAGGGGAAAATGGTCTTCAAAAAAATGTGATTACATTTTGCCACCATCACATTCATATCTATATTGTCGAAATATGGCATTTTAATGTTTTTTTTTTCCAATGACCTATAATGATTTTATGAAATCAAATTCTGCAATGTATCTGAATGTTTTACAACTCTTTTTTCTCCCTCAGAATCTGAGATGCTTACATAATATTAAATATCCTATGTATATTAAATTTCACTTTTGACTAGATTCTCAGTAGATAATGTTTCAGTATTAATAAACTAGTCTAATTTTGAAGAGGTATTCACATTTGGGAGATAAAAAAAAACAACAAACAATGGATTAAAGTGGTGAGAATAGAGGGGTGTTGAAATATTAAGATGCAGGATGTATAATTATGACCTGATGATGAATTGAAGAAGATGATGAGGTAAGAGAATGTTAACCCAGAAGTATGCAATAATAACAAATTTGCTGGACACCGATGATGAAATGTGTTCTGCATACATTTGGTGCAATATCCTCTTACTGTCTTTTTTAGTATTTTGAACATTAAAAATAATAGTATTAAAAATAATAATACAAATAGTTTAAAATAAATGTTTCATATTAAGTTGTTTTCTTTATATCATTTAATTGAATGATTGCAAAGTCTTAATCATCCTCCATATTTGGTACTAGGCTTTAAATTTTAGTGACCAGCTCTTTATAGAAAATAGATTTTCTTTAAGTCAGTAAAAATGGGATGAATATTAGATTCTTGATTAATCCACTATTTCACGGTTGATATTCGAGTTATTTATTCTGGAAAAAAGAAAAATACAGCAAAGAATTCATTTGCCAGTTTTTGTCGATATCCGTTTTTATAATTGTATAGTCATATTACGACACTACTTTTCTCATTAATCTTAAAAACAAAGTTGTTCAGAAAATAGTTTTATTAATAAAAATGAAAACTTTTTCGTACAGTGAATAAATATTTTAATATTTATACAGTGAATATAATAATAATAAATAAGAATAAATTTATTTATTTTAAAAATATTTTCTTGCCTTACATATTTTCCATTCTTGTCCAATACCTTTTGCTATGGTTGATACTACCATACCTCTAGCAGTTGCAAGAGTACATACTTGTGAAATGTTTGTTTTTTACTAGAAAAGAACGGATCCAGTTGATTTTATCGATTTAAAAAGAACAGAATTATTTTCTAAACAACCAGGTACTATATAGATTTCTATTTATATGTTTACGTTTATCTATTTATTTAGTTATTTTTTACAGTATTAGCTCTAAAGAAAAGTCCCCTATTAAAAATTCAGATATTTAAAAGCTGATTATTTGCATTGTTTGTAAAATTTTCATCTTATAAGTTTCAACAGAGCTTATCTAAGTTTTACTTTACAGGTATGCTAGGGGTAAAACAAAAGCTGCCCGTTTGATGAATAATACATCTTATGCTTCGAAATATGTGGTATCTTGTCCTGAAAATTCAGATATACCTTCTAACCCAGAAAGCAATTTAAATGGTATAGTTCCTAGAAGTAGACCTCGAACGAAAAATGTGAGTTACCATAATATGAAAGCCGAACCTCGATATGAACTTGCTACATTTCCTGTAGACAGTAAAAGAAATTCTGGGAACCAAAAAAAGAGATCCCAAGTAAGAAGGGATATCCTTCCATCAGAAGCTGTGGAAAATCAATATGTAAATGGAATAGATCTATTTGAAGACGCAGGTGGTGAACAAATTGAAACATGCATCGTAGATGATATTGATGTTGAACTTAAATTAGAAGTGAAGACATCTGAACCAGAGGAATGCCTTATTTCTCCGGATGACATTAAAACAGAACTTGTTTCATGTGATATGTGTTCTGAAGTTTTTACGAGTAGATCCGATTTGTTGAAGCATATACAGATACATATATAATATTTATACAGAAATGTTGAAATTGCTATAGTTTTCAAAAATTCTAAGTCAAACTATATTTATATCATTCTTTTGATTCAAATTAACTTAATTTCTGATTTTCTTCCCATTCTGTTTTTAAAGGCCATAAGTTTTTAACAGTAGGATCAAACTTGATAGACTGATAGATGTAAAATTTGGTTATTTAACTAAAAATCACAGTGTGAATTTCTAAACTTTTTTTTTTTTTTATTTGGTAATGTAAAAATTCTTTAACTGCTGATTTAGTTGATATTTTTATTTATTTTATCTGTATTAACATAATAAAATTTTTTTAAAGGAATCATTTTCATTATAGTCATATAAATTATGCACTTAAAAATGAACTATCACTGTGAAGGTGGATTGTAAAGTTCTTGAAGTTTATTTAAGCTTTAAGGTTGTAAATAATGCATTAATATTATATCTTGCATATAAATATGTAATATTTTTACTACAAGTTATGTAAATTGTACATAATTAAAAATATCTAAGTTATTATGTTATGTGTATATTACGAAACATTTTGCTTGCATCCGAAAGGAATAGATAATGAATTCAATTTAGGAAAAAAGACAATACGAAAATGTAATATACATGGGCTATACCAGTCGAAGTATAAATTTTAGGAATATTCAGATATTTAAAAAAAAAATTGTTTTTTAACTTGCAATGTATTTTATATATATGAAAAGATTCTTTTTAAACGATGCAGTATTGCTTTTAAAAAGAATATCAATTAATCTGGGCATATTAAACTATTTTTAAAAGGATATCATTGTAAATAAACAAATAAAATAATATTTTTTATGTTATTTTTTATTTTGTATAAGTTTCTTCCTTCAAACCCGTAATCTATTTTATTTTCAATGTCATCTGATTATTTTAAAACAGATATTGTTGAAGACTAAGTGGAACAATAACCAAGAGACATGTGTCTTATTAAAGAACATTTTTTTTGGAGGTATGCAACAAATGTTTAAAAATACATAGGTGAATCGATTCCATGAACAATTTTAATTAAAATCTCAATAGAAATATTTTCAACCTAATATTATGACAGAAATATTTGGTTTGTTGTATTTAACATTTTATCATTTAATTTACACTGCATATTTTAAAATATGTAAATAGTGGATATATTTGCATTCTTCTATATTGAATACACAAACTTGAAAGCTGACATGCTGAGAGCATTGCTCATGCCTTAGAATTATATTTTTTAAATTCTGTGTTCCTTATCAACATGATTCTTTAACTAATTCATTTATTTTAGAGAGTAGATTAAAGGAAAATTAAATTAAATTACGTTAATGAATTATTCATATTTCTTCAATTTAATTTTAAAAAAGCTTCAAGTTTTCAAGTAAACTAGCTTTATACATTTTCCACATAATAACAATAGCAGAATTGAAAGAAGAAACCCTGCTGTCTTAAATATCATCCAAAACAAAAAAGAAAATTTTTTTCCTATTAGGAACAGCTTAAAAATGTTTCAGCAAAATTGTGTGTGTAGTTTCAAATTCTGCATCTGGTGTTGAGCTGATCCGATTTTTACGTTCTTGAGCTGTTGCATAGAAGAAAGCTTCCTTTTTCTATATAACCATATAAATAAATATTGTATTATCTCGGGAAGCTGTTGTAAAAAATGGTCCTCAAAATAAAAATTAAATTCAAACTTTTCTTTATATTATGTTGATTCCTGAACACGTAAAAATATCTCGATTATGTAAAAATGTGTAACTCTAGAGCCTTTATTTGCCCTATGAATTTGATGAGAATCGGTAGAATTTTCTCCGAAAAATGGTCGGATTTTTGGATGTTTAACGAAATTGTAAGGGTCTAGCCTTAGCGAAACTTTTAATACAATTTTTAATTTTTTTTTTTTTTTTTTAATCTTCCCAAAATTTACTTGTAGGTTTTTTCGATTGTCCTCAAAACGAATCTGAAAACTGTTATGAAACAAAAAAAGTTTTGCACAAAATGATTTTTTAATGTCAGTATTTTGCCAGAATATTCCATGAACATAACTCTAAAAAGTAATTATTTCCATCCTTTTCACGATGTTTTTATCACTAGTAAATTCATTTTACGGAGCCTATTTTGTTTTTCTTGGTCGGCTAGGAGAAAATGGGTTCATCCCGATTGTTTCACGTTCGCCGATTGATTCTGAACTTTAAACGAACTAAAATTTAAAACTACTTTTTCTCAATGATCTATATGCAATGTGTTTTTTCTATGCCCTCGCCATCAACAAGTAGTAATTTTTTCTTATAGATATACTTCCATGGGCGTACCCAGCGGGGGCCAGGGGGGGGGCAGCTCCTCCCCCCCCCCTGGAAGGCTGGGAGCTATAATATTTTAGGCTTTTAAGACTGGAAGCAATAATAGAATACATTTTTTTCAAGCAAATAATTGTAATAACTTAGTTGACAAAGCACTGCTATAATTATACCTAATTTTGGTTTCATTCACCTTTTCCGCGGTAAGGTGTTACAACCTCAACGACCAGAGCTTGCCCCCCCCTAGTTCTTAGCTTGCCCCCCCCCCTAGTTTTTAGCTTGCCCCCCCCTAGTTTTGATCCTGGGTACGCCCTTGTATACTTCCAATGTGAAGGTGGTATAATGAAACAAGCGCGAACTAAAATAGAAAAACGTACTTTGTATTCGTCCGCATATGCTCTTTGTTTACTTACTGGTGAGGGTAGGTGGGGGATTTTAGAACTGATACGATGTGAATCATTCCTAATTGTTATTTGTTATTGAAAATTCTTACAAACCTATCTCTCAAAGTGATCGACTAACTTTTTATTTTCATACATTCTTGGATTTTTTTTTTTAAATTATTAGTATTGTTTTTGGTTGTTACTCGGCTCATCGATTTTTGGCTTTCTTTGGACTTTTCTGGACTTATTTCTTTCTCTGGCAACGACTTGGATTTTCACGGAAATGGATTTTGAAATTATGGACACTGGCTCAAAAACCCTCGTTTCTTCGGTAAGTAAACATGACCTTTCAAGGTTGCTATGATCTGCATGCACTCAAGGTTGCTATGATCTGCTCTTGCAGCAAGGCTTGATAGAGGCTCCTCCTACCGAGACAATATCGTTGCGATCTCGACTGATTGGCCAGAACATCGCATCGTAAAATTCACAGGGTGTCAATAACTAGTTTTTGCAATTTTTACAATAAATATTGCCATATGGTAAAACTATTGAACTTCTGACCCAAAAAGACCTCTTGAGTCTTTATAAGAGAAGTAAATGGCGATAGAGAGCTAGATAGTTCCCTTTTAGAGTGAAATTATGGACTGCATACTCAAAACTGATAACGAAGTATGTGGTACTCATAAAGTAAGGCCCTCTACTAATAAAACAAAATGGTGGAATGATGACGTCAAAAGAGTTGCAAAGCTTAAGAAGTTGGCCTGGAAGACATACAGTTGAACCAAACTGCCTATTCACTGGGATGAGTATGTTATGAGAAGAAATTAAGCTAAAGGAGTGGTCGACCTTCCATATTTCATCCATGAGTAGGATGAAAAGCAGAGGGCTAAGACTATCTCCCTGCTTTACTCCTTTATAAAACTGGAAAAGGTGTGATATTTGACCATTAAGTCTTACCATTTGGATCTTGGTATGCGGATTTGATTGCGCTCACAAGGTTTGATGGCACTTTTCTTTTAATCAGTGCATCCCAAATCTCCTGCCTTGGCACTAAGTCAAAAACTGCTCTCAAGTCAAGAAATCCCAGGTAGACTGCCTTTCCACGATCCCATGCTTTTTCGATGATCATCCTTAGGGAGAAGATATGGTCCTGGGTTTGTCTTCCTGGTCTAAAAGCTGCTTGCTCCTCTTCAATATCCTGCTCTACTATAGCCCGCAGTCGTTGCTCTAAAATCCCAGTATATAACTTGTACACGACTGATGAGAGGCATATTGGTCTATAGTTCCCACATTCACTTTTGCTGCCTTTCCTATTCTCGTGGCAGCATCTTGAGATACAGATCTTTTGAAAGAGCATTTGCAGGCATTTTATCACTTCATGCCCACCATATCTAATATATTCCGGAGCTATAGTGTCTGGTCCTGGAGCCTTTACCAACTGGATTATGTCGACCGCCAATGCCTCTTCATCCTCTCCGATTGCATCATCCATGTCTTCAGGATAAGCCTCAACTGCTCTTCCTCTCCTTCTGCAATCCCTGAGGTTATATCGTCGACGTTCTTCCATGTTAAATTTTTCTTGAAAGAACTTCCTCCATACCTCCAGGACTTCCTTTTCTTCGGTCTCTAACTTTCCTTTTGCGTCTTTTATGTTATGCTCTTTTACCTTTTTACGCTTTAGCAATATGCCATAACTTCTTTTCGTTTTCTCTATAATTTCTTTCCAGATCTTGACCAAACTCTTCCCAGGTCTTTGTTTTAGCCGCTCTGACCACTCCTTTAGCTTAATTTCTTCTCATAACATACTCATCCCAGTGAATAGGCAGTTTGGTTCAACTGTATGTCTTCCAGGCCAACTTCTTAAGCTTTGCAACTCTTTTGACGTCATCATTCCACCATTTTGTTTTATTAGTAGAGGGCCTTATTTTATGAGTACCACATACTTCGTTATCAGTTTTGAGTATGCAGTCCATAATTTCACTCTAAAAGGGAACTATCTAGCTCTCTATCGCCATTTACTTCTCTTATAAAGACTCAAGAGGTCTTTTTGGGTCAGAAGTTCAATAGTTTTACCATATGGCAATATTTATTGTAAAAATTGCAAAAACTAGTTATTGACACCCTGTGAATTTAATTGTGAAATCTTCCCCATGGTTAGTTTGCTAAAAACTTACTTCATAGATGACTTATAGGACTCTTCAAACATTACAATATGTTTTTACTTATTTCTTTAAGTTAAAGTTTGGGGTGTCAATAACTGTACTGAGTGTCAATAACTGTCTGGTTTACCCTACATGACCAAACACTTTAAGGCTTTATATATATATATATATATATATATATATATATATATATAAGGTATATATCTTCGCGGAATAGTAAACCACAATTCACAGGGATTAATCCACAATTCTTCGGTACTATAATGCTATGCAGAGAGAAACTTATAACATAAACTTGGTTGATCTGTATAACTAATTAGCTAATACCATTAATTGATTAGTAATACCATAAGCTGTTCCTTAATTGCACTATACATGAAAGAGCGATTTTCTTGTAGGAAGAAACTGTCTCTAACTCGAAACAACCAAAAATTGTATTTGTTTCCTTATAATTGTGGTCCTCATATTCGTGGCACTCCCTTCAAATTCCACTTTCAGCTAAATAGAAAAAAATAATCACTTGCACAGGAAAGACAAAATGGATACTTAAATAATAGAAATAATTTATTAAATCGATCTACTGTATGATTTAAATAATGAATTTGCCACTTTAATCAATTCTTGAAATCGATGATGAAAGAAATTCTTAAAGAAAACTCTGGAATAGATCTACTTTTGTGTAAAATCCTAGAAATGATCTACAGCAGCGGTCAAAGGTTTCCGTAAACTTTACATTTATTGTTCGGTTCTAACTAACTTAGTCGCGTATTAAAGTTTTTTAATCCAGAATAAAATTACAGAATAAAGGTCTGGTCACACATAACCGCAACGCAGCACGGGCGTGTATCGGATCTGATTCAAATAGGAAGGATAGATATTAATCGGTCACACATGCCCGTTAACCGGGTCAACCTACCCGTTACTATTTATCCTTCTTATCTGGGTTGTCCAGTAGCAGGTGAAAAATTCTCCATAATTTTTCAAACATCGTGCTTGACCACACGAAAACGATACTGTGGCCCGTTCCTTTTTAGATAGGTAATAATGAAAATATTGTCTAATCAGTCATAAATAAATAAAATGTCGATTCGCTGGATAAGGCTAAATTTCCCCCAATTGCTCCCCGCATTATCATCAAAGGAACTACACCCAGGTCCTCGCCATTGGCGGATCAAGGGGGAGGGCAGTGGGGGTGTAGCCACCCTCCCCTTTGGATTTTTTTTTTTTAATTTAAATATAGAATTTAAATTCACTAAAAATAAGGAAGAACAATTAGAATTTTAGTCGTGAGAAGGGAACATTAAGGTAAAAAAACTGATCGACAGATCCGGGCGAAGGGCTACGAGGCTGAAGCCTCTCCTTTACAATCGGCTGAATCCGCCCATGGTCCTCGCCGACGATAATTAATCCGAAATGAATTAATCCGACCATCACGACGATACTTAACGTTAATTAATCCTTTCCTATTTTCGGTTTGAAAAAAAAAATATATATAGATAAACATCTATAATTATTTTATAGTATAACTATAGGATTTTGATAGAATCTTAAAGCCAAAAAAAAAAAAAAATCTGCTGCTCGCGCGCAACACACAACTTTCACTAACCAACTTACTTAGATTAGAAATGCATTTTGTTAATGCCACTTCTCAAAGTTACACATTTTTCCACATTCATTTCTTATTTTTGTTTTCATTTACTCTATAAAAAACACTAATTTCTTTTATTATTAAATACAAGTTTTTACTTGTGATAATTCGGCAATGCAAGAATAATACTCCAAGTCGTCTCATTTTATAATTCTCTATGTACTTGTTGAAAATTTCATTTAGTTACCAAGAAATGATTTCCATTAAATGAACAGAACGGCTTTAATTATGAACAATTGTCTGTCATTAAAGGCCTACTACGCATGCGTGGGCTCAATGTGTTTTATGAGTTGACTGAATATTTTTTTTTTTTCTCCTCTATATGTTTACTTGATTTTTATCATATCTCATATTTAGCCATTTCTTATTTTTAGGCGTAACGAGAAACAGTTAATTTCTTCATATAAATAAAAACAAAGGTACTTTATAGGTAACAAAAAATCAAACAAATAAAAAAGGCCCATACTCAGAATACCATTTACGCCCCCTCAGAACATTTTAATAATATTAAAGGTTACCTGATATTAAAGTACTCCTAATTTTCATTAAACATGACGAATTTGATGAAAATCGTTAAAGCCGTTTTTGAGATAATCGAAAAAAAGGTAAAAATTGGAAAAAAAGTTATGAAATAAAGTGCCCCCTCCATTTGACCAATTTTAATGAAATGTTGGCTATCACATCTTTGGCATATACATACATCAAATACGCAGTTTGATCAAAATCGTTAAAGCCGTTTTTGAGATAATCGAAAAAAAGGTAAAAATTGGAAAAAAAGTTATGACATAAAGTGCCCCCTCCATTTGACCAATTTTAATGAAATGTTGGCTATCACATCTTTGGCATATACATACATCAAATACGCAGTTTGATCAAAATCGTTAAAGCCGTTTTTGAGTAAATAAAACAAACACGTGAAAAAAATACAAATTTATTAAGTAAAGTCCCCCCTTTGAGCAATTTTGATGAAATTTTTGCTGTCACATTGCGGGCATATACATACATCAAATACGCAGTTTGATCAAAATCGTTAAAGCCGTTTTTGAGTAAATAAAACAAACACGTGAAAAAAATACAAATTTATTAAGTAAAGTCCCCCCTTTGAGCAATTTTGATGAAATTTTTGCTGTCACATTGCGGGCATATACATACATCAAATATCCAGTTTGATCAAAATCGTTAAAGCCGTTATTGAGTAAATAAATAAAAAAGATTTTATAAAAAAAAATTAAACCGACTTCGAAAACTAGGAAACAGTAAAAATAAATGCACTAAAAAGTATGAAATAATTACCTTCTGATTTTTATGAATACACGGCAAAATCGGTAATAGTATAAAAAGTGGGAAAATGCAATAAAACGAAAAAAAAATATTTTGATTTGTACGATTACACACTAACTCTTAATAAAAAGTATTAAGTTGAAATATTAAATACCATGTTTAATACATCACAATCTTTTCGGAGGCGGCGCAAAATTTAAAATTGTTAACCCTAAATATTATGAAAAATCTATCGATTTTCTATTTTGCGCCGCCTCCGAAAAGATTGTGATGTATTAAACATGGTATTTAATATTTCAACTTAATACTTTTTATTAAGAGTTAGTGTGTAATCGTACAAATCAAAATATTTTTTTTTCGTTTTATTGCATTTTCCCACTTTTTATACTATTACCGATTTTGCCGTGTATTCATAAAAATCAGAAGGTAATTATTTCATACTTTTTAGTGCATTTATTTTTACTGTTTCCTAGTTTTCGAAGTCGGTTTAATTTTTTTTTATAAAATCTTTTTTATTTCATACTTTTTAGTGGCGGGAGATAATTTATAGAAAGCAATAAGTTAATTTCTAAAAAAAATCTAAGTGTTTTTTTTATACAGATTTTAAGTGTATTTTGAACTGATTTCTTGTTTTCGAAGTACTTTTTTTTTTGTTTGTTTTTTAAATAAAATTGATCGTTATCAAAACGAGGGCAGCCGCTAGGATAGAAGCGACAGCCATTTTATGGTTAATTTATTATTACGAATGATATTATTGTTCTCGATATTATACTACTGGTTTAATTCAATAATATTTCTTGGTCGAGTCAATTATGTTCGTCATCCCTTTCGATGAATTGTTGACTAAACTTGAGAGCGAAATGGTACGAATAATATCCTTCTTAATAAACAATTATTCAGAAAATGAGTTTGTAGAAAACACTGCAGTTTCAATTCTAGCGGAGTAGCCTTTTTGACAGCAAACATTTTTATGGCTGCTATATTTTTGCTGTGTGGACTTTCATACAATGTGGTTGTTTTTTTGAGAGATCAACTTTAATTTGCCGTTAGTTTTATTGATGGATGAACATTGGCAAACATTGAAATTTTAATTTCTTTTTTAAATGTCTGTAAAGACGATTTAATTATTATTACACTACTACTGGAAGAATTTTTCCTAGGACAATATTCATTTATGGGGGAATATAATGCACAACATATACGTTAGTTATTGCGGTACTTGAGTGCATGGCCTCCTCGAATGCGAAGAACCCATAAACACATCTAACCCAGACTGTTTTAAGTCCATTATCATATCTGTTTCAATAAAATGCATTCATTCAACACTAGACTTAGGTACTGAAAAGCGCACTCATCCTTTCAGGAATCTCAAACACTTAATGAGGTTTTGACTTTTGAAAGTCTTGGCAACTTTCATAGAATATTTAAATTTCTTTCGATTTAATAAAGATCGATCAAGACTTCAAAATTCATAAAAATTGAAAACACAATCTGGCTCTTTAGTAAAGATTTATTCTGCTACATTTCAGTTATTACATAGGAAAGGATTGATACTAACACATAGGCACACTATAGAGACTCTATATAGAAAATAGCATATCCTAAGTGCCACAAGCTAGGGACGTTATCATAACGTAAAGTACAAAATCATACAATTACCCATCATATATGGAATTGGAGAACGTATCTATTGCATTTTCGAACCACATTTGAACGTAGATAATAGTTATTTCTTTCTCATAATCAAGCCATTTTCATCATACGCTTCAACAGTTGCAGAAACAAAATTAAAAACCGATAATAGTAATCCGGATAACATAAAAAAAGTATCACTCCAGAATATCTTTATTTAAATCTATTGTTGAAAATTTATCTAAGGTTATGTATAAGGTTTGTTCCAACAAGAACCTGAAACACGTCAATAGCTAGCAACAGACTACTCATGTTTTCCCCCTTCTCTTCTGACTCTGAATTTGATTGGTTGGTTTTTCCAACCGATTCATCGAACATTGAAACATTATTAAGCATTGCTTAAAATCAACCAATCAAAGTTAGAATAAAAAAATGAGGAAAGTGCATGAGCAGTTTCTTAGTTATTAACGTGTTTTAATAGTTTGTTGGAGCATACCTTATGTTATATATGCCATATGTTTTTCCAATAAGTAAATATTTTAAGCGATAATTGAATAATTATTTTCAAGTTTTTTCCCGATAACTTATTAAATAAATTAAGAACCCAAAAAAGAATTAAATGGGACCACATTGGGAAAATACTCTACAAGATGCAAAAGGTTTCGTTCCAATTGGTCCAACCATCTCGGAGTAATCGGTGGACATACATAGAAAAAAAAAAAAAAAAAAAAAAAAAAAAAAAAGTCACATACGTATCGAATTGAGTAACCTCCTCTTTCGAAGTCGGTTAAAAAAAACACGTGAAAATAATACAAATTTATTAAGTAAAGACCCCCTTTGAGCAATTTTGATGAAATTTTTGCTGTCACATTGCGGGCATATACATACATCAAATACCCAGTTTGATCAAAATTGTTAAAGCCGTTATTGAGTAAATAAAAAAAACACGTGAAAATAATACAAATTTATTAAGTAAAGTCCCCCCTTTGAGCAATTTTGATGAAATTTTTGCTGTCACATTGCGGGCATATACATACATCAAATACCCAGTTTGATCAAAATTGTTAAAGCCGTTATTGAGTAAATAAAAAAAAAAAACACGTGAAAATAATACAAATTTATTAAGTAAAGGCCCCCCTTTACTTACACTTTACACACACACACAGACCATTTCGCGGGACTTGGTTATTTGAACTCAGGGGACCCCAAAACGTGCATTTCCGTTGAAAACCTGAGGTCGAAATTTTTCACGATCGCAATACTCCCCCTTACTATATATTTCATATATAGTTAAGTGAAAGTAATAAAATAGATAAACATGGACACAAACCCGACGTTTTTTTTTCGTCCATCCCCCTCCTCAAGAGTAAAATTAAAACCTTCGCTCAGAGCTATCTTCCCTAAGTTTTTTTTAAGCAGAAGAAACCTAGAGTCCAGTGAAACGCTAATCAAACACTTCGATTTCTTTATTGACTGCTTTGGAAAAATTCGGAATCAGATAGCAGCAATAATTTTCACGTGCCAACCAACATATAATAGCTAGTCAAAAATTAAATGATAAAGAACAATTAACTAAAGTTTATTATTTATTGTTTATTAATATTTCTGTACATACTATTCTAAAATAATCTAAAATAATTACCTTGGTGTCACAATTTATTTTCTTGATAAGTGCATCTTCTTAGTCGACTTTCAATTTTTTAAATTATTAAAGAAGTCATATCCACTATAATTTTTATTTCTGCAATAGAATGCAAGTTTTATATTGCTACAACTTTATTTGTAGTTGGTAAGTAAAATCAAAATTTTGAAATTTATTTTTAAAAAAAGAATTTTAATTTAAAAAAACGCTAGCTACTTAGTTTAGTCATTAATTTTATTAATTTGTTTGATTTTTTGCCTCTACCCTGTGCGGTCATTGGAAACATTAATTTTAATATGGTATTTTTAAGGTTTTGTGGATTGGCTGTGGATTTAATCAAGTAGTTTGTGTAATGAAACATGGAACAAATGAGATAAATTGAAACTCGATTAGATAAATTAATGTGTAGCAACGGTAATCTTGTGATATTTTTCATTTGATAATTATTAATCAGTTTCAGGTTTTGTAGCATAACATGCTCTTTTACTGAATTTAGATCAGGAAGAATGAAGTCTTATTGTACCTAGTTGCTTTGTAGATTCGGTTTTTGGCTATTGGCATGAGAGGATGTATGAACTACTTATAAGGGTAAAATAAATGAACGCAATATGAGCTTTTATTTAAGTTATAATTGAAGAGAGTTGAGGAAAGACTGGAGGGTGGTTCGCTACGGTAGTCCCTCGGTGAAGGGGCTAGCGGGCTCAGGGGCGAACCTCACCCCCCAGCTCTCCCTTTGGTACGGGTCACTATATACATTTCATGAAACATCATTGTACATTCTATACACATAAATATTACTTGATCAAGCTCAGAAGCTATTTAAGGCTAATATAAACTTAAATTACACATAATATACTAGGGAAAGCGCTAGATTTGTCCCTTATCTCTGGCGCTTATATATTACACACATTAACAGTCTTCATGATATGTTCATTGTCAAATGTACTTGTCCGATATCCGCGCAGAACCACTACTATAAACTAAGTATACAAAATATATAATAAAATTCATTACAAAAGAGTACAAAAATCAATGAGTATATAAGAGTAATACAGTGTTCGTCATACATATGTAAGTGGCCTCGACTTTGAATACATCACTCATCATCTATTCATCATTAAATTAATTTTTTCAGGTACTAAATGAGAATAACGATGACATGGGGATTCCCGACACTCAAATCAAACAACTCTTACACATAGGTCGGGTTTAGGAAGAGAAAACCGAAGGTGAAACGATGATATGATCAAGTCTTCTTAGGAATGTTAAAGTTCGCGCGGGTCGGACGAAGTTGTCACTTTACAGCTGAGTAGGAGTGACGCTGACTTTGACGCCGTTCTTGACTGGTGTGACGGAGTCGCTAGTGATCGTGATGTTGGACCTCGAGGTGAGGGCGGTGGTGGAGGCCTCCGTCCTGCTCACCAAGGCCCCTGCTTCCTGAGGCTCTGAGCGCCTGGCCGGTGCTCTCTCTGATCCCCCACGTGCAGTTCTTCGAGGGAACACGCTGTTCTCCAAGTGGAGAGTTGCATTCACTTCTTTACCTGCTGCGCACGTACAAGCTTTTAGAAAACTCTTCTTGAAATTATCGCTAAGGAAAGCATACAATATTGGATTCATTGCCGAGTTTGAGTAACTGAAGCAACCAGCCAGCAGGAAGACTGTCACCGTGATTCTTGATTGGCACTGTTTAGGAGGAGTGAATATGAGAGCCATTTGGGTGATCCAGTAGGGAAGCCAGCAGAGGACATAGACCGTAATCACTGTCAAAACAAGTTTCGTCACTTTCCTATGAGATTTTTTCTTTTCTTTAGATTTGTTTTTCGGTCCAACTGTTTGCAGTTTTCTTATTACAAGAAAATAGAAACAGAATATCAGTACCAATGGAATAGCGAATCCTAGAATAAACGAATAAAGTGTGAACGCTGTTTGTCCGCTCAAATTTTCAGTTTCGGGCCAGAGTATATTACAGCTGTTGACGTGTTCACTGTCCGTGATGCTAGCATACATAAATACTGGTATCATCAATATGGCACTTGCCGTCCAGGCACTGAGCGAAACGATTTTCGAAATGAATGGCGTTCTCATTTTTGGTGCAGATATTGGATGGCACACAGCTACATATCTATCAGCGCTCATTATTGTTAGGAAAATGCTGCTTGTGAACTGATTTATGCTTGTAGTCGTCATGTAGATTTTGCACATGATATCCCCGAAAGGCCATAGCTGGAGGCTCATGGTAGCAATGAGGAAAGGTATCCCGATGAGGAAGCATTCGTCGGCAACAGCCAGGTTCACTATGTACATGTTGGTGACTGTCTGCATCTTGGAGAAGCGAAGTACTACGTAGATGACGAGAGAGTTGCCGAGGAGGCCTACGATGCAGACGAAGGCATACAAGACCTGAGTGAAGATGTAGAGCGTGGGTTGGTCCAAATTGCCGCAGTACTGCGTGTCGTTGCTGAGGGACGAGTTGGTCCCGTTCTCGGACCACAACCAACCGCTTCCCTCCTCGGCCGCCATGCTTCGTTAAGCTGCCATACCTGCAACAACCGATAATATAATGTAGTAGTATAGCCACTGCAATCAACAGGTCAAATGTTTTAAATAACTAAGCTGAGCTAATAGTAGCTATATGTTAAGGAAATCATGCAAATCGATTTAACCTGAAAGTTAAAAGGTAAAAAGTTATGAATCATATAAGTGCAATTTATTTTAAATAATTATCAATTTTATTATTTATTGTCAATGTACTATTGTCTAGATTTTAAAAAATACCTTCATGAATGGAACGCATTTTACTATTATTCTTCCCAGGTTTAAAAATATGTGCAAAATTATACATGTGTGTGCATTTTTAGAGTCTTTCGAATAACTACATCATATATTCTACCCAAAAGTTTATATTAATGCATGATCTATTTCTCCACTCTTTTCGATTAATCGCGACTTTTGTGTTGTTTTTTTCAACTAACGTTTGTTTTTCTCAATAGAAAATCTCTTAAAAATTTTAAATATAATTTTTTTTCTTTAGAATTACAAAGAAGAATGGCAGCGGACGCGTTATCCTTCTGATAAGCTGCGATTAAATAGACTAACACAGGAATTGCGGAATTAATTAAAAATAGCAAAAAATGAAAATTTTAACAGTCTTCTAAGTAGTTTTGATAGCAACAGTCAATCAATATGGAGGATAACAAAACGCTTGTTGGACCATCAAGAAACATCCCATCCTATTCGGTATCCTGATGGCTCGTGGGCCAAGTCAGATGCACAGAAAGCTGACTTGTTTGCAAGTCACTTGGAAAACATATTTAGTCCACACAGTGAATTTCAGGATTCACTGGGTGAAAGATTAGTTGAGCATCAGCTACGAATTCCCTTGCAGATGTCTCCACCACCTAAACCTTTCTATCCTTACGAAATTAGTAATCTTATCAATAGCTTACCTAACAGAAAGTCACCCGGGTATGATTTCATTACCAATCGTATTTTAAAAAACTTACCTAAAAAAGCAATAATATTTTTAACAAACATATACAACTCAATCTTAAAAACTACACACTTCCCAATCTTATGGAAATACTCGGTTATTATAATGATTCACAAACCCAAAAAGCCCGTAGATTGTGTAGATTCTTACCGTCCGTCCAATCAGTCTTTTACCTTCTTTATCCAAATTATTCGAAAAAATTCTTTTACGGTGCCTAAATTTTCTTAATCTATTCGACGTTATTCCAAATGTTCAATACGGGTTTAAACAAAAACATTCTACAATTCAACAATGTTATCGTTTAGTCGATTATATTTCTTTCTCCTTAGAATCTAAATTTTATTGCCCGGGTGTCTTCTTAGACATGAGCCAAGCTTTCGACAGAATTTGGCATGACGGATTACTTAGTAAATTGAAATCATTTATACCATTAACCTGCGTTCTAATACTGCAATCATATCTAAAAGATAGATTTTTCCGCGGGAATAATGAATTTTCCGAAATAAAAAGAATACGAGCTGGAGTGCCTCAGGGCAGCGTCTTGGGTCCGACATTATTTAATATATACTGCTCAGACATTCCCCAACATCCGGAAACCCTATTGGCTACATTCGCTGATGACTCAGCTATCTTGACATCAAACAAAGATGCCACTAAAGCCTCACAAGTGCTCCAAGAACACCTAGACGAGGTAGCATGTTGGGCTCGAAGATGGAGGCTAAAAATGAATGAAGCCAAGAGCCAATATGTCTCGTTTTCACTTAAGCACGACTCTTGACCTCAGGTATTTTTTAACAACATTCCGATACCCACCTCTGATTCAGTACGCTATCTCGGCCTTTACATGGACAAACGACTGACTTTGAAAGACCATGTTAAACGCAAAAGAAAAGAACTGAACCAGCGGTACGGACTTCTTTCAAGGCTACTTGACAGACGATCAAAATTATCTGTGACAAACAAATTAACCGTTTACAAAGTACTTCTTAAACCACTTTGGACTTACGGTATTGAGCTATGTGGAACAGCCAAAAAATCTATTATACGACTCATACAGTCATTCCAATTTAAAATACTAAGAAAGATCGTAGATGCCCCCTTTTATGTCACCAATGAGACCTTACACACTGACCTTGACATTCCTTACGTCGAAGAAACAGCCATAGAGCGCTACCGTAACTTTCATGACAGACTTACTCTAAATTCCCACCCACTAACACAAGCTCTACACACTCCCACAAACCCTTATAATCCGCCAAGAAGATTGTTGAGGCGTTGGCCAAGAGATTTTATGCATTAAACAGTTATCTTACAGTTTTCTCTTACATTTGTCAACTTATTCGATTTTGCTTTGTTCTTGTATTTCTGTTTGTTAATTCCTTTTGTTTGTGTGTGTTTGTTTTGTGTTTTGTGATTGTTTTTTTTTTTTTGTGTTTAGTGTTTTTCATTCTTTCATATTATAAGTCGTCAGCATATTTGCTTATTACGCAAGTAGATAGCAAATATAATAAAAATGTCTCAAGTTAACATATGTAAATAAATAAAAAAAATCTGGTGCGTGCTCGCAACACACAACTTTCACTTACCAACTGACTTAGATTAGAAATTTATGCGTTTTGTTAATTGCCACTTCTCAAATGAACAGAACGGCTTTAATTATGAACAATGGTCTGTCATTAAAGGCGTACTCAGCAAGCGTGGGCTCAACGAGTTTTATGAGTTGACTGAATATTTTTCTTTTTTTCTCCTCTTTATGTTTTCTTTATTTTTATCATATTTCATATTTAGCCATTTCTTATTTTTAGGCGTAACGAGAGACAGTTAATGTCTCCATGTAAACAAAAACAAAGGTACTTTATAAGAAAGAAAAAACAAACAAAAAAGCCCCCCCCCCCAAAAAAAAAAGCCTCCTCAGAACATTTTAATAATGATAAAGCTTACCTGATATTAAAGAAAACCTAATTTTCATTAAACATGACGAATTTGATAAAAATCGTTAAAGCCGTTTTTGAGATAATCGAAAAAAAGGTAAAAATTGGAAAAAAAGTCATGAAGTAAAGTGCCCCCTCAGTTGGACCAATTTTGATGAAATGTTGGCTTTTACATATTTGGTATATACATACATCAAATACCCAGTTTCTTCAAAATCGTTAAAGCCGTTTTTGAGTAAATAAAAAATATGTACACCTGAAATTGGTACAAAATTTATAAAGTAAATTACCCCCTCCGGTTGATCAATTTTGATGAAATTTTTACAGTCATATCTCGGGCATATACATACATCATATACCCAGTTTGATCAAAATCGTTAAAGCCGTTTTTTAGTAAATAAAAAAAACACGTGAAAATGATACAAAATTTATTAAGTAAAGTCCCCCTTCCGGTTAATCAATTTTGATGAAATTTTTACAGTCATATCTCGGGCATATAAATAGACCAAATACTCAGTTTAATCAAAATCGTTAGAGCCGTTTTTGAGAAAATCGAAAAAAACGTAAAAAGTTATTAAATAAAGTACCCCCTCCCTTTGAGCAATTTTGATGAAATTTTTGCTGTCACATCGCGGGTATATACCTACACTAAATACCCAATTTCAGGTTCCCACGGTTTATAGTTTTTGAGCTAGTCTGTTCACATACACACACACACACACACACACACACAGACACACACACACACAGACCATTTCGCGGGACTTGGTTATTTCGACTCAGGGGGTCCCAAAACGTGTATTTCAGTTGAAAACCGGAAGTCGAAATTTTTCACGATCGCAATACTTCCACTTACTATATATTTCATATATAGGTAAGTGAAAGTAAAAAAGAATTACAAAGAGTATAAAATTTTCAATTAGTCGTTTTATCTATTTTATAAAATAAAGTGTTGTTCCAATTTTATGAACAACTTCAAAATAACTACACACAAATAACTATCTTTTTTTTAGATTTAAACTTTATAGGATATTTTCAACAAAAATCAAGTTGAAAAATAATAAAAACTGCTATTTATCAAAAATAGACCATTTATAGGAACATTTTGGAAAGAAAATTGATGTATAATTGCTGGCTATTCTTTGATTAGTTGTTCAAAATACCTTCATATTTATCTACTTCATATTTATTTTATTGTAACATTTTTAAGCCTGATATGAATACTTCTTTTTTATATTAAATTGTAATAAAATAAATGATAAATATGAAATGAAAATTTGGCTCCTAGGTAACGTGCCGTTGTATCAACATCTACCGCAATTCACCTGTATGAAATTGTACTTGAGGAGAGGCGGACCCTGCAATCAACTGGATGTCATGTTCTCGTTAAAGAAACACTTAGCCTAATTACCTCTGCCCTGGCCTATTACACAAAGGCTGAAACCCTGCTACTTTTTTTTTTTAGTCAAGACCGAAGTATTGTCTGTAATAAAAAGGAATAGGAGGCATTCTGGCCGAACGCATTGAGATAGGGATGCAACATCGATAGAAAAACATCGATGTTTTACATTCAAAATATTGATGTCGATAAAACATCGACCAAAAAAAATGTTACCAAACATCAATATTTTTAAAATAAATTTGTAAACATTGACCTGTTAGTAACCAAAATATCTAAATATCAATATTTTTCAATATCGGTGGTTTTTTAATATAAAGTTTAAAATGTTAATTTGGTCGCTTCTCAAGTAGCAATTTCGCTTACCATTTTTGTTCTGTCAATACATCGATGTTTTTTTTTTTTAGTTGTTTTGTCAAAACATCGATGTTAAAAAAAAGCTTTTATATTAATCAAAACTCCAATGTTAATGTACAAGTAAATTTCCTGTATTGCCAGAAGTCTTGGAAGGCTTCAGGCAAATATTACACTTGGTTAATACGTCAGAGATTTCATAAAATATTTCTTTGCGGTACTTTTGAGAAGCATATCAGCTATAATATTCGCCTTAATGTATTGACTGAAAAAACAAAACGACCACTCTCCTTTAATTGTTATTAAATTGTATAAACGAACACCGAAAAAAGTAAACCGACTCCAAGCGCTCTGATTGGTTAGTGGGTATCACCCTTTTTTTACCGTATTTTTTTTATTTATCCCTTTCAAGTTTACATTTACTTTGTGCAAAAACTATGCTAATAGGTTAAATTTTAAGTGTAATTTTTTTTCATTAAAGTACTTTTTCAATTGAAAAAATAATCAACTAAAAACATTGATGTTAACCAAAAATCGACCAAAAAAATAATAGAGGTTAAGAAAAAATCGGCATCATAACATAGATATTTAAAATATCGATATTTTCTTCAAAACATCGAGATTGACATCAGAAGAAGGTTCGGATCCAGTTTAAGAGGATTGACTGATATTCCATGGCGAACTTAACACTTTCCAGGTAACAGGACTATGATAATCCGCCCTTCAGAGACAATAACCAATTATCAAATGGACCCGATCGGTCTGACATCTTTTGAATGCGTTTTTCAAGGGTTGCTGATTTTTCCTTTCGTGTTTAAACAATGGAGTTATATATTTTATAAAGTCATCCCAAATATTACAATTTAGTCATGAACCTTTTCGTAATTAACGTGTCTAATCAAAATTTCTGTATTTATCGATAATTAGAAATGTCTTTACTGATGTCTCTAAATGCCTTGATATGTTGAGTTTTCTTTTAATAATTTTTTTTTTTTTTAATGCGTTCTAGAATAGGTCACATTCGTAATATCTGAATAACATGTAATAGCTTCTCTACTAAGGAAAAAAAGTAACCTTAGTCTATTCATAAAGATAATAATTATATTTGTAAAATATAAAACCTGCCTTTTGGCATATATTTTAATTTTCATTTGGTGACCTCCCCTTGGGGATTATATTGAATTTTTGATTTGGTAAACCTCACAGTGAAGGTACTCCTAGCAAGATATAGTTCTACAATAATCTTTACATTTACTTTACATACACTTCTATAATACAACAATCCTTGCTCCAGAGACGTATAAGTCTCCTTTTTGGATCCTCTGTCAGCGTGTCTGTCAGTAATGTTTGCACCTGAGCGTTGAAATGTTATATCAGTAACGAATAGTATCTTTAGGTCTTTGTGTATGTAATGGTTTGGTGATAATGTAGATGGGGTAGATATATCGGAGGATATTAGATTGGAACATATGGCATGTCGGTAGGTATTCAATAAAGACCAGTAAAATAGGGGCCACCGAAGTCACCACTTGTTACTGGTCCTCATTAAAAAGTCTTGATTGCCTACTTGGTCTATAACCTCACAATTCAGAAAAAAAATTCTTAATTTTGAAATAAAGAGCTTATGATAACATGAAATTTTTATGTGAAACAGTTCATCCAAATTAAAAATAAACCGAATAAAGCGAGCTTAATAAAATGGGAATATATTTTTTATATCTTTGAATTTTTTCCTTACAGCCATGTAGAACGAAGTTGATCCTGCCTTGCAAATTTGGTATTTGGCGTGTGTCAGGAGGAGGTTTAATGGGAAAGAGGAAGTAGAAAATGACGAATAAAGGCGATTAATGTGGGGAAAGATGCCGTTCCTGAAGGGAAAAATAACGAGGCCTCTTAAATCCTGTTCCTTTTGAATTAATGGCAGGATCATGTTGTAACAAAGAGGTAGAGTGCCCAATTAATACAAGGCACTCAGGTCCCGAAACCTTAGCCCCTCTCATCGCCTTTGATCCTCCTTCCTTTTTGATCCTCTTTTTTACATCCTTTCGGATCTGTTTAAATCAAGATCCTGTAACAATTCCCTAATGAATGCTTGTTTATACAAGGAATTTAACTTGTTATCATATTGTTTCCTTAGAAATTATAGTTGTTGCTACCAACAACGTACCATTGCTACCAACGTTGCTACATTTAATAATGGATTGTTATATGGATGGTTATTAATATTTTAATCTAGGTTTTAATAATTGTACTATTATATGCTTATTGTGATCACTAATTGGCGGATATAATTTAAAAGCGGTTCACAATGTTTTCCGGAGAGATATTGTCATGTTATAAAAGCAAAAAGGAAAGAAAAGAAAAATGAAAAATTGATGTATTAATATATATCTTTAATTTGATAGGTAATCATGAAACTTCACAAATGGTCTGTTATGGACACATAGTTTGCTATTTGAGAGTGAAGTAATAAAATAGTTGGGCAGCACTCGTTTATTTGTATATAAAGTGTTTTACGCTCTCATCATTTCTACCTAAGTACACCATATAAATTTTAAAATATTTTGTTAACAATATGTGCTTAATAGAAAGATATGATAAATAAATTCAAGCTTCAAAAAAAAAAAAAAAAAAAAAAAAAACACCCCCGGCTACTAAAATTCCTACACATATTGAAACTATCGAAAAAAATTATACGATTGATTATTTTCTTAATAAACGTTAAATCACAAAAAAAAAAAAAAAATGGATGGAATTATGGGCAATTACGTATCACATTCCTTAGTCAAACATTGTGTATTGGTATGTAAATAACTGATATTTATATAAATAAAACGAAATTTTCACAATGCAATGAGTTCATTCCGGCTTATGATTTCTTTATTTAAATCATTCGCTCCGTAATCGTGTAAAATAGACCGACAGCGACTTCGTGATTAAGATCTTCTATTCAAATTTCATGGAGTACATATACTTTGTTGTTCTCTACTCACCACATTATTGTTTAATTGGGCTAATGGTGTCCGCAACTTCATTATAATCTTAATGAATTTCATTTTATTTACCTCTTATACTGGTATGCCAATGACCGCCATATTACATATCACGAAGATGTTTGCATTGGGATGCAATCGTCCTCACAATTACTCACGGTCACAGTCTCGTTTATTTATTACTAATATATTTGAGTATATATATATATTTTTTTTTACTTTTTAAGTAAAAATTTAGTAAAATAATAATTTTCCTTCGTACGAAAAAAAAATATATATAAAAATAAATAATAGTGCTTTATGCGGCCACAATAGGTGACCGGGGGGAGAGAAATGGCTGTTTGTTTATTGACAAAGGGGCTGGCTCCTTAGAATGATTTAGCCAAGCACTCATTCCTCCCTTATTGGCTGCCGAAAGCGAAAGTCACAATTCGGGGCCCCCGCTTTGTTTGTTACGTCCCTCGCCAGTGATTTAAGTTCCTTCCAACATCCCTCAATCTTCCGTTCGATTGGCCACTCATGGCAAAAATATATCTGCACACGGCCCCCGGCTACCGAAAATTTGCCCATTCGAGAGGGCTCAGCGACTTGAAGAAATATCCCCCAATCTATTTCAAAACAAAATAATCCTCAAAATATAAATATTCGAGGAAAATCCTACGGTGTTTCATTATTTAAGAAACTCCTGTCTAAAACAAGTTATTTTGTCGATATAGCAATCATTATGCATCAACATAATCAGGGACTTTACGAACTTTACCAAAATTCTTTAAACACACGAATAGTTCAAACTATGGAAAATTAGACTAAATAACGATAAATTAAATCGTATTACATACTAAATTTAATTACTAATTTCCACTAAAAAATAAGTCTACCAGTTAATATAACAATAACTAACTTCCTCAGACGGACAAAAAACTATCTGGTATTCATCTTTGACTTGCGATCCGCAGGTTAAAATGAAACGCTCGACATTTGACAAAATACTCAAACTACTTGATCCACTTATTTCAAAAACTTTTAGAATGAAAATAAAAACATAATTAAAACTTACTCGTACCTACATGTACACACTCATCACAGATATACGGTACAGTAAAATACCCACTTTCAAAAAGGTTAAAGGTATTCAAAGGTTCGAAACTATTAGTACTCATAATCAACACACCCGGTTTATGAAAATAAGTTGGATGAGAGAACACCTGACTTAAACACCCTTAGTAATAGCATCAACTCTATGAAGAAGTTATGCTGTGTACTTTCCTTCCGCATGCCGTAGATGTCATTTTTTACTTTCACTTACCTATACATGTGTATGTGTATGCCCGCTAAGTGACAGCAAAAATTTCATCAAAATCGATCAAACGGCGGGGGGACTACATTTCATAACTTTTTTTTCCATTTTTATCAATTTTCTCAAAAACGGCTTTAACGATTTTGATCAAATAGTCATGTTTAATGGGAATCAAGTATTTTTTAATATCAGGTAAGCTTGGTCATTATTAAAATTTTATGAGGGGGGCTTAAATGGGGAAGGGAATTTTTTTGGTTTCCTAAAAGTACCTTTGATTTTGTTTATATGGAGAAATTGACAGTCTCTCGTTTCGCCTACATTTTTGTTTTAGATATCACGCAGCACATTTGATTTTTGACGGATATTAATAGTGTGTGAATAAATACTTAACGAAAAAAAAATGATGTAAATTACCAATCACGGTAAGATCCTTTATAATCAATTATGATAATTTTAATTTTACAATATTCATTTCGTATACAATAATGTAAACGAATAATAATATAATATTATTTAATTTATTTAATTTTTAAACTAATTAATTAGAAGATAAAAGATTCGACCACGGCCGGGAATCGAACCCAGGTCCTCTGCATCCTGCAGGTCCTATGCTGGTCCTACCTGGATTCGATGTCCGGGAATCCTGCAGGTCCTACGCAGAGGACCTGGGTTCGATTCCCGGCCGTGGTCGAATCTTTTATCTTCTAATTAATTAGTTTAAAAATTATAACTTAATTGTTTAACTAATGATCATGATTATATAACATATTTATTATTATGTCTCTGAATTAGGGAATGGGATTGTGGTAGGATAGGTGTATTACCTATTGCTTCCAACGACTAGGAAAAATTAATTATAAAATTAAAATATTGATTGATAATCTTAATTAATAAGAGATAATATAAAAGGACGTTGTTGTATTATTAAAAACAATTATTTAAAAAAATGCCTAATTTATTTTGTTTTACATTAAAATAATAGTCTCGTATAAGTACACATCTCCTTGTTATAGGCAAATCATTATAAAATTAATAGTTATCAAATCATTATACAACTAACATAAATAAAGAAAATTTCACCGTTTATGAATATTAAGGTTCCGTGATAATCGTAATGAAATGTAAATATACTGATAAGGGCTGTTATCGGAGAGATGTGATAAAGAGGTTTACACTAATCTTATGTTGCCTTTTTAAAAGTAAATCCATAAATATTTCTAGCAGCGGCTTGCCTGAAGCTAGGGGCATTTAATGGTGGAGAAATAATGTTAAGAAATATTTACTTATGTTTATTAATAAGAAAAGAAACATATTTATGGTCAAATTAAAAAAAAAAAAAATATACAATTTATTTCAATATTTATATGAAATGTATGCTATGCAAAGTATGATAAGATGGTAAACATTTTTAGCAAAAGGATTACAAAAGGCCGTGCTGTATGGAGTGGAAGATGGAAAAGTGAGAGGGCATATCGAAGGCTTTCCTTGACGTCTATTTGTATTGACTCAGTTTCAGCTCCACTTGTTTTTCATAGCCCAAAGGAGTCACCTCTTTGTGCCCGATCCTCATCTTAATGGCAATCATTTAACCCAACAGGATTTATTAACATCCATTAATAAAATTACGATGTCAGAAATAGTGAAGCTAACATTAATAGTTACATGCCATGTCTTATCAGGTGTTTAATCAAGAGTACATTGAATATGTTGATATTGATACTTTTGTGACTCTGAGAATATCGTTTGTCGATTTTGACGCTTTGCAGGATAGGTGACGAATCTTAATTTCGATCCTTAAATTTGAACTACTTTAAAATATTTTGATAGAAAAAGAAGGACTATTCAAAACTCTAGCGTAGGTCCGAAAATGACGAAGGATTAAGAAATTCAGAAGAAGTTTTCAGTTTTGTGAACTAATCGCCTATTGAGTATAGTGTTACTTCAGCTTTGTCGTTTTAGCCGTGTACAACACTACAAAATAAGTTAAGCAATTGCGTAACTAGAGTGAAAGAAAGAAAGTAATTTTTATTCTGGGACATCTAGTCCACTAAAATAACGAACGATATTGAAAATCAAATAGAAATATTCCCTATTTTAATATATATTTACGGAAGATTGATGATTAAGGATGTGAAGAAATAGTTGGGTTTTAAAGTGTGGATGGAGTTTTACGGGTGGAAACAAGTAATGGTCCAGAAGGAGGCGGCACGTATGATAAATGATTTTGTATAGGAGACACTTCTGTAGAAAGGGATGCACAAGTTTGAGATATAGAAAAGATTGGAGAGGGGATATTTCTGAGACCCTCCTAAGAGATGTGGGGCCCTCCTTATCGGACGGACAGTGATGACCAGGGAGGTGGTCGTATAACTCTTACCCCTAGCAGTAAGGTACGCCACTGCAGCTAAGAAAGAATTTACAAAACAAAAATAATACTGAAAAAAAAAAAAATTATAGTTTCATAATACGTACATTGGTGCATACAACATGCCGGTGCTTGCACCACATCACATTCGAGAAAATATATTTCAATTATTACTATAGAGATATACTGCACATAATATGATTGCACTTCTTTTGCTTGTTATTGCTAAAGTGTTAGTTGTTATAGAAGCACTGTTTTGTTCAGAACAACTGAACTAGAGACGTGAAAGTTACTCAGGTCAAGTATTCAAGCACGAAGTAATTTAATAGCTTCTCCCATAGGGAGTCTGGTTACCATAGAGGACCGAATAAGGCTGATAATTAGGCGCGGAGGTTGGGGAGTAATATAGAGTTGGCAAGCTCCATAATTATCCTGATCAAAGAGCTCCAATCAAAGGAAAGAGATAAGAGGGGCGGATAATTATCTCTACATCCGTTTCGGATGCGGTATCCCTCTCATTTTGGTCAATGTCGTACGGTTCCAGGACGTATACATTACCTCCTTTGTGATCCCACATCTAATAACTATATGTCCTCAAAGAGACGGCCTTACAACGAGCGTATCGAATCCGATGCATAACATAACATAGACAGAGCTAAATCCAGAAGTAAAAAATCTGGTGCGTGCGCGCAACACACAACTTTCACTTACCAAATTACTCAGATTAGAAATTAATGTGTTTTGTTAATTGCCACTTCTCAAAGTTATACATTTTTCCACATTCATTTCTTATTTTTGTTTTCATTTGCTCGAAAAAAACAACAACACTAATTTCTTTTATTATTAAATAAAAATTTTTACTTGTGATAATTCGGCAATGCAAGAATATTACTCCAAGTCGTCTGATTTTACCATTCTCTATGTACTTGTTGAATATTTCATTTAGTTCCGATGAAACAAATAATTTTCATTAAATGAACAGACATCTTTAATTATAACGCATTTGTTTGTCATTAAAGGCGTACGGCGCATGCGTGAGCTCAAGGTGTTTTATGAGTTGACGGAATATTTTTCTTTTTTTCTCCTATATATGTTTACTTGATTTTCTTCATATATCATATTTAGCCATTTCTTACTTTTAACCGTGATGAGAGACAGTTAATTTCTCAATAGAAACTAAAACAAAGGTACTTTATAGGAAAACAAACAAGGCCCCTTCCCCATTTAAGCCCCCTCAGAAAATTTTAATACTGATAAAACTTACCTGATATTATTGAACACTTAATTTTCATTAAACATGACGAATTTGATCAAAATCATTAAAGCCGTTTTTGAGATAATCGAAAAAAAGGTAAAAATTGGAAAAAAGTTAGGAAATAAAGTGCCCCCTACGTTAGACCAATTTTGATGAAATGTTGCCTATCACATCTTTGGCATATACATACGTCAAATACCCAGTTTGATCAAAATCTTTAAAGCCGTTTTTGAGTAAATAAAAAAAACACATGAAAATGATACAAAATTTATTAAGTAAAGTCCCCCTTCCGGTTGATCAATTTTGATGAAATTTTTACAGTCATATATCGGGCATATTAATACATCAAATACTTAGTTTAATCAAAATCGTTAGAGCCGTTTTTGAGAAAATCGAAAAAAACATAAAAATTTATTAAATAAAGTACCCCCACCCTTTCACCAATTTTGATGAAATTTTTGCTGTCACATCGCGGGCATATACATACACTAAATACCTAATTTCAGATTCGCACGGTTAATATTTTTTGAGCTAGTCTGTTCACACACACACACACAGACACACACACACACACACACACAGACCATTTCGCGGGACTTGGTTATTTCGACTCAGGGGACCCCAAAACGTGTATTTCCGTTGAAAACCGGAAGTCGAAATTTTTCACGATCGCAATACTTCCACTTACTATATATTTCATATATAGGTAAGTGAAAGTAAAAAAACATAGGTGTATTAAAAGCCGAAACCTTAACTCAGTTCGACTAAAAACATGTTTAACAGTGTTACTGACTTTGGGTGGCTTCTGAAAAATAGTGAAAACTGAAAAAATCATCTCCCATTTAAAAATCATTTTTCCTCAATAAAGCGAGAAAGGGAGAGAGCGAGAGAGAAAATAATATAATAACCCAACACACGATATGGATTTTCTTGTTCGTCAGTTCTTGGTTTAGCCCGAAAAAATTGTGATTTTTTTTTACTTTCACTTACCTTTTTTTCATTATTTACTCCTGTCTAAAACAACTTATATTGTCGATACAGCAATCATTAATATGCATCATCATAATCAGAGACTTTACTATCTTTACCAAAATTCTTTAAAACACACGAATAGTTCAAACTATAAAAAATTAGACTAAATAACGATAAATTAAACCGTATTGCATTTACACTAAAAAAAAATCTGGGGCGTGCTCGCAACACACAACTTTCATTTACCAACTTACTTAGATTAGAAATTAATGCGTTTTGTTAATTGCCAGTTCTCAAATGAACAGAACGGCTTTAATTATGAACAATGGTCAGTCATTAAAGGCGTACTCCGCGTGCGTGGGCTCAACGAGTTTTATTAGTTGACTGAATATTTTTCTTTTTTTCTCCTCTATATGTATTCTTTATTTTTATCATATCTCATATATAGCCATTTCTTATTTTTAGGCGTAACGAGAGACAGTTAATTTCTACATATAAACAAAAACAAAGGTACTTTATAGGAAACAAAAAAGGCACCTACCCCATTTAAGCCCCCTCAGAACATTTTAATAATGATAAAGCTTACCTGATATTAGAGAACACCTAATTTTCATTAAAAATGAAGAATTTGATAAAAATTGTTACAACCGTTTTTGATATCATTGAAAAAAAGGTAAAAATTGGAACAAATTTATGAAATAAAGTGCCCCTTCCGTTTGACCGATTTTTATGAAATTTTGGCTATCACATCTTTTGCATATACATACATCAAATACCCAGTTTGATCAAAATCGTTAAAGCCTTTTTTGAGTAAATAAGAAAAAACATGTGAAAATGATACAAAATTTATTAAATAAAGTCCCCCCTCCGGTTGATCAATTTGGATGAAATGTTGGTTATCACATCTTTGGCATATACATACATCAAATACCCAGTTTGATCAAAATCGTTATAGCCTTTTTTGAGTAAATAAAAAAAACACGTGAAAATGATACAAAATTTAGTAAATAAAGTCCCCCCTCCGTTTGATCAATGTTGATGAAATGTTGGCTATCACATCTTTGGCATATACATACATCAAATACCCAGTTTAATCAAATTCGTTAAAAACCCTTTTGAGTAAATAAAAAAAACACGTGAAAATGATACAAAATTTATTAAGTTAATTCCCCCCTTTACTTACACTTTACACACACACACACTCAGACCATTTCGCGGGACTTGGTTATTTGGACTCAGGGGACCCCAAAACGTGTATTTCCGTTGAAAACCGGAAGTCGAAATTTTTCACGATCGCAATACTTCCACTTACTATATGGGTCATTCTCCCATTTCATTCAAATTTCATTGTTCTAATTACAATGCGAAAAAATTCCATTTTCTAATGATTTTTTTCCACAAATTGTTAGAAGGTAGGCTGCTAATGGTGTTTACAAAAAATGCCTTCATAGAAACATATATATATTATTTCTCAAGGCCTTTTATTTGTCGGTACGCCATAACTTCCTTAATAACTTATCATATTTCATGAATAAGGCATCATTTTAAAGCTTTCCTTAACCGCTACACCGGAAAAATATAAAAATCACTCATTTCGCCTTCGATTGCGAGTTATAAGCGCAAAACCGCGTTTTTTTGCGAAAAAATGGTCGTAGAGGTTTCTAAATGGTGTCAATCTTTTCAGGTTTTCAAGGAGAACATTTTCGGTCATATACATTTTTTCGATTAATCCCTCCGTTTGCGAGTTGTAAGCGAAAAGCGTCCCTCAGATAGGAGGAAAAATATAGGACCCGAGCCTTTGCGATGTCCGGTACTCGGTACGGTTAAAGATCCCTATCCTAATTATACCTGGATATGCAAAATTTAGGACTCCCACTGTAGCATCGTCCGGCTAGCCTAAGTTGCATAAAGGGACGTTAAACAAACAAACAAAACAAATACGTGTCAAGTAATTAAGTCTTTGTAATGACTAAATATTATTTAAAAGTGCTCAAAACAAACTTAAAATCAATTTCCCTTAAATATTTAAATAAGTTTAGAGTTCAGGTTTTACTAAACTTAACTCAATGTCTATCTCCCTCATTCCACACGAGTGAGGGAGATAGGTTTTTGAGGTTACATTAAAGTAGACCATTCCATTTCAGTCTCTTATGAACAACATTTATGGGTTATTGAAACCCCTTGTAAACCTACAAATTATCCGTAATATAACGTGAATCAAACTCACCTTTTAGGAAATATCAGTGGGTGAGGGAGATAGGAAGTGAAACCTACCGTGAAATGGTCTGCGTGTGTGTGTGAACAGACAAGCTCAAAAACAATAAACCGTTTGAACCTGAAACTGGGTATTCGGTGTATGTATATATACCCACGATGTGACAGCAAAAAATTCATCAAAAATGGTCAAATGGAGGGGGTACTTTATTTCATAACTTTTTACGTTTTTTTCGATTTTCTCAAAAACGGCTTTAACGATTTTGATCAAATTCGTCATGCTTAATGAAAATCGAGTCTTCTTTAACATCAAGTAAGCTTTATTATTATTAAAATGTTCTGAGGGGGCTTAAAAGGGGAAAGGGCCTTTTATGTTTCCCTATAAAGTACCTTTGTTTTTATTTATATGGAGAAATTAACTGTCTCTCGTTGCGCCGAAAAATGAGAAATGGCTAAATATGAAATATTTATAAAATCAAGTAAACGTATACTGAAGAAAAATATTTCGTCAACTCATAAAACACGTTTAGCCCACCCATGAGCAGTACGCCTTTAATGACAGACCATTGTCTATAATTATGTAAAGCCATTCTGTTCATTTAATGGAAATGATTTGTTTCATGGTAACTAAATGAAGTTTTCAAACTTTTCAAAACTTTACATAATTATAGACAATGGTCTGTCATTAAAGGCGTACTGCTCATGGGTGGGCTCAACGTGTTTTATGAGTTGACGGACTATTTTTCTTCAGTATACGTTTACTTGATTTTATTCATATTTCATATTTAGCCATTTCTTATTTTTCGGCGCAAGGAGAGACAGTTAATTTTGAAAAGTTTGAATTTTCAAAACTTTATAGAGAATTATGAAATCAGACGACTTAAGGTATTATGCTTGGGTTGCCGAATATCGCATGTAAAAACTGTTATTTAATAATAAAAAAGAAATTAGTGTAGTTTAGAGAGCAAATACAAACAAAAATATGTAAATGAATGTGTGACTTTTAGAAATGGCATTTAACAAACCACCTCAATTTCTAATTCTAAGTTGGTAAGTGAAAGTTGTGTGTTGCGGGTTAAACTTTTAGGAAAAGTCGATGTAACATGTATATATTAATTCTTTCTACTTTGACCCAATATATTTTCTGCTAAATTTCCATCGAGTATAGATATTGGCTGAGCAATTCCTGTGGGAAACAACAGATGTTCTATCTCTAAAGGAACGGGTGTTACTCCCAACGGCAAAATGTGGCTTAGTTCACATCCTCATCCTACAGAACCTTACGATATTTCACGGAAGTTATTACTTTTCTTGATCAATTTTAACAATGTTTTCTATATTGAAAATTAAGTTTGTAAATTACAACCAAAATTAGGTTATACTTAATACAATTATAATTTGTAATAATATTGATGATCATAATATTGTGATTATCATCTTAATAGGGTGTTAGCCAATATTTATATTAATATTATATATATATATATATATATATATATATATATATATATATATATATATATATATATATATATATATATATATATATATATATATAATACGACGGTACAGCCAAGCAATTTTTACTCCCTTTGAAAAATCTTAGGGCCACCTGGCGGGATACGAACCCACGGCTATTAGTATTGTAAGCTGCTATGTTGTAAGACCGCTAAATATATTTTAACTCCAAGGTGTGTAATTATCTAGACGGAGACCGATTTACAAATTAAAAGAGACTTATGGGGTCACCTGCGGTGTAGTGGTTAGCATGGCAATCTACAATACTAATGGTAACGGGTTCGCGTCCCGCAGTGGCCCTAGGATTTTTTAATGGGAATAAAAAATCCTTGGCTATGCCGCACAGTGGTGCGGATAGGGACAAAACCCTAAAAAATGAAGGTGCTCCAACCGGAACTTTAAAGATATTTTTTGAAACCTAAATACCTCTAGAGTAGGGATCCACACGAATTTTTCAGATTAAAATTCATTAAACCTTTGAAAATAAGGCAGTTTTGGGCATCTTGTAGGAATGATACGAAAACACTTTTGTTAACGTCCTATTTCGAAGTGATCTTAGGGAAGCCCAAATTTTTCCGAGGCCGTAATTTTCGAAAATATCTTATTTAGACATCCTGAAAAAAAGGTATTTAATACTAGATTTAAAAAAAAAGTTTAATGTAATTATTAAATCAATCCCAGAGGTATCACTGAAGATATTCCAAAAGATTTCTGATCCGAAAACGTCCGAATCGTTGAATGAGATCATTACATTGTTAGGAATGCGTGAACGGGAGTGCCGTTTGCTTAAGTGTCCCCTCTTCCAGGTGCAATGTTTTCAATCGCTAATACGCTTCTATTCAAACTGCATACGTTCAAACGAATACACTCCTGGATCAAAATGGATTTGTCAATATGTCAACAATTGTTTATTTGCCTCAGTTTTCAGTTTTCTTTCAGTGAAGAGAGTGTAATCTTTATCATCATCACAATAATCATTTATTTAAAATTTACTATGGATAAATACGTCTTTTCCCACTGCGATGTATGTGATATGCGGATGAATAAGAATTCCTCTCTAGAGCAGGCGTTACCAGCATTAATTCCAGGGGTGGAAGGTGAGCCCTTATTTACAATTATTTCGGAAATAAAAAAAAGATTGGTTAGACATTTTAATAAATGCTTTAAGGAAGCGTCATACAATGAGGACGTTTTTAAAAGAAAAACCAATAAATGGTTGGAAAACAACTTTATCGTTTGTGCCGATGTGTTGCGAGACCGACCGTGAACCTGGTACTAAAATTTGGGTGGGAGACCAACCAAAGATTTTTCTGAATGTAGTAGGAAATCTTGAAGAGCAAGGGACGAAGATGTATTCAATTTTATGTTGGTTTCATCTGACTCATACATCAGTAACTTGAGGCCTAATTTGGAAAAAAAGGAAATACCTCTGGATGTCGATGCAACAGATTTAATTTTAGAAAAGTTATATCACATCATAAATATTTATATAAATGAATGATTTATATAAATATTAATCTTATATCGTACTGAAGATGGTGTAACAAGTGAAACCCATCTACAATTGTATGTAGTTACAGTTGTATGTTGTATGTTAGAAAAAGAGTATTAATTTTATTTTCGTAGTTAGTTTTCTAAATATATATATCATATTAGTTTGATGTTTATATATATATGTAAATATATATATGTATATATATATATATATATATATATATATATATATATATATATATATATACTCAATTTTAGTTCAAATACTGTTGGTTCCTATAATATTTATTACGATAAAAATTTTATTTTTAAAAATGCGTATTTTTTTACCCTGTAACCCTTGAAATTGATATATTACTACTTTGAAAGTGGCATAAATCGTTTCAGTTACCCAAAAAACCACGGAATGTATATATTTAATCGTCATTTGTGACCGTTTAAGGGTTTTGTCCCTGAATTGGTCATTTTGAACCACTGTGTGCCGTCCCTCGGATAGGACGTAAAATTGAGATCCCGAGCCTGTACGATGTCAGGTACACGTTAAAGATCCTAATAATACCTGGATAGACAAAAGTTGTTACTCCCACTGGAGCATCGTCCGATTAGCCTTAGTAGCATAAGGGGACGTTAAACAAACAAACTAACAAACTTACTAAAAGAGACTCATGAGGTGCTCTTGAATTCTTGTTTAAGGATTCAAAAAGGAATGTTTAAAGACTTAAAAGGTGAATAAGAAAAGATACAGAAGGCTTGTTAAATGTTGACCAAGGGTCAATTGAGGATTTCAGTAGTTGAAAACAGATGTAAAATGTAATAATTATAATATTATATTATGGCAATTATTATATGATTTGCCTGAAATTTGCGACGTCATAAATAAAATTCTTCTAAATGCACCACTTTAGTAAAAGAATAAATAATAAAAAAAAAGGATGATAAAAATTAAGTGAATTGACAAGTTAATAGTAGATAAATGGCATCCCGGGCTGTTTTACAGAGATTGGACTAAAATGTAGTCGTCTTGACTTAAATATTTAAAAAATTAATGACGATTTTGAAGTTCACGAAGTGTGAACTGTGATGAATGTTTTGATGCTTACTTCGAAATGGATCAATAAAAGCTGAGATTGGGGAACGAACCCAAGGAATGGGGAAGCTCTACAACTTTAGCAGCCGTGGAATAAATCCGAAAGGGGAGCCTCTAAGCAAAGTAACAGAGAGTTCCTTGAAGGGAGCTTGAAAGGAGGTAATGATTCAATTGTAACAACATGTTGTAAGATAATGAGTTAGCGCAGTTTGGAAGAAGGAAGGGTAACTTGGGGTGTTGACTAGAAAAAGAAAAAAAAGGAATGATCAGTGGATTCTTAAATAAAATAAATCACCTATTGATAAGGAGGACCCGAAAACAAGTAGGAAGATTGTATTTCACAGCTAGTGTAATAAAAGAAACAGGCTAGAAAAATGTTTTCTCATCTGGATACGTCTATACCTTTTCACATATAGATCAAGTATCGAGTTTGATTGAGGAGTTGCCTCTTTGTATTTTATATTTATTCCCCATTAGTACCTAATAAATTACCGTTTGATTATGAATGTACCGTTAATTCATTTAGTGTTAAGATAGTTAATGAAAAAAGAATAATCTTATATGAATATCTTTAAAATCATCGCCCCCAAATGATGAATATTGTATTGTTTAACTATAAAATAGGAAGTTTGAGATAACGGTCGGTTCCTCTGAAACTATTAGTTACGTTTCAGTCACATGTTATTTCTTTTCATGGAATATTTAAATTCAGTGAAAAAACTTTTTTATTTTCCTGAAATAGACTCCTCTAAGAATTACCCTTCTTAGAGCCTCTTCTATATTAAAAAATCCATTTGTTGGGGTTGAAAAAAAAGAAATTTAACTAAAATTTTAACTATAAATTTCATCTTTGGATAGAAGTTTTTCAAAAAGATCAAAAATAGTCTTCGAGTTATTCTTGTAATTGTTAAAAATGCCCGGCAAGGAAACTACTTCCGAACAAATCCTATCTTTACTCGCAATATTAGAAATTATGTTTTGGTAAGTTCAGACCCATTTCTGACAAGTAAATAGAAATTTCCGTCTTAAGAACTCAAGAAGGATATGTATGAATCAACAATACCAACTTATTTAAATTAAGATGAAGCAGAAACTTGTTCTCGCTTAGCATTGGGACCATTCCGATTGTGGAGTTTTAGTTAGTGAAGGAGAAGATAGTGAAGAAGGGCGAGACAGTGAAGAGGAAGAAAATTAATAAATGTTATTTATAGCTAAATATCGAGTTTAATTTATTTTTAGAATTATTATTAATGTCATGTAAGTGCATATTACAGTTTTCATTTAACTGTCGCTTAAATGTTATTAAAAAGTCTTTTCACTACATATTTACATAACTTTATTTTGTACTTATATCCTCATATATAAATACTTCATGTCACTATATTTTTCAGTAAAAGTTGGATGAAGATACAATTTTTATTTTTAATTTATCCTGCATTGCCATAATTTCGCACAAAATCCTGTATTGCCGAGAAGGTTTGTAAAATGCTTTACTCTTGCAGAGAATTCTAGTTATTGCGGTAGCAGAATAAATATGAATTAATGACCCAGGAGACCCAAACCTATCAATATTTATTCAGAGCGTTATTAAGGCAGGCATTCACATGTTCCGGCTCTCATTTTTCTATACCCTTCCTTCATACTTTCAGTTTACCTATAAATAAAATATGTATAGGGCTTAGGTTTTTCTATACCAAAACAATACTGCATGCTTCGGGGTCACACGAGTCCAAATAAACTTTTAAAATGGCCTCTCTGTTTGTGGACAGAATAGCCTTTTTTATTATTACTTTTTTTTTGAGGAACACATAAAATCCGGTATGTCCTCATTTTTTTAGTATGTAATCATGGGATTCGCAGACACCTATTTTTGATGAGCTGATATAAGTAATGTGTGTTTGTTTTATTGTCACTATAAAAATCATATCTATATTTTCATATCGCGCCTTCTATGAAGGACTACCGTAACTCCAAATAACCCATATCAGAGAAAATGCAGTTTCTAGTGTTTCATTTAATCTTATAAATTCACCGTAAGGCAGATATATAAGTTTAGAAAAACAAATATATTAGTTTAAGAAACCAAAAGAACTGCTAGAATTAGTTTTTGAACAACATAAACTAAACAGCAAAAAAAACGGCGCACCCTACAATTTTCGATAAATATGTATTTAAAGTACGATCTGAGCGTATTGTTCGTTTTTTTCTGGTTAGATAACGGCTATAAAGACTTTCAAATCAATAATCCCGAACAAAGTCCTTTAATGCCACAGAAATAATGATGATTTACCCATTAATTCACCTGCAGTTATTGTGTAGTTACGTTTGATTTTTAAAGTCACGTTCATTTTTGCACCTTTTTTTTTTTAAAGTCATTTGTTTTTCTTCTTCTTATCCTGATTGCTGTTTAGAGTAGTTTTACCCACCGAAACGGCCGCTAAAATCCTCGCGTTGGTAGAGGATGGGAGAAGCCAGTGTTATGTGGCTAGGTCCTTAGGGCTACCAGAAACCAAGTTCACAGAGCAATCCAGAGTTACAGGGAGACTGGTAACATAACCAGGAGGCCAGGTTCAGGTCGGCCCAGAACGACAGTTCCCGCTGACGAGAGATTTATTGTGATGCAGACGTTAGGAAATCACTTTCAGACAGCCGTGGAGACCAATCCAGGCTGTCTGAAAAGGCTTCCAATAGCTCGAAATATGAATATCAGTGTGGATACGGAACGAAGGCAGCTTCAACGAAGGGCCCCAGCTACGGGAGTTCAGCTCACCCCACCACATCGGGCATCTCGTCTTATGTTTCCTCGGGAACATTCCGCGTGGGCAGTAAAGGACTGGGCTCAAGTACTGTTCTCAGACGAATCGAGATTTTTACTATTTGCTTCAGATCATCGGGTTAGAGTGTGGAGAAGGCCAGGACAGCGATTTGCATCGTGCAATATCTCCGAAATGGTGCCTTACGGTGGTGTGTCTGTGACGGTTTGGGGTGTGATCACTTTAGGCCCGATGCACACGGACGACACTTTTCTGCGATGCGGACTATAAGCCAGGTCAGGGGTACCTGGAGTATAATGGTAAATCCGGTCGGTCCATTGTACTCCAGGTACCCCTGACCTGGCTTATAGTCCGCATCGCAGAAAAGTGTCGTCCGTGTGCATCGGGCCTTAGTGGTGAAGACTGATGTCCATGTGTTCCAGAGAGGGAATTTAACTGCTCACAGGTACATATACGATATTCTGGAAGAGTATCTAGTACCATTCGCCCCTTTCAAATGTGATTCATGTTAATGCATGAAAACGTGCGACCACAAGCTGCAAATGCGGTTACCGACTACCTTGATGAAGTCGGTATACGCACCCTACAGTGGCCAGTCCGAAGCCCCGACCTTAATTCCATAGCACACCTATGGGATAAGGTAGGGAGGCCCATCCGAAGGCGACTCAATCTTCCAATGGACCTTCAACACCTCAGAACCGTGTTAGTGGAAGAATGGGACGACATCGAGCAGGAAAGAGTTGCCAGCTTAACAGCAACATGCCGAGGAGATTCCAGGCTGTGATACAAGGAAGGGGAGGAATCGTCCGTTATTAGAAAAAAATAATAATGACAATAACAACAAATTTAATGAAGAAAAATTGCCGTAGAATATTCTATTCATTTATACGAGTTTGGAGTTTTTCTTTCCAGATATTTCTTGTTTTTCCATCTGTTATCTCGTATGATGTATACTTTACTTGGCAAATACAGAAAATATTAAATTATTAGCACTAGGAAGAAAAAAACGACGAAATTCCAGGTGCGCCGGTTTTTTTGCTGTTTAGTTTATTTTCGAACGCTTTACTTTCCTATTTAAATTTTATAAAAATGACAAATTAACTAAACTATTAGTGAATATCAATGACACCAAAAGACAAAGAGCCCTGATGAGGATGAAATTCGGGTCAAAACGTCAGCAAAATTAAATATGCGATACTTGCATATTAGTGTATGAGTGATTCTAAAATTATGGTGGTATTTGTGTCACAACGTGATATATTGAGAACCGCCTGGAGGATTTTTCAATTTTTTTCCCTAATTATTACCTCATTGGTTATGAATACAGCTATCTCATTTTCAAGTGCCTAAATACAGGATAACATTCCATAAAATCAATTACAATGCTCTTTTTGTCTCTCCAAAGTGTAGGTCATGTACTTTGAGAAATAAAATTAACACTTTTCCATCACAATAATTCTAAAAAATCAGGCACTAATCTTATTAGCATACTTTCAGGATGCAAAATAAAATTGAGCCAGGATTCCAAAGGGTACAGGCTAAGTACCACAACAGTTTTTCCCTTTGTCACTCAGTTGAGAGGTCACTCCCTGGCTAGTTTTTCATACACCCACCAATCCTCTCAGAAAAGGATATTTCGAGTTGAGAACATATGGGGTACCCTTGTTATAAACCTGACTATACGTCGATTCATATCATTTTTCCCTAAGTTATCTCAGTTGCTCTCAGAACGTGGAGGAAGGTGTAAAACTGAAAAATATTTTTATGGTGAGTCCCTCCCTATACGTTATTAATATGATGATGGTAAACAATATATGTATATTTTTTATCATAGTTTTATAGAGCCTTCGAATCTCTACACAGCCATAACCTCCTTTAAGAAATATTTGTCAGAGTTTTGCTAAAATTAATGATAAAAAGCCGATTTGTCCCTCCTTAGGCTGTCTTTCCCTAGCCTAATACTGATTTCGTTTCTAGCTAGGGAGAGACAATCTTGGTCAGGGAGAGACATTTGATGAAATTAGTAACTTGGTTATGTTCATTACTGATCAGTGTCAGCTTTCGATTAAGTATCAAGGGCGGATCCAAGGGGGGGGGGGGTGACATGGGTCATGACCCACCCCCTAAATATTTTTGTTTTTAATTTTTCTTCTATATTTTTAAGCAAATAATGCAATTAGCTGGTTACTATGGTGACAAGGGTCATGACCCCCCCAAATATTTTGGTTTTTACTGCCGAATATATCTGTAAATAGCACAGGGGCTCATTTCGGAAAAAGGACATCGAAAAAAAAAGAATGACTGAAGAAAAAATGAAAGCTAAGGAAATAGAGAATCGCCTCATCTAAAAAAAATCTGGTGCGTGCGCGCAACACACAACTTTCACTTACCAACTTACTTAGATTAGAAATTAATGCGTTTTGTTAATTGCAACTTCTCAAATGAACAGAACGGCTTTAATTATGAACAATGGTCTGTCATTAAAGGCGTACTCCGAATGCGTGGGTTCAACGGGTTTTAAGAGTTGACTGAATATTTTTCTTTTTTTCTACTCTTTATGTATTCTTTATTTTTACCATATCTCATATTTAGCCATTTCTTATTTTTAGGCGTAACCAGAGACAGTTAATTTCTCCATATAAACAAAAACAAAGGTACTTTATAGGAAACAAACAAACAAGAAAGCCCCCCCCCCAAAAAAAAGCTCCCTCAGAAAATTTTAATAATGATAAAGCTTACCTGATATTAAAGAACACCTAATCTTCATTAAACATGACGAATTTGTTAAAAATCGTTAAAGCCGTTTTTGAGATCATCGAAAAAAAGGTAAAAATTGGAAAAAATTTATGAAATAAAGTGCCCGCTCCGTTTGACCAATTTTAATGAAATATTGGCTATCACATCTTTGGCATAAACATACATCAAATACCAATATACATACATGTTTACATTGTGTAACTTTGTTTACAGCATAGGCTTAAAATGTTTGTCCGTAGGATGTCCCATAACCGTATCACAATCTTATAATGTGTAAACTGAACCTACACAACTTATATGTTATGTATAATTAATTAGCATTTTATTTTATTTTTTTACAGCGTTTAAACAAAGCATTAATTTTAAGTTGTTTTAGTTAAAAAACCGCACACCCGGCTGATGTTCCATAGAGACCAAGTCTAATGTGTATTAAAATTGTGTATAACCGTCTTTTGTTGTATATAGAAAAATATTATTTTATACTTATATATGTAAATATCTATAAATTGTGAGAAATAAACGCATCTATCTATCTACATCAAATACCCAGTTTGATCAAAATCGTTAAAGCCTTTGAGTAAATAAAAAAAAAGCACGTGAAAATGATACAAAATTTATTAAGTAAAGTCCCCCCTCCGATTGATAAATTTTGATGTAATGTTGGATATCGCATCTTTGGCATATACATACATCAAATACGCAGTTTGATCAAATACGCAGATTGATATAATGATGTCAAATGTTACATTTTGTGACTCCCAAGAACATTAATTTCTTTGAAAATCATTATCTCTATAACTGTGAATATTAGTGTGTGCACACTTAACATCATTGCTAAGGAGCATTTGACCAAGCCAACCAGAGCCAGAAACATAAGAAAACATGACTTTGAAAATCCTAAAAAATTAAGAGCCAAATACCACCATAATTTTAGAATCACCCGTATTTATTTTGACAGTGCCACCCAACCGTTTCCTCTTCATTAATACATGTCTTAAATGTAGGTTATATTTTAAAATGTCAGTTCACCATTTTGTAGAGCAGTTGCAGTGGTTTCAAGATTAAAACATAAAGTGAAAAATCAATTTTTACTTTCACTTACTTATATATGAAATATCTAGTAAGGAAAGTATTGCGATCGTGAAAAATTTCGACTTACGGTTTTCAACGGAAATACACGTTTTGGGGTCCCCTGAGTCCAATTAACCAAGTCCCGCCGCGAAATGGTCTGTGTGTGTGTGTGTGTGTGCGCGCGTGTGTGCGTGCGTGTGTGTGTGTGTGTGTGTGTGTGTGTGTGTGTGTGTGTGTGTGTGTGTGTGTGTGTGTGTGTGTGTGTGTGTGTGTGTGTGTGTGTGTGTGTGTGTGTGTGTGTGTGTGTGTGTGTGTGTGTGTGTGTGTGTGTGTGTGTTTGAACAGACTAGCTCAAAAACTATAAACCGCATAGACCTGAAATTGGGTATTTGGTGTATGTATATGCCCGCGATGTGACAGCAATAATTTCATCAAAATTGGTCAAACGGAGGGGGTACTTTATCTAAAGAATTTTGTCCCATTTTCACGCGTTTTTTTTTTATTTACTCAAAAACGGCTTTAACGATTTTGATGAAACTTGGTATTTGATGTATGTATATTACCGTGATGCGACAGCCGAAATTTTATCAAAATTGGTTAAACGGAGGGGGCACTTTACTTAATAAATGTTGTCTCATTATCACGTTTTTTTTTTGTTTACTCAAAAATGGGTGTGACGATGTTATTTAATTAATTATATTTTAGTTTAGAAACTTTAGTTCCATAATAAATTTTTGAAAACAATATAAAGCGATTTTAGAGGAACAGTAATCGTTCTTGATTTCCAGAAAGGCATAAGAGACGTAAATACACCTATCGATTCACCTTCACGATGTATTTGCAAAAAGCAACTCGTAGTAAAAAACAAGCAAGCAGTAAAAAAAACTCGACTGTTGATGAAATTAGACCCTTCATAAATAAATTAGCAATAATGAATCGAAAAGTGCTGAGAACTACCAAATTTTGCTATACAGATACTCTATAACTTATGGAGATATACAAATATAAGTATAAACTTAAATGTGGAAAAATGGCGTTTACATAGTATCGAAACACGTCGATATCTAATCTAAGTAAGTTCGTAAGTGAAAGTTGTGTGTTGCGTGCATCGCACCAGATTTTTTTGAGTTATGGTAGGCTCGCATAGGATATATAAATATCCTTTATGTATCATATAAATATACAATCTTTTATATATATATATATATATATATATATATATATATATATATATATATATACATATATATATATATATATATATATATATATATATATATATATATATAAATATCTTTCAAATTATTATTTTCAAGTTCCCGAAATAATAAATAGGGACTGTTTATGAATTAAGTACAACTCATTAACATATTCCCCAAAATCATTAAGCAGCCTCAAACATAAAATAAATGATATCTACAAACATTTGTTTTCTATATCATCATTTTTTACGATATTAGACTATCCCTCTACATAAAATACTAATTTACGTGCATTTCCATTATCTTAACGATAATGGCATATGCCATGCTATATGCCATTCCATCGGGCGTAACTTTTAATTGCATGTGCGGATGGATAATAGCTTTATCTTAAATTCTCGTAGCGAGGTGTCCTTTCTTTCGTGTAAATTAATTTCTATGCAAAACATTGGTAGCGGAGGTCCCCATAATTTTCAAGGTAAATTGGAACACATGCGTCCCGTGCTAATGGCCCAAAAGTTAAATCACTTCAAGTTGGGAACTCCACCTCATCCACCCACTAGTTTATCAACCGCAAAATACACCGGACACTATTTCACTCCCCTCCGAGGGAGATAATGTGTATGATTAAGGGTAAGTAACAACAGCCTCTTGTATTCACAGCGTATAAAATCCTACTTACATACTGTACATGGACATGCAAAAAAACAAAAAAAAAGGAAATTAAAGATAAAGAATTGGTGAGGGAAGCAAGATCAGGATTGTATGAGGATACAGGAAATAATAATACTAGATGTTAATAATTTCAGTTCCCAAAAATTATTTATTAAATTATCTTGAATTATCCTTGATCAAGAGGATAAGACAATATGTGATATGATATGAAGGACGAGACAATATGTTCACACTTCACATGAAACGAATGACGCTTGAAAAACGACTGAAATGATTCTCAAGTGAAGTGAAGTAACTTCTACCAAGCATAAAAAGCCAATTATGAATTCCAGGTTAATATTTTCGAATGAATTTTAAACCTTAAACTCTATTCTTTCGAGCAGTATAGTTGGTTATTTCATAACCTAAAAAATTGCTCCCAGAGAGAACGAAAAAGGGTTTCAGTGTCAACAGAGGCGATGACCTTCGATAATATTTAACAGCTTCCACTTCACACCAAACCTAAATCAACAAGTGCGACTATGAAGCGTCCCAGTGAGGTTTCAATTTGCAATTGAGTTTTTTAAAAACTTATATTAGTTGTAGTAATAAAATTACATAATATAAAAAAATAACCGACTTATGAATGCTCTTGCACCAAAAACGCACATGCCTCACCCCACCTATCTGTATTTTTAACAAAATAGCCCAAACTGAAAGGTAAATAAAATGTAAAAATATAATTCATATGGATATGATGATAAATTATAATATTTTAATATTCATATCATGAATTCTTTCAAACGCTAATACCTATTATACCTTATTCCATATGTAAACACACAAACCTAAAACTAAACAAATATACATATTATCATTGTCATTTTTATCGCATACCTCATTCATATCGAAATAATCGTGATACCTTTCTTTTATCTATTTTGTGAAGATAAAGTAAACAACTTTTTTAATAATTTATTTTTAGTCCTATAAGATAAGAGAACTTTCATGAAGAAGGTAAAAAATAAATATAATGCTCGAATCAAGAACGGAGTTCCAGTTGCAATCCATTTTCGTTTTAGTTACTACGAAATGTGTCAATAAATGTTTTTACGAATATATAGAATATTACCAGTATATTCTAGAATATTATTAGAGAATATAGAATATTAATTATTAGTGATTTTAAATAACATTTAAAATCACTACTTTATTTTATATTAAAAAAATATTGAAAATAATTTGAGTTGAGAATTGATGGATGAAAATACAGAATTAGTGCTCATAAGGGTCCATTCGCGTTGCAGTATTTATGGCAATAAGAAAGCCGATGCTGCTGCAAACATAGCTGGACACAAGAAGTGTCGATAACTAATACCATCTCCACCTAAGACTGGGCAGGACAATTTTTCTCAATTCGAAGGTATAGGTGGAGTACCAGTTCAGCAAAAATCAAGGAAATGAAAAAGGATTATTCTAAATGGAAAAGACAAACATGAAGCCCAGACTTAAAATATTTTCCTCTTTCGGCTTCGCATGGGGCACTGCAGGTTTTCTCATGGTCAGCTAGTGGATGGACTGGAAGCTTAAACTTGCTTGAATATGATCTGCATATACTCCTCGAATGCCAAATATACTCCGGATTGAGGCAACAAATGAAGGTGGACAATACTTTAGAAGATATCCTCCATGATACGAAAAGAAAATTACAGTTCTCTTCGTATTTCTCAAAATTATCAAATATTATAATATAATTAAAAAATGTATATAAAATGCGCTAACGACCCTCAGGGGTGGGGGCGAAATAAATAAAAATTTAAAGATTACTCTGAAATAAAATATAAAAATAAGGAGATCGAAAGTCATTTACAAAGTTTTTGCAGTTTAGACCGAAGAAAAATCTCCCTCTTAATGGGTAAAAGCATGTTTGAAAATATTAATCACAAATATTTTTATCCCCATTTTTATAAGTAAAATAATGTAAGAATGAACCAGAAAAGTTTCAACACTTTTTCACATCATGTCCCATTTTAAATCCGATCAGAAACCAATTTCTTATAAGATACTGTAACATTAAGAAAACTAATAAAGAAATGTTCCAGGACATTTTAACAATCACGGACTATAATAAACTTAAAGATATTTTTATTTTCATTGTAGAAGGTATAAAAATAAAAAGTTTTGTAATATTTGATCAAAGGTGATAGTCATGTAACATCATAATTTTTTTATTTTTAACGACATTTTTGTCAGTTTTGCATCGCATACAAATTTTTGGTGAAAGTTAGATAAAGGATAGGTAAAAAGGAAATGGTATATTATTGATAATATAATTATGATATAATATTGTACCCATATATAAAATCGATATTTATGTACTGTATTATGTATGAAAATGTTTTTGTATATTTGTTTAAAAACCGAATGAACTCCTACCTTCAAGGTGTTGTAAAACCTTTAAAGCAATAACCGTTACTATTAAGTAAAATAATGTATAAACCGCCGGGAGTAGAACTGATAAAGCTGAAAAATAGACCCTTCGATTCCCAACAATGGCCTAAATATCTTTATCTTGTTGACTTTATAAACTTTATGATGGAACATCCCTGAGCTCGTGTTGAATAGGCAGGCTAGAGACGTCCATTGTATTATTTCCAAACTCCTGTTAGATCCGAAAATTCCCATCTCCGGGACAATAGATGAAGATAAACACAAGTTTCCCGCCTGATAAATTATTTCTTTTCATCGTAATATAGTTTTGACAGAGTGAAAGGCTTTTGTTGAAGATATCAAATGTAAAGTTAAATTAGTGTAAAATATGTTTGATTTATCTTAAGGATAGGTTTTCTTTTCCTCGTTTTCTAGGGTGCTTTAACATATTTAATAAAACCTGTTTAGATAAATAAATAAGATTAATTATAAATATCATGAATTGTGTTTGGAGTATGAATTCATTTGCATATAAATGCTGCATGAATTTATAGCGGATGGGTGTATACATTAATAATACACGTGTTGATTATTAAAGGGCAAATTTACACACGAAATAACTGTAATGAATTAAGTACTAGGTACCTTATATAAAAGGTATAATATTAAAAAACTTCATATATAGTTTGAAAAATAGAAAAATTATTTCTCATAGATTATCAATTGACTTCGAATAATATTTTTTTTCAATCCTAACTCGCCATTTCGGCTATACAGAGTATTTTCCTATGTGAAAGGGGACAATGCATAATTATTAAATGCTCTCAATAATCTAATAATGGCCACTTATTGAAATATTTTTTTGTCAATGCTTTTACATTTAATACAAAAATTTAAAAAATGAAGAAGAAACTATCATTTTATAGCTGTATTTTCCTCCTGAATTGAAAAATATTTCATGAGTACAACTTGGACTAAGGTTTTTGCAATTGATTTGGACGATTAAACTAATCACATTACCATGTATTAATTACCTTGATTGATATTAATTACGTGAATAGCCATCCATGATTGATTAGCCGTTTGATGCCCGCGGTCCCGTAATTGCCTTTTGTACAAACAAGCACTTAAGCCTTAGGAGTACTGCTTCAATGTAACTCGCCTTATTGTAGTTGGAGGAAACCTTTGTTCAGCTCATCAACCAAAAGATCCATTCAAAACAAGAGGGAAGGGGGAATCCATTCAAATCCCTTCTTCTCCGACCTCTTTGAGGATACGTATTAGGATTTTCGTTTTGTCTGTTTCTGTTTTACCATGTAACAATCTTGTTCGGAACTATTTGAAGAAGAATTTTATTAAAATAAACTTGTATATGATCAGAAATTGCAATCTGCGACAGCGTTCCGTTAAAGGAATAATGGTTAATTTTCTTAGCTGGTCTCATGGCCACCACCTTCAGGGTGGGCTGTACGGGTTGTTAAGGCGTTTCAAATTTTTTGTCAGGGGTTAATGTTATTAGTCTGCTTTTGGTGAAAGTTAATGTAATTTTCTTTAGCTGTTACTGCAATTGTTGGGATGTTTTCGTCACTATGAATTATATCTTTGCTGAAATAAAATGGTACAACTACTATTGGATTGAAAAGATCGAATTTTTTAGCTGAACCCCATACCCTATGCCCATATCGGTTTTAATAAAACTTTATACAAAAGTTAGTTTGTTTTTTATAAATAATTTTGATCTTCTAAGTAACCATCTGTCACGACCACACCTTCTGTTTAGTTCTTTTCGTTTAAGACTAATTTAATTTGTTTAAGGCTAAAGTAATTTGTTCGTAATAGAATAATGAAGTTTTCTATGGTATTTTATATATTTGATACTTGCATATTAGTGTTATTTATTTCAACCATACGCTAAATCATAAGATCTCCATCCATGGTATATATTCATCAGTAACCGAAACATTCACAGATACAAATTAAGGAAATTTTAAAAGAATATTTTCGAACTCACTAGATTAAAAATACAATTCTAGACATATCAAGATTTAACTCCGATCGATATCGAACCCTGATATCTGTATGACCATTACACAGAATTTGGAATTCCCGACCGTGGCCGACTGTTTACCTTTAGTTACAATTATTAAATATACAAAAAACAAAATATTTGGTATTTTAATATAAATAAAAAAGATGGAATATATTAGCAAGTTGGGGGTTGAAAGTCCCGCATATATTTGGGGGAAGGAATTTACAAGGTAGGTAACTCAAGACCTTGCTAGCACTAAAGTTTAGCCTCAATCTTCTCACACGGGGTTTCTTTTTACAGGTTCTTTGGTATTCACCTCTCTCCCATTCTATCTACGCTGAATACTGAGACAAAAACCATCCTGTAAGGTATCATATTTGGGCTAGATAGCAAAATGGCATTATACACGCTTTATCATAGGCCTCTCAAGACAAGTTATTTTTTCTTATAAAATTGAATCCAAATTAGACAATTATAAATATATATATATATAGATATAAATAATTATATAGATAAACTTTCATTATTTATTTTTTGTAGTAGACTTAAAAAAAGATATTAAATTGTATAAACAATCTTTGTTAACTTTAAAATATTTATTAATGATTTTGATTATATGATAATATTATATTAATGATCAATTTTAGTATTAATAGGATGTAATTGGAAGGGATTTCCGTTGAGATACAAAATCGCCAGAGGGCGAGTAATTAAATCTTGTGTTGAACAAGACAAGTTCCCATCCTTCACATGGTAAAGCAATTAAGCCATGTAATAGCAAGAAGATGGGGAAGCAAGGACAAAATCAAATACAAGAATATTATTGGTACAGATTAATATAAATTTATTAAAGAACAATTCATCTAAAATAATTAAGAATATCATGAAGTACGAATGAAGATTGGAATCCACAAAACAGCTTTTTTCGAAATTCTAATTTTTTTCTTCTTTTAAGTTTTGTTAGGTCCTATATTCTCATAAAAAAACTTTTTTGTTTTTAAATTGCATTAAAACACCTGGTTTAACAGTTTTTGAAGAAATTGTCCACCTTCTGTAAGTCTAGTATCAAAACAATTGGCTGTAAAAAAACTATGCGTTTTGTAATTCTATGTCCGGGCTATCACACATTCAAAATAAAAAAAATGATCCCATCCCCAGACTGTTTTTAAATTATCAAATACACACACTTATATTATCACAGTACTTCGATATTTAAGAAGAAAAACTTTGTTAAAAAAACTTTTATCATGTTTGCTAGTATGTATATCTCTGGATATGTAAAAGACTTATGGGAGAACGTTTTGCATGTAGCTCAGGCTAAGATATCACGTTCAAACATTGTAAAATATTTCATAAGGATTTTTTTTTTTTTTTTTTTTTTTTTTACAGACGTTTTTGCTCGCGTGCACACTTATTGACAAACCAGGAGTAATTCGAATAAGACAAGATCGCTATTGATTTAATAGGTTGGTGTGCATAAGAGGGTAAATAATTAATGTATGGTTCAATACAACTAAGATTTATTACGGTTGGGTCAATCTCGGAATAAGTAAAAAACAAGTAATAAATTGTTTGTTTGTTTGTTAGGGCTCAGAGACGTAAAACCCTTGGGTCATCAACGCCTATAGATTACATTTTCGAAGACATAAAAGATTAGCAAAAAAATTAAAATAAAATAAAAAATAAATAATAAAATATGAAATAAAAGATAAAATAATTTAATTATGTTATATTAAAACAGAATAATTATAAATGATCTTAAAGAGTACAAGTAACAAGTTATACATAAAAAAAATTGTTATCGAATTCAATTTTATATTTCATTCATGATTATTCGTTTGAAAATCAAATTTAGCATTTTTTTTTTTTTTTAATAGGATACTACTTGGGAGCAAAATGAATATATGCAGCAAATTTCACTGTTCATTTACTGCGGGATGAAAGATCAGATCTTAAATATTCATTCAACAACTTTGTTCCCCTTCTTTTTAGACAAACTATTTTAATATAATATAATTTATATAAATCAAATCTCCCCATATATTACAATCCTATATCCTCTTCCTATATTACAATCAATGAGCCATGGATGTAATAGATATTATTAGAATAGAATAGAATAAAGGCTTAACGAAACCGAAGGCTCGATGCTCACACCACCAATCGCTCCCTACACACCTTATAGATTAGATAATATTAGGGGGCAATATTTTTAAGTCATTTTAGTTTTTTGTAAGTGAGGAATATGCCAAGCTAAACACAAAATTTTCCTAAATCAGGCAACGATTAAGAGTACCTACTGGAACATAGCTCAATATGCTGATTTTTAGCTATTTTTTCAAGATATTTCCTTTTTTATTTAGTATCCTTTATATGCGGAAAAATTATAGTAAATAAGTTTTCTGTGTATATAGCATAAAGTAAGGTTTCCTATATACACGGGTAAATAAGGTTATTGTGTTTATTTATTGTATTATTGACTAACTATGCTTCCCTGCAAAGCAAGTTCAAAAAATGGTACAGAATATGTACTGTAATTTCACTATAAATATAAAAGTATCATTTAGTGTAATATGATTAACTATCAAAGGAATCTTCTATTGTTTTAAAATATTTGTCGAGCTGGACGTTAACTATTAAACTACATATATTAGTGAATTATAGACTTACTTTTTGTTTTAAAATTAAATTTATTGTTCTAAAAGATTTGTCGAGCTGCACGTTAACTATTAAACTTTGGTGTATTATTGGTGAATTATAGACCTAATTTTTGTATTAAATTTTTTTTATTGTTTTAAAAGATTTGGCGAGCTGAACGTTAACTATTAAACCAACTATATTGGTGAATTATAGACCTACTTTCTGTTTTAAATTTTTTGTATTGTTTTACAAGATTTGTTGAGTTGGACGTTAACTATTAAACCACCTATATTGGTGAATTATAGACCTACTGGAGACGATTAGCTAAGACAATGTTGAATTAATGGGTTACTCCTCTCACATTGCCGACACGTTGACAGGTAAATGGTCGCTAGGTGTGGTGACAGCTGGGGGGGGGGTGTGGTAGGCCCCCTCGGATCATGAATTATAATGTGATATAGGTTTCCACCTTCACTCACCACCTAGGAACGTTTGCAGCTTATTTTATACCCCCCCCCTCCTAGTAAGTAGTATAATACAACCACTCTATGAAGAGATAAGCAATAATTTCGAAAATAACCAATATACAAAATATGTAGCAAATGTCATGAATACTAAAAGACTCTAATTTTTTAACAGATTCACCTACAATATATTAATTTAAATTTCTTAAAATATATATATAGTTTAAGAATCAGTAACATTGAGGATTTAGTTATCATTTGTCAATGGCGTCCCTAAACTATTTCTCGCTCTTCGGAGTCTTAATAAGCGGGGCCATCCAGGGGCGAGAAGTCTTTCAACCATATTATCACGCCGCAAATTATTAAAGATAGGTCAAAATGGCTACAAAAAACTAAAATTTATAAAAGGGTAACTATAAGGCGGTCTGTGAATAGGAAAAAAAGTTATAATAAGTATATAATATTTGTTTATTATGAAGTAGAATTTTAATTTTAAAAAATATTTTGGTGGAAATGGTTTTAAATAAAATAAAATACTTTGATAGATCGATTAGATGAATTTTTAAATGCTATCAACACATCTGTATGTACGTTAGGTAGACACAAATAAACCATTTAAAGTTAAATTTTAAACTTTTTTAATACTTTTTGTTATGAGTTTAATTTGAACTAGCCGCTGATTTACCAAGAGTACTACAGCTACATAAAAACTATGTTCACATGCAAGTAATTTCCCGTCCACGTTGTCCAGAAGAAAGTCAGATTAGGTCAAAGAACGACTAGATATGTGAGGCAACTCTTGGGATAGAATTGTTTGCAGAGGAGGGGAGTGGGGTAACATGCATTGCAGGCTAGGAATACATGTTCCTCTTTTACTTGCATGAGAGGCCGGCAGCGGTAGAAGAACAAGCAAACAATGCAATTTCCAACGTCTACATTACATCCATCATTTAGCCCTAGGCCAATAATCTTTTTTTTTTCAATCTAATTTAAAAATTATCGATTATAATGTTCAGTATCGTTATATCAGTATCGAATAATATGTAAAGTTGGAAAATATCCATATGAGTTATATATATTGGGATGATTCCAGAAGGAGTTACATTATGAAGAAGTTATAACTACACTCATTAATTATGAAGAACGCCTAAGCATTTAGGTAGTCTGTTAGTTATCGACTTTCCATCGTGTACAGAAGGCTTCTGAAATGATTCTAAAATACATGTGGAATATTTTCCAACCGATTTATTCCCCGTGGCCATAGATATGACTAGTGCAGCTACTAAGAAATTATTATATATAAATAAAATCAACATACATACTTATAGTAAGATATGGAAATATTATATACTATTTTGTATTATGCCGTATTTTTCCCGTCTAAAATCAGTAAAAATATAGAATACTCACATAAGTCCTTTCCAAAAATTAATTCACACTTGACATTTAATTAACGAATATAATTAAATGATACTGTTCTATTATGCCACAAAGTTTTAAAAACTATTATAATCATCATAACGTACGTGGATCTATATTACAAAGAACGTAGAGGATCCATCATTACTTAAACATCCTTCACTTGCTACATATTGACTTGCTCAACCTACTTATACGAGTAAGAGGCTAATTTTAAATAATTATTCGCTCCCTTTGGAACATTTGCATCATAATAGAAGAAGCTGCTTCTCGAACAAAAGGCCTAGTGTTCCAACAATCGCACAAGGTCACAAATTCAAACTTGATTTCGCGGAGAACAATCGGAAGGGAACTTAATTAGAGAATAATGCTAATGAGTTAATTCAATTTACAGATCGGAGGAGAAGGAATATAAATCTCATATTAGAATAAGAGACTTGCTCCGTTTTAATTGGTCGGCTGGCTCCCCCCCCCCCTCCCGGGAAATCAGCTTGTCTGTCCCAGGGAAAATCCTATCTCTTCCCATCTTAATCTGAGCAGCATCCAGTTCCTTTTCTTCCTATGTACTTTTTGAGGAAATCACACTTTTCCTAGAAAGAAAACTAGTTTCGTGTTGAGTAAAACAATTGTTTGACAGTATCATTGTGTCAAGTGAACTATTTGTTTTAATGCAATGCAAAGATATTCTGTCTGCTTTGCTTTAATATTCAACACATATTTGTATATCCTAAAACAAAGAAGCATTCCTAAGTAGTATAGCAATCCTTCCTTTCTTTGTCATATCTTTGAAAAGCTCCTATACTGAAATTACAGACACCTTACTTTTGTTCCTGGTAAAACTTGGTCAACATATTAGTTTTAAATATTACTTGTTTCTCAATTCTATTAATGAGAAATTATTATAAACAGGTATTGAATTAATTTTAATGTCATGCTGTCTATAGTCATGCTGTCTGTTTGCAGTTGTTATTTAGTATTGTATGGGCATTTCCCAAACAGTGTACCGAGTTTGGAGTTGGTATCAGACCTCATTTTTACAGATTAAACAAAAAATTGAGCATTAAAATTAATGGATAATATCCATAGCCGGAGTATACAACTACCATAGTTTGGAAAAAGAAATTAAAATGTCAATAGTTTTGACTATCAGCTTTGCTAAAATAAAAAATATGTAAAAAGGAAGACATTTATATGTAGGTACCTATATATAAAAAACTAGGGCATAAAAATAATCGTTCAGTGCTACATTTGAGGTGCCTTTAACTCTACGAGTACTACGAGCAGCTACTTAAACTGAAACGTGAAGTCGAGAGAACGTGATATCTGACCGCACCCGTGCATCTTAATTCAACATTTTTCATAAAAAAGACCTATGAAATAGGTTCTGTATATTGCTCTATGTTATTATAGTTATAAGCAGAGTCAGAGAAAAGCTAAAAAAGGTCTTAAATAGCTCAAAAGCGACACTAGCTCAAGTACCTCTTCAAGTTATTTTAATTAGCCGAAAAGTGTACGGGACGGACTGTTCGAGAGTGAGGTTCGATACAGTCTAAAGACATATTTAGTTACACAAGTACACCATATTAGACACTCACAACTTTAAAAAAATTTATTACTTTTCAACTTATCACGCGCTACACCCTACGTGAGACAGGCAAGATGAGTATGTGCCTTTATTAATAGTCAGATTCATACACCCCCACGAATCGATTCATATACACGAAATCGTTAGTTTTCCTATTTATTTTTAATATGGAGAAAAATATAATTATTAATATATTACCGACAATAGATGTCCATCCATAATTTGCAGACGGGTGTAAATAAACAGAGGAAGAGGAAAAAAAATTCTTGGATTGTTAGTTGTTAGATGTAAAAAAATCAGGATATGCAGGTTCCGGCAAAATAAAAACTTACAGACAAACGGTAAGTTGGCCCGCCATATTGAGTCAATTCTGTGTGGACATTCCCAACACGTAGGCAGGTACTCTTGAAGTAAAACTTGAGGGAAAGGCGGAATTCCCCAAGCCGCACAAGTGATTGCACCGGAAGCATTCAGCACACGTATTATAACATGATCAAATTTCGTTCAACTGTCATGTGTGACTGAATACAGGATTTGGACCGACTACCTTTGTGACCCAAAATCCAAAAATATTAGCGTTCAAACTTCAATTACCTGTTGGAAAGATCGGATTGAAATTATATGCAAATATCTATAAATTTTGTTAATTTTACAAGAACATTTAAAAACAAAAGTTAGGTGAAGTTTCCTATCTTCCTCAATTTTACAGACTGTATATACGATTTAAAGCTTTTAATCTACATCTTAAAACATTTCTATTTATGAAATTTATTATAAAATAATTTTTTTGTCATGTAAAATACCTCATGAATAAATTTTCAGTTTACATTGGTGCAGTATTTAAAAAAATAAAATAATACACATCCTAATATTTGCGGCGTATACTTTCAAAAGGGGATAATTCCATTTTATTTCATTTTAACTTATATTTTAAAAAAGCTTATTATACGGTTAAATAAAAAGTTTAGTTAAAAATAAAATTTCTTTACTAAACAGAAAGATAAAAAGACTGAATGAAGTTTCAGAAAATTAGTACATCAATGACTACATTTTTACAGTTTTGAGATTTTTCCTCCCCAAAGTTGTACCATTAGGATCTATCCCAATCATTTTGGAAGTATAGTTCATAGATTCTTGCATAATCTATTTTAAAATTGATTTTTTTATAAAAAATAAATTTTAAAGTTTATATTGAAATGTTTACATTAAATATATCAGTATATTTAAATATATCAGTTTATATTTAAACGTTTTTTAATTTTTGATTATTCATGATTTTCTGTTGCCCTGAGAATGTCAATATTGCTGGTGATTCTGTTCTTTTAAGGAGTCTACGAACCGAGAAAAAAAATATATCCTTAAATTAAAAACATAAATAAATTTATAAAATTATCCCTTGACTGGTAACAACAAATCCGTCACCTTAAAAGTGTAACAGCGGTGACCGGTCTCCGACTAAAAAAAACATTGGAAAAAATCATTAGGTATATGTTACAATAAAATACTGTATTTAATTAATTACATATTAATAAAAGTTTTTGTACAAATGGAATATTTATACAAAAATATTTTTGTTCTAAAAAAAAAAAAAAAAAAAGCTCATGACAAACAACTTAAAGTCGAAGTTTGTTTGACACACAGTAGGGCGGATTCACACTATTGGTCCGCTCCCGCTCCGCTCCCACTCCGCTCCCGCTCCGCTCCCGGTTCGATCTCGGTCTGGCAAAATATTCTAAAGAGGAATAGAAAAAGGTTAATCACAATATTGGTACAGGTAGGGTCTCGCTCCGCTCCCGCTCCATTCTCGCTCCACTCCCGCTCCAGTCTCCCTCCGCTCCCAGTTCGATCTCGATCTACCCCATTCACACTATCGGTCCGGTCTCGCTCCGCTCCCGCTCCATCCAGATCGGTCTTGATTTTCTCTACTTTTCCTGATTCATATTTTAATTATTTTTTGCTTTAATATATATTTTTTGTTAATGATCTGACATTTTTCATAATATATTACATTTTTATTCAAGTTTCAAATTGAACGTTATTTTATAATAGCAATGAGTATATAGTCAATAAATTGGTGACCGTTTTTTACATTAATTCATTGCAAAATATATCTCAAACATAAAATGAATTTTTCTCGTGGCCAAATCGCTTCACAACAAGATTTCGTGTTTTCTTTTCTTGTTGGCGATATTTTTTTTTTAAATCATTCCCAGCGTATTCGAATACATTCGGAAATTTTTTAAATTATTTCTTCATCCTTAATTAAATTAATTTATAATTATTAATTATAATTATCATAGTGTTGCAATATATTCTTCTTATTATATATTTTGATATTATCTTCTTCATCAATAAAAGTACACTTTATTTCTACAACTATTTCTACAAACGAAAGGTTGAACTTTTTTTAAATAAAATTGATGAAGAAATAAATACTTTAATAACTGAAAGTTAATTATTAATTGAAATCCAAATACAGACGACTTCGATTATTAATGGCTTCAATCGTGAACGGTGAAAATTATATAATGTGAATATGATAAGACTTTAGGAGATCGGACCGGGAGCGGAGCGATAGTGTAGATGGGGTAGATCGAGAGCGGACCGGGAGCGGAGCGGGAGCGAAACCGATAGTGTGAATAGGCCCTTATTCTTATTATTTTATACACACACACCCTTATTATTATTTTACTAAAGTAAACAAATGAAATATTAAGTTAAACTCATAAATAATATCAGAAATAAATATTATACGTAATAAGGTACATTTTGATCAAAGCTTTTGTTCAAGAATGAACTATTTTCAAAGGAGGTATCGAAGTTATCAGATGAATCCACTCCCAGAAGTTATCAGTATTTTCTATATCTATACAAACTACTTGTCAATAAATAGTAAATGACATGATTTTTTAATATGTTTTTCATAATTTATTTCAAAGGTAATCCGGATTTCTAAAAACTTTTATAATTTATTTTAGTTTACAGGAAACATTTCTATTTAAAAAAAATAATCGGCACGTTTATATTGGTTCATTCAGGTAGTGGGTTTATGCATTGTTGAGGATTTATTTGCACTCGTAAATAGTGATAATTCAAGGACTGAAATATATAAATTATAATATTTTTCATTAAACTTGAATTAAAAATAATAATAAATAACTTCCGAAAAATTATTAAAAAAGTGAAATAAATTATAATGTAATAATAATTTTAAATCAAAATAATAATGATAAGTTTTCTAATTCTGATCTTCATATTCAGTTGAGTACCCATTTGATCACATTGTTACATTTATTCGAATTGAAATTGCTCAAAGGCATCATCCTTTGAATTAGAGATATTCTCGGAACACTGCTGGTTCAGTTGTTATAATCATCTTCATTATCATTCAGTTCTCGTTGTCGGCTTTGAATCCTGTCTGGGCTTCTCAGAATCATCAGCCGCACTTCAAAGCTCATACTAAGAGGATTCTGCCCCAATGGTATATCGAAAAGGATTTATTTGTCTTAGACATTTATACAGGCTGTCTAGCAGTACTGGCTTCTACAATTCCCATATACTTAATTTCCGCATTTTTTTACTTTCACTTACCTATATATGAAATATATAGTAAGTGGAAGTATTGCGATCGTGAAAAATTTCGACTTCCGGTTTTCAACGGAAATACACGTTTTGGGACCCCCTGAGTCGAAATAACCAAGTCCCGCGAAATGGTCTGTGTGTGTGTCTGTGTGTGTGTGTGTGTGTGTGTGTGAACAGACTAGCTCAAAAACTATAAACCGTGGGAACCTGAAATTGGATATTTAGTGTATGTATACGCCCGCGATGTGACAGCAAAAATTTCATCAAAATTGTTCAAAGGGAGGGGGTAGTTTATTTAATAACTTTTTAGGTTTTTTTCGATTTTCTCAAAAACGGCTCTAACGATTTTGATTAAACTGAATATTTGATCTATTTATATGCCCGAGATATGACTGTAAAAATTTCATCAAAATTGATTAACCGGAGGGGGGACTTTACATAATAAATTTTGTATCATTTTCACGTGTTTTTTTTATTTACTCAAAAACGGCTTTAACGATTTTGATCAAACTGGGTATATGATGTATGTATATGCCCGAGATACGACTGTAAAAATTTCATCAAAATTGATCAACCGGAGGGGGCACTTTACTTAAGGAATTTTATCTAATGTTTACGTTTTTTTTTTATTTTCTCAAAAACGGCTATGATGATTTTGATGAAACCGGGTATTTGATGTATGCATATGCCCGCGATGCGACAGCCGAAATTTCATCAATATTGGTGAAACGGAGGGGGTACTTCATTTAATAAACTTTTTCATATGTTCACGTGTTTTTTTATTTACTCAACAGCGGCTGTAATGATTTTTATCAGACTGGATATTTGGTGTATGTATATGCTCACAATGTGACAGACAACATTTCATCAAAATTGGTCAAATGCAGGGGGCTCTTTATTTCATAACTTTTTTTTCCAATTTTCACATTTTTTTGGAATATCTCAAAAACGGCTTTAATGATTTTGATTAAATTAATCATTTTTAATCAAAATCAAGTCATCTTTTTTATGTTATTTATAAAAATGGAAATTAAAAAAACATGCCGATTTCTAATGTAAGTAAGTTGGTAAGTGAAAGTTGTGTGTTGCGCGCACGCACCAGATTTTTTTTTATAGGTACCAGCAGTACCTCTTCCGTGGCTTGTTTCAGTTAATCTGATTTTTTAACAAAAGGGATCTCTCATCCAGCGCCTTTTTAATCTCTTATTTATTTGTATATCAGTTGTTGCCAAGTCTCGTATCAGTCGATTAAAATGACCGTGTTCGTGAAGATGGAAACGATAGTAATCATTAAAAAAAAAAATCAATTTCAATATAATTAGTATTTCAGTCAATAATAAAAATTTATTTTTACTTTTTACATGATAAAAAGCAACTCATTTTCAATATGAGTTAAATGAAAGTGACATTTTTTAAATTGGTTAATTACTTCGAGTAATCAGACTTATAAACTCAGTTTAACACAACCTTAATAAAATGAAAGAAAGATATCCAAGTAAGATATATTTATTTTTATTTAATATTTATATATTCTTGCATTGATAAGTCTACATCAGAATTAGACTTTGTCACTAAAACCAGAGTACAGCATTGTTCTAATCAATCTGGAATATGCCTTTCACCCACCAGTCTGTTTAAAACATCTTAATTAGTAAACATTTTCTTAAAGACATATCGCAGAGCTCTCCCCGTCCGAAATAGATTTTCCTAATCAGGGTCAAGTTCCCACTTCAGATTTGTTATAACAAAGCCTAGGAATAGTAGCAAGCGTCAATCCATCTTAATGCTATGCTGCGTTTTTTCCGTTCGGATCATTGATTGTTTTATCTTTTAATGACTTTTAAACAGTAAAACGTTCTATTATAGGTTACAATTATTAAGCTACTTCAATATTAATGATTAAAAAAAAACATTTTGGAGCAAGCGAAAAATATATTTCTCCAAAAATAAATTCGATTCCTGATCTACAAATGAAGGAATAGAGTTGGCTCATGTGACTCTGACTGTAGTAATATGTATCTGATATAACACCTACCAACTTAAACTAATCCGTTTTGATAATTTCCTGAATTGTGCCGGGTGGTATTTATTGAAATTGGACTACCAAAACTAACAAGTGCAATACCAACCAATCCCCTACTTCCATTACCACATGCATAAAACTTAATATTTTCCTTATCATGCGTAACAAAAACAGTTCACTTGATAAGCTTTCTTTGAGCCTACAGTTGAAGGAAACTTAGGGAGTAGATAACATATATAAATACACATTTAAATTTATACTTATAAATTATAATACAATCTTACTAACAAATTTATTTAGAAAATTCACTTAAAATGATTATTTTTTTTCAAAACGCTTTTGTAAAATTAATAGTCCTATGTATTACTATTAATAATCCTATCTACCATCATAATTTGAACAGCTTAACTGTTTTTTAAAATTAATACTTACCAGATGTGTGGAATGGAACGTGTACAGGTAAATTTGGATTTTTCTAAATTACTTTTTAGGAACCACTTGCTAACTATCACATTACTGTTTTTTATCCATGTTTACATTCATGCATTTGTAACTAAATCTACTTTTTCCGTAGGTAAGATATCATTGATTTCATTCGTTTGTAGAGGAGCTGTTCAAAGGAGACTCTTCTTGACTCGGGTAAAAGGGTTCAGAAAAAGGGAAAAGAGAAAGGCCAAATCTAAAAATCAATAAGAAAGTAAATAAAATCCGCAAGTTGCAGCTTGCTCACCAATGATACATTATTTAACTGTTTTATGGTTATTTTTATAGAAATATGAATTAATATGTGAAAAACGGAGTGTATGTGAATATTTTCAGAATATCAAAGAGTGTAAGAGTTCAAATATTTAACAAATCATTAGCTGATTTAACAGTAATGATTCTCCATATAAATAAATAGACATTGGGAAACTAGAATTTAGAGGAAAAAAACGGAAAGAAATCAATAAATACTCCCGATTTTTTTTTTTTAAGAAATTAAAATAAGATAATCATCTACATAACTGGGTAATAGATGTTACCATGAAACCTCTAGAAGCCTCGATTCTTTCTTAGAATGTAAAAAAACTGCCTTAAGTTACACTTATTGAGATATGATCGACAACGAAACGAAACCTTACAGCTTCTATTTCCTAAACACCTCTTAATGAGCAGATAATTTACAGATAGTAGAAGACTAAACCCAGGGTGAGTGTTTCTTGCCAAATCTGTATATCAGGTCCTTTCATAACTTACAATACATTTTTTGAACAAAATAAATCAAAATCAGAATGATGTTCATTAGCTTTGGTTTCAACCTTGTCTTACTCATAAACGCTGAACTCAGTGGCTTCTATATGACATCTTTTGCTTTCCCTATGCGTGACTATGAATCCTAAGTATCAAGAATTCGATTCTACCCTTCCTCTTACTAGCAGCATTACGAAGGATTATAGATCGCAGGCATGAGGGCCGATACATTTAAATTTCTATCCCATTCCAATCAGGGTAGCTTAGTAAGACATTGAGCTGCTGTGCTCAAGTCCCGAGTTCGAATTCTATCACAGATCGTCTCTGGGGACGTGAGACCCTCCTGGGCTAACTCAGACTCTATAAAGGGGGGTACCCTTAATTTTTTTCACGAATTATCTTCCAATATTCCAATGCTCTCCCTGTGCAAGACCGCTTTTAGATCGTGAAAGTGATAAAGGGGAAAGTCCTGGTGGTCGAGTTTTATCTTTTTACACGATCGCTAACCAAGAAACAGCACTTCCTTACACAGTACTGAACCCAGGACTCTTCATAGGTAGTAGTGGTACATTTTTGTTTGTCCTGCTATCCCATTCCAATATCCGAAAAAATATTTTATGAACATATATACATATATTTTATTTCACATCAGTTCAATTCAAACAAACAGTTTCAATTGGTTATATCGTTTGTACAAGTATGTATTGCAGTGCAAGACTTGCCTAACAAAGAAAAAAAAACATTTTTTTTTTCACGAATTATCTCCCAATATTCCAATACTCTCCCTGCGCAAGACCGCTTTTAGATCGTAATAGTGATGATTCGTAAAACATTTTCAAAATCGGATAAAGAAACTTTTATCAGCTCTCCTAAAAATCGCTTTTTTCATTTAGTATATTCAAAGAATTTTTGAATAATATACTGTCTCTTTTTTCGAGTCTTCATTAGGGTACTTATTATTATTATTAACACGGGACGTGCTTATTTTTCGAGTATAATATTTGTATTTTTATTGGTTAATTAAGGTAGTATTAATAACTAATTGTATTAATTATTATTTATTTATTACTAATGTACCACGTTTGTTAAATAATTAAACACCTCATCCTCACTGGTACGTTCTCAGTTCTTCCTGTTTATCAATGCGCTTCCGGGGCCCGAATGTTGTTTAGAAGTCCGACTGTAGCTGAGAATAAACTCGCGACGAGCTGTCCATAATAAACAGCCATAAAAGTGGCGATCACCTAAATTACTTTTCTTTGTGATTTAGGGAGTTCGTTGTAGGAGGCATCGCTCTCGGAAATTGCGGAGAAAACTGTTCCCATCTTCCTGTCCACTTCTGACAAGTTTTTTTTTCTTTCCACTTGACAAGGTAAAAAACTGTATTGATTTCCTTTTTTTTTTTTTTTGTTAAATGTCCTGTAACGTGAAAGAAAAAACAAAACAAAGAAAAACATAGTATTCAAAATAGTTTATTGTTTATTTAGACTATTGTTGATTGTTCATTTAGACTTGTTCCTGTAACAGTTAGAACAAACTGTCCTAGTAGATGTTCGTGACTGTTAGAGTATCTTATAAGCTTGTCTGAAACACTCTAGAATGTTCTGATACAGACTAAATGTAAGGAGCAACTGACTGTTAATCTTGCTCTGAAGATCGATCACATATTTACGTTTGTAAGTGTCTTTACAAGTTGATAATTTTTGTAACCTACTTGATTATTTGAGTTTATATTGTTTGTGTGGCATTTTAAATTATTATTTTTTTTAGTTTTTTTCGAATAAAAACTATTTCAACCCACAATAGGATTACAGTACCATAATATTTTATTTAATAGTTATGTATCTCAATTAAAAGAATTTTTTTTGAAAGGATATTCCAAGTTAAAAAAAAAAAAAATCAAAGAAATAAAATCAACTTACTAGGTAGGCCTTATTGGTTGAATTTTAATAGTTATTTTTTCAATAAAGGGTTATTATGAATTATTCAAATTAATTCAGTGTAGAACTGTACTAGTGTAATTTTGTACTATATTATCTGGAAAAAAATTACAATATTGCACGCGTATTTAAATAATCTTCAAAATTTGCTATCTATAAAAGGACCTATCAATAAAAATAAAATTAAAGCAGTAATAAAAGCAAATATTTATTTCTGTGATACAATTACAACCTGGTTTCCTCCAAAATCTGATCTATAATCGGCAACAGATAGTATGTCGACTTGAATACTCTCAAAAGCCTGTCCCTCCGCTGTATTATAGAGACTGAAAACTTATTTTTTTTTATAAAGGAGTCAACCACTAGGGTCATTATCTACTGAAAACTTTAACTTAATGGAAAGCTTGGCTACTTGGTGCCTATAGTTAGGTATGTATAGCTTTTGCTGAAGTTTTTAGCGTAAACCTTTTTCTATAAATGTTCAATGAATAGCAAATATATATTTTCGAATTGCACTAATGCTTAAATAAAATAGTTATGTATCTGTATCACGGAGGTAAACTACACCATGTCTAGTTTTTCATTGAAGTAAATTTAACACTTTGGATTTAAATAGCATGATAACGATTTCATGATAAGTTTAAGGAACATACTAACAAATTAATAAAAGAAATGGCCACAACTGGCATGCCAGAGAACACCAGAAGACGATTGAAAAGGGTCTGGATGAGAGACCTACTTACGTAAGGAATCAAGTACGTAAGTAAATTAAAGCTGCGGAAGGGGTGCCGCTGGGTACTGCTTTTCCTCATGCCTATCAAGCTATTTGGTTTTGTTTTATTTGATTTATATGCCAGCACATCTGCTGATTGTTAATGGTTGTATTTAATAGGTGCGGATTAAATAATAAAAGTGAAAAAAAAAATGACAAGATAGATACTTTTTTATAATGGTTATTTTCTTTACTTGTCGTATAGCAGCTTAATGAAAATTTTTCAGTGTTATTTACGATGGTAAGTAATTTGAAATATTGATCATGGTATTTAAACGCAATGTGTTAAATTTAATTCAGTAAAGTTATGCCTTTTTTTATTTTCCTCCGGGATGTAGGTATTTTCCGAATTGCTATTAATAATGAAGGAAGGTTCACAAATTGTAAGCTATTCGGTCTCGAAAATATTTTCGAGACCGAATAGCTTACAATTTGTGAACCTTCCTTCATCATTATAGCGGTCTTTTAATTTTCTTCTATTTGAAGATTAATACTTAAGCTATTAATAATATTTATTACTTCTATATCTGTCTAAAAAAAAAAAAAAAATATTTTAGGGGGTTGTAATTCGATAGAAAAACAGAACACGAAAATCAATATTCAAAACGTAAAAACAGCACACTTATTTATTTATAAAAATAATTGGACCCTTATTAAATTGGTACACGTTAAAAGGAACTACTTTACCATGAAATTTATAAAAATTAAATGCATAAATTAATTCCAATTATTTATTTATAAAGCTTGTTTTTGTTTTCGAAACTTCGAGATCAATAACCCCCCACCCTCCCTGAGATTGTGCTTGTTAATTTCCGATCTCGTGTTAATGCATTAGAGAATTATCCCGTTCAAAGAAACTTCTTAATGCATCCAAATATGCGTTTCCTTTTTTTTTTTTTTTTTTTTTTTTTTTTTTTTTTTTTTGTGCTAAATAATAGATGATCTTTAAAATATAACTTAGAGTCATTTATATATATTTGCATTTTCATGTCAAAAGAGCCCCATTATGGAAATATGATGATGATCCTCATCTGAGGGACAATGTCATGTTAATACAATTCAGCTGGAGGCTCGGGAAACGGAAAAATATGGCGTTTTTTTCATAGTATCTGGTATTATTCAAATAGACGATGTTTTTCGTTCGGTGCCTGGTATATTATGCCGCCAGCTCTGATATACCCTGTCTTATCAACATATATATATCTACTGTATCAGAACCAAGATCCTACTATGAGAGTCAGATATAGCTTTAAATTATATTGAAAGAATCATGTAAATTATTTCTTGTATTTTCCAAATCTAAAATTATGATTTTATAAATTATAATTTGAAAAGTCATCCTACAATGAAATGGAATTTGTAATTAGCCTGATTCAGGTAGGTAGCTCTCCGTGTAGCATTGTTTAGATATCACCTGAACCCCAATAGAGCGTATGCTCTCAAGAGCAGTATCAAATGGCAAATGCCGTAATCTCATGTTATTAGAGGTCATTAGAGAACGTCTCAAATTAATTAACATTTAATTAACCCAGAGTCATGCTGTGTCACCGAGGAATATCCAATTCTGCCAGCTTTGTTAAGGAGTTAGTTACATATATCTCTATGCGACTCAAGATTTTAGATTAAATTTTTTTTTTTATTGAGAATTTTCAAACATGAATTCTCAAGTTTTTTTTTTTTTCAAACAAATCAAGTATTGCTTACTTAATCCGTTATGAGATAGTGAAGGAAAACCAAACTGTGCCACTAAAAATCATGGAAGTCCTTTTCAGGGGCACCTACAGGATTTTGTCTAGGCGGTAGCAGGCTGGTAAAATTTTCGTCTAAGGGGCAGGCTGGTAAATTTTTTATGACCCGGTTGGAAAGATCGACATATTCTGTCACAGGCTCAATTAATGGTTCAAATATTAAACTTATTGATATTTCAAAATTAATATAGACTGTATTAATTATATTGTAACGTGAAACTAAAAAACCAACAACATATGATTGAAAGGAAGTATAGACTTTTTGTTGGAACAGTTGGAATAATCTGTGTTCGTGACTGTTCGAGTATCTTCTACGCCTTTCGGGAACATTCTAGATTGTTCTAATTCAGACTAAATGTAAGAAGTGTTAGTCTTGCTCTGGAGCTCGAATTATATGGTTATTCTTGTGTCACTGTATTGTTACTAGTTGATACTTTTTGTAACCTTGTTAATTATTCAAGTTTTTATTGATTGTCTGACATTTTGAATTGTTATTTTCGTCCAATAAAAATTATTTAAACCCACATAAGTGTTACGATATAACACTTAATACACATAGTAAATGAATACAAATTTATTTAATTTGTAGCTTTTGGTTCTCACATTGGTTCTCTAGGGTGGGGTAGCTGTCCTCCCTGCGAACGCCCATGGTTTTAATTATATATATATATTTTTTTTTTTGCTCCGGGTTTTGAACTACCTATCTTCGGGTTCCCAATCATTGTCGGGACACCACTTATTTTCTAACGCCTTTCCCCACTCGGCCAACCCACTACCCAAAAATCTTCTATACTGCAAGATTCTTCGGTCAAAATGTCAAGACTAGGTTCAGTCTAAAGAACTGAAGATAGATGAGTTATTTCTAAAGATATATATCAGTTGTTATAAGTATTAGTTATATTGTTTAAAAAAAATCGTTACAAAGATTTGCTATTAACAACATCTGATGTAAGGAAAGAGGTATACTTTCACACCTAGTAGCAAAAACTGTTCTAAGAATGAATGGTGCATGTTCTATAGTGAGGCAAGCAAGCATCTCTTAACGAGACGATTATCCTAACAAGGTGGTCTGACTGTTTGCCTTGGGGGGTCTGAAAATTGTCGAGGAGTGCAATTTATTTTTAACAGAGACGAGGCTTGTTTTTCCTGTGTAACAAGTACCTATCCTCATCGCAGCAAAAGTAGAAGGGGTACAAAATGAAAAAAATAAAGTTTTAAGTAAAGGCTTGTGTAAATTTAAAAAAAAATCTCGGAAAAATATATTTTATTAACTGATAGTTAACAATATCCTCTGAAATTATACAATTTTAATCTAGAGCGACAATATAAAAGAAATAATGTTATAACATCATATTTGTAATGGTATATAAAAATAAATTTTAAACATCTACTTGGTTATATGTTTCACTTTAGTGAGGAAGAGTGGTTTGTTTAAGGATTTTCTTAATGATGGAGTCTTATTTAATTGTCCCAACGTTTCGGGCTGTTGGCCATCCTCTGGGGTTAGCTATATTTGAACATTTTTTAATTATTATTTATCACAATAGTTGAGTTATTATATGTGACGTTTTTAATATTTTATGTATTACTATAATAATTTTTATTTTACAAATTTTTAGTTCCATCGCCAATTGTCCTTATTTAAAGTTGTTATACGAGTATATGAACGTATAACTGTCGTATCCTTATTTTACATTATTATCTTATTTTTAACACTTTTTTGGCTCTGCGCTAATTTCATTGTAACAAGTTATAACTATAGCTACTTTTTGGGCTTGGGGTTAAGTTTAAAGTTTAAAGTTTAAACAGGATTCCTACAATATCTTAGGAATTGGAGCAGCTCAATGAGTTATTAGTTACCTTGCTAAGGTTTGCTGGTTCGAATCTGGCTTTGGAAGAAAAGTATTATTATATGTAAAAAAATAAAGCATTATTATAATATGTTAAAAATATTATTATTTCTATATTATATTATGGAACGACCAAACCCGAGTTGAGGTCGAGAGACCATTCTGTGGGTGGCACACAAAGCCTCTTAAAAGTTGCTACTGCTAATAGTTGCTTAAATATTTAATGTATGCAAGTATCATGTGTCAAACCGTCCTCGTTACGTTGGAAATTCATATTCGTCATATGTTACTATTTTTTTTTTTTTTAAACCAGGGACGTAGGTTTGCAGGGGGTTGAGACAGGCCCCACCAAATTATTAATTGAATTCCCGCTTTTGTTCCACGGACGAATATTCACACACACACATTTATATACATATAGAATTGTGACATTGTAAAATTTATTTCATTATCAAAATTTTATGTGAATAAAAAGTCATATATTTTAGAAAAACTTCGATAGATACTTAGGATTATAAAGATTATAATTTTTTGTTATTTGTTAATATTTTGGCTAGATTAATCCTCAAAAGTGAATCCAATAGAGTTCTCAACGACCTCTGAAAAATGTAACGAGAAATTCTTGAAAGAAGAGCATTCTTTTCATTCAGCTTCTCAACGCAATCTTAATGATCAGGGGAGCATCTGGCCGCTCTTTCTCAGACCTGACAGGTAGCAATTTGTTATAACCAACGAAAAGAAAATTGCGATTCTGCATTTATGATGAAGTAAGTACCAAAAATTTTAAAATTATATTGTACCTTACTAATGTAGCGAGCGGTATTATCAGAATCGAATTGATGGTAGTGCATTTCGAAATTAAATATTCTAATTTAATATTGTTCCATTATAAATTTTTATAATTTTGTCGATTTTCTAGCATAATTTTTAAGTTCATATATAAAGTCTTAGATCTATTTCACACCAGATTTTTTAATACACTGAAAATTACTTGAAATGCTAAATAATAATTCAAGGCATAATAGGATATTAAAGCAATCCTTTCATTCGGTCGTTTACTGATATTTTTCTATATCTATAATTTCTAAATGAAAACAATTTTTTAAGTAGAATGAATACATATTGTGACGGAAGTAACCAAAGCATATGTTATTTCTGTTACTTTGTAGAGAACTCTAGAACCGGTCCAAATTATCACCACACATAGTCATAGACCGTTCTCAAAGGTTCCAGAATGTTCAATGGCAGAAAGAATAAAAGAGAGCTATGCAATAATAAGTCAGTCTAACATCACCCAACGAAATGATACAGTTACTTTATAGTCCCTGGTTAACATTTAGGTCACGTTGGGATGACTTTGTGTTCCGTTATTTGTTTGACTTCTTTGTAATTTTTATAAGAATGAAAATCTGTTACAATACCTTTATCTGGAATAATAACTTATTAATGTTATAAAACTTATGTATATTAACTTTATAAGCCTCTGCAAGGAACTTTGCAACCATGGAAACTCATCTCAGAAATGGAGAAATAGAAGAACGTTAAATCCAAACAATTATTCGTAATTTCTAGGCTATTGCATCTGAGCAAATATAGATGAAGTTGGGGGTAGATATAAGCCCGTTATTTAAGCTTCCACTACTTAGAGCAAGTTGCTCGCCAATAACACACAGGAGCCTTTCCCAACTATCGGGAAACTAACTGTGGTAATAGAGCAACCTCGGTACTTGCGATCCTCTCAGATCTGCTCCGATTCGATTCCGCTTGCATGCATAATATACAGAAAAGATTTGAAGGAGCATGTTGGTTTGTAAAAAAAAAAAAAAAAAAAAAAATCAAAACAACACAGGCGAATAAAAAAATGAAATTAAACTAGAGAATGAAAATTATGATTTGAATTTAATTTTTTCTTGATAGATTCTATCCTTTGGAAATCAGTTCAGTTCAGTCCTTGGTTTTCTTCATTTCACATGTTAAGTTCAAAAACCATAACGGTCCTATGCAACAAGTACTAAGGTTAGTTTTCATTCGCATTCCAATAGTGAGGTGCTCATTATTGTGATCTTTAGAAATTTAAGATCGAAAAAAAACAAAAATAGGTACACAAAAATAAAATAAAATTATGTTATGATATACTATAATCTAAGAGCAGAAGTAATTTGAGTTGTTTTAATGACACGGTATAAAATGGTAAATGAAAAATAGGTTATGATTTCATTTTTTTTTTTGGAGGCTACGTTTCAGGTTAAATGTAAGAAACAATCATCAGGGTGATTCTTTGGCGATCCGACAAAAAACAAGAAAAAAAAATCAAGAGAGATTTCTTCGAATTAATCTGTTGTATTTTGGAACTAAGAGTAACTTAAAATTATTACTGTAAGAACAAGCTTAAAAAAAACAACTTTCTATGCTGAGAAGCTTTGAAAGCTTCTCAACGATTTCATGACAATATATTGAATAAAAAATTATATAACAAAAATCTGGTGCAATGAGCGCAACACACAAAATTCACTTACTAAGCCACTTGAGACTAGAAATACCTCGGATTTTGATAATTGTGTCGACACAATTTAGAAAATAGCTTTATCCACATTTAATTATTTTGGTTTGTTACTTTCCATATGGTACAGAGTATTATAATTATTACAAAACTTGAAAGTCTTCTGCAATTTCCGATTCATTATTATGTTTGTAATTTTAAGGGGGAAAGATATTAAATTTTATCAAGTTAACCTTTTTTTCTTTTTTTTTTTCTTTAATCTTGTTATGTGAATATATCATGAATGTGAATCAACAGAAGGGGTGTTTACTGTTCGTAGATATTTGGAACTTAGCTTTCGAATTTTATTCTCTGGCTTTCCTTTTATTCTCTGGATGAATATTTCATTCAGAAATATGTCATGGAACTAAAGTTTTAAACTAAAATATAATTATTTAAGATTACTTCATAACATACAACATAAACATAAACAGTTTAAAACATTTTGTGCATTACGTTCATTTCTACGCATTCACTCACTAAAGAACCAATAACATGGTTTTAATTTTTATCTTTGACAATGTAAAAATGCAAAAAATATTACATACCTACATCTCAATTGAGATGTTATAAAAACGTAGTTTAGTTAATATGATTTCCATTAAATAGGGATGTTCCAACAAGCTCTTATACAACGTAGACAACTTGCGAGCAAATTGTTTACAAGCATGCGAAAACGCTTTACGTCTTATTTGTTAACAATTGGCTGTAAATAAAGTACTGCGAATGCGAAAAAAATTGTCAACGTGTTTTAAGTGCTACCTGATTTTATTGAGGGTATACAACGTGTTAATGAAAAATTACGACATTAGTAATCAAATATTATATTTTTTGAGATTCTCAGCTTTCTTTCGATATATTGTACATATATACGTATGACTGCACTCGTAGAAGGAAATGGAATTTTCATCTTGAGGAAATACTTTAATTTATTTATTACTTTATAGGAAGAAAATTTTCCGTCGCCATTTAAGCCGACGCATTTAATTTTAATTTGGATAAAACATACCTGATATTAAAAAATACTTGATTCTCATTAAATATTTCAAGTTTAATCAAAATCATTAGAGTCGTCTTTTTTAACATCACACACTTTACGCTGGCACGTTATGAACATAGGTAGATGACATAAATTCAAACAAATCTGATGACAATCATAATTGAGTTTGGTATAAAGCTGATCGTATTATCAAAGAACTCAATGTTGGCTTTGACAAACAGACAGGTAAGTCCATAAAGATTTAAATTGATCACAATATATATATATATATATATATATATATATATATATATATATATATATATATAAAATTTATAAAATTTTACTAATTATTTTGAACGTTGTTTCTATTTTAATAAACCCAAAAAGGCGTTCCGACACTGACATGACCCAGTTCATCTCCTTTTGATCCGCTGACGTTGTTATCTTACAAACACATTCTCTGTATTCCCGAGTATTGGGCATTCTATTGTAAAATATACATTTTAAAGGGGATCTTCTATGGATAATATACATATCTCTTCTCTCTCTCCATGCTACACGCGTCTGGAAAATGTTTGATTTATATTTCCAAGAGATCGCAATCCGTATTTCATCGTTTTAGTTTTATTATTATGTTCTCCAAGTAGTTTTTGAACTATTATTTATTTAGTTTTTTGAAAATATTACATAATGTTTCTTTTTGGGAGAATGGATTAAAACTAGTAAATTGGGTTATTTTAGTCTTAAACGATGCTGCTTTGGTTATGAGTCGTAATAATTTGATTGGTTAGTTTTTGTAAGCGGGTATTTTTGGCTATATCTTATGTCTGTGAAGATGGAGTATATCCGTAGGGGTTTGATATAATGAGTAAAATTATATGAATGCAATCAGTTTCTGTTTCTGTTTAGGTCTGACTTTGAGAGACATATTTAATGATTCTGATGTTTGCCATAACTTTATCGCAGGCATAATTAGAATACAAAGTCTCATTGTCAACAGGCATGTCGTAAGCGCTAGAATATTAGAGGAGCCAGGATAGAACTTTCTGCGGAACTCCCAAAAAGACTGGTCGATTCGGAAAACTTTCCAATCTCCGCCGAACTTTGAACAATTTTCCGTAAAGAAAAATAAGAAAGTTAGGTGAAGTTAGGTTAGTGTGGTCTTATTTGTAAAGAGAAGAAGGCACTGGTGCCCTTGTCCTAAGTGTATGATTTATCTTTGAATCGAATGTGTCAAGAGGTCTTTTGTATATTGATTGTTGAAATAATTAATAATGTTTTAAGTTATAATGGACATTCCAATAATTACAGGTCAGCTTCAACTGCTTCTTCTTCCTCCGAATGGCTACAACTCGCCTTTCTTCGGCTGGCGTTTTCCAGTCTTGAATTCCCCAGATGTTATGGACTTCTGAACGAAAATGAATGAGTTCTTCATTCACTTCACCAACCCATCGTAAGCTCGCTCTGCCGACTTTTCTTTGAATAATATCCGCACCTCTAGTAGATCCTCAGGACTCTCATTTATATCCATTCTTATGACATGGCCTGACAAACGCAGCCTTTGCAGCTTAATAAAGAGAACAATGTCGGAATCCTTATATTAGGATTCCTCTTAGCTCGCTGTTTGTTCTTTTTCTTCTCGTCTGCCAATTATTCACAGCTTCGTGAATTCTCCATCGAATTCCGCCTAATAACCTTAATAAGCTCATCTACTTATTTTAAAATCCAGCATTCAGAAGCATAAACTAGGTCTCAAAATCGTCTAATATTGGAGGATTTCGTCGGATTGGAGACATTCCTGCTTTCAATGTATAAAATCAGCAGTTATTCGACTTATTATCAGGGCCAAATCAGCAGTTATTCAACAGCAGAATTCTTGTTTTTCTTTCATTTTGTGCATTATTCTTCGAGTGCTTCTGAGTCCTGAGATGAATTGGTCCGTCTATTCAAAGATGAATTCTCCAGCATTATTAGTTCGGCCCGGTCCATCGATTATTAGATCGAGTATTTAGTCTTGGTTTGGTTTATACGAAGCCCTGATTCTCTCGACTTGTTCTCCGCACTAATAAATGCTTTACTCATGGCTGCAAATAAACTTTCAATAATAACAAAATCATCAGCACGCGCGCATTATTAATGCGTTTATTAACACTAATAAAGGCAAGTTCTTGGTTAGAGGATGTAGTCTTAACCACAATTGATTAAAGAAAAAGACGATCACAAGTTTATATATTTACCCTAGAAAATGTTATTATCTTTTTGTTAGAAGGATAAGATACGAAGAAGGTAATGATGGCCGATGCGGGTTTGTGATCCTGATTCGGAGATAGGTTTCCCTTATCTCGAATATAGGGAAGGAGGAGGCTCCATACACAAGGGTGAACTTCCAGCGCTCAAACTTATTTCCAGAGGATTATCAAAGAAGGTCAGCAACCGAATTTTCTTCGCTGCAGTTATCTTATTTTACAATTTAGCTCCGACTCATTGGACATTCTAAACTTAAGTCTTCCAAAAGGTCAGACATTTTTAAAAATACTTACTCAGATATGATATGAGTAAGAGGAAGGTACATAAGTATTTTTTTTTTTATTGGTAAATATTTGATGGCTACAAATTTTACACATATTTTTAACGACATTAGTTAGGTATAGATATCTATTAAAATGATACGAGAAGAGTATGGTAATTAAAAAGTAAATGTTCCCCTTCTATTGCTATTGCATTGATTTCTGTTACTATATTTGTATATCATGTATGTAAGTGTAAGAAAAAAACAGATGCCATTTTAAAACTTCAGATTATTTACGCTTCATACAATCTGATTTGTCAGAGAAAATAATGGCTTACTGCCGGCCTAAATATTTACACTATTCGAAAGGGTCTAGAAAATACCCACATCTCGACTATTTCGGTTTCTGCTGACAAGGAGCAAAAAGGTTTCAGTTCTAAAAAAGAAGGAATGACGGATATTATTTATTCCATTTCTACTTTTTATTCTGTTCCTCGAATTTGGGCAGAATAGACAAATGAAGATTAGTAAAGTATTAATGTGTAATTAAATGGTCGGGCAATGTATTTAAATAAATATTCCTAAGGCTTTATGAACCTATTTCTGATAGGCAATAATATCAGACTATTCATTCGGCATTCTTATGTTCTACGAGTACAAATTTCACTATCAGTAATTATTATTTTCTACGAATCTCATATAAATCTTATTCCTCCTCCCCTGTATAAATATACATTATATAGAAATGTTTTAATCCTTCTAATAGTGCTAGGAAATATATTTTGTTTTTATTTAAATGGATGACATCTCAAGAATCAATACAGGCAAGTTTGTTGTACGTTATATATCTGACCTCGTAATTTAATCCTTATTTGTTAGTTTCATGAACGTATTTAATTTTATAAAACAATTTAATTGTTTGGTAAAAGCCACAAAAAACAATCAAGTTTTTTTTAGTTTGTTTGTTTGACATGGGCGATCAACAGCGCAGTCATTACGCCCTTTTTCTACTCTATAATATTGTTTGAGATATTCCAAAATGCTCTATTTTATTTTTGTAATATATACCATTCATTAAAATGCACTACTATATATTTGTATTTATTATTTATTATTATATCTTTGCAAAGATGGAAATCTCCTTTAACAGTTTTACAATGCTATCTGCAGCTTTGTTTGAATCCTTCAATGCCTCCAAGATGTTACGTGGTATACTCAGCCTTGTGAATTCTCCTTCATATCTACTGCAATCTTCTATGATATGCTTAATTGTAAGAGGGGCTTTGCAAGTTTCACACTCTGGCTGGCGTTCCCTAGTAATGAGGTGGACATGGGTGAGGTTCGAATGACCTATCCGAAGCCTTGTCAGTGCTACCTCTTCTCTTCGGTTTCCTCTTAGGGAGCTAATCCATTCTCTAGTTGTAGGTTTAATGGATCTGAGCTTAATTACTCGTAAATTTAGTAGCTTATATACGAATTTTGATGTTGAATTTAGTCTTAGACCATGCCTGACAACTGTATGGATTTGCTATCACATTAAGTGGTTGAATAGAAAGGACTAGAACTATAACTAATAAAACAATTAAAGGCCATTCAACTAATATTGTATGAGTATATAGAATTGTAATTGTTTAATATTTATTTATTCTAATATTGAAATAGATATTTTTTAAAGCTATTATTCAGACATAAAATAATTATAATAATATTTTATAAATTGGGAAAAAATTTTTTACTATATAAATTATTCTTTTCGAATTTAGTCGGGACATATTGTTATCGAATTCCCGGCGTAACAGTGAGTAAACAGAATTGGGCTTAACTGTTGGTAAATAGGAGGGCATCGTTATGCGGAACCAACCCCTAGCTGCTATAAAAATTCTTAATCCAACCCCTCCATACTCCCTTCCTCGCCACCCCCGACGTTATTTACTTCAATCAGCCTTCGAGGGGAGTATATTATTATTTAAATTTAGTAATTGTTGTTTTTGATGTAGCTAACCAACAAAACAATTTTCAAAAAATAACTCTTCTATTAATTACTTTGAAAAACATTAGTGAACATAAATAATTATTTAATGTTCGTGTAATGCGCTTCCTCGGCTCATAGACAGTTTAATGATAAATGTATCTTATTTGTGAAAATCTTAAAACATTTTTTTTTTAATTTTTTTTTATAATAGCAGGATGATCTCTTAGTCGATTTTTTGTTTTGTAAATGTTAGCAATAACTAATGTTTTTATAATTATTATTTATCATTAAAAGAAAAATCTGGGGAGGGGGTTTAAATACTAATGCATTTAATTATTAATTGGAACTTAAGGGAAAACTGGTCTGAAAAATATTTATAATTTTTAAATAGCAATATCAATACAGAAGTAATAAACTAGTGACAGGAAATAAATAACCAGGAAATATAATTCCTTTTTAATCCAGCAAAAAAAGTTGGTTCGAAAAGAAGCTCGTGAAAATTTTACCCCCTTACCCATAACTTATATTTTATGAGGCATAAGTCACTCATTCATGAGTTGGGCATAAAGACATTTAGGGTGCTTAAAGTTGATATATGGCTCTAATCAACAAACCGATGTCAAGATAAATCTTTAAAAAATGGTAAGTTGGCAAGTTAGAAATTTCAGTAATCAAACAATAAATGGTACCACTTATTGTTTTTTACAATCCATTTCATAAACGATAATAACGATAGTAAATTAATAAACTTATTCAATATGGTTCGAACGCTTAGGGACATGGAACGAGAATATAATGTGGGTTATATTCTTGATTCATGTTGTTTTAATCTGAGTTTTTTATTTATTAAATATACGTAGGCTTGTTTTTTAAGGCGAATTACATTATTAATTGTTTAAGATAAAACTAATTATATATATTTCAATTTATTAAAAGTGAGTAACTTACCAAGCTCAAAGGAATTCTGTAGAAGATCTGAAATTAAAATAAAAAATGCCATTAGTTGAAAATTTAAAGAGGAGTGAAAAAAATATGAGTTTAAATATTTATGAAAAATAAATATGGATGTTGATCTGAAAATAGCCTTTTTATAAATAGAAATTTTTTTTTTGGTTCGGAACCACCAATAGGCCATGTGGTTACTATGTAAGTGTAACCAACCTCTACTAAACATGGTGTGAAGGTCGAGTGAGATTTATTCCTTGGGTTCATCAAGAAATAAAAGTCAACTCGCACATTGTGGATTCAAACCACTGCCTTTACGCTACAGAACAAGGCAAGCGTACTTTCCCACTTCAATTCAATATTCCTGTGCCCTTACATAACAAATAGTTAGTTATCATAATCAATTCATTATTTACTTATCATCGAAATAGATACGTATTATTGTCTCATAACAAGCCAGGCAAGTTTAAAACCATCAAAAAGTAGATTCAAACAATTTTTTACCTTAACATGAAAAAAGTATCGCTTGATAGCTTTAAAAAAACCTATGTCATTTTTGCTTCTAAAATATTTTTACAGAATTTTATGCATTCATTTTCCTTTGTATTTTTACACAATAGAGATTATTACGTTTTATCATTCGGAATTATTTATATTAAATAAAATAATTAATAAAAAACATTTATATGTACGTATATTATTCTATTTAGCGAAGAATTAAGTTTTCAATTCTTTAGAATATCTTAAATATTCTTATCTTCTTTAGAAAGTTTTCAATCGAAATTTAATATCTGATAACCATCGAAAGGAGGGTATAAATTAAATATAGCAATAATGCATATTAATGGATAAAAATGATTGTTGATAAGAAGTTATTTAAATAATAATGAACTATATTTACGATAGGGATTTATAATAAAATATTTAAAAAAAGGAATAGAGATAAGTCACTTTTGTTGGCGTTTTATTGCATCTACCGAAGGTCAATCGATATTCGAGATCTTTTCGAAGAATTTTCCCTTTTTCTTCGGATCATATTGCCCCCTGAGGGTTGTTTTCCATTGATTCATAAAACCCCTTTGTCTCATTGTTAGCTTCGCTCTTTTCAATATCTTCCAGTTCTTTCATCATCACCTTCTTCCTCCTCCTCCTTCCTCCCTCTCTTGCAACCAATCCAGGAAAAAGCATCTCGTTAAAAAAGTTCTTATTTATACCCATATGATTGTATAATCACCACGAATTTCCTTATGGTATTAATTAAAGGAGAAATGGCATTTAAAGTTTTAGTTGATATATATCAAATAGATCACCTAATTAATTCAACGTTAAATGTTGAAGAAACGTACATGTAATAATTATTTATGCTGAAAACTTTCATGAGGCAGAATTGACCACTATTTAATATTTTTTACTAAAGAAGAGACAAATTGTTCAGCTTATTCGCTAACCAACCACAACATAATTAATGTTGAATTTAAGCTTCTTATTTTTTTTCCTCATCATTCTTTTATTCCCAGCTGTTCGAAGCAGACAAATGATATTTGATATCCATCCTGACTTTAAAAATGGCATTTTAGGCATGAGGGAAGAAAATGCTGAGGAGCACCTCTTTCCGGACTTGAATATATAATGGTAAGAATATGTATATATCGGAATTGGCGGTCAGGAATTAAGTTTTCGTTAGTCAGTATGTTCACTAATTGTTTATTGGTGTTATATTATAGACATATTGATAAATAACATTGGTTTTTCAAAACGTTTAGAACATGGTGAAAGGAGACTGATGGGTAAGATGAGGGATTTTATGTATCTTAGTCTTTTTTGTGAATCAATTTGAGTATATATATATTTAAATATTAAAGTAAATATTTCCACCGAATTGGTAATTTAGTTGTCCTTAGAATCCAGTTATATATTGCGGAAGGGCTTTCCTTGGCATCAGTAGGAGCGCCTTGTCCTTTATTAAATCATTATTTATATTATCCTGGAGCTTTTCATTTATTTTAGCTCATTCTAATGGATTATGGCACTAGTTATCCTATGTTACTTCTGACTATGGCCACAATATTGACTGAGATCACCAGAGATATTTGGAAAATAAATGCTCTTCCCTCGGACAGTTCTCCGTTCGTCATCACGTTAGTAACTACTAGCTTCCTGGTGCATCTTAGTCAACTTATTATACTAAACCAAAATACTAGATAAACTTTACATTTAAAAGCTTGTATAAAATTCTTTACTGTATAATTTTATATTTTATTTTTATTCAATATGTTTAATGGAAAGGCTAGGAAAAACAATTTTATATACAAAAAAACAAAACAAATAACACTTTATAAAAGTCGTGAATGTAAATACTTACAATTTAAAGAGAACTCTTATTACGTGAAAAACGTGGTAAAGAAATAGATTATGCTGGTGTTTTGTATGCTATGATAGTACTGATCTTACCTAGAGATAAATTTGTGTACCATCTCAAAAACATATAAAAATAATATTTTTCAAAAAGGGGCAAATTTTTCCTAGCTGGCAAAGTTGTACTTATTTACATTACTGAACCCGATTAGAAAATTATTCTAATTCCAGACAGTAAAATATAAAATATTGTGCTTTGTGAAGGTAATATCTTTGGTTCACTTAAGCCGTTAGTGGCCTGGTGCTGATGTTGGGAGAGTTGATGATGATGAGGTCGAGGAATGGATCGCTCCCTGGAGGCGGAAGGAGGCCGCTGCCAAGAGACAGAGGATACGCCCGTAATAAATGGAGCTGGCAATAATATCTCACCTCTTCTATCGCCGATGAGCCGGCCCCTATGGTCCTTACCTAGAGCAATCTCCTTGTTTTAGTCAGGGCTAGTCAACGCTGCAAAAACCCGATGAAAATACCATCTAAATAGCGCATGTGTGACGTCATTAGATAAAAGCATGATTAAAGCTTGCCAAATTAAACACGAGATAAAGAAAAAAGTGTAATTAAAATAAAAGTTTGAAAAGTGAAAAAGAACAGGCAAATATTAAAATTGCTGGTTAGCACAATAGAATTGAACTGTAGTAAGATTAATTAGACCATCTATTCAGATAACCTGCCTGCAATTAAAACTACGAGATTAATTGAGAAACAGAGAAGGAAAAAGGTATGAGGAAAGTAAATCGGAAATCTCTTTCGTAGAAAGCTCTCTGACAACTTGATTAAATCGTCCCTACACAATTCAAAAATATTATTAAGCGTCTGCACTAGCACTGAAAGATAACACTGAAAGATTAAATTAACAGGTTCTTGATTGCAAACTGACACAGGACAAAACTCAGGGACTAATTGAACAGTCCAAAACATGTCATGCAGTTCTAACATAAAAAGTGCATTGGAACTTGCAAAACGTTTTCAACCAAGAGATGCCTCACAGTGGGACGAAAGCATAATTTTGGGAACAAAATTCCATTATTCACAAACGATATGAGATACTAAACTACTGATTATTGATCTTTAGTTCATGCTTAATTATACGAAAGTTGAGCCAAGTTCGTGTGCCAAATATTTTATATTTTGAGGGCTTAAATTAAACAAAAAGAAAAAACAAATTTATTTGTCAATAATTTTTGGTGTACTAATATTAAATTTGTATACGTTTTTTTATTGAACTAGCATTAATTTCTTATAAAAAAACTTAAATTTTATAGTTAGCTATCCAGAAGCTTTCATTAGACAAAACGAATCTGATTCAACGACATATTGCCCTACCTCACCGCATGAAACTACTGACCTTTTAGACTTTTTTCAGTAAAGGACTGCGGAACATACCTTATACCGTAGAATCGAGCTCTAATTATCCTTGAAGACCCCTGCAATGTTTAGCGAACCAAAGCTCATTGATGGCAAAATGGACTGGGATGCTTAAAGAGAACTTTCCATCTCAGGTTCACTTGAAACTGAGGTGGAACTAGAAGAAACAGTCGAAAAATTTACTAGATATGTACAGAAAGCTGAACTGAATTCTTCTATACCAGAACCTCCAATGATGGAAAACTTACCAAACTATCCCCAGTATATTAGGGACATGATCACAGTAAAGGGCTCGCAAGGTATGATAGAATAAAGACTACCCTCGGATAGACGAAAATTTAACAGAATTAACAATGAAATTAAACGACAGATCCAAAAATTCAATAGAACAAACTATGTTGCTTACCTAACACTCTATCGACAGACAGTGAAAGCATAGTAACTAAGAAACATCGAGAGGTGTCAGTATCCTTGCAGAGAAAATATAGTGCATGAAGATCGTCTCGGGCAAAGAAAAATCTGAACTATTTGCTGACCACATTTTATCAGTACTTACAACATTCAAGGAATTAACAGAAACAGAACATGAGTGCTTAGTAAAACAAATAATAAAAACAATGCTCAAGACTGGAAAAAAGTAACTCAAAAACATATCTTTATAGATGACTATATAGACTGCTTCAACCTCGATTACTGGATATAAATAAGTAATATAAATAGTCTTATCACAGATTTTTCAGAATGTTAAGAGAGTCGATATTAAAAAACATAGAGCAAATAGAAGGGGGGGGGCAGCTGATTTGAGTCAAAACATGTTCGCTACTATCCCAGCATCAAAAATTTTTAAATAAAGCACCTTCAATGTTTTTACACCAAAGGTCAATTTTTGGTAAATGCAAGTGTTTTTAACACCAGGATAACCATAAGAGCATGAATATTTCAGTATCCATTTCTTCAGTGTTTCAAATCAGCAAGGTTAACTCTTTTTTTTAGAGTTAACTAAAAATATTAATAGAGTATTTGAAAAAAAATTGGAGTGTACAGTTCTGGCTAGGGCCATAGGTCAGTAAAAACATAGGGGTTAAAGTTCCGTATGTTCGTAAAACGAATAAAATTTCTCAAAAAAGAAATGGATCAATTGAATATGAAAGATTTATTAATTTTTCATCGAGGGTTGTTCAACAGATGTTGACGAAACTTGAAGATTGACAGGGCTCTCCTCCACTATCTATCATGCAGGCTCGCCCGATATTTGAAGGCCCATTAAGCCCGAGGATGGGCACAGATTCATCTTTTGCTAATCCGTATGACAGTCATTTGTTCGCGAGGCCGGTGCTCTAGGTGCTCCTCCACCAGGGAAACCGTCATTAATCATCATATTGAAAAGTAATTACTCTCCGGCGTCACAGCCCTTCCAAACTTCGGGATACTTGCGCTGATCCGACAGGTCCGGAGTTTGAGCTGGGCTCAGATGCTGGCCTAACTGTCCACGAATTAACTGGACATCATCAATTAATCTCTTCAAAGGACGAAGTCTGAAACAAAATAACAATTCACTCTATCATTTTATCTATGTATGCTAAACTGACAGCGGAAGAAACGTGTTAAAATAAATGATAAAAGTATGCATATGTAAAATTTTACAGAAACGGCAAAGGATTATATTGATGTATTTGAGATATTTATGATCTAATGTGTTTTTATCGGTTTTGAAGGGAACTTCACCAATAAAACATAGAACATCACAGTATGGAATTACAATCAATAGTCAAGTCAAGAGGCTGTAGATTGAAGGATCGTGTTAATCAGGAATGAAGCCCGAGCAGCCATTAACGGGAAAGGATGAAACGGCTCAGGGATAGGGAGGTATTCCGATGGAATTACTAAATGCGAGGGAAAGGGGGTTGGTGATGAAATGCTTCGAATACTGCAGGATAAGTAATGAAGAATGTTAATTTAATGTTGAATAATAATGAGAACCAGTCTGTTTGCCAAATATGCTGAAATTCGCCAGTTTGCAAGAAGATGAACAGAAAATGATTCCAAAATTACAAGAAAACACATTGAAGGGGCTCCATTATAAGGGGATGGTGCATATCCCCGTCCCCCGTATTCAGTACATACCGTTTAACCGTTTTAGTTAAAAACCGATTAAAATAGATATTAAATTTATTCGAATGTGTTTGCAGCATTAATATAACTGGGGTCACCAGTGGTGTAGTTACTAGCCTACAATTCTAAAGGTCGCCTGTTCGCATTCCGCGGTGGTCCTAGGATTTTATAAAGGGAGTAAAAAATCCTTGGTTTTGTCGTCCCTCAGATAGGACGTAAAATGCCTGTACTATGTCAGGTACTAGTAAAGATCCATATCCTACTTATATCCGAAGAGGCAAAATCCAAGTAAGGACTAAAACATGTCCCGGTCCTCAGTAAGTATGATATGACGAACGCACGCTCCCTCACCGTCTGCACCATCCACCCCCTCACTGACACTAAAAACTAGTTTATCACTCGTTGGCGAGCCAATGTTTATATATAATATAATAATGTTTGTTGTTTGTTTGCACGAGCGTTGGGTGGAAACAAACATCAAACATTAAACTAAATCATATTATAAAACGAACACTGATATATAAAGTTTTCAAACATTTCATCATACGCTGAGAAATTTTTGTCTATAATTAATTTAAAATTAGTTATATGGAAGGACATTTTGAAGAATCTGAAAATTCACTATTGAATTAGACCTTCTAAAAACATTGATAGCTCTGACGTTAGTTTTATTTATCTATTCATTTTTTTTCTGTTTATTTTCATTTTAGAATTATCTTGATTTTTGTCTTATGTAAGGGAATATCATTTCGATGGCTAACTTCACAGAAGTGGTAAATGCCATTTTGGGCAAAAATGAGATAAGAATATCATGGCTTTCAGCATTTCGTCTTACTGCGCAAAAGATATAAGTATCATATAAATGTGACTTCTAGTGGGTTAGTCAATTCACGGAAGTGTTATAACCAAAACGAAGTTTGATTGAAATTTATATTTTATATAATGTAGAACAGTATTTTCCTTAACGTACTTCTGTCTTATGGGTGTTCTACCAATGTCAACGGGAAAAGTTTAATTGGAACACGAACAAATATGAAGTTTGAATTAACAAGTGTTTAAGCTGGCAAAGTGAGTTAGGTTACAACAACTCTATACACTTCAAACTAGTTTAACGACTAAATCTGCAGTTCGTTGAGAACTTGTTACGCTGAGTAATTAGTCACCAGGAATTTGAAACAAAGAGCAATAAATGTATGCCGCTTGAAATATGTCAGTAACCTGCCAGTATTTAATTAGCGAGTGATCCAAACAATCATAAGCATAATATTAATTTTGCTCTGTATGTCACCCTCAAACTTTTTGCCATAAACACTAATTGAACAGTGCCCTTATATTGTGTTCTATAATCATATGATTTTACCCATCATATGAGTCTTTCTGTAGATAGAATGACTGACTCAAAATTCAACATTCTGCAGGAACGCAATTAAAATATCTCTTCAAGTACAGGTAAGTACTTCTTTATTTTTTATGTATATTTTAGCAAACTGTTATGTTTTTTTGTCATAGCATTACAAAAGAAAAAGGTGCGAGTCCCTTAAAAAATGTTGAAATTAGAGTCAATAATAATCTTAAATTAAAAATAAAAACTCCATAGTTTAAATTTAAAAAATACTTTCTTTAAAATAAATTAAACTTTTTTCTTCTCTTCTACTAAAATTTAAAAAATTCTACTTAAAAAATATTATTATAAATTTAGAACCATATTAAAATGGATTATTGCAGCGCGTGTTTAAAATGTCCTCCATTATTGTGGATGCAGGCTTATCTTCAACATTTTTAATGTAGAATTTTTCAAATTTTAGTAGAAGAGAAGAAAAAAGTTTAATTTATTTTAAAGATAATATTTTTTAAATTTAAACTATGGAGTTTTTTTTTTTAATTTAAGATTAATATTACCCTTTTTATATTATTTAGAATTCATACATTGTTCTTTCTAATCTTAAAAAAGTAAAACTAACTCTAACTAATGGGAAGTTCGGCATCCATTACTTTGGATGCAGGCGCTAGCGCGCTTCCTCATTCCCCCAGCAGTGACATTCTCTAGCGTGTTTTTCAATAGAAAAACTTCTTTTAGACTCAAAAGGTGAAGTGCAATTGTATCATGGATTACACCACTAAAAAGCGAACTAAATTCCGCAGTTTCAGGAAATTTGTCAGCTTCTAGGGTGCTTCAATGGGGAGTGAGGAATTTTCAAAAACTGTTAAAAATTTAAGTTTTAATAAATGGTTTGTGTTTAGCGCGTTAAAAGTCCCATAGGATTTAGAATAACTAGACCCATCTCACCTTTTAGAAAGTTTAATGCTGATTAATAAAATATCATTGGTTTTGATTCTACACTAAACCAAAGTAGGGAAAACTGTCATTTTTAAGAAAAAAGTAAGATTTAAAAAAAAAAAAAGTTCTATCTCCTTAACAGATTGAGATAGGAAACTCGTTTCTGCGCCATTCTACCCCGTTTTACATGCAGTATTACCCAATTTTTTTTTCTTACACTAGGTATGGGACACCCAGCATAACTACCTGTAGTGGATTACAATTATACAATTCTTATATTAAATAGGTTGAACTGATATGGTAAACCTGCTTAAGATTTTATGAAAAAAAAAACAAACTCTAAAATTTACATAAAAGTATTTTTTCAAACTATGTGAAATAATATAGTCTTATTTCTACAAGAGTTTCATAAAAAATGAAGTAGAAATTTTCAAGATATTGAAAAAACATTAAGAATAAATCAGTTTACTGCTTCGTCTTTTAGCAGTATTCTTTCATTTACCTATACCTTTTTTTTTCTTTTTTTTTATGCTTTCTTTCAAACAGTAACCCTGCCAGAAGGGAGTTTATTTTGTATTCTGTACATACCATACAATATAGTAGGATACATAATTTCATAGCCAAATTGTATTAAATAATGAATACTCTAACCTAATGTTGTGATAAATAGCTCCTATAGTAAATTATAAATATAACATGTTCTATAGTTTGTTTAATGTTATTTATATATTCCTTATTATTTATGTAGTATTTCGTTAAAAATATATTATCTTGTCTCAGATCTTTATTTTGTCTAGATATTAGTTGAAATGACATAGACAGCTCTGAAAAATTAATGATATGTGGAAAAACATAAATTTACTCTAAATACAGATTACTATCAATAATTGATGTGTCAATGATTATGAATATGAATATGATAATATCAATAATTGGAAAATAAATGAAACAAACATCAAAGTCAATAAATGGTTATTTTATGACACCATCGCCAGACCTGTTGCTTCTCTTCCGCCACCTTTCCGGCCGTCAGTTAAATGCTGCAAATTAGATTTGTTATCATCACCCTATTAACTTTATTAAACACTTTCCTAAATTACGGCAATTAAACAGGATTTAAAAAAAAAAAGATTATATATTTTTTGCCGACTTATTATGAACCGGATTGAAAATCTATAGGCATTATGCCGGAAAAAAAATACTTATTACATATCACCTAAATTTTATTTCTATATAAAAAAGTTTCGGACTTTTCGACCACCTGGGTCATTTTCGCCCTATATTATAATTTTAGTAATAACAAATATAATGAACAAAGAACTATTTCTAGCTAAAAATTAATTGTTTTATGTTTGATTATCAAATGATAATATGACTGAAATTGAAATAGAACTCAATAAAGTTAACACAAACATATGAACTAATTACAATATACAAATATAATCCTAATTACATAGCACTAATTACAAATTACTATTGACTACTTACTGCTGAAATTACTATTGACTACTTACAATTTATTAATACTTTAAATTGATTTTTAAGAAACTACAAATATATTTACTGAATCTAACCAACCCTCGATTAACCAAAAACTACTCCTTGTCGCCACTTTGATCATAAATCAAAACTCAAGCAGTGCGAACAAGTATTTTTGGCGTTAAGATTCGAACGTGTTACATATACTGGGATATTTATGTGGAAAAACGCAGTTCTTGCATGCGACAGCGATCATTAACTTTTAGAATCACAATTTTTTGTTTTTGAGGAGTTGTATTTTTTATTTATGTAAAATAAAAAAATGAAAGAGTAAATAAATGAACTATTATCACAAGGTAATTGTTGACATGCTTATTAAGAACATGACATTGTAGCAATTGAATATAAATAAGGGTAAACATGGCACTAACACGTCAAGCCTGTACAACAAGCGTTAGTAACAAGAGAGAAGGAAGATACTGTAACAATAATGCTTCTATCAAAGGAACCATGTCACTTATTTCACTTAACAGTCTGACATGTTTATCTATTTAGTTTAATCCGAATACATTATCCATTATCTAATCCAAATAACTTGTATTGTCTTAATTTAATCAATTTGACAAGGTACTCTCAAAATGTATTGGTCTAACTTATTAGAATTATATATTGTGTTATGACATTAAGAAACATTAAATTTTAGACCAGTAATTATGAGCATAGGCCGAGACACACACCCACAAATAATTAATCGATTAATCTAAAAATAACAATATCATAATACATCTACATATTTTTTTAATGTTTTAAACCACATATTTCATATTACCCGATTTAACACATTAGCTCCGATTTGTAACCTTTTAACCACAAAATCACTAATATTTTTTTATTCAGTGACAGTTCATTATCATTTGGTTATAGGATTTACTCATAATTTTTTTTTTAAATTAAAAATGAGTAAAGTAATTTTTAGAAATAAAAATTCTAGTAAGTAGGTATAAGGTAGTCAAAGAATATAAATGAAAAAATAAATAAAGTGGTTCTAGAAATCAAAGATAAGAAAACTAAAATAGTGGTTTTTAGAAGGAAGAAAATAAATTTACATGGAGATCTAAAGAAAGGTTAAAGATTTCTGGATGTCAAAGAGTCCAGTAGGGCACTAAAAACTAAATAAACTGGAGGTAAGTTATGCCAGTGAACCGATTACAGAGGAGGATGCTAAGCAACATTCTTAGACTGGGGTGTGATTACGGAATAGAAAAATCTTGGGAAAAACCGGGATCTGTATAGAAAAATCCAAAAATCTCGTGTTCAGGATTAGGAGACTGTCAAAGAGAGTTTAGAGGACACATCAGGCAGAAAGATGAACAAATGGTGGCCAAAATGCCGATGGAGAAATAATATTATCTAAGATATTTGGATGAGATTGAAAAGCTGCTTTTTTTTGCAACTGTTAAGCTGAGGAAAAAGAAGCAAATAATAATGAAATATATGAAATACATTGCATTCTTCAGAAATCGAGGACCCTTTATATACGTATGAGATCTAACTAGCTAAGGATGTTTGCATCTCTCTAGCAGTGCAACTAGTACTGAAAGCTAGTGGCTGAATGACAGTACTAAATACGCAAGTACTCACGGTACGATTTGAGGATCTGACCATTCCCATTGTTATATTTACGACTTTTAAATACTAGAGATTGTACGAGGCCAATATATAGGATGTCGAAAAGATAATTAATACAGAGCTTAAAATATGCTATTCATAAATTCATATGAAAGATTGGGTTTTATTTTTGAGATCCAAGATTTCATTTTATTTTTGAGATCCAAGAAAGCGATTGCAGAAATAACAATCGAATTTTAGACTGAATTATCAAGTTTTTCCATCTATGATATATTTTATAAAAGAAATGGATAGAAGGGGTTCTTAATAATGGCTAATAATAAATTGGAACTAAATTTTCAAATTTTGTCTGGTTGAGTGTTTTTTCAGAAAGTGTCGGCGATATCAGGTAGGGACAAATAATATTTTCTAATTTAATCGATATTAAAGAAAAAAGTGGTTAAAGTCAATTTTATTACTCAAAGTGGTTGACGGTCCAAAAAAGAAAATTAAAAAGATTCTTTGTAATTCTTTAAGTTTAGATTTAGATTTAAGACAGTTAAAGCTAAATTAGAAATTATGATTTACTTGCTATGCCAATATTTCGTTTCAGTGATCTTCTAGGTCTTAGTTTAATTTTTGAACGTTGTCTCTGTGGTTTAAGTTTGGAAAGTTTGACGTTTTTAAGGGAAAAAGAGAAAGTAATTTTTTTTTTTTTCGATTTTAATTTAATGACAATAAAGTTCGGTTTCTTGTTAAAATAAAAGGGTAGCCTCCTCCCCCACCCACTCTCTAAGGGCTAAGGAGGGTTCATGGAGATTAATTAAAGTAAGAGGCAGGGTCGATATTAGCGAGCAGCTGCCTGGTGTCCAGGTGCTTTTTTAATAAGTTCTCCCTGTCTCTCTGTTGTCGTTATGTCCTACGGGGATAAGAATAAAATATTATCACATGAACAAGCAACAAAAAAAAAAAATAATAAAAATATCTTTTGATCCTTTGTGAATCAGAATTATAGAAATTTTTATTATATTTTACACTCAAAGATCTCATATTTCACAATTCAACATCAGGTTTTCTACTAGAAGGTTCCTTTAACAGAAGGGTCCATTTTCTCACTTTACGATTAATCGCAGTTTTTTGACTACCAGTTTTATTTATTTATTTTTTTTTATATTGGTTACATGAAGTAACAGCATACTTAACGTCACCGAAAATATAATCTTGTTATAATAGTTGTAGATAAAATATTATCATCAGCTTTCTAGAGGTAAAAGGAATGAGGACTTGCTACACCTGACAGTTTCCTACCATCTAAGATATTTTACACTCAAAGACAGATATGCATCATCATGGTCCCCCCACCAAAAAGTTCCTTTTCCCTGACTTCGCAGCAACGCTTTGAGCTAGTGAGCTAGTGAGGAATACCTGCTCAGTACATCTATATTTATAAAAAGGCACATAATATTTAACGGAGCATTGCTGAATCAATGCCTTTTTCGATGCTATTTCTGGAACCTTAGAAATCATGTTACTTTCCTTGAACGGAATAAAGCCTTAAGAATCTCGAGGAAAAGAGAGCAGTGGCGAAAAATCAGACTTGTTCATGAAAAAAAAGTCAGGGAGCATCAAAGGCTTAGCTGACAAACACGGTAAAGAGGGGAAGACCTAAGCTGTCTTCCAAACTAGACGTCGCTAAGCCTACTTACAATAATGCCTTCTTCATTTATATATATTTTTTATTGGAGTCGTTTTAGATCCACGTCGAATACAACCGAGGCTATTTCACTAAGCTAAATGGCGTGATTTATTATTCTGGATTTTTTAAAATCCTGACATGAGCACCAAGAGATCGTACCGAATTATATTTTATTGTTATCCGAAAATCATATTGCTGACTCATATTATATTTAATAGAACGTAAAACAGACTTTTAAAATAGAAAAATGCGAATTTTTGAGCAGCAATTCAAATGTATACATACCAAAACCATCTCTTCTTGGGTGGTCCGGTCCTCTTTTTCGCCTTTGGAGTAGTAGTGGGATATTATTTTTGGCTCCTGCTCCACTGGCATTCTTCATAAATATCTTCACCTTTTGAACCTTTGTTTCAATGCTAAAAAAGATTTTTTTTTTATTCTTTTTTTTTTTTTTTTTTATTCTTTTTATATTGGCAAACACGCTGAATAATTTTATATTTGGTACTTATTTGACCTTAAAAATTACACAATAAGTAGTCAATCTCCATTGGTAAGATTTTTTTTTTTTACTTCATAATCACCCACGTTTCTTTTATTATTCTTATTATTTATTTTTTATGATTACCTATTACACGACCATACAAACAATGATGAAGTCAATATTTTAGTTAATGGGGTCAATGTCTAATCATGTGAACTAGTTATAGTTTTTGAAATGAAATGAAAAATAATTTTACTATCCTGGGAATGTTGTCCCTTTAGAATAAATTAACTATAAATAATAAAGGAATCTAGCCAGTGTGGCCGTATGTGATATTAAATATTTACAGATACAATGTCAAATTGGTAATTTAGGTTGGTTTGTTTTGTCTCTTTTCTTTCTAAGTTCATTTGAATATTTTTTTTTTTTTTTTTATATTTATCCATGGCAGACGAGCAATCTACCACTGATGCAAATGCGTTGGCCACGAGAATTTTTGCAGTAAAGAATTATACATATATTTTTTTATTTTACATTTATCTTTTCACTTGTTTTTGTTTTATTTTCTTTTATTTCCGATTGTTTGTTTGTCAATTCGTTTTGTGTTTTCTTTTTTTCTTTTTTTTTTTATATCTTGTCAGAATATTTGCTTATCACATTATTAAATAGCAAATTTAAGAAAAATGTCATAATTTATGCATATCTAAATAAATAAAAAATTTTTTGTTATCCATACATAAAATTTCCCCACTTACATTTTATAATTAAGGTTAAAAAATTAAGATAAAAATAATGATATTACACTACGTTGCTCACCCATCCTATTTGTTTATAAATTCATAGAACATAAATATTCAATTCTTCTTTTTCCCTTTCTCACTGACTTTCCTTTGGATGTTTCCTATTTCTTCTATTAATTAATACTGCTTAAAAAATTATAGGTACTTAAGAATGGAAAATCGTCCGAAACGAATGAATAATAAAAAGAATATATGAATAAAGTAGGATGCATCTTTACCTAAAATAAAAGATCCATAATAGAATATATATTTAGTTTTCTCAATAAAAACAAAAATTGGTATTATTTCGATAAAGCCCTTTTGGCGCAAACGACGTCGAATGCAGTTATCTATGTGTCCTTAAACTTACCTTCACTCGGAAGGGAGTTAAACAAAGCAACATAAAGTTGGTGTAAAACATTTCTTAGGTCCTATCGGGAACAGTGCAATTAAGCCACAGTTGTTATGGGGGAGGTGCTGGAGACAGGCCAAACTGCATCATAAACTTAAAAGGTTTTATCCTAGGGTTGGGATAGTTTTTCTCTATTCCAGGATAGTTCAGACCCAGCTTCAATTCTAAACAAATATCGGCATTAACTTAATAAAATATTACGGCAGTATACATTCATATTAACTTTGTTAATTTTTACTTTGTAGTATTGTTATATTGTATATTTATTGATAATTAAATTTTAATTTTGTTAATGTTAATGAATATATTGAGTTTATAATTGCAATTAGTAAAACAAGTAATAATTCTCTTTTATATGGGCCGAGTTATATATGGGCGGATCCAGCCAATTGCAACCCCACAGCCCTTCCCCAGGATCTGCTGTTCAGATTTTTTTTTACCTTTATGTTCCTCTCTTAAAACTTAAATTCTTCTTCTTCTGCGTGTTATTTGTTCTTTAACTTTATTCCTTAGTTTTAGTTAAACTCTATCTTTAATATTCTACTGTTCTAAAAAATTCTGAAGGGAGGAACCCTCCACACCCCCACAGAAGTCCTCCTGGATCCGCCATTGTTATAAGAAAAATATGATATCCAGACACAGATGTTTTAAATATATCTAGTATTAAATAAATAAAAATAAATAATATATTTAAAAATAAATAAATAAAATTTAAATTCGAAGCAGATAACAGAGAGTTCGTAGTTTTTGGTAAATCTAAGATGAACAGTAAATGATATTTTATATTATAATAAATGATAACAACTATGTAAATTTTATGGAGGCGGTAGACCCTTGACTTATGCATTAGGTTAGGTCCAAGAGGGACAGACCTAAGTCAATTGTGGCCCGGATAAGCTAATATAAACATTCCCTGATTCTACCAACTCTGCTGTTTACGCTGGGATGTAATGTTGATTTCTAGCTGTAGGTTCGGGCACTAAGTTATCTCGGTTTGCTGCTCCTCTTCCCTAACTTGCTGCCATCTGTTGCCGGTCCACGCCTTTCTCGATGTAATGAACACGGTACAACGCCCACAAACCCGGGTAATTCCGGCAATGATTTTGTATTACAAACAATAGTCCTAATATTGGGCGACGTAGATTTTCTTATTTAAGACCATCTTTCAATAACTGGACTGATAAAGCTCACTAATTCTCAATTAAGATTAGCTTTTGATACGTGGAAAAATAAAAGTCACTAATTCTATCTTAATATGGAATAACTGGATTTGCTACACAATGCTAGAGTTTGCGCACGGAGGCGTAGACCATCTTCAATAAAAAAAAAAAAAAGTCCAGAAACATTAATTTTTTAAATTTGAATAGACATCATCTCCAAGTAAGTCAGTTTGTGTTAAGTTCAATGTTGCACTTAACCTTGGCTAGACATCATCTTTTGAGGTAATACCAAACCCAGATATATATCACTGTTTATTTTTTATTTTTTTATCACAAGAGTGATTATATTTCCGATATTTGGACTTGCGTCCGAGGTGTCTACTTAAAAGAGAGAGGTCAGGTAATGAAGACAGTTGGGATGATGGATAAAAGACCTTAAATATATAAGAACTAAGTCAAGGGAAAAGTTACAAAAAAAATAATTCCTATGGAAATATGATTAAAATTAGCCATGAATAAATATAATAATATTATCAACTATAAATGTAAATATAATAGATAAATTGAAGCTTGGAAATGCATAAGGGTATAAGTGCCTTAGTTTTTTTTTCAAAAATGGTGTGACTTATAACCTCTACGGTGAACTACGTTCAGTGCTTACACCCATGCCATCTTTCGTACGTTCAATGAACTCTTTTCTAAGAACAAAAAATTACTTATACCCATTTCTGAAGAATGACTTTGGCACATATAACAATTTGACAAAAAAAAACTTTTTTTTTTTTTGGCACTTAGACTCTTATGCATTTTCACGTTTCAATTATATTATAATTAAATATACTAGATAAATAATACAACTCATTATACATTTGATGCATCTTCAGGATTAAAACAATTATAAATAGACCATATTAAATCAATTGGAAGCCGATGTGGCTATTAGAAGAAAAGATTAATGCGACGCGCAACAATTTTACAATAATTTGCTATAACATACCATAATCACCATACCAGACCATCACATACCATGCATAGTCAAATGATCACAGACCACATAACGAGTAAGGTTGATGTAGTGTGATAAAATCACAAGTATTCTTTTTTGCTGTTGGCAATGCTTATCGAAGGCGGAATCTTGAGTTTGCTTTTCTATTGAGAATGCCAAATTCCAAAAACAACAGATATGATTAATTTAATTTAATTTATCACATATTTCTATTGTTTAAATACTTTGAAATCCTTGCAAATTTGACCTAAAGTTAGATCGTTGACTCTACAAAGTTTAAATTCCAATGATTAACTTTTCCATGATGGTGTGACTATTTCAATCTCTTTAGATCCTCCAATTCACTCGATTTTATTTCTTAGCGTGCCGACATATTTCCCGCTTACCGATAGATGGAATTTTATTGGCCGAGTTGGGGGTGAGGCTTGAAGCCCTCATTGGAGAAGAAAACCTTTTGTGACACTCGTCCCATCCTTTACTAAGGCCCTACATGTCACTATCAATCTTGCCAACGGTACAACTTTTACAGCCGAGGAACTTTGTACGAGCTTACTCCATTTAGATTTTGTTCGTGTCGCAAAGTCCAAGTTAACATGCCACTCTCTTGTAATCAATGGTAAAATAATCATAGGGATCAATTGTAAACTGATGCTATAAACTTTTCTCTTAAATTTAATAAGGATTTTATTTTAGCATGTAGCTTATTAAAAATAAATACAAATTTTTGTTGTCCTTTTATAAATTTCTTTATGGATTCGTAGTAACAATTATTCAATTCTAAATTAATTACACAATTATCAAGTTTTATTTAATACTTGTATACATTTTTTTGTTTGATCGTTTATTTATTTAACGTCGCTACTATGGCTAATCGGACAATGCTACAGTGGGATCACTAAATTTCACTTATCCATATATAATTAGGATAGGGGTCTTTAACGAATACTTGACATTGCACAGGCTCAGGATCACGATTTTACATTCCCTCCGAATGGCGGCACAATTAAGGATTTATTATTCCTTTTAAAACGTCCTAGGACCATAGTCCTAGGATCCAGCCGGACTGCGAACCCGCGACCTATGGTATAGTAGGTTGTCTTACTAATAACTAGTCAGGTGCCCTCCGTTATCTATCAGTAAGTGCTAATTGTGCAATTTTCAACACAGACATGATTCAATTTATTGTCCTTAGATGATATTTAATAAATGAAATGAAATCAAAATATAACTTTATTCTGGGACTTTTAGTCCCCTAAGAATAACAAAAAGAAAGCATATGGTAGTACATTTGTCTGACTAAAATTAGATCAGTGAGGTGAAATTATACATTATATATAGGATAATAAAAATACAAATAGTGTTTACCCATTGTTCTAAATATTGACCATTTTTACATTTTTGAGGATGATTGATTATCTAGGAGATGGGTGAATAAATGGTATTTAAATGTTGCCAAGGAGGAGTCAGGCAGGGAATTCCAAAGATGGGTTGCACGTACTGTAAAGGATCGCTCAAAGGCGTCTGTTCTACGGGTAGGAACCTACAGGTAGGTGGGATGGGATCTTGTGTTTAATAGGTGGATGGAGGTCGAGGATATAGGTGGTTTTTTTTTTGTTCTGAAGGATTGGAACAGAAAGGAACAAAGGAGATATTGTCGCCTGGATTCAGGAAGAAGAAAACCTTGCTCAGTATACAATTGGGAGACGTGAGAGTGCCTGGAAAGACCGAGAATGAATCTGATAAGGCGGTTCATTAATCTTTTTAATCTCATCTCTAGTTCACCAGACAGCCCTCCGTATACCAGACATCCATAATCAAAGTGAGGAAGGATGAGAGAGGAAACTAGGAGATGGCGGGTGCTTCTGGGGAAACATCTGGGGAATCTAAGGAGCTCTTTTAGGACTGCAATGGATTTTCGAATAATTTGGGATACTTGATGGTTCCAGGAGAGATGATTATCAAAGGTGAGACGGTTTTTTATGGAGTCTTGGAACTGAATAGGAGTGCTATTGATATATAATATTGGATAGTAAGGAAGGGAATTCAGGAAGGGTTTTGAGCCGATAAGGATTGCTTTTAATATAATATTATTTGTATATAAGTAAATATAATTTAATGATAAAAACAAAATATGATGAAAAACAGTAAGAAATGTTTTATTTTCGGACTACTATAAGCTCCTGTACTTTTTTAAATTTTCCTTAAGTTTTTAAAGCGTTTTTTATACAATCTTGCGAAAACCTTTCGTTAGAAAACAACTTTCTTTTATTCAGAGCATCAGGAGTTTTATCACAGTAAAGCACGACCAAACTTGAAAAGAAAAAGTGAAAATGCTCAAAAATAAAAAAACTGTCAAAGATATATTTTTTGAAAACTTGGAAAATGTTAGCGCTCGAAGCTTAAAGAAGAATACGCATGGGAAATAATAATTAAAAAAAAATTATAGGTAAATAATATATCCAAAAACTACATTAATAATTTCAAGATGTAGATTTTTATTTTCACATATATTTACAAATAATAAATAAAAGCAATTTTTCTGCTAACGGTAGAGTGCATGAAATTCCTCAAAAAATGCATATTAAAAAAACGATTATTCGATTTTAAAATTATCATAGAACGTGGCAAACAAAACAAGCAATTTTGTATTCATTGCTAGGTTTCGAATAAAAATCGTAAAGCAAATGGAACAGATCAAATAGCACGATTGGATATGTTATCATTATTAGTAACTTCCACAATAATATTATGGGTCTATAACTTATAATAGGATTGCCCAAGTTGCTTTATTGAACCATATTGTTTCCAAGTATGATGAGCGAATCAGATAGTTGTATCCCCATTTCCATGCTTAATGCCTCCTCACCGATAATCTCCTCGATATATCTTTCCAATCATCATAGTAATACAGGATATGGTATTAAACCTTGAACAAAGTTTTATTTGCACAAGTAACAAACGTATTAATTTTGAATATCATTATTTTTTAAAAAGAGGACAGGCTGACGTAATTAATAAATTAATGATGTTAAATCATTCGATCAGCTATACGCTTTAAATTTTTATAGTCCTGAAACACCCATAGAGAAATCCTTTGGTAGAGAATGGTAAAAACTTAATTCACAGGTTAAACCCACGCGTAACTTTCGTGGGTTTATAGGTTTTTAGATTGCAACGTTTGCTGTATACTTTACAATCACAATGTCTTTCACAGAACTTTTAGGTTACTGCAATAACTATCTACGTAGTGAAAACAGTGTTATTTCTTATTTTGTTATTTTCAGGGTATCCAAGAATGCGGAAATAGGATAAACCAAAAACGGACACCAGAACAGATAGAAACTTTCAAAGTTTCATCGAAATCGACGATAGACACATAGTTCACTCCTCTTGTTAGAGACTAATGGTTTTAAGATCAAGGTCCTACAATCCTCTTACCTTTTTCCTTTGTAATTCAAATTATTTATAAGATGTTTTAAAGCCCGAATAATATATAAATTATAAAATATTTATTGAAAGTAGTACGTTGGTTTTAATTTTATTAGGTATATATCTGCGACTACCTGATTATGTTTTCCAAGGAAGTGACCGAGTGACCTATGGTACAATGGACAGTAATGACGGCAAATGTCCGTATTACCTAAAACTGAAACCAACAATTTTGGGGCATGACTATAGAGAAAGAAGGAGAAATGCGAATCGTTCATATTAATTTTCATAATGTTAAAGGGTAATTATTATGTTTAAAACGATTAATCGAGGGAATAAATTATTTCTTCCTGAGAGTAGGACCATTGACGGGTCGAAACCAAGCATTGATGGTTATGCAATAAGTGAAGATATTGTAAGTTATCAGCACAAGAATTCCAACCGCTTTATTGCTACTGAATCTGAAGCAATATCCACGACTTTAGAGGGTCCGCACACGGAATATTAGTTTACCCAATAGCAACATTTACAGCAAGTTTTGAACCTGCGGGCTGCTTGAATACTGGATTGTTGAGGAGCTTTTCGAGTAATCGGATTCTACAAGAAAAGTCATAGATTAACATTTAACTCGATCCCTTAAACATATTAAGTTTAAAAACTTCAATGAATGCTTTCAATCATGACGAAATATGAAATTTGCAAGTATTGGCTGAAAAACGAGTGTCGTTCATAATAATTCATCATAACAAAACTCTTTTCACAATAATAAATATTGTATCGAAATGAAACATTGTTTTTATATATCGGCTTGACTGTCTGTTTCATAGGTTTGGTTCCTTTCAACTTTCTTTTCCTACTGATGTCCTCATCAGCCTGAAATTCCTGTAACCCTTAGATCCTCAGCTGCCGTGTCTTCCACCTTCCATTTCAGAAGTTCTGACTCCATCTGGGGTTTCCTTTTATAATGCCTGGGCTGTTCGTCCATTATCCATTCTAATTACATGCCTTAATCATTTAATGCCCCAATTTAAAGTATATAAAGCTCCAAGTAAAGGAAAGTTCGGAGATAATCGTATACGTCGTAGATCATTACAGAAATTTCACCGTTAAGCCATCTGAACATACAGTCTTAAATTAAACCTGAAATGAGCGCGGGTTGTAAAACGGTCCTCGGGAGGTCCTCTCAATTCTTTACTTTAGTCTCTGATCTGACAAAAAATTGATGAACGAAGAAGAAGTGGATGTTTTTCTATATTATATAAGTGATAAAATCACTTATAAAAAAAAAAAAAAAAAAAAAAAAAAAATAAAAAAAAAAAAAAAAAGTGTTAAAATCACATTTATAATCAGTTAGCAAGAATTTGTTGATTCAGTTCGAGGACCAAGAAGCTTTTTAAAGCTTCCTTAAACTTTCTTTATAATGCAAGGGGTTCATTGCTTAACTCTTTTTGTAATGACTTCAAAATTGAAGAAATTTTATTTTAAGATGTATTTATTTTGAGATTAAAACCTAAAAATCAATAGTAGGTCAACTGTTCTAGGACCCTCCCCTTTATTAAAAATTAAAACGTCCTGTTGGACAAGGAACAGTATGATATAAAACTGAACAGTCTCCTACTTTGCATATAAAAGAGAAGTGGATGCATTAAAGTTTCAACTCTCTTAGTTTCAACTATCAACTATTTCATTATTTCAAAGGAAGAATGACTCAATCCTATCTCCTCCAGTAATTGTGCAGATAGAGGATCCGACCGAACGAGGAAACTCTCTGCCAGTCCTTATCAAAAGCTCGAAGACGGAAATCAAGGCAGACCTGTTACAAAATGGTCACGCCGCTGGAGGGGCAGGGCTATTAAATACCTGCTTTGCTGAATCATTACCGTTGTAAAATGGGCTACATCTGAGGGGGGGGGGGTTGGAGATGCGTTGTAAAAGTTTACAACGGTTCTTATCCTGAATGGGCGAGGGGTCATTACAGGTGGGGTAATTGTCCTCTGTATAGGAGATCCCCAACTTGCCCTCACCTTATCCTTTAATTTTCACAGTGCCGTTTTGTCTGATGGCATATCTAATTTAATGGTGGTTTTATAGCTCCACTTTACAGGTTTAATCTTATTCACTTTATTTGCATGTAGCTTCCGATAATCTTCATGTAACTATAAAATGAAGGCTATAAATTTTTTATTTTAATCGAAGGGTTTTAGTCATAATTCATAAACGAAAGTAGAGTGTACAGAAAGTCCAACTCTTTTTTCTTCTATATTTTCCAAAAATAGTAATATATTTTCCTAAAATTTTAATCATAAGCCTATTCATCAATTCCAAGTCATGTTTTGTCTATGCCAACTGAAATGAGTTGTTACTAAATAATTGAACTTTACTGCTCAAAGATTTAAATCCTAAAAATATGCTTGACTAGATTTTTAAGCAAACATTAATTGTGGGTTCTTGTGGAGCTTTATATGAGAAAAAATTACTCAATTTCGTTATATTTATAAGAAGACAAATATCATATAGGTTGTTATGATAGGTAGAATTTGGCGTATTGTCGATTCGGGGTTAGTTTGCTAAAGACGGAAGTTTAAGTAAAATATAGATGATGAGCTGACGGAGCACCATTCGATGTCATAACACACCTTGAACATTACCTTGACCATGCTCCATAGTGCCATGACATCACAGTTATAAGAACGAAGATATGAAAAAAACAAAAATGAATTGCAGATATTCAGAGACCCTGTTAGCAGAGTGGCCAGTTGGTTGGAAGCGATGAAAGATTCCTTCCTTTGTGGTTTGAAGTTCAGTCCGCCGCAGTGCAGGATATCTAATTGTTGCACCAGAAATAGCTTAATGGGGGGGGGGTGAAATGATGGTAGATATTTTGGTAAAGTAAAGTAGCTAGAAAATAGGCCAATAAAGTTAAAATTGCGGCTAATATTCGTTCCAAATTTTCCCTGGAGAACCTTACGTTCATTTTTTAAGGCAGGATTAATCCAAGAGGTAGTATGACATCATTTTAAAAAATAATGCCGATGGCATATATCACTAGACATGTATCATGTTTTCAAAACTTTTCGGTAATTAAAGAAGGATAGAAAAACACATGAAGTAAATGGCTGAATAGATATTATGAGTAAAACGTCTAGATACTTTTTTTTCGGTTGATAGGAGCTTGATATGAAAATCGTAGCCATAAATTGCTGTCACTCGTTTCCAGCTTTCGACTTGCTATGATTTGCAGGAATTGATGCTGGCCGGCATAAATGATCCAATCTATCTCTATAAAGCTTTACATTGTCCTTTTTACCAGCAACGATAAATTGTGCCACTGCGATCATTAAGATAAATTGCTATTATTTATTGTAACTTATAAACCCTTATTTTACTTTAGGTAATCATGAACATAAACAATTTTTTACTTTCACTTACCTATATATGAAATATATAGTAAGTGGAAGTATTGCGATCGTGAAAAATTTCGACTTCCGGTTTTCAACGGAAATACACGTTTTGGGGTCCCCTGAGTCGAAATGACCAAGTCCCGCGAAATGGTCTGTGTGTGTGTGTGTGTGTGTGTGTGTGTGTCTGTGTGTGTGTGTGTGTGTGAACAGGCTAGCTCAAAAACTATAAACCGTGCGATCATGAAATTGGGTATTAAGGGTAGGGATATGCCCGCGATGTGACAGCGTAAATTTCATCAAAATTACTTAAAAGGAGGGGGTACTTTACTTAATAACTTTTTAGGTTTTTTTCGATTTTCTCAAAAACGGCTCTAACGATTTTGATTAAACTGAGTATTTGATGTACAAATATGCCCGAGATGTGACTGTAAAAATGTCATCAAAATTGATTAACCGGAGGGGGGACTTTACTTAATAAATTTTGTAGAATTTTCACGTGTTTTTTTTTATTTACTCTAAATCGGCTTTAACGATTTTGATCAAACTGGGTATTTAATGTATGTATATGCCAGAGATGTTACTGTAAAAATTTCATCAAAATTGATTAACCAGAGGGGGGACTTTACTTAATAAATTTTGTATCATTTTCACGTGTTTTTTTTATTTACTCAAAAACGGCTTTAAAGATTTTGATCAAACTGGGTATTTGATGTATGTATATGCCCGAGATATGAATGTTAAAATTTCATCAAAATTGATTAACAGGAGGGGGGACTTTACTTAATAAATTTTGTATCATTTTCACGTGTTTTTTTTATTTACTCAAAAACGGCTTTAAAGATTTTGATCAAACTGGGTATTTGATGTATGTATATGCCAGAGATATGACTGTTAAAATTTCATCAAAATTGATTAACCGGAGGGGGGACTTTACTTAATAAATTTTGTATCATTTTTACGTGTTTTTTTTATTTACTCAAAAACGGCTTTAAAGATTTTGATCAAACTGGGTATTTGATGTATGTATATGCCCGAGATATGACTGTTAAAATTTCATCAAAATTGATTAACCGGAGGGGGGACTTTACTTAATAAATTTTGTATCATTTTTACGTGTTTTTTTTATTTACTCAAAAACGGCTTTAAAGATTTTGATCAAACTGGGTATTTGATGTATGTATATGCCCGAGATATTACTGTAAAAATTTCATTAAAATTGATTAACCGGAGGGGGGACTTTATTTAATAAATTTCGTATCATTTTCACGTGTTTTTTTTATTTACTCAAAAACGGCTTTAACGATTAACAAAAATAAGATATGAATGTAGAAAAATGTGTGAATTAGGGAAATGATATTTAGCAAAACACGTCAATTTCTATTCTAAGTAAGTTGGTAAGTGAAAGTTGTGTGTTGCGCGCACGCACCAGATTTTTAAAATACAATTAAGTAAATAGATTTTTATTGTGGTTATCTTTTTCAAAGATGTTTTATATTCAAATTAAATAGTTCTTAGTTTAAACTCTTTGCTTATCCTTTGCATACTGTTTATAGATAGATAGATAGATAAACATGTTTATTTGAACGAACAATATACAAACATATGTAAACAAACATGATTACAGCATGGGTCATCGCCCGTCTGCTGGTGAGGCGGCCAACAGAAATATTAATTATAATATAGAATAATATATGTATATAATTCAAAATATATAAATAAAAGAAAGCAGTAATCTTAGCTATAGGGTCTCAACAGATTACAAATAATAATACAACTGACTGAGCAGTCACAATAATAAATAACAATGCTGATAACTGAAACTTATCTATTATTCCCTAAGTATCTCACCCTAAACTCTCTTAAAATTGGGCATACACCTACATAATGGTAGCAGTCTTCGACCAATCTCAAATTACATAATATACACATTAGTTGTTCTTCTGCTCTATCGATCGCATAATTTAAACCCAGCATCTCCCCTCTAGCTCTCATAAGTAATCCCATATAGTGCAGTTTTTTCCCGTCTGAGATATAGTGGCAATTCTTAATATCTTGGTTTAAATTCTTGTAAATTAGATAAAATTTTGAGTTTAATGCTTTATTTTTATATATGTTTACATAATGGCTATTTAAATTTTCAAGGTATTCCTTTATTGGAATAGTTTAAGTCTGCGCTATTATAATCAATGCTGTTCAACGTTCGGATATTTTCATTGTGCCAGAATATATTTTTGGATATTACATATTCGGCAAGAATTTTCGGGTAACGTCCATTTTCGAGGGTTTTTAATTTGCTTATATACTGTAAGTGTAATTTTAATGTGTGATTGAAAAGAGGTAGTTTATTGGTCTCTAGATATAACATGTAATCCGGGTAGTTTTTCGGAAGACTGAAAATTTTTTTCAGGAATAATTTTTGCAGTTTTTCAATACTGTGATAGGGATTATAACCCCATGTATGGCATGCGTAGCTTATAATGGCTTTAGCTACCGAGTTAAAAATCTTATATTTAGTTGTGAGTGGTACCTCATTATTTTTTATGACTTTATTCCAATTTGAAAATAAAGCAAATTTGGCTGCCGTCAGTTTTTCTACAAAATGTTCAAATGATTATTGTGGCGTTACTGTTACTCCTAGATATTTGTACTTTTTTACTATTACTATTTTCCGGTCACCAAACGTCCATCTATCTTTTATAGAGAGTTTTCCACCTTTTCGAAATACCATAATCTTCGTTTTATCGTTATTGAGCCTTAAATTCCAATTATCAGTATAACTGTAACCTATTTATCATATATTGTAAAATTGAGCGATTATTTGCAATAAGTGCTAAGTCATCCGCGAACATTAAACAGTTTATTTTGGGAGCAGCTACTATGACACCCCCACCAATGAATTCCGGCAGATCGTTTATAAACAGACTGAAAAGTAGCGGGGACAAGAGGCAACCTTGCCTCAAGCCTGACTTGGTCTCAAAACTCTCCGTCCTCCCTTCGTCCACACACATGTAGTTGTGTTTATATATAAAGATTCTATTGTTCTAACGATTTTCGTTGATACTCCCATTGTACAAAATTTATGAAATATATCACTTCTTGCCGGAGAATCAAAGGCCGAAGAAAAATCAACAAAAAGACAATATAATTTACCCCTCTTTTTTTCCAGATTGATTTTTACAATATTCAGGAGATTGAATATATTATCTACAGTACTGTATCCATTCCTAAAACCCGCTTGGTGTTCAGTGAGAATGTTATTATCGTTCACCGAATCTTAACAGTAATAGTCCACTGTATAGCTTTGATTTTGTCAAAAATGTAATGCCCCGACAATTTTTCACTTCATTAATTTGCTCCTTTTTTATAAAGCGGAAAAATAATAGATTCTTTCCAAGATAATGGTATGATTCCTGTATTAAATATTTCATTGAAAAATTCCAATAGTCTAATATGAAATTCTGGAGGACTATTTTTATAGAACTCATATGGCACGCTGTCTAAGCCCGGCGCTTTACCTGTTTTAGCTTTATTTAATACGTATTCTAGTTCATTTAGGACAAAATCTGTGTCAGAAGATTCTATTTCTATCAACATTTGTGCATATAAAGTTATTTTTACATTTTCATTTGGATTTAGTAGTTTTTCAAAACGTGATAACCATTCAACGGGTTTTATTGCCTCACTGGCGATAAATTTACTACAGTTTTTTCAACTGATTAGCTAATTTCCAGAAATCTTTAGCATTATTTGCTTCCTGAAACTTATAACCAATATCTACATTATATTCCGTTTTTTTTTCGCTTACAAATATATTTTTAAATTGTTCTAGTTCTGCAATATTTTTCTTTATCCGTACGACTATTAGTTTGCCTGAAAATATTTAATTGTACGAAAACTTTGTTGCGCTCGCGGCGGCATTCAGAATCAAACCATCGATTTTTTACTATCGGTTGTTAGGTTAGCTTTTTATTTGCCCATGCACATTCCCTTAACATTTGAACTATAAATTCCCCTTTATCCAAGTTACTCATGTTGGCGTCGTCATAAACTCTCAATTTTTGTTTTATTTTATGACTAAAATTTCTGTCATCATTTCTCGACCAATTCAATTTCGGTAACAACGGGAGGGCATCCGATGCCGAGTGTTGCTTATTAGGAAGGCTTAGGCACACTTACAGAAATGGAACATATATCATTAGCGGAACATCCCTGGCCCCCTAAATATGTAAAATTACCGGTGATATCCCCCTCAGTTCTCCCTTTAAGGATTATCATATTATTATTGTCACAAAGTTCGAGAAAATCTTTACCCCTTTTATCTATTTTCAAATCCTTTGAACTTCTTGAGGGATATATTTTGCAATATTTTATCTCATCCGGTATTACTTGGTAATAGGCTATTCTTACATTTATGTCGCCTATCAGCACTATATTGCATGTGGAATACTTGTTAATAAATCGAGACAATTTGTCAAAGTCAGTTTCCCAATTATTGGCATTTAAATAAGTAGGGACGATATAAAAAGATAGTTTATTAGATTTGAACCTGATTACATTTAAATCGTCTATTTTCATAAATGAGAAATATTTATCAAATAATCCGTTAGACCTAGTGCCACACACACTGCCTCCCTTTGCCCTACCGTATTTATATTCTTTCCTAGCCCCGATCCAACATTGTTTATAATTATTAAACCAATTTTCACAATAATTAAAATCACTATCCGAAAAGTTTCATATAAACAGAAAATATCAAATTCTTTAATAGTGTTTAGAAAGTTTATTAAATCTATTTTATTTTTTAGTCCTGCTACATTATAACTCAATATTTTTACATAGCTATTACCTATACTGTGTTTCCCAATTTCCCGACTTCTGGCATTTTGACTCCTGGGCACTATTGCATTTTTATTAGTTAGATTTTGTTCTGGGACGAAAAGAAAACTCTTGTAGCTTCACCTGGATATCTTCTTGTTTTCTTTTCCTCCGAATAGATGCAGAGTCCATATCCAATTTTTCTGGTTCGTTGGTCAAAGATTCAGCCTCTTCTAAAGTATAAGTATTACCTCTAAATTTTATATGATTTCTTACGTATTCTGCATTCTGGTCCACTTCCCTCAGCTGGTTTATACATTTATAAATTCTTCTGCCTCGTTCTCTGTCTTCTTTTAGTCTATCGTGACTAATCCGAATATTTTTGTTTTGAAAGCAGTCCCTATTTTTTATTACTTCAGGGACATTTTCCAAATTAGACTCCTCAGGCTTTGGTATATTATGAAAAATTATATTATTTTGTCTTATTTGGCGTTTCGGAGAGATAACTTCTGCTTCCAAGACTTCATTTTTTCGCTCTAATTCCTCATTTTTCTTTTTAACGTAGTTTAACTCTTGTAGCATGTTTTCCATAATTATTGCATTTTTTTCGGCTGTTTCTTTGGCTTTCATCGTCTTTTCTTTGTTTGATTTTATTTCGTTAATTATATCCTCATTTGTGATGACCATTTTTGATTGAAGAATGTGGAATGTTTTTATAAAAACGTTAATAAACTATTTTAAACACTCAGAGTTCGTGTACATTTTACTTTTTCCCAGAACTAAAGAAAATAAATCACTTTAACAAAGTAATATTAGCACTTTTATAACGATTAATTACAGAATGATCAGCACACCACTAGCTCTAATGGCCGACTCCGCATACTGTTTACATTATCGCTGGTTCGCTGGTTTATTAGAGAATGTTAAATTAAATGTTTCAATACGTTTGAAAAAGAAATTTAATAGCATAATTATATAATCTGAAAAGCATGAGTTACTATCCGAGAAACACGTTCAAAATTTGCACCAAAGGTTTTTATATAAAAAAGTAGGACAAAAAAAAAATCGGCCGGGATGTAACATCAATATTGGGACACGTGGGAAGGGTTCTTTCCTCGAGATTATAAAAACAAACGCTCTACAGTAACCTAGGAGGATCAAGAAGGATAGGAAAACCTCCTGAAAAAATATGCTGGAATAACTTGGACGTATACCTACACCTTCTCAAAATCAAACAATGGAGCACCAACGCCATAAATAAAGGCTCTGGTTCTATGCGGATCGTAACATATCAATCAGGGAGTGAGTTACTAAAATATTACTCAAATAAAGAAATGATAAGGCTGAATAATTACCTAAGATTTTCGGGCCCGGAAAAATTTGTTCTGAATCATTCAGTTTGAATTGAGGGATAATATAGAGATCCATTTTCGGATCTTCGATAATTCAGGAAAATGAAGACAATCTGACTCGAAAATTCTCTTATGTTTTAGTAGCCCACCGTAAAGAATGTGGGCAGGAATTTTATAACCTTCAAATTTAACAGTAAAAAAAAGTGCCTATTTATTTTAATTTCGAATTATTTTTTAAAGGTTGTATGAAGTTTCAAAATCGTTTTTATTTTAATTTTGTATCTAAACTCTTCGTTGATTTTTTAACGAGTTAAAGCCATGTAAGTAGGGTAATGGAAATAGGGTGAATGTCGTGACTTATGACCTGGGAGATCTGTAAATCATATAACTATCAATATCATGCACTCACTCCATCGATGATGAGAGCTGATGAAACGCGCAGTTGGCCTGTGTTTTTTTTAGGTGGTACTGTTTTGATGATCGGGGTCTATAGCAATTAAAGGTGCTAGTAGATAACCAAACTAATAAGACATTAAAAAAGACATGTTATTATATAATATAATTTGCGGGGAGTTCATGAGAGATAATTATTATTTTTTAAATTGACAAGGACAGGAGTTACCAAATTTAGGGTCGCGCCTGAAAAAAATTCTCTCTTAGTTGAAACTCTACTAAACAATTTATTAAACTTTTTTTTTAATTAACCACGATGTTCAGGAAATTAAAAGAATGTTTTAAATGTAATAATTGTTTTATTAGTCTATATTCACATAAAAATAGATCACCTTTTTTTTAGTAAAAAATTAAAATCTACCTTAGAGCAGCCTAAGTTTTATTCAATGAGAGAGGCAATTTGGTGATTTTTTTTTCAAAGTTGATAACACTAATATTTATCCCATAAGTTATTCCGTGCGAATAATTCGCTTACGATATTAATCAATGACCTTCTAGCCTTAATTTGAGACTAATTAAATACAGTATAGTATAAAGAAGTCGCTATGTAACCACAAATACATTAAAAGAATGTAACTTCATAGGTAAGAGTCCTATTTTCATTTTTAAGGTAATACGGTGATTTTTCACTTTTGCCCTTACGTAATCGACAAAACATCCGTAGTATTTGAGTTATGCGCAAATACAGTAAATATTCTTATATTTTATCATAGCTCATCTCCTGGCATTTTCAATCTAGCAGGGATTTGACTATTTTTCCCACCTGGAGGGAAAAGTAATCATTAAATGATACTTAAACTATCTAATATACCAATTGTCAAAAAATGTATGATGTACTCACAAAAAAAAAAACTTTTTTTGAGAAGTAATATAAAGAAGATATTTATCTAAGACTTTCATTAACGTTAGATAAATTAATACGAAAGTTCGATACCTGTTCAGGTACTTAAACCCCCATCGAAGATCACATGAGATGTCAGAGAAAAATGAGTATTATGGTAGCATTTTAAACAAGAGGTGCTCAAGACAGGGAGTTGTGAGGCCAAGAACTCATTACGAAGTCAATCTAGGCTCAAGCCGAAGGTGTCCTGCTCTTGGCAAGAAGTTGAAGTGGTCCGATCAGGAAAGGATCACTTAGATTAAAACGACGGGGGGGAGAGGAGGTTAAAATGACCTTGCTATAAAACTTTATTTTGCAACATGCTTATTATATTTTACGAAATATTGAAGACGAAGGTTTCTTTTATGCATGCTGCGATAATGTAATAAAGATATTGTTGCTTTTGAAAAAGAAAGAGAAGGCAGATTCATTAACCCAGTTGAGGAACATTATCCAGAAGCAACAGTATAAGGAGGTTGGTAGGATTTAATTCAAGAAAGTTCCTGATCCTGAATACAAATAGACATCATAAATAGTTATGAGCGCATTTGCTTTAATTATCTTTTGATTTTCTTTTTATGAATGAAAAACGGGTACATCCGTACTAAATAAAATACGGTAGTATAAATCTCCTCGGTATATACGGTACAGACCTCCTCTTGAGTCTTCTGTGCTTCAGTTGCGCACTTTACTGGTTAAAAAGTAACTGTTATTAATCGCATCTGATTATACAAATGAAAAATAGCTGAAAGTGTAAATATATATGGTTGAAATGGGCAAGATTCAAACTTATAGTTCTTCATTCAAAACTTCTTTAGGTTCTTTGACGGTGGCAGGAAAGCAAAATTTTACGCCAAAACGAACTTACTGCTTCGGTTAAAGGACTGTTTTTTTCAATGTCCAGGATTTGTCGAGTTTCTCCTGATAATTATTTGGATGGTCTATTAAAGCCGATAAATCAGCTGTGCTTCCCGGGTATATCTTGAGTTAGATGTCTCCGCGAGCAAGGAGTTCAAAAATAAAAAAAAACCAAAATAGGTTTTGGGACATGTCGGTTGTCTCACACGACTGATTCAAATGTGGAGATGTAATTTTATAATTTTTGTAATAAATATATTGCTTTAATAATCTATACATTTGTCTTATATTATATAACACTATTCATTAGCGATCACTGTAGTGATAAAAAAGTTTTCATAAATAATTAATAAAAAAAAACTTTTAAACCAAATGGATTTTGTACAATCATAGAAAAAAATTAATGTAATGGAGTATCGAGAATCGGAATTCTCACCTAAATTCGTTCTGTCAACAAAAAATCATTAATACAGGTTTTTATCAAAGTTTTTGAATCAGACGAAAAAAAAATATATTTTTGTAATTTAAAAAATATTACTAAAAAAATTATTAGGATTTTTATTAGTAAAATTTTTATCCAACAATATTTTTATTGCTATTTTATATATGTTTTTATTTATAAAAACGCTCAGGATATGATTTTTTTCTTTTATGATCAAAAATAAAAATCATCCTGGATTAGAAAAACCATTTGAAGAATTCCAAATACAAACTTTGATCGAAATTTTATTTTCTTAATGATAGCTTTCAAAACCTGAAGTAAACTGTTACTCCAGCACAGTCACTGAAAAGTATATAAATTGTTATTACCAATTGTTTGAGTTACATAGACAGCCTTGATATAGTATGAACGATATGTCTTTGGGAGAAAGAGGAATACGCAAGGGAATACTGGAAGATATTTATTTATATTAATAATCAATCAATAAATATCATTAGTTATTAATTTACGTCGATGAATAAACGTGGTATTCTACAGATAATCTTCTATAGACTGTAATGTTCCAGACGGGCTTTTTTTCTATTGCCCCAGTCGCTCGCAACATTATTTATCATGATGCCATTCAAAATATGGCATAATTTTGTAAAAAGATATCAGCCCCCCCCCCCACGAAAAAATATATATTAATTGAGGAATTGATGCAGGCCGATGAGGGAATATGCAACTGAAGTGGAAGAGATAGAGCCACATTCAATCAAGACCAGTTTGTTGTCGGGAGGGTAATTATTCTCTATTGAAATATTTCGCGCTTGTTAGTCATTCTATTCGGGAAATCATCAGATAAAAAATATAATTAATAAAAAACTAAATAGATAGGAAGATAAGAAGGGTCTTTTTTACTTTGGGTACACCAGTTATTTTTTGTTGTTGTTTAAATTTTAATCAATAAGTATATATTATTAAGCAAAGTGTTACATGAGCGAGCCGCAAAAATTCTCGAAAACGAGTCTAGACACGATCAAGAAAGTTATATGATTTCGCAGCCCTATATCCCTCAACTAAGAATAAGGTTCCTGTTTTTATCCGAAGGGGTCGAATTTTCTCCGTTAATGAATGAAAAATATAGTTCGAGATCCAGACTAACAGACAATTACGGTTCATTTAAGTTTTTCGTTCATTCATTTGGTTTGGAATGGTTATTTTTAGCTGTTCTTTTTAAATTACACGAAATACCGTTCAAATAATTAGTTTTATTTTGAACTAAAAAAAAAAAAAGTCATTTTATTTTACATCTCTGCAATGAATTAAAAATAAAAATAAAAAAACCAACTAGATCCCTACACAACAAAGTGAAACAAAGCAAAGTACTAAATTGTACTTCCCAATAAATCAAAGGTTTTTCACGAATTGTTTCTTTTGCCTCCCGATGGTTTTTCAACTTTTAGGAAAACCTTTTAATTTAGTAAACATTGAATTCATGCAAATGAACTTGAAGTTTACTGAGGAATTGCTTGAATAATTGAATCCGATTTATTAAAAAAAGTGGAATGGAATTTCCTTACTAGAAAATTTTATTATATGGGACTAGGTTCTTTAAATCCTAACTCTAGGAATCAAGTGTACATTTAAATTAATTTCAATGAAAATAAGCCCGAAAAAATCAGATTTTTTCACTGGAAAGCTATAAAAAATGCAGAAAGTGGAAGAAAAAATAAAACAATCGCAGATGGATCTAAACATGAGAACGAAAGCATTCAGATGTTGTTTGTTATAAAACATATTCCAAGAGATTTTATTTATGAGAAAAACCGGTTCTTGAATGGATCACTAAAATTTCCAAAAATTATTTCTTACTTACCCTAACCAGGAAGCTCTTGAACCAGGAAGGAGCACATGCTTTTATACCATAGAAACATATATCACCTCCTGGAAAATATTTCTTTTAGCCAAGAGTGTAGTATATTTCATGTGGTATATGACCTTTAAATTTTTGTTATGACCTTTGGTAATGATGTTGACATCGCTGAGGGGAATAGAAGAAGTGGTGTGCACAGATCTCCTTTTTATTGGGTCAATAGAAGCTTAGACTAATGCAGACCTTTTAGGCAAAATGACAGTGACCTCTTCAAACAAAAGGTTTCCCGCCTAGGTCGTTGCTCTATAAAGTAAAGTAAGGTTTCATCATCATTATCTAAACCCAAAAACACTTAGCGATTTATTATACTCATTGTTGACTTAAAAAATATTTCTTCAATATTCAAGGTTCTTCATTTAGTGCCTTGATTTTTTTTCAATTATTTTCTTATTTTATAAATATGACTCATGAAAATGAATTTTGTATGTTTTTTCTATAATGATATAATGTAAAATTATCCATAAAAAAATTATAGTATTCTGGCTAATCCATTAAAAAAAATATTCTTTCATAAAACTGACGCATTTGCTATACTTGAATAAAATAACATGGAAACCAAACGAAAGCAAAAATCAGGTATGGTCCAAAGTGGGGGGGAGGGAGGATAGTGAGGTTAGTTTCAGAATTTCGAAAAAAACAAATGAAAGATTAGTGGAATAAATTTGCCAATCTAATTCTTATAAATTTACTGTGATAGTAGTATTTATGTATAAGAATCAAATTAGGTCTTGTTTTGTTTCCGACAAACTATTCGAATTTCTGAAACTAGCAAACCTGTATAATAGAATATAACAATTGATTGTAGGCGATGAGGGCCCAAGTGGTTGGTGCCTACAAAATTTGATCTATAAAAAACACTTATTTCTTTTATTATTAAATAAAAGTTTTTACTTGAGACAATTCGGCAATGCAAGTATAATACTCCAAGTCGACTGATTTTATAATTCTCTATGCACTTGTTGAAAATTTCATTTAGTTACCACGAAACCAATAAATTCCCTTAAATGAACAGAACGGCTTTAATTATGAACAATGATCTGTCATCTGCGTACGTACGTGTTTTATGAATTGACTGAATATTTTTCTTTTTTTCTCCTCTATATGTTTACTTAGTTTTTATCAAATCTCATATTTAGCCATTGTCAGGCGTAACGAGAGACAGTTAATTTCTCCATTTAAACAAAAACAAAGGTACTTTATAGGAAACAAAAAACAAATAAACAAAAAAGACCTCTACTCCATTTGAGCCCCCTCAGAACATTTTAATAATGATAAAGCTTACCTGATATTAAAGAACACCTAATTTTCATTAAACATGAGGAATTTGATGAAAATTGTTAAAGCCGTTTTTGAGATAATCGAAAAAAAGGTAAAAAATGATACAACATTTATTAAGTAAAGTCCCCCCTCCGGTAAACCAATTTTGATGAAATGTTTACAGTCATATCTCGGGCACATGCATACATCAAATACCCAGTTTGATCAAAATCGTTGAAGCCAATTTTGAGTAAATAAAAAAAACCCGTGAAAATAATACAAAATTTAATAAGTAAAGTCCCCCCTCCGGTTAATCAATTTTGATGATATTTTTACAGTCATATTTTGGGCATATAAATACATCAAATACTCAGTTTAATCAAAATCGTTAGAACCGTTTTTGAGAAAATCGAAAAAAAAGTAAAAAGTTATTAAATAAAGTAAAATAAGTTATGAAATTTTTGCTGTCACATCGCGGGCATATACCTACCATACAATAAATACCCAATTTCAGATTAGCACGGTTTATAGTTTTTGAGCTAGTCTGTTCACACACACACACACACAGACCATTTCGCAGGCCAGGAAGTATTTGATGTATTAATATGCCTGAGATATGACCGTAAAAATTTCATCAAAATTGATCAACCGGAGGGGGGACTTTACTTAATAAATTTTGTATTATTTTCACGTGTTTTTCTTATTTACTCAAAAAAGGCTTTCACGATTTTGATCAAACTGGGTATTTGATGTATGTACATGCCAAAGATGTGATAGCCAACATTTCATCAATATTGATCAACCGGAGGGTGCACTTTATTTCAGCACTTTTTTTCCAAATTTCCGATTATCTCAAAAACGGCTTTAACGATTTTCATTATATTCGTCAATTAGCTATTATTTAATATCAGGTAAGCGTTATCGTTAAAAAGGTTCTTACGGGATTATAGAGCAAATGAAAACAAAAATAAGAAATGAATGTGGAAAAATGTGTAACATTGAGAAGTGGCATTAACAAAACGCATTGATTTCTTATCTAAGTAAGTTGGTAAGTGAAAGTTGTGTGTTGCGCGCACGCACCAGATTTTTTTTTCAGTATTTATTATAAACATATAATACAGAGGAATCTAATTTGTTTTTTCCCTTTTAAATGTTCTTATTATCAATGAGGGATAGTTCAGTTTATCAGTAAAATCATATTCTTATAGTCAAAAAGATTAATTATTATCAATTAATAAGAAAGGAAAGCGTTTTATTCGAAATAAATTCAGAAAAACAAGTTAAAAAAATAGATATTCCCATAAAATATGGTTATAAATGTAAAATAAGCGACTAAATATTGAAATACCAATTAACAGTTTATTTAATTTTAATAGCTTAATAGAGTGATAAAAATAAATAAGCTAAGGTAATTATTTTATCGATCATGAAAAATATAAGTTTAAAAAAAAAAAGATATATGGTAGCTTTTCAATGGGGTTATTGATTACTCCTAGTAGTCATATATTAAAATACCTTCCTCGAATAACGTGACAAAGAACTATTACTCAAAGGTAAAAGATTAATTAATTGTCTGGAGGGGCAAGAATCACTTAATTTAATGTTGTTTTCCACTTTTCTTTCTTTCTCTCTTTTTTATCCGAGATGAAAATTCTTTATCCAAACTGAGACTATATTGACACAGACCTTTACAATCTAAATTGGATAGCTTTTACTGTTGGAATATTTGTGTCTGCCCATGTCAGTTCTTGATCAATCAATTTCGAATAAGTTACAAGTGAGTCATTTTTCCATGTATAATCCTGGGAATCATGGACTCTTAACTCGAAAAACAAAAGTCGAATCTAGGCGATGTAGATACATTCATAAGGCGGAAGGAAAGGTCGACTAGATAGGATCCGGAGCATTTCCATACGGTCTAGCTTCGAAGTCAAGCCGGCCGAGACCGTACTAGAGGAGCAAAAGGTGGCCTGAACACCTCCCTAGGATGGATAAAGACCAACGAGACCCGTGTGGAGTAACGAGACCTCGTGGAAGACCGCGCATTTCATGGGAGGAAAGTGTCCGTATTCAGAAGCGTAATATGGATTGGAAAAACGGAAGAAGAGAGCTGGTTCAAGAACGGAATACCTGTTTCATACTCTACAAGTTATAGCTTCACACTGCAGAGCGGTAAAGTGGATAAAGGATTATATTGATAGTCCTAGGTATCGTCCAAATGTTCTTTTTCTTTTTTTATTTCTCATTTTTTTATATTTTAACTTTTCTCAATTTTTCTTTTTCTTTATTTATCTTTATTTATTTTTTTATCTGTAAATATGAAGTGAATATAAGGTGAAGTGGGGGTAAGTTAGTCATACGGAGTGCAAACTTTAATAGATCGTAAAATAACATCTATCATTCAGTAGGCTTTTCTTTTTCCTAAAAATTGCAACCAGACTGAAGGAAATTTTCGATTGATGCGCTTGCCCCACCTAAATGAAGGAATCGCATTAAACTATTGAACTATTACAGAAAACTGAATATTTATTGTTTTTAGTGCAAAAGAAGAGTTTGCCGTCAGTTATAACAGTTCTTTGGCAATACTTCAAGAACTGTCTGTCACGAATTGTATACCAAACCTAAAACAACAAGGGTGACTATGATGTGTCCCTGTGAGGTTACATCTTGGAAACTGAAAGCTCACTGGGTTACATCTCTTAATGATACTATACTATACACTAAAGAGAGCTATAGTAGATTAAAATAAAAAGTAAGATGTTCGCACTTCATGCACAAAAGGCAATTTATGTAAGATTACATAATAGGAAATAACTGGCACTACCCCATTATATTACTATTTATGGTCTTGATTATAATATAATGTAATGTTATTAGAAAAACCTTATTTATTAAATATTTTGTCTTTTTCTTAGTAATTCAACTAAGTAATGTAGTTTTTCTAGGTAAACTAAGGTAATAATGTTTAAGTAACATTTGTAAATATATACCCACAAATACAATCACTCACACACATATATCTTTTATTGTTTCTTTTTTTGATGGCTCAGGGTCCATTAACTTTAAATTGAATGGGAACATTACCTAAACTATACCAGCATTAATACAATTCATTTTATTACTTCTGTGAATATAAGATATAGTGTTTTCGTTAACTGAATGAAAGTGTAAACTTATTTTTAACCTCTACCTGATTAAATCCATGAAATATAAAACAAGATTTTTTTCCAAACAATTTAAGCAGGATATTATTGTAATAAACTGACATAGCAAAGTCGTTGCCCTTTTAGAGACGTAGCATAATTTCTATGATAAGACCATTAATTTTAAACCTTTCCACCTTCAACTAAGGGCCATATGACACTGCAAGGAGATGTCACATTTTTTTCATTATATACTTACTAATGTAATTTTTTTTTGTAATATTAAATTTATTTTGAACTTTTCGGTGAATGAAATTCAAATAGTTGTGTTATTAAATTTGTACGTGTAGTAGTGGTGCTCATTACGAGAAAAAAAAATGTGACATGCCTCATAATAAATATGATAATTTAGTATATACAAAAAAAAGTTAGAAAGCAAAATAAAATGTATCATAAATATATACAACTGAATATAGTATATAAATATACCAATAAATGCAGAAAAATATGTGAGGTAGTCCTTAGGGTTCGACCAAAAAATATGATCCATTCTGTAAACTATTCTCATTTAATTAAATAAAGTAGTATAGGTAACGAAAAAAAAAATATTAGTTTCATTTGTATTCAAGTTTTACAAGTTTCAAGGATTTTCCAAGATAAATTTAAAAAATAAGAAGTCCTATAAATTCATAGAACAGCGGTTCCTAAACGGAGGGAGGGGCAGAGATTGACCTAGAAGAGCACGTTTCTAGATTTTTCGTTATGACACTTATTATAGGTAAAATATATATTTCACTTTCAAGGAAACTAACGTTTGTTACGTTTTGATTATTCGAAGTGCCTAAAAACTAAATGTACAACAATAGTACGCGCATCGCATCAGCTTTTTAAAATTTTGTGACAAGGTATATCAGAAACACGTTAATTGTAAATGTATATAGCAGTTGTCATAGTAGAAATACGATTTAATTAACTTAACAAAGACTCGTTGAAAACTAGAACTAAAAGTATTTCAGCAGGGATAACTGTGAAGAAGTACCTCTCAATAGTGAAGTTGAAAATCGAGAAGTTGATTGTGAAGGCTTTATTATCATCTTCAGTGATGCTTGGGCAACTTCATTATGGTGCTTTTCCAAGGTGCGCTTTGACTGGGTTTTTTCAAATGGTAGGGAGAGGGAAGGTGGCTGCTGCAATCAACCACAAGTCCTCTGATCAACTTCGACGAGGGAGAAGTAGAAGATGATCACGATAGTTTTCTAAGGTTCTTTGTGAATTTATCTCTATCATGTCCTCGACTACGAAATGTTGATGGGTTCGTTGTGAAACAGTAAAGCCACTTGCGAAGAAAACAGTACGCTTCATTGAGATAAAAAAGAAGAAGATATATTTACAGGTCTAATTAAAAATTAAATTTTATGTTGAAAAACAAATACCTAACAATGAATTGGTAAATTTATGATCCTTCTGTAGGATAATTATTATTAGTTTATTCATCAACTTTCATTTAAAATCAGTCAACATACATAAACAAATCAACGGAAAAGCAATGTATTATTTACACATTAAAAGGTAAATTAAAGTTTAAAAACATTACTAATAAAAACTGACTTTTTATAATAATATATCTTCACTTTAGTATGGGGCAAGATTTTTTTTATCTATTCTTTTTTTGTAAATATTCTCCTACTAAATTCTTTTTATCAATGTAAACTAATTTATATTATCGTTAAAAAAATATGTTATGGTCATATTTAAAATATGAGTGTTTTTATTGAATTCAATAAATTAATAGATCTTGAAATATGTCATTTCAGAATATCATTTCATGTTGGCAAGGAATAGATACATAGATATTAAACTGTAAATTTAATGAATATTGCCATAGTTATGCTTCTAGCACAAGACTGAAATATAATGTGCGACAAAAACGATGACAGGACGGTATTCAGGGTGGGGTTCCCTCTAGACTGGAATTAATATTAAATGATAAAGGTAGGTCTAGTAAGTACAAATATATATCTAGGTTTTTGTCATGCACGTGCTGTGATCGGGTCCTTTATTAATTTCTGTCATGTATCTCAGAAATCGTGCAAAAAAACACAGAAAAAGTAGTAATATTGGTTTCTAGCAGCTCCGAAAGCTACAGTTTTTAGATTCATAGAAATAAAAAAAAAAACATTAGTAGAGAGAACGTGATAAGCAAATAGCGAAGGTGATTAATACTAAAATTTTACTCTGATTTGAATTCCAGATGCCTTATCATAAGATGATACATTAGTCCACAATATACCTACTTTATTAAAAATTGAATATTTCAATTATTTTTCATTATTGGGCCGACTTCGTTTGGATCGGTAATAACATGTAAATTATGTAATATTAAATACATATTTTGTAACCTTGGTTATTTCTGCAACTTTTTCTTTTCCTTCTCGTAGTATGAGATGAGTGTCTATTTATTTTTAATGACATTGTTGGTAATGAGTTTTTCGACTGTATTAAGGTACAAATCAAGTTGTCTTGAAGGGAAGTGATTGGTTTGCATCGGAAAAATACATTCGAATATGAAACCTTTTGGAAAAGATCAGCCATACATCAGCCATTGGTGGTTAGAGTATGCCCATATGTATTGTTTGCAAATAGATTATTATTTAGCCGGGCAGTCAGTAACATAATAGAATCCAGCATTGTAAAGAAAATTTGGTTGAAATAAATCACTTCCATTGACTCTTTAGAGGTAGTTGCGTCACAGACTCGAATTGATTGATGGAATGTCGTGGTTCTGTCTTGTGCATAATAAATTAAGACAACAGTTCGAATTATTCCTAATGGCGATAAGGGACGGGAGGGGAAACAATCGCGTGGGTGGATGAAAAGGAAATTAATTGAAGTGTTGGAGGTGAGTTATTGGAACAGAGAGCAAACGGTTGACGTACTGATATCGGAGCCCAGCCTGATTAAAACCGGCAAAGCCTTCTGGAGATTTATAAGACTCGGGTCGCAAAAACCAGAGCGGCATTGGTCAGATTAATGTGACCCCAACCTGGCCTCAAGTAGCTTCCTTTGTTCCTCCCTCAGATTTATAGTCTCAGTCTACCGACGGCTTCCTAGCTCTTCTCCAACTCTCACTTTTATACATTTTTTGTCCTTTCTGCTATATCTTCCAATTACTTGACGACTTTTCACCTCTGGAGAAGGTAATGTGTTTTCTTACCAGCCTTAGAGCTATTTTAATAGAAAAAAAATTTAAACAAAATCCTTCTATATACTATAATTAAATTATATTAGCTATGCTTCTAATGAGAAATACGAATTCTTTAACTTAAATAGTTTTAAGTAAATTGGATCAACCTCCGCATTGGTACGAGTGTGACTTTTGACCTGGATCAAATAGGTTCGAGCCCTCTCTGGCACTCCAACCCTGATAATTGCCGGAGAGTAATTTATAGATACCCCTCTATGTTCGGTCCAATCAGAGCAGAAGATCCAGATTAGTTTCCCCTCGCCCAACCAGTAATAGAACCAAGTTATCATATATCCTTTATGGATGTCATACTCTCAATGTCGCATTATATAAACAGTAATGTCTTCGATTACATAAATTGGTACTATTCAACTCCAGGGGTCACCTGTGGTGTAGTGGTTCACGGTGGCCCTAGGATTTTCTAATGGGAGTAAAAGGCTATACCGTCCCTTGCGTAGGACGTAAAATGAAGGTTCCGAACCTGTACGATGTAAAGATGACATGTACTCGTTAAAGATCCCTATCCTAATTATAGCTGGATAGGCAAAGTTTAGTACTCCCACTGTAGCATCGTCGGATTAGCCTTAGTAGCATAAGTGAACGTTAAACAAACAAACAACTATTCAACTCCACAGTATCGGATATTTATTGCTAACACCTTTATATAATTTTCTAATTAGTTTCATTAGTTGAAAAATAAGAATACCTAAGGGCTATAATAGGGAAAAAGAAGACATACTGGAAGAATTACTGCATGTAAAGAAACCGGGACAATTACGAGTTGAATAAAGCCACAAGAAACCGAGTAAAGTTAAGTCGGTTGATCCCTTGATAATGATCTAAATATCAAACTCTTCTGGCGGAAAATTAAGTCACTCAAAGGTGGGAAGCCCAAACAAATGAGAAATATAAAGGATGAAAGGGGAGAGGTTATATGGGAGGTGCTTGCAGGTGCGATCCTTTGGAAGGGGATCTCCCTGTTGAAGAACCTCGGGCAAAGGATCAAGGAAACGACCCGATAGAGGAAGAATAGGTGGAGAAGGCTATTGCGAAGATTAAGGCAGGGAAAACAGCATGGGACTATGATAACATTATCACAGGATTTGTTCAATATGGAGGACCGTAGCTTGTAAAAGCTCTTCAAAACTTTTTTCAAAAAGTTTGGGGCGATGAAAGCATTACTCATGAATGGGAGTACAGCGTTATAATTCCCACCTACAAAAAAGGGACCTGAGAGACCTGTTTGCCTGTCTCCAGTACTTTATAAAGTATATACTCTATAAAGTACATACCTCCATTCTTAAGAGCAAGTTGAGAAAACTTGTAGAGCCTGATCTGCAGGAAGAGCACAGCGCTTTTAGACCAAATCGGCAAGAACATGATCAGATTTTCAAATTGAGAAATGTAATTGAGAATTCCCGGGAATATCACCAGAACATCTATCTTGCATTCCTTGACCTGAAATTTGCGTTCGATTCGGTGTCTCGAAAAGGAATTCGTGAATCCCTGTAGGCAAAGAAAATCCCCATGAAGCTAATGGCTATAAACTCAACCTATAAAGGAATCTAGGAGAATTATACGTATAAGTGGCCATGAACCGAAAGTATACATAATAGAGAAGGGAGTAAAACCAGGCGACTTGTCCCTCCCCCCTTTCTCTATATTTTATATATGGACGGAATCCTTCAGAAAAGAACTTCAGAAGAAAACTTCATTATAGCCATTACTCAATTAATAACTAATTATTTTTTCTGTAACGTTACTGGACGATAAAAGATACTACTAAATCCTCTATTATATGGGTTTTTTAGGGCTCGTCAGAACTTGAAATCCAAGTTCAAATTTAAAAGACTATTAATTCTCTCCCAATATCGTTGGTATAGTAATTTTAGAATATACCTATCCCCTATTAGAATATGATAATTTAATTGAGATTATAACTATTTAGCCTTTTCCATGTTAATTGTAAAATGTAATATGAGAATATCTTGTAATCTCCGAAATCTCAGGGAGGTTAAAAAACTTATGCTTTAATTAATTTTTTTTGTTTAATGAATACCATGAATACCAAAATTTAGCTAAAAATTTCAAATATTAAGAACTCTGGATTAATCGAATAAGTCAGCAGTAAAATTCATAAATACATTAATTTTTGTCTTTCTGTGTTTAAAAAAATAGATGTGTCGGGAGAATAAGAAACATCCTGAATATATTTAAAAATATAAATAGCTTAACTGCCATCTTCCCCATGCTCAACAAAACATTTGTTTCAGTTTTTAGGTAGGAACATTCTCAGAACATCGTCAAATAGTTTCTAAAAATAGGAAATAGGAAAATAACGAATTCCTGCATTTGACAGATACTGTAGTCTAGTGCTCACTGGTAGACAAACAACCGTTTACCTCCCAGCTCTTGAAAAATGCAGCTGACGTTCTCACAGAAATATCTGCACATGACAGACTTTTAGAGGAATGATTTTCGTCGATTCCTTTGTTTACTTTCTATTGAATAATTTTTTTTATGCTCAGAAATAGTTTTTGCTACAATGCCACTTTTTTTTTTGTTTTTTCTCAAATTGGTATCGATGGGTTCTGTTTTACCGAAATTAATTAAACAATTAATTAATTTCAGATTTAATTTTTCATATGAACTTAAGTCAAGAATTTATTTCTGGGATGCAATGAAAGTAGAACGATAGATAAGAAAAATGTATGTTTATGTTTGTTCAAACTTTTCATCCTTCATTCAAAGTTTCAGGGCTTCATCAGAAAGACAGCAGAGTGACGCCAAAAGATCAGCGTCGAGTTTGGTAAGGAAAAAGAAACTTTATTAGCCACTCAAAATAAGTTTTACGTTTTTACCACACCTTAAACTTTTCCTAAAGTAGTAAATTTAACTTTAATTTGGGTATTTCGTGAAACGTCATCAAACTCAGGATTTATTCCTTATGTAAATTTTTTATGGACTACTTTATTATTGAATGGGTTAGTTAAGCAAATATTACCAAAAGGCAGAAGTTTAAAGTTACTTGTTCTGTTTGGTAGGTAATATAAGCTTTAGTATCCAATATATCAATAAATAAAAATACGAATTAGTATATAAAAAAGTTATAGAACAATAAATCCTGCGTTTTTTTATAACAAAGGTATTTTTTTTTTAATTACCCGTTTCATGAACTACCTGAAGTAAAATGAAAAATTTTCATGGATATACAAAATTTGTCTTTTTTCGATGAGCTCTAAATTGGGATGGTATGGTCCAAAAAACATGCTGATAGGTATCATTAAATTCATAATTTAATGCTCTTCAGCTTCTCATTCTTAAAAGACTTCGGTAATTGATTACTTCACGAGATATAACCGTTCAAACGCAAAATCATACCTTTGGTGTGATACATTAATCACTTTAGCGCAAATCCGTAGAGAGTGAAAACCTAGGTTAATCATATTGATAAACAAATAAAAACATTAAAACCTGTTGTAGAATTTAAATCAGTTTTTTTTTATTTAAATTTTTGATTATTTCTAAGTATGTAACTATATCGTTTTCAGAGGCATTAGAATGTGACATTCAACCAAGCCCGAGAAAAAACCGATAAGAAAAGGTAGAGAAAATATAGTATATTGTTATATATTATATTTAATATGTATTTTTCTTTATGTTTCTTATAAATCCAAAGTGATTGCTGATTATTATTAATTGCCCACTTATTCGAGAAATAAATACAGGGAAAAGTTGGTCTTGAAAAAACTTTGAAGAGCGAGTTTCTCTTTAACTCTGACGCTATTCGAATTCGTCAAGCAGCGAATACTGTAAAATGACATAAACTACAAAGAGACGCCAATGGCCCTTTAGCGTGAAAAATAAATAAATAAAACGATACAAAAATAATGGAATTCAACGACGAGTTTCTAGAAAACAAGGTAACTTACTTTTGTATTAATGTAAAAATTTAGATCAAGATAGTCACAATAAGCGGGTATATGCTTCCATCAAGCTTGTTTGATATGAAATTGCAAAATTATTTTTATTATTGTTGTATCATCTACGTAAGTAGAGGTCAATGTCTCATTGCTCACTGTTATGGCACCTGTGTATTCAATGTAGAGCAGAGCGGCCAGTATTGAATCTTCTGGACAGAACGATTAAAAAATATGCAACAATTACGACCGAACATCAATTTATACAATAGTACAATTTTAACAAAACATCAAGCAAACAAAACCACTTACTTAAATTAAATGGCTGGTGCAAATTATGGAAAATTAGACTTAATCAAGAGAAATCAAGACAAAATACTTTTACTCTCCGAAAAAATACTTGCCCTCCAATTTATATCGAAAACATCCATATTCCTCAAAAAGACAAAGTTTTGTATCTCCGACTAACCCTCGACAGAAGGATGACATGGGACTCGCACGTTAAAATGAAAAGGAAAACCCTTAATAAACGACTAAAGCAACTTTACCCACTTTTTACTAAATCCTCAAAACTAAAACTTAGACAAAAACTATATACGTACTCATACTTACTTAAACCTATATGGACATACGGCAGATAAATGGCATTGCCAAAAAAAACGTTTACAAAAACTTCAGACCTTCAGTCAAAATTGATACGAATAATTTCAAAAGCACCTTGGTACGTAACTAATTAAACTTTACATACTGACTTTAACATGCCAATCACATACGACCATCACATAAAAACGTTTTACACTAACTTACACAGACCTATACCTCCTTGGATGAGGTACGACTGCAGACGTCCATAATGTGAGGAGGAGATCAAAAAGGCGTTTCGATGATCTCCTTCTTTAACTGATTATAGTAATTGAAACTAGCCAGGGAAGAGGTACTAGAATACTAGAGGTGCTATATTTCCCCATGCCTAACATCTCATTGCAAGTCTAGTAGAAGCCATCAACTCTGTCGACAGGTTGTTGAGAGGCGCAGATAAAAAATTAAAAAGAATATAAAAATGCGTTGTAGTTTTATTTATGTTTTTGAGTAAATCTCGATAGGTCTAGCTGGGACATAAATTGAGATATAGAATTCATATTCATTAGGACATAGCAATAAATAAATAGAAAATTAGTGCGACCGCAATAGGCGGACGAGCCTAAAAACAATTCTAAACTGAATTTTCCAAAACTCTTGTTTTCAGAGTTATAACACTATTCTTCCCAGCGTGCGATACATAAAGTGAACACAAGCACTTGGTAAACTTTATTCCACAAATTTGTTTTTTTGTAAAATTGCAGAGTTAGGAACACCCTCCCCCTAGGTTGTTACTACCTGAAAGGTAGATACAGCAGCCAACAAAAAGAGAACAACATGGCTCAGGTTTTCATTAGTTAAAAAAAAAAAATTCTAAATATGCACACTTGTATTTATAGTTATGGAATTAAAAAATGTCTCATCTATTCAATAATGTTCCTTTGGTCTGCAAACAATTTTTGAACTCGATTTCCAAAAAGTTTTATTTATGTTCATATTTACTATATCTTATTGTTTAAAACGAGCGATGTGTAAATTTGATTCATAAAAAAGGTCAAGAAACCGAACTATCAAATAAAATTAACTTTTGTTAGTCGAAAGGTAGATTTCGTATTTTATTGATAATCTATCATTTAACATTGACACCATTATTTTAATCTGAAGCACGAAGAACACAATTCATAATAAATCATTCGTAAAAAAACTGGGAACCTATTTTGGAATAGAAATATTTGAATTTTTACGGAAGGCTTTTCGGCTTTCTCTCTCAATGAAACGAATAGCAGAAATGATTCTTCACTTAGCAATAAATGCGAATCGAATTACCTTCATCTGAAAAACAATTAATAAAATGTAACTTTTACCCCTTTCTTGAATGAGTCGTTTGTAATCAATAACCATTATATCACCATTTAAACATATAGACGTAATATTGCCTTTTAATCCTTAAAATTTTAAATTTACAATTTTAGGACAACATATAGGACCACTTTTGAATATTGCGATTTAAGTGACAGTCTTGGATATATATATATATATATATATATATATATATATATATATATATATATATATATATATATATATATTTATACGCTGGAAACATTCCAGCTGTATGTTGGAAACTAAGAAAAAGTTTGCACATACCCCTTTTTCGCACGAACGAATATTAGAGTATCTGTTGGGATATTTAGGTTTTAAAAAGTTATTTAGGATACTGGCAAAGAACATACTGCTTTAACTTGGAAAGCAAAGTTTAAATGTACGTTAAGCTTGCTGAAGCGATTGAATTTAATTTCCGAAACTAAATCCGTGACTTTCCGAAGCCGATAAACATCGCAATAGAGGTAATTGAGGGAGGATCGCTAAGTGTAGGAGCTAACTCACCGACTCAGTTAAACAGTTAAAGAGGTAAGTTAGATGAACCATGGCCTTGCTCCCAAATCCTCTGCCAATCCGTTACGGAACAGATTTAGCTCCCAGTACTTTCGCATCTCGACTTAATTAAAGCCAGGATCTGTTGGGATCATAGAGCTTAGGATAATCCCACGGTACTACACCTATGCTGTGAATCCCTAAAATCCCTTCCAATCGACTATAAATTACCGAAAATTATATAGCTAACCACTAAATAAAGGTTTGATCATAAGAATCAATTGTATCAAGTAATAAACTAGATAAAATTAGCACTAATACTTTTTCTTTTAATGCATCCAATGTAAAAGCAATATTAGGAAAAAAAAAATATATATACATATGAATTTTTAATATCTTGTTTTAGAAAAGAAAAGATTGGCGTCGGTTGGGAAACTAACCCGGGTCTCTTGCGTATCATGCGCGGTACACTTCCACTGCGCCACAGAGATCACACCGAAACCGTTTCAATCTACCGAACTTCCTCCTTTCAAAATCCTTTATCATTCGTGCCGCCTCCTTCCGAAATTCCTAACCTGTCTTCATTAATCTTTTATAAATTTGCAAAGAAATGAAATAAACATTAACATTAAGTATATTTATTTGTTTTTTTCCCCAAGTTTAGAAGCAAATCTATTTATTGAGTTCAATATTCAAATGTTATACTGTAATTTTACGCTTTAGCTTTTTCGTTTCCTGTTGTTTGCTTTTATTTTTTAATTTTTAATCTTTATTCATAATTTTTTTTCTTCAACTAGCCAGACAAATGAACTGAACCTGTACGTGTATTGTTATTCTCAGGGGACCAGATGTCCCAGAATACAAATTATTTTCTTCTTTTTCTATATTTATATGTCTATGTATGAATGTATATAATACATATTGGGATAAACTTTAGACGAGGAAGATTGGTATATGACGGACTTGGGAGTGAATTATGGACTCCGTCATGCGCTGGGCACTTCCTTATTAGTTTAACCCATCTGGAATTCGCCCTGTCCAAGCCAATATTAACTAACCGCCGACAGCTGACCCAAACCGAATATTAGGGTTGAATTCAGGTCATCTATTCGTTAATAAATAAATAATTTTCCAGAATAGCTGTGAGAAATGAGCTGTAAAAAAATAAATGAAAAAAATATTATAATATAAAATATTTTTCTATTTTTTATTACAACTAACTGCGAGTAATTATTTATTTTAATGATTGAGTTAGAAAAATCTTCATTAAACCCTTGTTTAGACAGTTCAAAGTGGATAAAGGCTGGTTGATAATACAGCATATTTGATTTTACATTAATATATCGAGTTCAATCAAAATTGTTTAAGTGGTTTTCGAGAAAATATTAAAAATATATACCTTTTGGTCTTTTATTATTCCAAATTTATACTACAGTGAAAAATATATAACATTAATGATATTAAGTGGCATTTCTGGTTGGTTTCTGTTTCTGGTTGGTCTACTCTAGCGAGAATCTTACTATCGCAACTGAGTCTTATGTATACCTTAAATAAAAAAATAAGTTTTGAACAGTACCTCGCTTTTTTCTTAGGCAGTTGTTCTGTTGTAAGGATGTATGTAATACACAGACTATTGTGCTAGACTTGGGTTATTTGGAACAGCATAGCTTAAACTTAAAAAAAAAAAAATTATATTATTTCTTTATACACCTTGTGAAATTCACTTTTTCAGTCTGTTCGAGGTTAAACGAAAATTTCAAGAAAATTGATATGTATTCATGAATCTTTTAACTCGATTCAACTGAAATTTATTAAGTTGATGATTAATGTTGAATAAAACTAAAATTATGTATACATATCCATAAAATTTAGCTTTATACGTAGCATGATAATAACACAAGAGAGAAACACTTTATTGAAAATAGTGATACTGCCCAATTATATTGGATTGCTTATACACAGCATACTCATTTATCTTATACAGATTATTTGTTAAATACTAAATACTAATAAAACTAATAAGTATTAAATATGTATGTATTGAAATGCTTTTTAGGATTAATGTTGTTAATGATCACTAAGTTTCATCCTTTAAATACGAGTATATTATAAACTTTCGTAAAGTATATACGATAAGTGTGCCCAGAAAGGTCTCGAGCTATTTTTATTGACTCAATAGCATACATTTTCACCTTTTTATGTCATATAAAAAGTATAAAGCAGTGGTGGGTTTTAAGTAGTAAATCAGGAATAAAACGAGACTATAATATAATGCATCATAATGGTAAATAAACTGAAGGAGCCTGGGAATATCTGAAAATAAATAAAGATCCGCTGGAAACATTCCAGCTATATCTTTAGCAAATACAGATTATCCTAAAGCCTTACCATATCATTACCAATAGGCCGACAACAAAAGATAATATATATTAAAACACCGAGGATCGGAGGAAGAAAAATGGGTGCCTTGGAGAAAAGCCAGAAAAAGTTTAAGTATATGATGAGGCTGTGCTATAGAGCAAAAAAGAAAACTTTCTAGGAATGTTTCCCAAGCGGGGGGGGGGGGGGGGGGTCGCAGAAAAGAAATCTGGATAACAACAATAATTTAACTTGTATTAAAAAAAAATGGCATAAATAACAATTCACTTTGGGAAGAAGGTTGTTGACTGAAGTGGAAAATTCTCTGTAAGTGTTTTGGAAGCGTTAATTACTTTTCTACATGTTGCTTGCTGACTTTTATTATTTTTGGTTTCATAGCTACAACAAAACCAAACAACATTGCCTTTTTTTTTTTTAAATTTAATTTTTATTTCTTCAGAAAATTTAAACAATCTAACTAAATTGTCTAGCAGGAGCTCAACCAAAGTCAACATATTGTTTCTACTTTTTGTCAAATTTAAATTAGATTACGTTATTGTGAACTTAAGCATTGATTCAAAATGTACAGAAAAATTATTGAATTTAGCATTAATAGATTTTATGAGTCTATAATTTTTCTCTGAACAAAGTTCATAAAGAATAAATTTTAACGTTTGAATAAAAAAAATCATAAATATAAAATATCATTTTAACCAAATATTACCACTATATTTTATTGCGATTACACTACCCAGCCAAGAAGAAGAGCAATAACTCAAAATATAATGATAATATAAAACAAAGATAAGGGTATCGCAGTGAAATTTTCCATTACATGGTCAATAGAAAAGCAGTAAGCAGATTATGTTAGTTTGTGCTTTCCATTTAGACTTCTTAGAGATTTTTATGGAGCATGGGATCGGACGATTCTCAAGGACTCCAACGAAACCATAGATAGCCTCACACTTTTTGGGTTCCTGCTTTTCTCCTTGGGAGGGAGTAGAGAGAAATGCTTTATTTCAAAAAACAAAAACAAGCAATGCTGCCCAAATGCATTGGGTTGCTATATGACACAGCATACCGATCAATATTAAAATACATGAATACATAAAGTTAAGATACATCGTTTTATTTTATTGCAACATTTTATTTTATAATTATAATATCATAGTATTTTCCCCCCCCCTTTTTCTTGCTTGGTTGTATAAAATAAATTCAGTTTTATTTTATTTTAGTTCTTAGGACATCTAGAATTTCACAGTGACAGAAATATAAATATTTAATATGAAATGTGTAATAATAGGCATAATCATAAATTAGTACATACTAATTTTTTTTAATTTAATCATTCTCTATTTTCATTCATTCAACGTTTCTCATTTAACAATGTCGCATTTTATTTATGCAACCATACGTAACTGCTGCATGATTTACAATTAATATTCTCTCTGATATCATATTGAAGGAATTATCATAAACTAGCAGACCCGTGCGTTAAAGTACCCGTAATTAAAGTACAGACCGTATATTTAGTATCGTAGAAGAGTGCATATAGTGCATGGGCATAGGTGAGGGTTGAAGTAAAGAATAGATGTATTTAAATTGTAGATTATTATTATTGGTTGGTGGGTTTATTTTACACAGACGTAGAGGTCACTGAAAGAGCGCACCCTGGAAACCGCCACATACTTAAATATAGGTCCGCACACGGAAAGCGAGTGCGCTGATTCTATTGACTGAAGTCGCATGTTTTTGCTTGTAACTCGCAGACGCGACAATCGGTATATACAAAAGTATATACAACCAAAAATGTTCGTCTCGGCAAACTGAAAAGAATGATACTTTCGAAAAAGCCCAGCGACCATTTTAAAATTTTCGCTGAGAATTGCAGTTTCTCTCTTACAACTCGCAAACGAAGGGGTTAATAAAAAAATGTATATGATCGAAAATGTTCTCCTGGAAAACCTGAAAAGATTGATACTATTTAGAAACCTCTACTATCAAACCTCTATTACTAAACCGCGGTTTTGCGCTTATAACTGACAATCGAAGGCGTTATGAATGATTTGTTTATTTTTCCAGTGTAGCGGTAAAAACAATGCTTTAAAATAATGGCTCATCTTGAAATTTGATGAAGTATTAAGGAAGTTATGGTGTACCGACAAAAAAGGGCTTTGAAAAATAATATATATGATGATTATATGTTACCAATATTAAAAAGCGCTCTGTTTTCATTAATTTTTTGCCGAATTTTTACTTTCTATTTATTCAGTTATTTTCCTAATTAACTATTGTTTTTTTTTTAGATCATCATGTATGCCAATAATTACTTATATGTTGCAAGAACGCTTATATGAAGAAGAAAGTACGCTTATATGTTGCAAGAAGCACATGCGCTCATTAAGGGATTAATTCAATTCTGGAAAATATATGGTAAATTACCCTAAAAATTTAAATAATTCTTGAAAAATGTATAAGCTAACATTATAAGTCATGTATAGAAATATCTCAAAGGATAAAGCGAGGGATTCTAATGAAAGTTACATCCATTTGAGAGATATATCAGTTTTTAATGGCTAAAAGAGATACACAGATTTACTCATCGAATCCTTTTGATAAAAAACATGGTGGAGTTATTATAGATATTGGACAAAAAGAGGACACGTTTGAAGGATAAATTGACATCGTTTGCTCGTTAGGATCTCGCATGGGTCAGCTAAAATTCTCCATCAGGATCGTTTGGGAAATCCATATTCAAGTGGGGAAATTCAGCAATGATATATTCACTAATAAGGCATTTATTTTATTTTAATTTAGTTTATTATTAAAATGAATAATTATATTTAAAAAAAGTAAGCATGACTATTCTTTAAGGTAAAACTCAACCATTGGATGTAAATCAGTAATCAGTACATCAAAATCTGAATTAAATAAACATACGCAAATAAAGTTTTATATAAGTTATAATTTTAAGTTCTTTAAAAGTTGGGTTGAATAAAAATCAGGTTGGTGGATATAATAAATACCTGTAAAACTATAAATTCAAAATTTAAATTTAAAGCTATTTTAAAAATTGAGTTGCTTCAAAAAATCAACTAAAGTATAAAATGTTTTTTTTTTTCAGACATTATACAAATTTATTTCTTGAGAAAGTATCGAACGTGTGAACAATGGAAGGTTTTTTATAATAAGAAAGGGAAAAAAGTTTTTTATTCATTCTCTTTAATAAATAGCTGAGGAGTATATTTAAAGCACTTTCATTGTAAAAAGTTCTTAGGAGGACTTAAAATACATTAACAAAAGAAGTACTTGGGTGGTTATTGGTATTATGGAACAAAATTTATTGAAGTCAGATTATATTTTTTACTTACAGAATAAGTCTGCGTAAAATGTAAAACTTAGTCGGATCTAGGAAAATCGACCAGTCAGTTGATGATAGGAATGCTCATCAATATTAGAAGGAGTAATATTCAATATTGGAAAAGTAAAAATATATTTATTGTAATTCTATACTTATTACATTTTAAACACTTAATGATAAATTTAAAATTAGATAATAATTTGTTTCTTAATCTCTCTTGACTTTCATCCTTATAAAGTGTTATACATATACTACAAAGACGCTTAAGCTCTCGACTTTAATCTTATTTGTCTTATTAAAGTTAACATTCTTACGACGGAAGGCGCCTTAAGTATATAAATATCTTAAGGTAGAGAACCTTTCTCATTTCTGAATTTTGATATGATAAAGTTTTATAAAAAAATGTAAAAGATAAAAATGTAAAGTAATTATGGTGATAATGCTATTTGTTCGTCATTGAGCGAAGCTTAAAACTTGAAAAAAATTAATGATAACTGTAGAAAAGTTTCAACAACACGAACAACCTAATTTTAGGGGGAGAAAAGTCGATATAGTGACGCTATTAACAAGACAAATTTATGAAAGTTTCAAAATTAAATACCCTTCCATAGCCTTTATTTAAACAATTAATGACATTATTAATTAAGAAAATAATTTTCTTCAAGCAATAGGAAAGATTTATTGATCGCAGTAAGGAAACAACTTTTTAGATCAAAGCAATTAATTATAATTAGTATTTATTATAATTATGAAAAATTTCTAAAACATTTCGAAAGTTGGAATCTTAGACATAACCGATTAAACACTCCTTATGTATCATGAACTATACTATCATCATGAAAGTTTCATGTACGGGAAAGTTTAACAGCTGCTTTTGCATAGCTAGGACAAAAATTCATGTATAAAAAAATGTTTCCAATCCAGTTTAATGAAAACTTCGTATTTTCCTATGCATGTTATATTATTGTTCTTAAATAAAATGATATATTTAAATAAAAATATCTGTTATTCATATTAATAATAATTAGTACATAAGTAAATGTCTAATATACTAGACTACACTTTTATGAAGCATTGCTTCATTTACTACCGCTGCCTTGGAGATACAAGTATGATTGCATGGGCAACTTAACAATCCAAAAAAGTTAATAATTTAAGAAATATTTTTGTGCGTACAAAAAAAAAAGTCCTTGATTAAGATATTTATTTTCTTCATATTAAAAATATTCTCTGTAAAACGTCGTTGAAAATTATTGAGCTATCGATCACTTACCTACAGTTTGTTTTTTGTTAGTTTCTACTCGGCTCTTTCGAAAGTTTTAATGAGTTTTCCATGTTCATTAGGATTCTGAGAAATCTAATGAAGAAAAATTCTCGAGTTTAGTCAAGTGAAAATTTTTCAATATATATTCAGAGCACTGGAAGTTTTAATTATGAGGCATCATGTGCAGTTGAAGTTGGTCGAGTCAAAGTAAAAAAATTCAACGATAAATTTTATTTTAAAATGCTTAAGTATAATTAATGTATTGCTGTAATGGATTTAAGCAATATAAGATTTGGATATCGTGGAAATTATTTTCACTGAAACATTTTTTAAGAACAACAGAGAGTTTCAAGTTGTATTTCTGAAGGAAAAAAAATCATTTCGTTTATCACTGGAAAATTTGAGTATAACGATTTTTTTATTTGAGTTGGACCATGATTTATTTCAATTAGACATTACAAAAAACCTATTTTATAAGATTCACTAATTTCCAAACCCTATTTGTAATAATTTTGGTACTTACATAGATTTTTAGTAATTTTAGTAAAAGGGCATTTTTTAATTTTATTTTTTTATCAATGGGAAGGCAAGTTATTAAATTTCTGGGGGCACATTTGAAATAATATTTATTTAATATTCAATTGGGGCTACTTTCCAGTCGGTTAATTTTAGAACGATTTACTGTATTTACATTAAATAAATACTAATAATGAAACTTGATTAATGAAAAAATAATATTTTTTTCTGTTCAGAAAACATTTCATCGACGAAATTCCAAATTATTAGCTTAGAGTTTTAGTAGAGATGTTTGTGTAGAAATTCAACTTTTTGTTTGAGGTCGTACATCACGGTAAAAAACAAATGTGTAAATCACTTCTCCAACAGGTTTCAGTTACCGAGAGTTGATTGATAATTATGGGTTGAGAAAGTTTTTAAGCACCTCGTCTGATATTTAAATTAACATAACTTAAATATCATAATATTATTTTTTTGGTTGGCGTTTTGTTTGTTAAAATTTGCTGAAAACCTTTTTTTTTGTTGTGAGGAGAGGATTAGGAGAGAATAAAAACATAAAAAATGATGGCAAAAGGAATTAGTGATTGTTGACTTGATTGATTTTAATAGAAACTTTAATCCATACGTATCATTAGGTATTACCTAATGAGTGAATATGAGCTCTTAAATTAAATTTAATGGTAAGTAATAGTTTGCAAACGAATGAAATTTTAAATGTACAGGAATAGTTCGTAATAGTTTTTACGAATAAAAAAAAATAACGTAAAAAAAGCAATTAAAAAAATTATCACCAGTGGTTAGTGTAAGTAATTACTTTCATCTTAGTATCTTAATATAAATTTATTGTTGGTCATAATGAATTTACTAATATAGTTAATTCTACTTAAAAGATTATTTAATCGAATTACTTTTAAATGTTCACACTTTTCGTGGCCAACTGCCCAATTTTCAGGTGATCAATTCAAAGCAAGAAACAATTATTTCCACGATAATCTTTCATATTTATTATCGAAATATTTTTTAACAACCCAAATAAAGAGGATTATTTACTCCAAATCATTCTATTTTAAAAATATTTTCACTTTTTTTATAGTAACTTCTATTTCAAAAAATGAAAGGTTAAATTTAATGGAACACTAAAAGATTAAAAAAATATTCATCCATTAAAAATATAAAATTGAAATTATATATGCTGCATATAAACTCTTTATACGGTAATCAAAATAATTCAATATGAAACATATCAGTTGATTGATAATGATAAGTTGAGTAAGTTTTAAGCACCTCGTCTGATATTTAAATTAACATAATTAAAATATCAGACGAGGTGCTTAAAACTTTCACAACTTATCATCGATTATTTAAATAGTGTCGATGGATTTAGCGCGTTCCTCTCAATACAGATCAAAAAACCTTAAAAATCGACAAAAAATGACTTGTAGAGTCTGGCTCTCAGGTCTTGAAATATTTATATTATTCATAAATAACGTTATAGTACCCAAAATATTTGAGCATAATGTTGTTATTTAAAGAATACTTTATCAATTTCATTTGAAAATATAGTTACAGAAAATTTTACATGTACCCACTCAGTTTTAATTCCTATGAATATTAATTTTTTTAAATATATATATCAAGAAAAAATACATTTTTATCGATTTCATGATCTGAATATGCCATAATGCATGATCATCTCGAAATAAGAATCAACACATTTTTTTAACAGTTAATATATATAGTTTTACATACGTTTTAGAGCTTTTATCTCCTCTTTTTCTTGACTGTTCAACTGTTAAGGAGGCAATATCAATATCACCTTGGCTTTCTTTACTATGTGACGTGAATAATCAAAAATAGACTCATAAATCTTTCATTGTGGAAACATGTTTATATCGGAGGTTTTCGTTTGTTCTTTGTGGTTCGGCCCAGGTGTGTTTTGTCTGAGACTGCGTCGTGGTAAGCGGACCTCCTTCTCGAATGTTTTCCGGCTTACTCGGAATGCAACTCCCCCTTCCACACCAAGCTTTATAAAAATTATTCATGAAGAATAAAAACTATATAAATTTATGCTAATAATATGCAATTGATAAAGTTGTTTGTCGAAGCTAATCAGGGCATTACTATTCGTAAAGGCGTAACTGGTATTAGAGCACTGAATGATGGAAGCGTGCCGCCCACGGCCGCTGCGGTTTGAGGAAGGAAGCGAATAGGAAACCAATGTAATCACGTCTTGGTTAATTTATAATTAACCACTAACATTTCATAGCGGTAACATATACAGTAACATCAAAAGCGACGTTAAATAATGAAATGTAAATTAGCCTAAGGCCGTCCACATCAATACGCAGTTAACGCAGGGGACGGCAATTTTCGTAACTGCTGTATTAGAAGAGGATAGCGCATGTGTCATGCTTTCTAATATTTGATTATTAAAATTACAAAAAAAATGCAGACAAAAAATTACCAACCATTCTAAACTAAAATTATTACCGAATATTACCATAAACGCTTAGTCTACTTCCCTCTATTTTAGATTTATCACGGTTTTTATGATTTTTCAGCTACTTATAGAGTTGAAGTAAAAAGAGATAGCAATTTATGGTTTTCGCCATTCAAAAGAGCAATAATTTTCATTAAAGCTTTCATAAATAAACAATAAATTTTCATTAACAACAAAAATTGTTTTCTAATAATAAATATAAATTATATTAGTACCTACTAATATTGAGCGTTACGCATTCTGTGTTGGAAAATGTTCATGGGATCATAATTTGCAAACTCGTTGACTCATACAGTTTTATTATTGGAAAAACTAGATACACAAATAAGATTTAAAATTATATAATTATTTTTTTTTTTAGAACGTCAGGTTTAAAAAATAAAATATAAGTTATTTTAAATCTTTCCTGCAATCCAAAGCAATATGATTTTGTCTTTTTTTCATATACTACTTTTTAATAAAGTTAAAGTTTTGCACAACTCAGAGAATAGTAGTAACATGATGAACTGCTTGACACAGTTTAATATGCGTCTTTTAATTTTTAATTAGCAAAATAAAAGCCACACAAACTATCATTTAGGTATATATTTAAAAAAAAGAAAAAAACTCAAGATAAGTTTTTGAGTACCAAATCACTGGCAGGTCAACATTTCAACAATTAAAATACCATAAAAAAACGTAAAAATGTAAGGTCCTGATTTTGTCAATGACATCGTGAAACTGAGATAAATAAGCAAATCTGAAATACTTATTAATTTCAAGTAATATGTTTCATCCCTTATTATTTCTCAGGTGTAAATCTGACGCGGAAAAGGTAATATAACAAGCGGCCGGCGGTTCTCTTGGGAAGTCTTTTGAAATCCTACCACTTTCCCCTAATAGTCCTCATCATCAAAATCATTTCCCTCCAATTTCCCAGACACGTGACTCGTATAGTACACTTCCGAAGGTTCATTTTACAATTCTTTTAGCTGAATCCCTATAATAGACAGTATCGAAGCTATGAGGGAAAATCGTGTATTGTATTATTTTTTTGTTTTTCGAAGAATGATGGCTCTTCTTTTGACAAATACTGCACCCAATTTCGTTAATATCTCTATGCCATATGCTGATTGGTGCTATAGATATCCTTCTGTCTACCAATAAGTCGTCCACATTGCTCTCTGCCTAGTGTATCAGTCTCATCTATCTCGTCGAGTCTGCAATCGCCTGATATCCTGATATAAAAGTAGAAAATAGCCCTCGTTCCATCTTATTTTTGGTCAACATATGGTCCCTATTTATGGGACATCTTAAATCATAATGCTTTCTTTTAGCGAATAAACGAATAACTTAACCTTTTTAAGTGAAAAATCAATACTTAAAATCAGTAGAGGATATTTTAATAATTTTATTGAATTTTTAAAAAGCGTTTTTGTTTTATTTCCGAAACCTGTCATTTTTGGTAAAAAATTATAAATATATTAGGGTAAAAATATGTTTAGTGATAATTATAATATTATCCCATTTATCACAAGTTAAAAAATCCTTAGAATCATTTAGTATTCATAAACCAACTAAAAAATATTCCTGTCCTTTTAGAGATTAATGGACCTTTTGAAAAAAGCTTCTCCCAATTTCATCAATATTTCTAAATCCGTGCCGATGGTTGCATAGACGTTCGACGAAATCCTTCCCTCCTACATCTGTTTTCTATCAAGTTGTTCTTCCAGCTCACACAATGTTGTCGCTTTTTCACATATCGAAAGACTCTTGTGACTTATCTTGTACTCCTGACTTTTCTGCCAAATATAACTTCAAAGTTTTCTTGGTTATTGCTTATGGAATCTATTAAACGACCAGACATACGGAGCATTTTAGAACAAACTAATAGGCACAATATATTTTGGACCTACAACTAGTGATTATAAAATTTTTGTACAAGATCACAATTCATAAATTTAATATATATTAATCTATATAATATATTGGGTTGTCCGGAAAATAATGCAGGTTTTCAAGTTTTCTTTTAAAACATTCTATATATAGTAATCTGTTTACTTTTAGGGGATTATTTATTTCTACGAGTGTCAACAGTTGCTAATCCTCTTCTGAACGCCAATGTTTGTTTATTTCTATAGCATCTCGCTACTTGGAAATAATCCAGTCTTTCCTACGATTTCACGTCGTGAATTTCGTACGATTTTCTTTTACGAGTTTAAACTCGGCCGCAGTGGAGCCCAGACGGCTAGAAACATCAACCAAGTGGGAAATGTTACTGAGTGCACTGTTCAAAGGTGGTTTAAAAAATTTCGGGAGGGAGACTTCAGTCTCGAAGATAAAGAAGGTCGTGGAAGGCCTTCCTCTCTTGATGACGATATGCTCCGATCATCGGTGGAAGAAAACCCCAGAATAACTGTTCGAGAACTTGCGGAAAAACTTCATGTAAGCAAATCGACCGTCGATGACCACCTCAAGGCGATTGGAAAAGTGAAAAAACTTGACAGTTGGGTTCCACACGCATTAAACGACCGCCAAAAAAAATCAGCGCTATGAAGTTTGTGCCGCACTTCTTTGCCGAAACAAAAATGACCCTTTTCAGACACCTGGACCACTACTTACAACATAAAATATTTAAGGATCGAACGGAATTAGAAAGTTCGTTTATTGACTTCATAAATTCTAAGAATTCTGAATTCTTTTCAGACGGTTATAAAAAATTACCAACACGTTGGGAGAAATGTATTGAGAGTATGGGAGACTATTTCGATTAAAGATTACAATTATAAGAAACTTATTTTCTTTTTTTTCTTTTAAAGCCCAAATCCTGCATTATTTTCCGGACAACCCAGTAGATACAGATTCCTGATTTTATAACACATTTCAACAACTTTCAACTGTGAGCTCATGAAACTCAAAATTCACTCCGGTCAGAGTTAATTCCAGATAACCAATATCGTATAACTAGTGACAGAAGGCATATTGACGAAACATGAGGAAAAGACGTTTCTTCCAATGTGGAAGACACCCGATACTCCTCCTAAATGTTATTAATAAATGTATAGAGAAATGTTTGATTTAGTAGAGAAATGCTTGATTTAGATATCACTTGTTTGTATACCAAAATTCAATCAAGATTATATTTTAAATATAAATTTAAATATACTATCATGATATCAGATAAACTTCTTTGAACTAACGCCAAAAAATTAGTTACTCAATGCCCTAGAAAATTTCCAGACCGGAAGGAGAAATTTGTGCCAGCGGAGCAGTATTTGTTGATTGGACGCCGCAATAAGCTACCCTTCACACTGACATCCCTATTAGCACCAATGATCCGAAAACCGGGTAAAAACTTTTCGTTAGGGAGTTTGGTAATTCGTTACATGATCCTTTTCAGTCATGAATTCCTCGAGCATTGAGTACTAGTTTTAACTTTTATCTTTCCATCTATCCATTGTGCTAAACATTATTTTTCTACTATAAGCAGTTTAATAGGGGTTAGACGGCAGTTTAATACAGAATAGAAAGAGCATTTATTTAGTAAATATATATATTTTAGAGCAAAAAAACAAAAAAACAAATCTTTTATTTAGGAAGGCTGTTACCAAATGGACGGCTTAGGCACATGCCTACTATTTCCTTTAATTGTTCATACCTTTTTAATTAACATACTTTTTCTCAATATGCTGAGCAATCTATTTACTTAACAATATTTTATTATCCCGATATACACATACACGCACAAGTTATGTTAATATTCATTTCCAAGGACTTTTTAAAATAGACAATTATAAACAATAATAAAACGGTAATTGATTGAAGTTACTAGAGGGATTGTGATAATAGGTTTCGAGCCGAAAAATACTATTGATGTTATACTATTTTAGTAATGGGTGGTGATAGCAACTGAATAATGAAAAGAACGCAATGCCCTATAATGATTCCCATCACGCGCTATCGCGAGAGTGAGAGGACCTGTCCCGTTTAAAGCTTTTTGTTTTGTGTTACCTTATCGCAAAAAAATATTTTTTTTCTTTTTTTTCACGGCTTTCCAATTAAAGGAAAGAATTTTGACTTAAAAAAAATAAGGGGGGATAGACTGTAGTCTCAATCTGGTTCTGAAAATCATTTTCTTTGAAATAAACTTGAAGATATTAATATAATTGATGAGAAACGTTTATTTAATGTGACGTCTAGAATGTTTTCATAGTGATTTACACCTTGATTGGACCACCTGAGAAGAAATGATTGTTAAATTAATTCACAATAATACAAAGTTAAGAAGGATATTATTTTGAATAAATTCCGCTAGTATATAACTATTTGATCTTCCACTCAAAAAAAGATAATTTTTTTTCTAACGAATCCCAAAGTTACTTTACTACTATGAAGATACTTCACAAATCACATTTACGATAATATACAGCCTTAACCGAAATCATTTCCTTCAAAAATTGAAGGAAAATTGAATAAATCTTAAAACTTTAAAGGGCATTTTGAAGAACAAGCCAATACCTTTCAATTCCCACAAGTTTAACAGGAAGCATTGAAAATTACCCTTTTTAAATGTCCTTTTAATGCCCTTTTTAAATATTAATTAATTTCCCTAAATAAAAGGCTTTCAATTTGTAGAGGGATGAAAAAAATAAAATAAAATATGGAATACATAGTTATCGTACTCTTAAAAGGAGAGCAACGCCATCCGTTTGTATCGAGCCGTCAAAAAAAAAAGGTTTTTAGAAATTAGATTACCTTAGAATTTATGTTGTGCACAAAAAATATTAAAAAAAAATGTTTGCTTTTTCAAATAAAGTACCATATGTACGTAAGAGGAAATGCACCTTTTATTGTCTTAATATATCTAACTCTTTACAAATTGTGAGCACAAAAAAAAAAAAAATTAATAATTTTATTGACATAAAAATGCTTTTTACTGTAAGAAAACAATTTTAAAATTTTTTTTGTTTGAAAAATGTATGGTATTTAAAAAGCATTGGTTCCTACTTCAAAAATAAAATGATTTGAAATTGTAATGAGTCATTGAAGGAGGTAAAATACTTTGAAAACTAGAGTGATTTCGTTTTGAATGGCCAGAAACTTGAGTATATTTCTATCTATTAAAGGGGGAATCTACTAAGAACGTTGTATCTATTTTAGGTTTTTAAGAAACTAGTATTTATTTTTTTACTTTTACGACGTAGTCTACTTTAGTATATTACTGTGTAAGAAAAAAAAGTTACTGTAAAAGGTTTTGACCCTGTTTACAAAGAGAAACAAGAACCTCGGCGACGAAATTACCCGCAGAAGTGGGATTGGTCCATGCTTTGAGTTATTTTTACCTTTCGGTGTACCGAAGAAATTCTATATATATCATTATTCTTTATAAAATATATTTTATTCTTCCAAGCCTGTTACAGGTCATTTGTACTATTTTTTATCTTTATTTCAAAGATAAGACGATCTTTACTACCTATTGAATTTAGATTTAATGATTTCAAATCATAAAAAAGATATAGAAAATCGAGAAATCCGGTAATATAAATTTAATTTTATGAACAAGAAGAAGTTTATTAGGAATGCCGCGAGGCTGAATTTTTCCAACATAGTTTCTTATAACTGCTTCCATTTTTTAATAATTAGAAACATCGAATGGGGAGGTCTCAAGTTCCTATATTTCTTTTCAACACGAAAGTGCTGCAAGTGAGATGCGTTTGGTTATTTTATCTTCCTCTGATAAATGAAATTCTTTCAGACTGTCTATGTTCCTTTCAAAGTGTTTGGCATACACCTCGGAAGCGAATCCTATACTTAAGGCGAAACAGACTGTAGCGGATTTAATTGGCGGAAGTCCAAAACAACCATAGAATACCCTGATTGAATAATATGCAGCTACAGAATCATTTAAACTTAAGTTTTATTAAATTATAATAAAAAACAAAAACATGAAAAGTAAAATATACCAAATCAGTCCTTGTTAACAAAAGCGAACCCTGTGCAGTGGTTGCATAGCTAATTTCTGCAAGCACTATCTTTCTTTTTATATATTTTGTTTCTTTTACTCAACCACAGCTCCAACCATCGTATATATGATTACAACCATGTTCAAACCGATTGTAGTAACATAAGTTTTCGATGTCTATAATTGTCATATTTTATATGTAATTTTTAGATTAAGCCATTTAACTTATAGTGTCAATCCAAGATATCCTGTGTACAGACGGGCCGATATATAAAACGAATTTCTATTTGAGACATGTCCTTTCCCCTCGAAGGTAATTTAGAGTGAAAAGGTTTTGGTACACTTGATTAGTACAAAATCACCCATATTATTTATGCCTCTAGATAAATCTTTCCGAAAAGATTCAAACGTAATTTTTGAATTACTCTGAAAGGTTAGATTACTAGTAAAAAAAGAAGATGGCTGCTTAAATGTTTTAAATATTACTACTGCAAGTATTCATTTTTACATTAAGAATGAAAAAAGTAAGTCAAAAGTTAAAAAGATTACGTAAGTAAAATAAAGAATTTTAGTGCACCCTTCTTTCTCAAAAATTTAAATAATGAATTTAAATTTATGAAAGGAGAAGATTTGAAATAATGAAATTCAATTTTATAAAATTTAAATTTCTTCACTTGACTTACAAAAATTTATGTTAAGTAAAATAAAGAAGCCATCGACCGACCCTAGGGTTGGAGCAGGGGGCTCATATGTATTCAACCCTGAATTCAAATGTGTCTGAGTCGAAAGTGTTCAACACGTTAAAAACATTGCAATGTTCTCTAGAGAGTTTTATAAAAATTCAAATTAAAGAAGTAAAAAAAGAAAAAAGTGAATAGCTATTTAAATTGAAAATAGAATTCAGTGACCAGTGCTAAAATACACCTTATCCTACTTACAATACAACGTCACATGTAAATGGTGTTGGATATGCAAGATGATGCCAATTATTTTATTGACTACCTGGTGAACATAGACTTCCACATAGGTGTATATAATTTAGATTTTAAATCAAGAATTTTAACTTCTGATAATCCTATAAAAATATAGTCTAACAACGAACATCACAATTTAATGTAACCTTAGTCTTAATTTACTCTTTGACAATATAAAAATAAATTTCTTTAAATTAAAAAAATATCTGTAAGTACCTACTCCATCACTATGGTCACACTTTCCTTCAGTTTCAATGGAAAATATAAGTAACTGAGGAAAACAGAAAATGTTATTTTAATGCATATACATGGATTCTAAATAGAATATCAAGATTTTTCCAGTTATCTTAAAATTATTTCATAATTTCTGAAATATAATTCACCTAATCTATAAGGCCCTGTCACTATTTCCTCCGACCAATAGAAAAAAATGGCCGTTTTTAAACTTATTTAGTATTTCCTTCTTTTTGGTGTTAGAAAGTAAATGAAAAATTATAAATTAAAATTAATTTAAAAATGAGAAAATATGTATAGCTTTATTATAACAGGCCCATGATCAAACCGCTATGTGGGCAAATCCCAAAATATTGGTTGTTTGCTATTATATATTTGAGGGAAATTCATGAACTTTGATATACTTTAAGGGTTTACGCTGTCATCACCGATGAATCTAACGATCCTCACGGTGGAGCTTTAATAGCTATTCTTCACGGTATAACATGGAAGAAGGTACCTACACCGATGCGTATAGTCGACAATAAAATTAGCCACCTAACAACAAAAAGAAAATGTTATTTTGGCAATTTCACACGCGAATTCAGTGACATAAACTCTAGAGAGAAAAAAAAATGGAATATTTAACTATAAATATTTCTGTTAGGTGAACTTTGTGATCTCCTGAAATTTATTATTATATTTCATTACTTATTTTATTATGAGTAGTCGATTTTCATATTCACTGAGTAGGTAAACCATTTGACATTAAATGATAGTACTAAACATAAGTTTGTTTAGTTTCGTTTCCCGAGTATTGGTAACATTGGAGGATCCAGGGGGGGGGGGGGGCTGTGGGAGCTGCAGCCCCTCCCTTTGGAAAATTTTTCGTCATTTAAAGATAGAATTTGACTTTTCTTAATGTAAGGAAGCAAGTTAAAAAACAAATAATGTGCAGAACAAGTAGTATTTTAGTTGTAGGGAGGGAATATAAAGGTAAAAAAGCTGATTAGCAGCTCCAAATGAAAGGATGTGGGGCTGCAGCCCCCCCCCCCTTTAGGACTGCAGCCCCCCCCCCTTTACGATCGGCTGGATCCGCCCATGATTGGTAATAATAATAGATTAAAATAAATGCAGGTTCATGTAAAACGTAAAAAAGTTGAAAACAATAAAATAAAAATAGTTGAATTATTTGAATATTAATGCAGCCTTGAAACTTATTTTTATCACAGGATTGGAATCTGTATTATTATTATTATGGTTCTATATAATTCAGGGTTACTGAAAAAATATAAAAATAAGAATAAAGATTAAAGTTTCAGCGATTAAATTAAGTTCCCCTAGCCAAAGTTTTGAACGGATTTTTTTCTTCCAGCCCTTTGAATTTTATTATTCTTATAGGAAAAGTAACTTTTGGAAAAAACAAAAAATTGCCAGCACCAGATTTACTAAAAAGAACCTCTTAATATCTATTAAGAAATGAGAATTATAATAGAAACCGGGAAGGCAGATGTTATGGTTTAATAATTTTTATTTATATTCCTAGGATATCAAAAGTTAAAAAAAAAGCGTTGAACGGGTGCCAAACGATTTTTTTTTTTTTTTTTTTTTTTGGCAAAAGCTGCGAATGTGTCATCGCCGGTGAGAAGGGTACAGGTGTTCCAACCTACATCGTCTGTCCAACACATCGCATCCCAACAACTTGGGATTGCGAGCAGTTGGCAGCTCATGTGGAACAGCTGTCACTGCCGCGCAGTGCTTCACAACTCGTGTCTTCGGGCTGGAAAACACAGCTGTCAGCGAAATAAACATTTAAAGAAATAGATTTCGGAACAATATTTATGAGATGGGAAATCTGCTCTAAGCTAGGAATAGACCTCTAGCAGAAAGGCACGAAGATGTGTCTCGCCATGGTTTGCTTGAAGCAAAATCGATAAAAACATGAATCACATAATAAGTGATGTTTAGCTTAGTTCCCACTGATATGAACGCCAGCTCTGATTCACTTTTGTGTAGAATCAAAGACAGTAATTGCACGTCTATGGTACGTCGTATTAACTTAAAGAAAGTCGATTATCTTAATTGAGGTCAGTGAAATTAAAATACATCAAGACTCTAATACATTTACTTTTTATCGGTCCCATTAAAAAAGTAAGAAAAGGCATGGTTGTCAAAACATGTGTGATGTGGATTAGTTCCCTTCTGCTGAATGCCGCCAAGAAAAAAAATCTGGTGCGTGCGCGCAACACATAACTTTCACTTACCAACTTAGATTAGAAATTGTGTTAATGCCACTTCTCAAAGCCTTCAGAACATTAGAAGGCTAATAACATAGAAAGTAATAAATTGATAAAAGTCTAGATTGTAATAACTGATGAATTAATAAAAAAATATAGATATAAAAAAGACAAATAACATGTCTCAAACAATTCGGCAGAAAGTTTGCGCAATCTTAAAGGTCTAAACTCAAATTAGTTTAATTCGAAGGATATAGAAACAGCTTCATCCTTTGCACTGCAGAAAGGAAGAAGAAAAACAATGTAATTCTGTAAATTAGAAAATGTACAAAAAACCATGGTAAATGCTCAGTTGTTGTTTGTTTCTTAGCCCTTATCTCGTTAAGAATCGACAACTTGACAAAAATAAGCATCTTGAAATTAAGTTTATATCTATTTACGGTTGAACTGTTAAGGCAAACTTTGATGAAGCCTTCTGGCCTATAGAGCTTCCACAACTTTTATTTTAAAATAATAATTTCATAGTTTTTTTCATAATTAGCTGAGAAGAATATCTCAGTACCCAAAAAGCGAAAAAGTTTTTTGTGAAACATTTAAGCTATTTTTATTAATAATCCTATTGAGATTTTAATTGTTTGTAATGATGATTTGTTTTATTTTTTAAAAAATAATATTCTTTTTGATTTTAGTAATCATTAACATTTATTTGTTAGTATTCAGTTGTACTAGTAAAATATTTATCAGTTGTATTCTTATTGATTTCAATTTTATTCCTTACTTAAGTAATCTGTATTCTTCATTCAATTATTATTGATCTGACTTTTACTAAACCGATGTCGCATCTAAACAAGAATTGTAAAATATCGAATATTTTTATTTTGAATGGATGATGACGAATAGATGACGGAGTTCTGTGCATAGTGGTTCGTTTAAAAGACGCATGCTGTTAAAAAATAAAATTGTACCAATGAATATTCAAAAATATCGTTTTTACAAAAGACGTGAAATCCGTACACATGTCTACTTGCTTTGCATGTCTAAATGCCTTTCATTAAAAATAAGGTAATGTTTGCATCTCTTGCCAATTGACTTGATTCTATTGGTTTTTATTTTTTCTTCTTTCCTGTTTTTTATTTTTTATGCCTAGTTTTTTTTTTTTCGCCCAATATTATTACTTCTTTTAGTAACCTTAATCTTAAAATAATACAAATAGTAATCCTTCATGTTTTATCCCTTAGCCTCCTTATATAACATATAATATTTTGGTGTTTTATATTCTTTTGTTTTGTTAACAAAAAATATGTACTTAACAATTTATATATAAATTAGTATGTAAAATGAACGCCACACTCCGACCATCATTTCCTTGATTGTCTTTAGCGATTAATTCCTTGATACCGATTAATGCATCATTACCGGGATTTTATGATTTATTATGATATTTGTTTGTAGATTCCATATGGACGAAGGTGCGAGGTATGTGTGGAAGCCCAAGTTGAGATACCCAATGGAGGAAGCAGTGATAAAAGGGAGGTTTCTCGGATTCCAGTTTATGAGTATTCAGAGCGTTGCTTCCCCGTAGCTCAGAAAATTGACATTCGATTTCTCCGGCCTTAGGGAAACCCCCGACCCCCTTCCCACCAACAGGATATTTACCGCGTTATCAATCATTTCTCTCCGAAAGAAAAGCCTTTACTCAGGGGCTAATCTTTTTTACCGTTTATCGACAATATTTAAAGGGGAAAAATCCAACCCATTTATAGTAGGGCAGCAATGTTTATAAAGTTTTTATATGTCTAGTATTTATAGAGTACTACTATAAACGAAGTCATGCCTTTACGGCTACTATAAACGAAGAGTTACATATGGTTTTATAATGGGTCTTGAAATGGGATTTTTCAGAATAATTTAAAAATCATTGTTATTTTTAGAAAACATTCCCTTATTGTGGTATAATAACTGCTTTTATGTCTATAATTGTGAGCACTTGATACCATAATGTTTAAAGTAATAACACCAAGAATAATTGTGCATTCATTAAAATTTTAAATAAAGATATCTATGGGTTACTTCAACATTTTTATATTCCATACACATATTTAGATTTTTACGAAAGAAAGGTAATTTTTTAATTTCTTTCAACTTTGGAAAGATGGAGAAGAAATACGATTTGCATTTTTCAATTGTTTTGAAGTTAAATCCCACCATTCACATCCATCACAGCAAAGTTTTGACAAAGCAATTGAAATACAAACAGCAGAAAATAAATCACCTGCGTATTTCAGTTTGAAAAACAAATAAAGGTAAAAAACAAAAATTATAAGTTTTATCGCCTGAATATAAGGATCTTTATGGGTAAAAGCTACTACAAAATATGAAAGAAAATTGCATAATGCCGCATAATAACAGCTGATCAGCAAAAATATCCATGCATGAAAACTAAACTGTGCACCAAACATCCAAAGTATGTAAAATAACTCTGCAATTATTACTCTGTTATTAATGTATGATAATAATCATTTTAATAGTAGGTTTTAAATTGTGTTTAATATTATATATTAATTTTTGGTAAGGATATTAAATTATGTTTTATTTTTTTCCTACGTTTTTGTATTGAATGAGCCGCCACAAAAGCACCATCTAGGTCTTTAATCATCACTGTTTCTGGTTCAACGAGTCAAAGGAATTCCCTTTTATGAAAGATTTGCAATTTCATCAAAGGAATGCTAAATTAACCCAGACCTATTGATTCCAACTCGAAGGTAATATGGATTTGGATGGTGAAATAATATTGGAGCTAAAAGTCCACTCAGGGAAGAAGTTTACGATAACCGTGCAACAACTCAAAGTCGCTAACATTTTATGAAATACGGAGTGTCTATGCTTCCAATATTATATATGTATAATAAAATATGCTCAGATTTAAACAGGACCAAAAAAGACTTATGATTAGTGGCTATGTTCAAAATTCTTTAATCATGTACAACACAACTACATTTATGTAATGTTTACCTGCAGGTTAAAGTTTGATAATACTAAGAATTTTTTAATTGAAGGTAATGAAAAGTTGGGTTTGATAGGCTTAAAAAGGAAGGTTTATTGAGCGGTGAAAATATCAACAATTGGTAAAAATCACCCATATGACAGCCTAATGTTTAGCAATGAGCAGTTAATTACTGCTACTATATCAAAGAGCAGTGATGATTTTTAAATAAAATAATAAAATATATAAGTCATAAATGCTGGAAAATAGTATTTTTTTTCACTTAAGCTGTAAGACTGTTTAGTCCGCAAGCTTACATTTCCAGTTCGTTATAGTATACACATTTTCTTATTTATTTATCTAGAACTACAACATTATTTAAGTTATTGATACATGGACTCTTAGTCCGTTTTCCAGCCTAAATGTAACGGCAGACTATCACTGAAAATTATACAGTTTTATTTTATTATCCCCATATACAACTCTGAGTCTTAATACAAGACCAGACGTATTATCAATATGGATTTTTAAATATGTATTATTCTTTAACAGGTTTCCAATCAATATGATTGGATTTCAATAAGTCAAAACAATTTCTCAGAGGAAATTTTTCAGAGATATAAAATTACAAGGTATAGTAACTATGGGATTTTAACGAAGAAATAATTTTTTTCAGCATTGAAAATTCTCAAATCCCGAATTTTCCAAGTCTTTGTCCCACTGGGGGTTAATTATAAGGCAAGGAAGAGGGAGGGGAGAAGCATTGTGACGGGCCTATTGTCTCAAGTTAGAGTTTCTTAACTTCACAACTTTGTCTTCATCATTTATTTGCTTGACACGCACTTCTTGAGGGATCACAGTTGGTCGTAGGAAACTTCATGAAGAATCTTTCAGCTGATCTAGAAGAAGTCTTTTTTCAAAGACGTAGGGAATATATATATATATATATAAGAAATGGATGTTGAAGTTTGATATTGTTACCCTTAAAATATCAGTGAGTTGCCAAACCCAAACCAGCCAAATGTTCGCCTCTTCGGGTGTAATGCATCTAAGAAATTATTAAAAAGAGATTTACTTACAGAACTCAAAAGAAAGAAAACCAGCTTTTATTTCAAAAACAATGTCACTAACCCCAGCAGTGCTACAGTTCACAAGTTTACCAAATTATAATAAAACAATAGTTCAATCATTAATCAACTTAATTAATTAATCAAGGCGCATTAAGCCTGATGAGACCTTTAGCCGCTTATGGACCATGCGGGAGTACAGAAAGCCTGGAGGAGGTAGCCCAAATCACATTGCTGCAAACCCTGGCTACAATAGTGCAGTGACATAGAGCCCATAGTTCCAAAACCAATCCCATTGGGGCCAACTTAGCAGTGACCTTCCCACTGATGGCGTCAGCTCTTTCGGGTTCAAGAACAGTGACTAACAGGTCTAGGTCCATTGTTTGATAGTGAGCAGGCCTCGTGGATCTATATTCTTACAGCCTTGTACCGAAGCTCCTAGCCCGGGGGAGGGAAGGTGGTTTACTTGCAGGTGACATTCTGGATCACTACACCACGATTCCCGATAGGATACACGGGGAACGTTTACCACTCATACGCCCGGTCGGTGTGAGTCGACTCCAGTAGGTCATCTCATGACGGGTCTCACATACCCGTGAGGGGGTTGGTTTGCTTGCAGTTGACATTCGTGGACTCCCGCCACTACACAAGCGCCGAAACCAGCGCTGACTGCTAGCTAGTCGGTGAACTAAAAACACCGGGTCGGGTTTTGAACTGCCGAACTGGGTCGGGTGCCTCTTTTTACCCTGAGGGCTTAGACACGTTAGTGGGCTACCAGGCTTTAACCTACAATGCCAGCGACCCGCCTCAGCATTGTTATGCAGTAATTTAAAATTTATTATATATATTCATTTAATAAACTAAATAAAAAAAATCAATGACTTACCTCTCAATTTGTGTCTCTGTATGCAGCAAATTCCTGAAAATAGAAAAATATATTTATTAAATATTAAGGAAGGATATGTAGTATGAAAAAATAAAAGTATAGTATATCATAAAAAAATGTACTATATAGGTATATAGATATACTGTAAAAAATAATGTACAAGCGTTAATATGCTAAGAGAAAAAAATATTCAAAACTAATGCTGCTCAACTATATTGGATTGCTCTTAGATAGCTTACTTTATATCTTCAATAAACTGTTTTTATATTTTAATACTTTGGATACTACAATATTATATCATATTGAGTATATAAAATTTTTCAGCATTCCAGAAAGATCATCCCAGCAAGATTAAAAGCTTTTAGAAAAATAAAATAACAATTTCCCACAAAATTTCATAAAAAAGCTCATGATTCACTCATGTAAAGAAACGACATGATAGCTTGTAATTAATTCAAAGAGATATATGAATAAACATTAGCACTAGCAATTTTTTTTTTACTGTAACAAGATCTTCCGCCCCATCAATAATTCTTTTACTGAGTTAGTAGCTCAATGAATATATGAATCACAAATTCTCTGATCAAAATGGGGGGAAAAAACCCTCCCTTTCAATGATTGGTGTTTTTGTTATTTCTAAGTTAAGTTCGGATACATTGTTTTTTATTTATAAAAATATAATAATATGAAAAAATAATAATGTATCATCACCTGCAACTACACTGCGAAATCCTTAAAGAATAATAATGTCTATAAAGAATGATTTTTATAGACCGTTAGATTTTTTTTTTTTTTTTTTTTTATTTTTAGCTTTTCTGGTCAATCTTTTTCCCGTGATAATTTATAAATACAAACCCAAAATTTTATTCTAAATATCAAACCTTTGTTTTCTACATAAAGGAAAATTGAGAAGGAAAATTTAGTTCGAAAAATGAAAATACGTGGCTAATTTTGCCTAAATCGTATTGCGTAGTGCTCTCACCTATGATTAACTATGAGAAAAGCAATGTGAAAGAGCTATGTAATTATATTAATATAATATATAAATAAAATATTTATCTTATATTATTTACATGGATACAATATTTATCTTTGATTGTATATGAGATATGTTTAAATAAAAATAAAATAATATAATAGGCAAAATCAGTAGACAAAAAAAACTGTTATTTAACCAAAGTTTGAATCAGTTAATTAAATAAAAAACTGTTTTAATAAAAGAGCCAGGAGTACCGAAAACGAAGTATGGAATGGATGCAAAATTGTATTTTTGTTTTTTTTATCCATTTATGTGAAACAACGTGTTCCAGGAATTGAAAGTTCAGCAGTATGCTATAATATATATATTTTTAAACCAAATGCTTGATAAAATATATCAGGAAGCAGATGAATAGTTGTAAGTTAATTTTCCGGCTGGAGGGGAACCATGCATCACGTGTGTCATAATCTTTTATCAGTAAAATTGATTTTCCTTTATACTTCAAATCATGATTCCAGGAGCCTTGAAATTAAAAATTCATAGATTTGGATCTGTATTGACTGAATATACTCAGACCCGACCCGACAAAATTGAATGGCATTATTTGCACGAGGGACTAAGAGATAATAAAGGGATAAAATTCAATTGTATTCCCCATTCTATTCTATTCGATCATCTGAATAGCTTAATAGCACTCAACAAATGAAAAATGAAGAAATTCAAAACCGGTAATATTTTATATTTAATTTGATTTTTTGAATGTATAAAATTATATCCAACAAAAGGTAAACATTCTACAATAAAAACATTATTGGTTTTTATTTATTCGATTTATTCGTTTTGATCCAATGAGGCAAATCTTAAACCATCCACAACCTCTGCGAATAAGACCCCTGTGTGTTAACTACCACACTACTTGGATTATAACTACGACACTTCTATCGATATGTTTATGGTGCGATATGTTTAAATATATAATTATTAGAGATATAATAAGAGCATCTCTTAACATATTACAAATAAAAATAAAAATATTTTTGACAAGGTAGGGAGGTACGAGTTCAATAAGTTTTGCTGAAAAAACGCCAAGAAAGCATTTAATATATTGCCCACAACCTCTTAAATATATTAGATATGAAACAAGAACTGAAAATTATTCCATGTTTCAATCCAAGAAGATATTAATAAAACATTAGAAATAATAAGCCTTAGTCCTGTCAAACAAATACCTGTGTTAAAATTTGATGTAATATATTTGTTTTTCATGCAATGGTTTAAAAATAATAATGTTTCATGAATAAATTTACAAAGGTAAACTATATTATTTAAGATGGCATTTTCCACGGTACACTGTTTATATAACATAATTGAGTGCTGATTGATATCCAACCCCTCTTAATGCTGAAGGGGAATTCAATAGGGACTTCAATTACCAGCTCTATAGAGACTCGCAGCCAACGGTGAGGGGAAAAATGTTATCTATAGCCGTGTAGAACGATGATTTTTCATTGTTAAATTAATCGGTTTATTTCATAAAAAAAATAAATAAATACAAATTATAAAGATTTATTTTAGTTATTTATCTTCGAAAATATTATTGTGACCTAGATCTCCAAAACGAACGAAACTCTTCTCAGAACCAATCTTCCCTAACCGCAGAAGAGCACGTTTCTCTATCGTTCTTCTTATCGTCTTTCACAGATACTGACAGTAATTATAAAGATCCTAGAATTGCTCTGCAAAGGCAAGATAAAAAAAATAAGAGAAATATTAAGAATGTTTAGTGATTTTTAAAAGTTACACTGATTGAAAGCAAATTATCCTCGTGTGTGTCATGATCCCATGATTGCAAATACCTTTTATAAATATTCGCTATCTATAATGGGTGGTTTTGTGTCAGATGATGTCGGATTAAACAAGTATCTGTCCTTAACTAGTTAACAAGATGAATAAATAATAGGACTATTTCATTCTATTTCTAGAATGTTAAACAATTGGCTTCAAGCAGAAAAACTAGAAGCTTTATGCTAAGATTTGCTGCTTAACGTGTTCTATCCTTTTATAATTCAGGTACAGCATTAAAAAGTACGATTTTTAAAATGCATTTGATTGCCTTTTATTTACCAATGCCATATGGTTGGATTTGAGTGTGTTAAGAAAGCTAGAACACGACCCCTGTAACCTTGGAAGAAGAGGACTAGCTCTAGATGTCGCCATATTAAGTTGGAAAACGATAAGGATTTGTTTGATTTCCTGGAAAGACCTCAACCAAGGGCTATGAAGTTCATGATGGAATTAATATTGCCTAGTTTTCTTATGTATATGATATCGTAAGTATCTTCGAAATACAAATGGAGATAAAAAAACTGTACTTCCGTAGTATACTGTACTCCTTGGAGAAATGAAAGAAAAAAACATTCCAGATTGGCTGGATTAGAAGTCGTTTAACTATTTCAATACATCTTTCAATTGTAGAATAACAATTTTACAACCTTTATTATTGTAGGTTCCTATGCTAACAACTACATCACGGGTGACCCACCAATACATCTTTATTATGGATTAACGGTAGGTTCCACTCGATATTGGTGAAGTCATTCGAATAGGTACTTCAGCCAACTTCAATCACCACCCTTCTTTGAAGTAATCTTGAGATGAAACAGTTATGAATGCTGATCTACATTTGTGATATTAGACGATTATTTAAAAAACGAAGTTTTGATGACTGTATTCTGAAGGATAATTTTTATTAAAGTATATTATCATAAAAAGTTCACCATTAATGAACCATTATCGCTTTTTATAAAAAGTTAAATGATACATGGTAGGGAAAATAAAACGTTCTCGAGGAAAATTTTAATTTCAATATTTCGTGACTATATACATACTAGATACCAAGTCATTACAAAATTCCTTAAACTCCAATTCCTCTATTTATTCGAAAATTGAAATTCTTATGGAACACGGAAAAATTAGTACAAATTAAATACATTAATTTCTCAAAAAATTGGACATCTTCATTACAAATAACTGCAAACCATAAATTAAATATAACATATAAAGAAATGAATATAAAATTCAGATGGTTTCAATCAATATAACGACAATCTATTTATTCTGTTAAATCTAGGTGATCGGTCCTTCATTGCTTGAATTCAGGACTCCGATGGACCATTGGTAACTGCAATTAAAACGGATGGGATTAATTGTCTGTTGCAAAATAATTGGTTTGTTATCAATGGGGAAGAAATTGGCTCACTAATTAGGATAAAATCGTTTAGCTGGAAATGATTTCGGGAAATGCTCATTGGATTGTAAGGATTCTAAATTGCTAGTGCACGGCGGATAATTAATTTCACATGACTGGTAACTATTTTAGGAAATGCTGGGATTCATTGATGCCAGATGATCCTCGGATTGATTTAATTGATAGTTGTTCGAGTTAGTTACATGCAACGCAATTGCACGGTGTGTTGCAGTCATCCAGGTCTACTTCACGTTGACTTAACCGAATTGATTGAATAATAATTATAAAGCTTTTAACGTTATAAGCCATTTTGAGAAAACTCATAACACTTACATAAGTGTGGAAATTTTTTTTATTTTATATTATATGAGATAAATATTGGGGTTAGGATAGGTTATTTGGGTACATTAGAGCCAGAATGACCACAGTCCATTTTAATTGCTTTCGAGGAAAGGGTAGATCTTTATAAAATTGAACACACTAAATCCATTGAAACTATTAAAATAATCGATTCCGTTAAGGTTTACGATATTTTGAAAGCCAAGCTGTCTTAGTCATATGATAGTGGTACATGGCAGCCAGACTGTCTTATGTTCAGTGTTGAATGAATAAATTCAGTTAAAACAGTGGACGAAAATGGACTTAAGACAGAGAGCTTTGAGGTGCTGATTAGACGTATTCACGTGTTTTTCAATTTACACAAAATTGGTTATTCTAACTTGGGCAGACAGTACGAGTTGGTAATTACACTGATTTTTTTGTTTTTATTTTTTGTGTTGTGTTATTTCAAGAATTCTATAATTGTTTCTTGTTTAGTTTGTGCTGTTGAGACCTAGCATTTCATAAATTTTTATTACATCCTCACACTTTAGAAATAACTTTCATTCAACAGGAATTCTTCCTGAATATGTCTAATCGTTACCAGTGGCATTTTTCACATCTCGAAGGTGTCCTTAGGAACCCCTCTGTTAGTCATATCTGGCCAATTTTCAGTCGAGTAATCTAATCTTCTTCGGTTCTTGATGGAAATTTTCCTGGCGTTATATTTAATAATATAATTTAAGTATTATATTTCGTTTATTAGCTAATACTAGCTTCCATAGCTAATAGTTGCAGGTAGCTACTACTTATTTTATAGTGTGGATGTTTTTACTACTAATATCAGCTTTGTCTCCCTTTTTTTTCTCTTTTTTTTTTCGGTTGGCACATTAGGCCTAATGAGACATTTGGCCGCGCAATGTGGTCTTCTTACAGACATTTGTGTGCTTGCGGAAGCACAGACAGCCTGGAGTGGGTAGCCCAAACCTCACGTTGCTGCAAGCCATGGTCACCATGGTGCCGCGGCAGACTGCCCATAGCTCCATAACCAATCCCATTGGGGCCAACTTGGCAGCGTCCTTCCCACCGAGGGCGTCAGCTCTCTCGGGTTCAAGGACAGTGACAAACTGTTCTAGGTTCAAGGATTATGGCAGCCCAAAGTCCGCAGGCCCCGAGGACCTATATTTCTTTCCCTGAAGCATACCGTCCTTGCACCAAACCTCCGGTAGGTTAATGATATTTTGGAAAACCACACGATTCTCGATGGGATACTTGGAAAAAGGTTCATCACTCCTACGCCCGGTCAGTGTGAGTCGCCTCCAGTAGACTGACGGGCCTCACATACCCGGGGCTGGGCGTAGGCTTGGACTGCGTGGCGTTCATTGGCGGGTGGTCACCCGGATGGAGCGGTCACCCATTCAAGTACTAAACACGCTCGACGTTGCTTAACTTTGATTACCTATTGCAAGATCCTTTGTGCACTCGGCCATCCCGGCCCCTCCCAGCTTTGTTTCCCTTAATTCCCATTTATAATGGGATGTGGTATAGTATGATACTGATGTACCATGGTATGATAGATAAGTTCTTTCATAGGTACCTTATGATCGTCGAGTTGGGTTGACCTTTCTTAATAACTATTGATCAAGTTCTAGTCTTTAAGACATACGGCTTCTATTCCCCCGACTCAAAATTGTATAAGTTTAAAAGCTATTATTACTGAACCCCTTAGCTAAACTAAAATGAAAAATTGATAATGGTACACTTCTACGCTGAACCATAATAGAGCTAAAACAGGATTTGTGAATATCCGATCAATGATAACGTTTTGCACGCTCAAAAAAAATAATGTAAATACTTATTCTTCCTGATACCTCTTTGAATAAAATAGATAATTCTACAGGAATGAGTAACCATGATTTTAACTAGGTTACTCACATGATAAAGGCAAAATCTATTATTAAGGTCCGGATCAATGAAGAGAATATGAATGGAAGGATTGGAAAATTAAGACATAACCGGATTCAGAAGAGATTCAAGTTAAGGCTCCATGCTTAGCCCGTGGTGCCTGGAGTCATGAACCTAATAGGTGAGCATTAAAGAAAATTATTGGCCTGGAAAGGAATTCTTCTGTAACTAGGCCAGCCGTGGTGGCCTTTCCGCCCGGCGTCGACTGCCTTATCCTCCGCACCAGGCTTCTCCTCTAAGCCCATTAGGCTCTGGGATCGGAAGTTATATCAAAAGAGGCACATTAAATCACCTATTTGATTAATTGTTGAGGAACCTCTTTTTTTTTTTTTTACGTTAGACTAACATATATAAATTGCTTATCGAAAATCTATGATGGATGCCAACAAACTCATATTTGCAAAATAAGATTTGCTCTGAAAAGTCTGTCGTAGAAGTAAAAGGTAAAATGTTAAATAATAATGAACATATTTAATTTTATGAAAGCTAACTTATTATTATGAGTGGTTATAACAACGATAAAATACTCTTCCGAATACCGGAGCGATGCGCTGTCAGTTATAAATAAGAGAAGAGGTATCTCATCGCCCAAATTTAGGAAATACCTCGCTCTAATTAGCCTTCATAATTAGCCTTAATATGATTAGCCTAATTACAAAAACTTCGGGAATCTCCATCCCATCGCCTTCCACCTCATTTAATTATTTGTAAGCTTCATTTAAAACGAAACTGTAAAGAGTCTATTAATGATTATGTTACTTCGTCAAATATATTAGGTGAAATAAGTATTAAGAAGTAAGAAGTAAGTAATAAGGAAGAAAAATAAATCAATAAACGATTAATAATTAGCTATTAATTAATTATATATACGCTTATGACAAAAGTCTGAATAAACCTCCATGGTCCATCCAGTCATGAATTTGTTGGAAGAGGTAACAGTTAAAAGGTGTTATTCACTAATGAAGATCAAACCCTTTGATGCTTTGAACATGCGGCTCCTTGTAACTTTTTAAGTACTCCTCAACTCCAATGCAGAGCTCTAGAAGTATTTCTAAATAGTTTGCAAAAGCGGTTTTACTTTGAGGATTAAAGTTACATCTTTTTTGACTCGTCTTAAACAAGAGTATTTCATATAAGAGTGAGTGTCTTGATGGTATTTAAAATGTCAGTAATTTATTTTTAAAACATTACTTTTTACAAAACAAGCCTTTAAACGAATTTCTCTTTTTAATTATTTATATTTTTGTCATTCGATTCTAGATTGAACAGAAAGTGTAAATAAATAAATAATTTGTCAAATAGGCCTGGCATTTAAATGAAAAACCGAAAATAAAATAAAAATAAAGAACCGATATGATCCAGGTAATTTACCAAAGTGACGTCTGTTGTTTCTAAACAGGTATAATAATTTTTTTTTTTTTAAAAGTAAAAGCTGAGTCACATATATAGTGTAATAATGAAAACATATGAATATTTTTTCAAAGTTGGATTAGGTAAAACTATTCCAGGAAAAATCACTGGTTAATAAAATGTACCTGTAAAACAAAAAAAATGACGTGGGTCACAACGTTGTAAGGTGAATAAAATTTGAAATTTGTCCTAATGCTTCGGTCAGTTTCAAGGGAATAACAAAGTCCGATTCCATGTCATAGGGATTTAAAACTATAGTTTTATCTTATTATTATTATTTAGTTTATTATTATTTAGTTTATTATTATTTAGTTTATTAATCACTCCCAGTCATGAATCTCAACAATTGTGGTGAAGATCGAAAGCTATCATAATAAATTTACGGCAGAAGTCGCATTTTAATAGCTCTGAGATATGTTTTTTATTTATTTTTGACTGAACCGAACGAGAAAGGAAAATTCTATTAAGACTCCGTTCTACAATCATTTTCAGTTCGCTGATAAAACCGCTACGTTCTAAAATTGGATGCCTCTTATCTTGCGTGATATCGTAAGATTAGTTCTGCCTTTTTCAACCTACACAATCAGACTGATAGGCTAATGTTTACAATTTCACTCCTTCCTTTGGAAAAACACGAAGCTTAATGAAAACTTTCGTAAATATATCAATGTTATCGTAGTTTTAAACTTTAACTCCCAAGGCTGTTAGTGGAGGCTTACGTTATTGCATTTATACGCACATGACACGTCGATACATGATAAGATCTGGAAGGGGAAATTAAAAGATGGCAGGATTGATTCTAGATGCAAGCTGCTAAATTGGAAAATCAGATATATTATTAGGATGGGAAACCGTGATTAGGAAGATGGATGTAACAACTCCTATGAGGGAAGGCATGCCATCAAATAACGATCGCATGACAGTCGGACATAAATAGTCTCAGACCAACACTCACCATCGGCTGATTTTTTCATTTTTTTTTTTATAACATTCACCTACTTTTATTCAGGTTATCGCTCAAAAGATTAACATCGGTTGAGATCACATATCCAGTGAAATCATTATCTGATTTTCTGTTAACGATATATATGTTCATTATATTTATAAATTTTATATCCCTAAATGGAGCTTAAATTACTTCAGATGTTTTGCATAGGAAAATCTATAGTATATATTCATATTGATACTAATTCGTAATGTTCATTACATAACATAGAATGGACCGTACTCATGAAAAGGTAATTTATGCTTATGCATGATACCCCTGAATTGCACAAATTGCTTCTACATCTTCCTCAAAGGGCGGAGTGATGTAAAAAGATATTTTGAATAAAAGGAGCATATTCCTTCTCCCACGGCTAAGTTTTCCGCAACCGATTGAGAGCACCTCGTATCGTCTAGGTTTTAAGATTTAACCTCAGGAATGTAAATTTATTCAGGGAACAATACAAAGAAATTTCGTAAGGGAACCGAAGTTTGGCAGGTTGTGAAAAAAATGGGAGGAATAAAAATTCAGCGAAACGTACAGTTGCCGGTGAGACTTTGTAAAGTTGAGAAATTGTAAAAGGGAGCTTGAAAAGTGAATAAAGTCAGTGAATGGGTAGATTTCTAAAGCCCCGGACAGCCACACCTGGAAGTGGGGTAAAAATATTATAAAAAGGGATGTAAACTTCACAAGCTGTTATAATAATGTTGCCAACTCATTTTACTTGGTAAATGTAAATATTTAAGCTCATTGGTATTTTCATTTTTTTTCACAGCGGAAACTCTCCGTGTGGGCGAATGATTTGAATAAACGTTTTTGTCAATAAAAATGAGCAGCATAATTATAAACACGTTATTTTCACGAAATGAATTTTTTCCAGATAGTTTCATACATTCATTCCCTATGTCAAAATCCTTTCGCTAAAAACAAATGAAAAAAAAACAACTAAAAACCGCTTAAAATGCGGTAAAATCAAATAGGTAATTTCTTCATAAAAACCGGTCAACTGTACAATCGTTCAACTGATCTAAGTGAAAATAAAAGAAAAGAAATCTTATATCATAACGCGAAATCACAATAAACCAAAGAAGAGGTTCTGTGGAACTAACAATAATGTTTTTCACAATAAGATACTATAATATTGATAAAAAAAATATAAAAAAGGCAATTTAGCAATTTAAAATTATGGAATCACCGATTGAATTATTCATGTTTCCTTAACCTTTTGTCCTCCTGTACACAACTTAAATATATTATAAGATGGTATATCAGTAAATAATTTATGAATATTACAACATTAATTATTAAAAACCAACAAAGGAGAATATTTCGGGTTTATTTTATTTATGTTGGTATTTAACTTGTGGGTGGTGGGATGGCGCAGTGGGCAAACGCATTAGAAAATACGCGTTGCCCATTGCAACTTATGGTTGGGAACCCGAAGATAGCAAGTTTAAAACTCGGAGTCAGGGGACATTTAATAATACTCGGTATTATATATATATATATATATATATATATATATATATATATATATATATATATTATATATATTATATATATATATTATTGTATTATATATATATATATATATATATATATATATATATATATATATATATATATAATACCCTCACCCTCTCCCCTGGCCAGGGAAACTCTAAATAGCCTAACAAGCGAGGAAGGGGAGGAACCAAAAAAAAATGGTATCCCACTTTTTGCTTCAGAATTGGAACTGAGGGCCTGATATAAACTTGTATTAACAGCGACTAGGTTTTTGCTTTTGCTTTTTTCCATGCAATGAATCGAAAAAATTAACTGTTCGTCAAAATTTACGCCGCGATAGATGTCAACAACTGTTCGGGTCTGAGAGTTTGCATAAGTATTTATAAATCTCTGACACCAGAAAATAATCCTAGGTGTTTCCAATAGTATTTTAGAACCCGAGTTGTCAAAAAATGGAATAGCCTTAAAGGAAAATATATTTTAGGAGGGTGAAAGTAGCGGTCATAGAAAAGTCTATTCAAAGACTCTCTTTATATCAATCTGCTCTTTGTGGAAGACATTAAAGCAATCTTCACACGAGAGGGCATATCGCTAATTGCAAATTATCATTAAATCTATTTGTGAAAACCATGAAATACAATAAAACCACTTACTTATATGTTGCTCAAAGATTGAATACCTAAAAGCGATAACATAATTTTAGTAAATAATTTGTAGGCATTAATAAATAAATAAAATATCAGCTCTATTTTATAAATATGTGAGAACATGAGGTTCGTCAGGATGGTAGTATTTCCCCCTTTTCATCATCCTTTTCAATCATTTCCATTTGAAAAGTTATTTAATATCTTTATTAGTATTTACACGAGGCTGATTTATTTCAAAATAATTAGCTGAATTTCGGTGAAACTATCGCTTTGCTCCTTCTGGGCGTGGCCTATTTCAAGAGGTTATGTGGCCGTAAATAGGCTTTCTCCCATCTTATCCTTTTCAGTTGAAAAGTGCCTTGATCAACTTGAATATATCCCATCATTCGACTCTCCTTCGCTAAGCTCGCTCTTCAGAGATAAATAAACCCTCAAAAGGTTTTACTTAAGATCGGGGCCTTAGTAAGCGGCGCCATACTGGTCACGCCTAAGAGTCGTAAAAATCCTTGGGTATGTCGTCCCTCGGATAGGACGTAAAATGGAGATCCCGAGCTTGTATGAACTCAAATACTCCTTAAAGTCCCTATTCTAATCATACCTGGATAGCCTAAGTTAGGGCTCCTTCTATAGCATCATCCGACTAGCATTAGTAGCATAAAGTGACGTTAAAAAAAACAACCTTTTTATTCTTCTTACAACTCTGCGACCCTTAGAGTTGAGTCTTTCTCTGCTTCAAGCAACCGCCAGTTCTCTCTATCTTTCTTATAATATCTGTCATATAATTGCGTTTAAGTATTAATTCATTTTAAAAACATTCTTCAGTTATTCTTTTTTATTGCCGATTCAATGAATGTTGTAGGAAGGACATTAGAATTGTGAGGACTCGTTATCGAACGGTCACAATGAACTAAATCTGAAATAACCCTCCCTCACTGATCCCTCCTCCTTTCGTATAAAGATGGCGATGTTAGGGTATTTCCCGATCAAAGCAGGACTGGAGCTGCCTCCTCAGACCTCTATTCGTTTTTACGACTCCCTCCAAGCCAGCAAATAGAATCAGCTTTCCTATCATGTTAGCCGAAAACAACCCTAGCCCTGATGTCCTCTCTGACATACTAACCCTAAACGTTTCATGGACTTTTAACGATTAAATCAATCAAGGGCCATTGAGAAAGTCTCTAGTCCAAATAAACAAATAAATAAGCTAAAACTTAAAATGAGAAGTAAATTATATGTTTGGGAGTGATTCCACATTTATTTGGACATTCCAAAACAAAAACTTGGATTATTTAAACTGCTGATAAAGTGACTGATCTGTCAACGATTCGCCAAGTAAGTTTTCAACTAAGATATCAGCCTAAATCACATATGCACATTAAAGCTATAGAACATCTTCCAACCCAACCCGAAGATGCTAAATAGTGGGGTCGCTTGTAATGTAGTTGTTAGCATAGCAGACCAAGGTCACGTGTTCGCAGCCTTAAGAAATTTTAAAGGGGGGGGGGGGGAATCATTTGTTCATTTGTCATTCCCTCCTAGCCAGCGCGATGTCAGATACTAGTTAAAGACGCCTATCCTAATTATACATTGAGAGGAAAATTAGGACTCTCATTGTAGCATCGTCCGATCGGCCATAGTAGTATAAAATGAGATTAAATAAATAAACTAACATCAACAGTGACTAGAAAAGAGAAAAAAACAATAACAGTACGTCACTCCAAGAAATCCAATCACCAACTGATTGCATCGAAAGAAGCAACACAAGAGCAGCTGATCTCGAAAACAAATTACACTACGAAACGTAGCCATTACCAATCTACGAAAAATAGACATTAGTAAAAATATATTTAAAATTAATACAGAAGAAAAAAGATTTGGTAATTCACAATACCTGATCCAAATATATTAAGGCAACCTAGTTAGTTATTTGACTTTTCCAAAATGCTCAACGTTGAGAGATTTGATGGGGTCAAAATAGTTGATGTCTTTTTTTGAGTTTTTTTTCTCATTACAGAGAAAAATAATTTATTTAAAATCAGTTTAAATATGTGTGCATTGAAGATTTAATAACTATACATCAATATATAAATTAGATAACATAGATCCGCATGAACTCTTTTCCCTTCTTCATTTCTGGTCTCAACTATACTTCTACCTTGTCAGAGCTAATGAAGATGATGATGAAAAATTCCCATTGGGTGAAGAATCTTATTTTGTAATATGTGTAGACTATGTAGCCTTCCAGCTCCTACCGTCTTTAAAATACCACGAGTTGAATGAGATTACTTATTAATTTAATTAAAATAGTCAATTTAAACTAATAAATTTAATAACAATTTTAACCCCATTTTCATAATTCACAAATTATTAAAAAAAAAATAATAACTCACAAATACCGATAAAATAATATTATGGATAAACAAATAACTTTTCAGCTTATTTTCCCAGTTCTTTAAGGGGCATCCAATCAAGAAAAGTGCTTTCGGTTACGGTTTCCTTAGTACAACTATTTTATGACTGGTAAACTTGAATCAGGCTGATTACTCACCTAAATTTAAAGTTTTATTTTTAAGGCTTAGTTTTATTTTATTCTAAATCAGTATTAAACTTCCCGAAGAGGAACGAATGAAGGCAATTTTACAACCGTAAAAGAAAACACTGACTTTTAAAAATAATTTATTAATTGACAATTATTATAAAATTAATTTAACTACATAGTTCAGTAACTCATATAATTCCATGGAACAGTTAATAAAATAAGTATTGTTATACTTATTTTATACTAGCTGAATATACCGGTTTCACCCGGAAAATTTCAATTTTTAAATCTATAAAATCTATGAACTGAGACTTTTATCAACTCAAACGGTCGATTTTGTAAAAACCAATGTAAAGCGAGATCAAAACGATTATTATAAGAATAAAAAATATACCCAGAGATCGGCTGAAGTTAAGCAATTTTAATAGGGACAGGTGCTCGCACCTGGTCTAAAAGAACCACTGAGCGAAATTTGGAGAATTTAGGACAAACGGTATGGATTTCTATAAAGAACAAACAGAATTTCACCTTTATATGCATAGATTATAGCTGTATATCCCGGTTCCACACGGGGAATTTCATTTTTCTAAAGAAACGGTCGATTTCGTAAAAAAAAACATTGTAAAGTGAGATCATTATGATTTTTATAACAATAAAAAATATCAGCTGAAGATCGGCTGAAGTTATGCAATTTTAATTTGAACAGGTGTTCGCACCTGGTCTGAAAGAACCACTGAGCGAAATTTGGAGAATAAAGAATATCAGCTGAAGATCGGCTGAAGTTATGCAATTTTAATATGGACAGGTGTTCGCACCTGGTATGAAAGAACCACTGAGCGAAATTCGGAGAATAAAGAATATTAGCTGAAGATCGGCTGAAGTTACGCAATTTTAATATAGACAGGTGTTCGCACCTGGTATCAACGAAACACTGAGTGAAATTTGGAGAATTTAGGACAAACGGTATGGATTTCTATAAAGAACAAATAAACAAACAAACAAACAGAATTTCAACTTTATTTATATAGATTATTCTTAATGTCTGTTAAGAATTAATCAACTTATTAGTTTTCATTATACTTTTTTAAGTTTATAAGTAAATTGATTTATAGTGGAATGAAAATGAAATCAGATAGTAAAAATTATAACTTTTTTTTTTTTTTTAGTTTTTATTTTAGTAATAAATCATCTGCTTGGCGACAACTTTCTTAAACAGTTGTTATGTTGCCTCTCTGTACCTATAGTTCAGTCTAACTTTTGTTTAAATGTTAATAGCTAGTCACTGCCTTTTTTAATCTGCTGATGATAAATATGCTGCAAATTTATTTGTTTAAGTGTAATTTAGGCTATTTCTATTCCGTGTGATGATGACTTAATTTACAAAAATCTGAAACCAGTATTTCAGAGACTCGCTTTTTGTTAGGGCATTCTCAAATCACATTCTTATAAAAGTAATAATTCAAATCGACGGACAAATTATATCCATAATTATACAGGGTGTTTCCGACATGTAAAGACAGAAGGTCCGTTTCCCTGTCCTTTTGATTAATAACAATAATTGTTATTTTTCAACTAGCGGTGGATTTTTCATCGAATAAAAGATATGATTTTTAATAAATTTTAAACAAGAGAATATTTTTTTTAGTTTTTCCATTCCAGGGAGCACTAAATTTACATTAAATCAGGTTAGATAATTTGTACCAAAAGTTACATTAAGTTCCTAATAATATTGTGTGCTGTGCGTTTTTTTTTTTTTTTTTATGCGATAAAAATTAAGTTATATTTTCATGGGATTATAATTCGTTCGATAAATAAAGGTGTAGTTTATTCCAGTTAATGTATTTTTTCAATTATAACAAAACTATGTATTTTTTTACTGGAAAAACTTGCTTTCTGTTAATAGATAACGTTAATAAGCTTCAAAATGATATTAAGTGTTTATCTAAGTCCCAAATTTTTCAGGATAGGTGGGGTTAAAATAAACGGAAAACGGTGTTGCAGTATTAAAAAAAAAAAACATCTGCAATTTCAAATTTTAAACTCGAAATTATCCTGGTTTTGAAAACAGAAATTTAAAACACATCGGGATTAGCCAGTTATTTAAAAATTAAGTTCTGAAAATATTTTTTAAAAAACTGTATCTCACACCCGTTTATCGTCTGCTTCACAAATAAGACAAACGTTCACAAATGAGATAAACGCATAATTTAATTTTAATTCTTATTGATGTCTCCAGTTGTTTTCAGTAACAAATAGAATGTGATGATTCAAGGACAAGATATATTTCTATAAAAATTTGACTAAGTTTTAAACCCCAACAAAAAGCGCGTAACGCACAATATAAAGAGGCACATAAATAAACCTGTTTTATTTTACGTTCTGTGCTTATTATTTATGTTTTATGTGATGTAAAAGCAAACAAAGCAGGTTTTGTTTAAAAAATAAATAGCTCTAATTTTACATTTATTTGACTTAATGAGCTTCTACCTTGATAATAGAAAGGATTAGTGTTGTGAATTATTGAAAGTGATATAGACAGAGATAGAAATAAACAAATATTGCATCTGAATCCACTTTTTTATCTTATATTTGGATTTTCTTGTTATAATCAAGGTACGTTTTTTTTTTTTTTTTTTTTTTTTTTTTTTTTTTCAAATACTTATTAGATAAACAGATTTGATGGAACTTTAAAATTAACTTTAAATTTTTTTTTAATTTAAGCTGTATAATATATTTTATATGTAAAAGCAGCAGCTAGTTGAAAATAAAAAAATAATTAATCAAAGTGTAAGGGAAATAGACCTTGGCTTTGTAGGAATTTATCGGAAGGTAATTTGAGGTAGAATCACTGCAATTTTTTGTTTGCCCTTATCCCAAGAACCCATTTCGTAGAAATTATAAGTAATAATTATTAAAATTTACAGGTGAAAACCGATACTAGAACAAGTTTATTATGTTACTCGGTCACTGCAAGTTAATATTATGCACACATGGAATGAGGGAAACCAGTGAAATCCTTGGAGTCCTGCCAACCCTTCCCAACAACCGCTTCCATCACCGTAGCCAAAACCTGTCATACGGACCATTGGATCCCAACACGCATAACGGAGACAAACGACATAAGACCTTTTAGATCATTCAGCCACCTGCCAAGGGAACGGGGGCATGTTGAAAACTTGTTTACAAGTCAACGAGCTTGTGTAGACTAGATTGTTTTTCCAGTAGACATTACATTGTCCTTGTAAAAAAAACAAACAAAAAAAAAAAAAGATTAATTTATTTTCATTGGAATAATAAAGTATAGACGGAGAAGTATACATAGATAAATGAAGTTAAATTTGAAAAGAGCTGATAAAAATTAATTGAATCATTGAATAATCACTAAAACAAAAGCAGAAGTGACGGTTTGAATAAAAACTTTCTGCTAGCGGTACCACTTAGCTAATTTTGCCACTACAGCAAAAAAATTTTTTTTCAAGAGAATGGATCTAACGTTTAGAAGTAGAATAAAATATATTCAGAATAGATATTGAGCCACGATCGAACTGTCCATTATATTATGCAGCAGATCGTTTGATATGATAAATGGCTTTTTACTCTCTGTTCAGAGAAGAATGAATATTTAAAAAATAAGTTTTAAACAGTTCCTTTTCAATTTATGACGTTCTCGAAAATTTTTATTAATGTTTCTTGGGTCGAGTTGACCGTCTCGCAAGGTCACGCGGATCCTTCATCGGAATCAGAAAATTTCCATAACTAAAAAAAACTGATTTTTGAGTTCTTGAAAGTATTTTGCGAATCCTCTGAATATCCCTTTTACTGAGGCTAGAGATACTTGCTATTTAAACAGGTAATTACTACTTAAGGCTGGATTTCGTATCAAAACCTTTCAGTTTTCTTTAAGTGGCTAATGAATTTCTTGTAATGATAATTGTTTATGTACTGCAAGTATTATATTCAGAAAACATACTTCCTGATAGTAACTACCTAAGCTTTAATACCAATTTTTACCAAGCTCTGCATAATGGAACTGTCAGTAAATTGTTTAATGTTTATGTTTAAATTTGCAAAACTATTCTGCATATATGTGTATATAATATGCTTTAGTGTAAGTGGTGTGTTACTTGTTTCACAAAATGGTATTTCCAGCTCTCGTTTTGGCGTCAGTGTGTGAAGGATGAATGTCCTACTCTCAGTTTTGTCAAGATTATTGTTTATGAATTTTTTTAGGGTGGTGTCGATGGGAAAATGGTCTGTTTGATTTCCTGAAATCCATTTTCTCTACCACTGTTCGGCTCAATTACCATTACCAACACTGGTTATATTAATTATTGTGGTCTCGTTCTACTTACTTATGGCCAAATTTTAGCTCTGTTCACAGCTTTATTACCGGATACACCACAATGTGAGGGTACCCATGATACCAGAATTTCTCTATCTTGCATTTCCCACAAACAGTTTATTTTCCTTAAACTTCTGATACAACTTAAGGTCATTATGAGAGAAGTAGGAGTGAAGCTATATATATTTCCTTCTAACTAATCTTTTTTTTTTTTTTTTACTGAATGGAATGGTTGTAAGAAAACTTAATTAATTCGGGAAATATATGTGAGACAAAAAGAAAAGGAGGCAGTAGGCCGTATTAGCCAAGAAAGGAGAGGGGAGAGTTAATTTAATTTGTCAGCAGCTATTGGACGGTTAGGGGGTGAATGTGCCCCGCTACGGTCCTTATTGGTGGCCTCAGGGGTGGAAGGGGGACGGTGCTTCCTCATGTGTTACCCTAATCCTCGCCCGTAAAGCCCCCCTCCCGTAGTAACCTTTTACGGGTCTTAGCACTTAAACTAATTTAAGGTGAGAATAGTTATTTCGAAGGGCAATTCTATATTAAACTTAGGCAATTATCAATTAAATTAATTACACTTTATTATTTTATATCGATATAATGTGTGTTTACAATTTGACAGAAATTCTTCCTTATGATGGTCAAACTAAACATATTTAACACCCTTAAATCTAGTTTAAAACGACTATTGCCCCACACGACGAGTGTCCCACAAGATAAAATCTAAGTTTTAAAAACATACTAAAAAATAATTTTATATTTTTTACAAATTATGCCCTACAAAAATATGTATCTCTAGTGTTTGAAGATTCTATAAATCTTGATCAATTAGGAGTGACGAATTATTGTTTTTTTGATTTATCAACATAAGCTTTTCTTCATTAGTGAAATAATAATGAAAAAAAAAAAAAAAGAAAAAACAATACACATAGGAGCTCTCTGTGCTTTGAAAATTAATTATTCTCTGTAACATTTTTTCACTTTATTGTAAATAAAATAGTTTATTTGTTAGATAGCCGCATAAGGAAGAGAAGTGAACTAATATCTCCGTCGGTTGAGCTTTCTGTATAATTAAGATGTATGATTAAGACCTAAAAAAATAATGTTAGGTAAGTATGGCTTCGAATCTTCAGATCATTGAATGTTGAAATTTAATAATTTATTATTATTTATCCTCTCAGGCTTAGCCAATAATTCTAGCAGGGAACTACCTATTTCGTTCCGCATGCCGAAATATGACAACTGACTTAGCAAGTTCTAACATTTCAATCCTGCGTTCTTTAATTATGCAAGCAAGCAGTTCCCATCCGAAGAACTTTATAACTATCTATGAATATTCATGTAACATATGTAAGATGTTTAAGACTTCAGTCTGCTTGCCTGACTGTCAACTTGCCGTTCGGCGAGTTCATCGGTTTAAAAGAAGGTAGAAACCTGGAAAGTTTTACTTCTCATTCAAACGACTGCGAAACGAGAATACTCCATACGTAATGATATGAACACGAGACGATAAAGTAAATGCAACTAAATTTAAACTATATTTGTATTTTAATATATTGCTAATTTATTGAATACTTTCCTTTTTTCGTAGGAATTTTATAACTAGAAATCATTCTGAAAAGCTTTATTAATGATAAGTATTAAACAGTAATGAACTGAGTAATGATAATTATTATAAAATCTAGAATATACCAGAATAAGGACCGTAATAATTGCACATACAACATAGTATATTATATATATATATATATATATATATATATATATATATATATATATATATATATATATATATAGATCGATCTGACCTAAAGTGACAGATTCAGGGCAGGGCAGGGGAGATGCACTAAATGTCTATTCAGACCTAAGTGGGGCACTTCACCTCATTCCCACTCTCCACTCCTTCCAGTCAGTCATTGTAAACGTCACGTCCCAACTTTGTCTTCTTTATGTACTCTTCTACCGGCTCTCTGCTCATTTACTTAATTTATTCTTTTTATTTTCAGTAAATATAAATTTATTTATATATACGACTAGGTTCTTTCAACAATGGTGTCAGATCAACAATAGTTCAGAGTCAGCAAGTACACGAGGACCTAGTGAAACACTCAAAAAAAAAAAAAAAAAAGACCTAACTTTCTGACAGTACTTGTTACACCAAGATATAACAAAGTAGAAGTTGGTTTTATTTTATAACAAACTTGAATTTTTTTCTTAATTTGCGCTTATCCACCACGGAATTTTTCAAGGGTTTCACTATACCCCATCCTGAAGTAGGGACCAGAACTTTAAATACTTGATGCTTGATTACCCGGGTTAGGGCCTTGCCTCATAATCCCAGTGTGTGTTGCTCTTGACTGACAGATCTCACATAACAAAGATGGGGAGTATTTCTGTTCACATGATTTTGCTCCGTGAGTAGTCAGCCATCCAAGTACTACCGAACCCGACGTTGCTTAACTTTGATTACTTGTTGCATATGTCACAGCTCCCTCGACCATCTCGGCTCCTTTAATAATTAATAAAGCATATACCGCCAATTAAAAGGAATACGCAGTAATATTGATTGATTTGCCGTGTTTAGTAGCAATAGAATATATATTAGGACAACATATGAAAACATATGCTTTTCATTCATCATAGAGAGGTAATTTATTTTAAAATATTTATCATATTTTAAGATTTCACCTCTTAAATAAAGAGGTCAGGGAAATTTTACATAGAACTTTAATTAGTAGTAGCACATTTCCTTTTATTGGTAGTGTTTAGTCAAATTTTATAAGCATTTCTATATTGCGAACTGGGAACCAAATTTATCCTAAAACGCTTCTATACTAGGTCGTTATGATGAGAAAACAAATTCAGGCAAATTAGTTTCTAATATAGGATCGATTTTTAGATATGTATCAAATCGATTCACTGCCCCCGTAGCCACAGTTGGTGGTATTTGCCCTGAATTTTATCCCCCCCCCCCTCTTTAAGTTGATACTGAATTGGAGGAGCTGGTTTTAATTTCATCTTAGTGAATGGAGTTTAAAATTAGTACTGTAGAAAATGCCAATCAATGCGTCATTCATTCGCCCAAGACTCGATTCAAAAACATTTCCACTTAGAGCCATTATAGTTAATGTAAAGGTAGTAAGTTAATACTTTACGAGTGTCTTAGAATCTTCAAGAGTCAGTGTTATCATATAACCATATTCATTCTGAATAAAACAAAAATGACCACACTTCAAAATTTATACATTAAATGCTAGAGAATATTGTATTTTTGTAATCAGAGTTTATAATGTTTTTCATCATGTCTGAGGGTTGTTGTTTAGGTTTTTTATTTTATAAACAAACGGGATGTAAACCGGAAAACAATATTAACATGATATTAATGTTACAACATTTGTATTTTAAGAGCTTGCTTTTAAGGGTGACCTATTTCATTTTTTTTTCTTTTCATGTTTTTTTTTTTTTTTAGTAGTCTTTTTGGGACTGATGAAGATTTTTGTCTCTTGATTAGCCAATCGATAACATGACAAACATCTCAGTAAATTAGCAGATAAAAAAGAAAAACAATTTTATACGTAAAAAATCATAAAAGTGGTTAATATTTGTCTAACGTATATAATTGTTTTATGTATTAATTTACAGGGTTTATTAGCTGTTTTTTCAATCTATTTATATATGTTAACTTATTTCGTAAGTGTAATCAAGTTAAGAAGTATTTCATAATTTTTAGTGTATACCATTTGCATATACTAATTTACTGGCGTTTTTGATGCTTTTTCAATCTATTTATATAAGTTTTAACTTCATTCGTAAGTATAGTAAAGTTAAAAAGTGTTTCATATTTTTTATTGCCTTTAATTTTGTTATCTACTAATTTACGGGATTTTTAGGATTTTAAATGGATTTATATATTTTTTTAACTTAATCTTTTATTTTTTTCATTAGAATTTATAAATCTTAAGTGCTGTTCATTCATGAAGTTGTTCATATCTTAAACACGAGGTACCAAAGAATTTTATTCAGTTAGCTGAACTAGGCGAATATTTTATTATTTTTATTTTTGAACCAGTATTGTAAGATTTGGTAAAATATAAAGTAAATACTTTATCGGATTTCAGAGAAAAACAGGAATTTATTCTTTGAACGACCAAATAACCGTTCAAGAATAGCCAATAAGAAAAGCTTATTCCTATGACAATACAATAAAATCTTTTCTATGATGCTGCCAGGCAAAGGAGAGAAGGCACTCGACAAGGATGCTTCAATGGTTCGGAGCAGAGCTGGAAAATTTATTTTCTGTTCGCTCGGTTGTGTATCGACTACGGGGGGCCAGGAGCTTCCCCCCGAGGCAATGCCAGCTGCCTCTATAAAGTGGCTGCCCTTTATAAAATTTTCTCCAACCGAGGAAAGAGGGGGGAAAACTCTGGGGTTGGATCGTGGAACTGATGATGGGTCCTTTGCAGTAAGTGTGCACTAGCTTCTTATCTTGCACCTAGCAGCTGGTCGTCACTTCTTGCACAACACAAACAGATAACATTATTTACTTTTGTAATAATTGAAAATATTTTTAATCGAGTCTCTGTTTATAAAAGGTTTATAGCTTTTTTGTGGCTGTTCCTATGTCCTGTGGTTGCATTCATATTTATAACAACACATAATTATAATTCTTCGAATCTTGGCTCAACTGACCTCAAAAGTTGGAAAAATATAGTTTTCTATGGTACCTAAGTACCTATGGTAAGTATAGTATCGGAAGTTAACTTTAGCGGCTAGAATGGCCACCTACAAATTTTATTTTATCCAAAAATAGTTACGAATCAAGTTAGATTCACGAATTACAATTTTACGGGCAACTGGGACAAAAAAGCCACACAACAAAACTCTTGGAAACCCAAGTGATTTTTCCATTATAAAAACCAACATGTTTGTTTATTTTCGCATTAAGGCGCAAGACATTTCAAGTCATCAACGCATAGTGGTTGGTTTTTGTTTTCCATATATGAAGGTGGATTGTGATTTAATTTTAACATCTCATAGTTAATAAAAGGTATGAATAACATGTGGATGTCATATGGATAAGCTTTTCTTAATAGCTATTCTTGAACGGTTATTTGGTCATTCTTAGAATAAATTCCTATTTTAAATTTTTTCTTAAATCACATAAAGTGTTTAATTTGTAGTTTACCATATCGTATAAAACTGGTACAAAAATGAATTATGATATGAACTACTTCCTCAAATCAGCATTTAAGTTTTATAGATTCTAGTTATAATATATAAAATAAAAACTATGAAACACTTTTTAACTTTACTACACTTACCAATGAAGTTAAAAAATATATAAATAGATTGAAAAGGCATAAAAAATGGTTGATAAGACTTATATAGAATGTATTTTCGGAAAGTGGCGTCAAGAGGTGATGAAGTGAGGGGCAGGGTTCGGAATTACTATACACACTGATGAAAGAGGATTTTGGGGTTCTGCTAGTGCTACAAAGATAACTGAATAATCTCTGTAACCAATTTCATCGTTTTTTTTATGATTCATTTAAACATTAAGAATTATGGTACATTTTACAAGAAAACCGCCAAATCTGCTCCCCCTAACGTGGCTTCCCATGTATATCGTCTGTTTCTTATGAACAGCGTCATAAACACGTGAGACAATTATAATCGACTAAGAATTCAAAAAAAGAGTGCATCTAATTTTTGGTTGAGAGCTTTTATTATAAAGGTGTTTTTCCTCTATTTTCTCCCTCGTTTGGGTTCTATAAAACCAAGACTGAGTTCCCACCTGAGAGATAGGAAACATGTGTTTCGGTCGTAAGCGTAATACTCTTGGAAGGCACGCATCCCTCAGCTAATGGGAAAAGAGAAGGAATCACAAAATGCGTTCACACCATTAAGACAGCGATATCAACCCACCTTAAGGTGAGTGTATCAGATGACACAACTTGCACGGGTCCGATCGACTTCCATTATTAAATCCCAGCTTTAAAACATAACAGGAAGTAAAAATTAAATTAAAATTTTTTTTTTAAAGCGATCAGGAATGATAATTGTGTGGCTGGGTTTAACATTTATTAAAATTTTAAAATTTACTTTTTAAATTTATTAATTTTTTAATGTTTAAATGTATTCAATTTTTTTTCTATTTCGAATTATTGATAAATAACAATAACTGGCAATAACTCTATCCCCCACTCAACTAAAACTCATGAAAACTAAACTTAACTCCTACTATTACCTTATTATTACCTTGTATTACCGCTGGAAAAAGTCTTTCTGCCAGAGAGATTATAGAGATACGAGATTCGATAAACAAGGTGTCTTCAAATTTCTGAGCGATAAATATCTTACGTCATTGGTAAGAACGCGGCCTAACACAATAACTTAACGTTTGGTATGAACAGCTACGCCCTTCGAGCGTTTATCAGATAAACCATTTGTTTGAAGGAGTATGAGGAAAAAGATATTAGGACTGCAAAACCAACATTGTTTTGTCCCTTGATGGTAGAGAGGAGATAACTTTAAATTATCATACTTAGAGATTTCATTGCAACAAATGCTAATAAGAAAACATGAAGCGGTGTATAAAGCCGTTATCTACATTTCTGATTCTTAGCGAGAGATCGTTGATGTAGAATATCGGGTTAATCATGTTGGATTTATATGCTGGAGTCAGGCGATCTCTTTGCATAGAGAAGAAAGACTTCTCATTCAATATACTATTATATATATTTCTTGAAGGGAGATAGTAATTTTTAAAAACGTAACTCCTCTTTGATAACTAACAAATCAAAGTGACCATAAGGTCCTGCACAGCACGAGAAGAACCCGGGCGTCCGGAACTTCGAAGGATGGATGGGGTGGCAGCAGATGTGAGGAACCCTCTGGGGACCCGAAATTTGATGGTGGCTGCACAGAGCTCGTTGGCGGAGGCTTATTGGGAAGGCCAAGCCCCACCACGGGTTGTTGCGCCACGGAAGTAAGCAAAGGGGATAAATTTATAACTCTTGAATTATTATTTGATCAGTTTTACCGGTTTTTGACATTCTGTATGTTCATGGGTCAAATAGAAGTAATAGAGGGTCGATTCCTCATAAATATTGTTGTGTATGGGTAACGGTGGTTGGCGGGGAAGGGAAAATTCCTTTTGAGAAGCTAGTATTTTATTAAAAATATCTTTAATATAAGAAATGATCATGAATGAAAAAAGAAGGGTTATATTTAAAGAAAAAAAAAAATATAGTTGGATCTTCACAAGATTTATTCACTGTATATATTTTACGTTAAAAACTAAGATATATTCATGGAAAAAAACGAAAACATATATAATTATTTACACATGAACTTAATTATTCTTTAACACAGTTTTAAATTAGATTAGAAAAACCCCTTGAGGCAGGATTGGGTAGATATTGGCATGGAGGAAAAGGGAGAGACAAGATGAAGAAATCTTAGAAGAAAGGGGTTGAATAGAATCGACAGCCAGCCATCGGCTGCTCCCGGAACTGGGGAAGAAATGCCGGTGATTGAATCTCCCTCGACTGACTGATTAAGAACCGCTAATGAGACAGACGTAATTACATGTTGTAGTCCCCCACTTCCTCCTACTTCCGCTGTTATAACATCGTCATAACTTCCGAAATTAGTTGAGGAAATAGACAGAAAATTCCTTCGAGGTCCGTAAATAATACAGTTCGTCGGTTGGCAAGAAAAGTACCTCAAGTCAAAATTTTAGAAATTTTACATCTATACTCCAAATATAGTAAATTTTAAGCAAGGAAAATATCATAATTGCATTAAGAATACTGCTTCTCCTACTTGTTTTCATTTTACTATCTACAAATTAATATTGTAGCAATTATTCTTTAAACCTCTCTTTCGATAAATTGATTAATTTTAATTTAGACGATTTCGAAATCAGTTACTATTCTTGGTGTCCGGCGATATCTTCATAATTATTTCAATAAATAAATTATTGCTTTGGCCGTGAACTAAAGTAGGATTACGGCTTTAAGTATAAAAAAATAAAATCAATGATACAATATTTCTTAATTTATAGAAATATTGTTTAATTATTTCTTTTTATTATTCTTAGGTATTTCAGCAAGTTTTGCCATGATTCAAGAAGAAGTAGTCAATCAGCCCAAGTAACCAACGAGCAACCATAAAGCAAAGAATTCGTTCGTTTTTTGTACACAGTGGTGAAATACAGAGAGACCATTTTCAGCAGCATATGGAGAAGTTATGACGGCAATAATTTACTAACGAGTAATAATTTACCACTACATAGGGCTGCTATGGAGCGAGGTAGTTCATTGGTAAGGCATTGAGCTGCTCTACTCAAGGTTCCGAGTTCAAATCTGGCTTCGCACGTCTCTTTAATATGCTGTCGCAGATCGTCTTGTAGGCCGAGAGACCCTCCTGTGGTACCCAGCCTCTATTAAGTGGTTTATTAAACCATTGATTGAAAAAGAGGGGGGGGGGCTGGCGGTTGAGCGTGATCACGGTCAAATCACCTCCTTGCACAACCGTTGACCAAGAAACATTACTTCCTGACACAGCACTGAACCCAAGACCCTTCATTGGGTTCCAGTGGTACAGGTTATTTATTTAATTATAAATAGATACGACTTATAGGACAAAAACTTGCAGTAATTTTGTTACAAATATATTTACTTTATTTATGTTTTGTTTTTAATTTCGCAAGGCATCTTTCCAACAATAAATTATTAAAGAGAAAAAAAAATGCTGTATAAGAGTGCTCTATTAACTGGCAAATATAAGACCACTTCGGAGGCTTATCTCGGTCAGAGGAGACAAGGCATGAAAGTCTGAAGCTTTTAAATTATAATTTACGAGTGTAGTCCGTGGGGATCGTATTTTTTTATAACTTTAAGGTATGAGCCTAAAAGTAAACTAGGATTAACCCGCAGTATTATGGTTTATCAAGAAAATGTGGTCCATAAAGTCAGGTTGAATCTTACTAATGTTTTAAGCAAGTTGCCGCGAGTTTGAGCTTTAGTATATAAAAAAATCCTTAATTAGCATCAAAATAAACTTTTATACCATATTCTTAGACCTGACAGTTTAATGTCATGTCGTTCAGGTGTTTATAATGAGTTCTAAAGAAATTGATAGCCGAGAATTGGACTGAGAATACTACTGTCGAAGAGAATACTCTATGAAACCTCTTTAAAAGTTTACATGCGAAAAATTGACTTCCATTAACTTCTGAACATTTGATGTTGAGTTGATGACCAAACTACGGTTTTACACGTTTAACACAAACCAACCACCCAAGGGTTGGTTGACCGTAGTTAGTGATCTTATATCTAAATAAGTTTAAAGGGTAAGGGGTATTATTATTATTATATATAAGTAATATTTATATAAGTATTAGTATTATTATATATAAGTAAGGGGTTTAATTACCTATTTTTTAGAAACCTTATTTATTATAAATATCATTTTGCCTATTTTCATCAACGAAATAGGATTATAGATTTTACGAATAGAAATATTCTATTAATTAGAGGAGTTCTTAGAGCTCGACTCAACGGACTTAAACGGGAGAATATATTGAACATGTATGATTATATAAAAAAAACACACACAACATCCAAAATCAATATATATATAAAATATAAAAGAATAAAATGAAAAAGACAGAAGAACTTATTTGAAAACATATCCTTGACGGTCGTTATTGACTACAGTTGACAGGTTTCACAAGATAAGGGGAAAGAAGAAGCTATTGAAGCAGTTCCCGAGGGGCCCTTCCATAGCCGAACCCTTCTGAGGTGAAAAATTAAATTTTCTTCGTCCCTCGCGGCCCCCTTCCCCTAACTTCCAAAATTACGATGGGAGCTCCCCTGGGTTTTGACCGCAGCATTTGATAAATTTATGATGCATATGCATGATAAATGCTAAACAGTGCCTTAGCCTGAGTATATTTAGAGGATGGGTTTATCAAGACAACACTGGTTACATATACTGAATCAACAAACATCCAAGCAGCCATATGACATGCAACATGTACACATCAAATTGATGACGTTACTGTGGCTATATAAAAGTCTTCCTATTATAATTTATAGAAATATAAGGACTCACATATAATGTAAAAATACTATGTTTTTTGCACCACAAAATTATGACCTAGAAAAGTATTGACATTCCACAATAAACACAAAGAATAATCAGTTATTTATTTACAATAATATTAATTTAATCTCTTTGGTGTTTTAAATATACAATAGTTATAAATACAATAGTCGAAAATAGTTATAGTAATCACAATTTAAATTCATTTTTCGTTTCTTTTTTTCTAGCCCTAAAGACTTAGAAAATAAGGAGAAATTGTAAAAAATAAGTGGTTGTTAAAATGTTTGTAGAGTAATTTCAATTAATACCAAAATCGATAGAAGTTGATCCTTAAATTAATTTTAAACATTTATATTTGAAGAGAAAAGATCAGTCCTGGGCAGGACTCGAACCCGGGCCTACTTATCTCCGTTGGGGTGCGTAAAGCAATTACGAGGATTAAAGAGGAATGATCAAGATGAAGTATTAAAAAACGGTATCTCACCAACAAATTATGACTGAGTCGGGTTGAAATAATGCTGAACTCGTGTAGTCCCTTTACGCATCAAATGGCATATTGTGAGCACCTTATCTTATTGAATTTATTTTAAGCGAGAGTTGGGAAAGGCGTGTTCATCTTAATGAATTAATAGCATTTAAGGGGCTACTTCCATAGTTTATAACCGGTCTGAGTGCAACTTTTTAACTGAACCCCCTCCCCCCTTACAAGCTGTTGCTGTAAATTTAATATTAATGGTTGTACCCCAGGTGCGTCCAGCAATATAACCATAAGCTTGGTCTCCACTAAGGACTAATTTCTACTAAATTTTCACAAAACATAAATTACGTAATGAATAATAATAAACAAAAGTAGTGGCTGATTAACGTATTCATAATAATTAATATGAAGATGATTAATAGATACTTTTATGTTTTCAAACCAGATAGAATTCGGTTGAACAAATTGGTTGCAATCTACGCTATCTCATCGTATACGGGTGATTCTTATTTAATTTGACCATTTGACTTTTTTAGACAATGAATTTTGGGTTAAAAAAATTCAGCTTTGTGATTAAAAATGTGAATATTTTCAATAAGAAGTTTAATAATAGAAAGTTGAACAATGTTTGTCAGTTCGAACTCAAAAATGAGTTTACTGACGAGCGTTTCTGTATTTTTATTTATTTATTTTTTGTATTTTTTTTTTTTTTTTTTTATTCTCGCTCACTCTCGACACTCCATATTACAGTGTTATAACTCATTTTTAAGGCATCGAGTCTTGTTTTCCTTTTGGTGTACAATAATCACTGGGATTCATTCCTACTGCTTTACTCGCCAAGCTCAGTAGTAGCCTATTCTTTTCGCTAGTTTACCTAAGAATAAATCATTCTGTCAAGGCTTAGATTTTTCTTCGGATATTTGCAGCTCATTGATAATCTCGTTAATCGAACTATGTATGATTTTTCCGCAGATTTTTACTCAGTTTTTGAAAACATGTTGGTGTCAACGATTCACCGATAATTAATTCGTTCACTCCTTTGCTGTCAAAGTTAAAGACCGAGCAGTATTTTCACAAGCTGAGTAGATTGAATAGTTCTAGTTTAACAAGCTATCATTTTGTTTATTTTCCTTCTCTTGGCCAACATCTCTTTTTTATAAAGAAAATATTTCGCATTATATCCTTCGTCTATTTTTCTTTTATCTATTGCTCCTTTCTACAGTTCAAAATGGCTATAAAAAATAAATGAAACATATAGGCATTAAAACATAACAACACATCCGAAATAACAACATTTTCCGTCACGAGTGTTACATTTTTATCGTAACACTCGTAACATTTTCGCAGAAAATCTCCATCGTTAGCTAAAGTAAGTGTCGGACATATATCTCGAATGAATGTCCCTAACCAACATCTTTTGCCCGTATCATTCGGATTTTTCAATGAACGTGAAACATACACTTAACACTAGTGACAACTATTTTTTGTGACATACATTATTTTGCATGGGATATCAAATAACTGCCTATTAGATACTTTCGTTTCCAAGTTTGCACATCAACTGATAGCCGGTATTATAAACAAAGGTTATCATGGCCATTCCCAACTTTTTCAAAGAACAGTGTTGCCCAGAACAGCCGACAATACTCGCCATGAATTTTTCTACTAACCTTGGGGACAGATTCATTTTCCTGATTTACATTCGAAGTATTAGAGGTAACTAAAAATATCATTCATACTTTGAAAGACCATCGTATTATATTGAAATACCTCATTGTTCAAATTTAATCAATTATGAGGGGTTCATTTCAGGATGTGGTGAACTAAGCATAACCAGCTTGGGGACTTCGCATTGAGATATTTTGTTTTTTATGATACCTAGGTTCATTTAAATGTTACTTACCATTGTATTGCTATAACAGAAAACTATAAGATAAATATCCAAAAAATTTTTTTTGGATATGAAAAAATATCTGAAAAACGAATGTAAAGACCGGGGACACTAAATGGTCAATTCATATGAGAATCACCCAAACATGTTACTACCTGCATTATCATGTTTACTGTTTTCATGTTATATTTTATCTTGTTGTCTGTTATAATTAATATTTAATTGATTGTTTTAAAATGGTTATTGTGAGTGTGTTTTTTGTTTTTGTTTGTTTTTTCGTTCAGCTAAAGCTGACGGTAAATGAGGCGAGACTCGTAAGGATTATCAATCACTTCCATGGAAGGGCACATCATTCTAGTCCTCGGCTGGCAAGTCATTGTTCTAAGTGCAAAAGAGGATTAGCCTTTGGGTACACAAGAACAATCACAAGCTAATTTCTCATGTGATGCTTCAAGTCACAATAAACGTTACCGAGCGGGATCACAGTTATGATTAACGAAACAATGTTAACAGAAGGTCTTAACGGAAACAACAGTTAGCGCAGCTTTAAGAGGAGTAATGCAGAACTAATGTAAACCTTGGATAGATTTTCCAATCCTTTCTTTTATTGGGTAAATATATATTCAGTATGTCATTTGGGAGTAACCTTCCAATCGTAAGATTAAGATGCTTTGAATGGAAGGGCATACGGAGACTTAATGCAAAAAAATTAAATTATTTCGATTTTGATTTTAAAGAATATTTAAATTTGGTAACCTAAGTATTTTTCGTCACGTTTTATAGGAAAAGTCATATCTCTTCAGAAAATTTGCAGCCAACAGAAATAAATTACTATCGTTTCAGGTCTATAGGTGATATTTTTAGAGGATAAAATATATATATATATCTTTTTTTTTAACTTTCACTTGTTCTTCGCTATAAATTCTATTAATTTAAACATTTTTTCAGCCTAATCGTAAACTAATGTGTTAAAAGTATTGGTTGAAATAATAATAAAACATGAGTGATTGTTTGTTTGCCTTTTAGGTCGAAAAACTCTCGGGTCATCAACGCCAATGGATTACGAACATGAGTATTGAATAGTTGTAGGAGTGAAACGGGGGTATAAACAAATTTATTTCCCCTAAAACTTTCTAAAGAGGACATGCTGTCAAGTTATTGCAGGTTAGATTCTTTTGAAACTAGCAAATCAACAGAACACAACAGTTTAACACAACTTTATTTAATTAGGAGGGAAACAGTTTAACACACTTTATTTAATCAGGGGGGTTATCTGACTATTAAATTTTACTTGGATGCAGTAAGAAAATTTCTTAATGGCAAGACAAATTGAAGTAGTTAAAAAATGTTAATGGAGTGTCAAAATACTGAAGAAGTGAAAAAAAATAAACTTTTGAAACGTTGGTAAGGAAGCGCTTAGCAGGCAGAGTATAGCTGCCCCGACACCCTTCTAAAGAGCCCTAAGCAACATCAATTTCAGGCACTACACGGTAGCTAAGTAGTTCTAAGTTAGAAGTCCAAGTTTAGATTAAGGGTAACGAACTTTAACAGAGGTAAAACATACCACTTGGAAACTAATAGTGAAAGAACCTACTGCTTAGGACAAGGGAGTGAACCACTTTATTCATTAGGTAGCGTTTCACTGATACAACGAGTTACTGAGTTAGTAGAAATGAAACCTCATAATTACTGACGCACTGATGATTTTTTATATTTGATATCATTTGAATCGATTATTCCATAATTATCAAATTTCAGTTATTTTTAATAAGAATCAAGTTGTAGAAAACAACCTTGTTTGTCCAATCTCGTTCTAACATCCCCACATCTTAGCTTGACATTGAAATTACTAATTTACAAATGTGTCTTCCGCCCCTCTCATCTCTAGGTGCTAGCCCAGAAATCAGAAAATACAACCAAAAAACTGCATCAGTTTCAGAACAAAATTAAAAAAAAAAAAAAAAAAAAATAGGAAAAAAACTTAAAAAAAGAAAAGGCCGATAGAATACACGATTCAATAATAAAGTCAATGGATTCATTAATATAAGAAGCATTACAATTCTACGGTACCTTGAAACTTCTTCACAGACACATGGTTTAATTATATTATGTTTCCGCCGGGTCCTCGACTTTGGAATGGTATGGTTGTAAGTAGACAGTTTATTGAAATTCAAGAGGGAGGTTAAATATAAAATAAAAAGGATCCTAGAAACTTCTAATGTATCTATGATCCAAACAGTAAAAGCCTAAAAAACAAGAACAAGGAAACAATAATCGTTAAGGCTAAGGTTAACGGAAAATAAGCCATAGAAAAAACTCCAAAGACAGTAATAAAAGTGCTTTTTACATTTTTTTCTTCTTTTGGTATGGACTGAGTATTAATGTAGAATGATGAATTAACATGGCGGGATTCGGGAATTCATTTCTCTTCAGAAAACTAGTTCTCATTTCTCCTATGATATCAACGGTTTAGATATTAAACCTCTGAGACGTTTACCGAATTTCAATCAAAGTAAATCGTTACATCTTTCAAGTTGAATCCTCAGAGGGAAAATCCAATGCTAATACAGAACTCTAATCCCAGGCTGAGTAAGCAATAAGAGGGGGTACCCAGAGGTATTCAATATGCCAGGAGTTATTATTCCAGAAAATATGAAACGAAGGTGGCGGAAGGATATCGTGCCTCCGGAAATTAAGGTGGCAGCCCTGTTTGCCGATGGGGAGGCTCTCCTTGGAAGCTTACCTTTGTCAACATGATTGCACGACTTCCAACATTTAAATCATTAAATTACCTTAGTTAATATATCGACGGAACAAATGTTTTTCGAATAATATACATCGAAAACTAAGCGCAATCAGGTAGTACAGATATCTTGTTTAGTACTCTGGATCGAACGAGGTACTAACAGAAAAAGGGAAATAGATTGATATTGACGAAACCCAAATTAGTATGGGAGCTCTAATGAGCGTTATTTAATAATGAGGGTTATACTATAAAATATTTGAGGGGGAACCTGCTAGGGCTTCTCTCCAACAGTGAAATTAGGTTTATTCATAAAACCAGTATGAAGGATTGTAAATGAGTTAAAGTCTAAAATTTATTTGTTAAATATCTTTCGGCGCCTTCCATTTCAACAAAATTGAAGGTAGCGCATACCAGTGTTTATTTCTTAAACGGTTTATGTAAAGGTTCGCTCAGTTCTAAGTTTGTTCTTTATGCCGATTTGTTAGCACCTTCAACAGCAGGAAAGGAAACCGTCTGAAAGGAATCGAGAAAAAACTAGACAACCATTTTGCCTTCTTATTAATCTTATTCTTAATTTATGCTTTCCGTAATTGCATTAGACATAGTAATTATTAACAAGATTTTTAGGTAACTTATTTTAAGTCTTATTAAAAGTTTTTTTTGTTTCCTGATACTTTTTAATAGCGTGGTGTGTCACGCAGCAATATATTTTCGAGCAGTAATTATCGTGCTAACGTCACAGGAGGCGTGTAATTAATCATTTTTCTACTCCGGAGCTAAACTAAATAATATTCTAAACAGGTTGCATGATTTCAAATGGTGATTAACTTGTACTAATAAATTTAATTAGTTACGTCGTTTTCTATTTATAACGGTAAAATGCATATTTTGGAGAAAAAAAAAAACATTTGAAAAACACTGAAGCAATGGTCTTACTCACAATGATTTTCGTCATACAAAAAAATCTTTTTATCAATGTTTCGGCCTCATTGGCCTTTATCCAGAATTTCAAGCATCATTGTCTCATTTTTTAATTATTCCCACGTGACTAGTGAACCGAAATTCGTCATATTGTATAGAATAGATTCGGCTCTAGCATCTGTCTAGTATCCATAATTAATGCCTTCACTCTTATATCTTTTACTGAAAACCAAAGCAGACCCTATCAATAGGAGTTACAGACTTTCGGTCACCCCATTAAAGCAACTAAAAAAAAAAAAAAAGTCTTGGATATGTGCCTAAAATTCTTAAAAATGTAGGTATTAAAGCCAGTGACTTCCTTTAAAAGTTTCGGCCGTTTGTCAAGTAAGTGTTGTAGTTGTCGGTTGTGATGAGCAGCAGTTTCTAGTCGTTTCATTCTTCTGTATTTCCAAGCTAATAGTGAAAGGTGGATTCATAAGTAGCGGATCTTATCGACAAGTATAAGTGGAGCATTATAGTAGGAAACTGTTAGAGATGGTAGTAGGTTTCCGTAGTGTAAAGGTTATTTGATGGGATTAAAGTTAATTCTCCAGTTTCGGCTCCATTCTGCATTGCGACCTGTAATTAGACAGTTTAGGATGTAATTGTTGTGTCAGTATTAACTGCTAGAACACGTGTGCTATCAGCTTACATTGTGATGATATTATCAGGGTGGGTTGGGTTGTCAGCTGTAAATACTGTGTGGAGAATGGGACCTAAGATGCTACCTTGATGAACACATACGGACTAGAAAAAAGAATTTCAAGGAATAATGGTTTTAGTAAAGCAAACATTTTTATTTCTATTTTCGAACGAAATTTTCTAGTTCAAGATTGTGACTTTAGATTATGATTCTAGTTGTAGACTGATTACAATACCGACACAAATGATTTGATTATAGATTGATTCGCGAGTAAACGAATGTTTTTTTGTTTTTTTTAAGGATGTTTTAAAAACAGACAATTGTTTGTATTAAAAACGTTATAAATGCGAAAATTAAAGAAATAAATAAATCCCACCTCCATAATACCTTTGAATATAACATACACTATACATGTATCTATTATTCTATCAAAATATTTCCTAAAGTTTATCACAGATGAGTTTCGTATTATTTGTTAATTTTAGGTGTCAGGCACTTTTATACCATGGTCTTGATTAGGTCCTGATTAGGACCTGAAATTCAGGCCGAAACGTCGTCCCAATTAAATATTTGATACTTACATTTAAGTGTTGCTTATTTTGACCGCACCCCCAACCATTTGCTCTTCATTTAGTCTACGGCAACTATCTTTCACCATCAGAAATAATTCCTGTTTATAATGGCAAATTTTAAAGCAATAAAAGTATAAGCAAAAGTCTATATATTTTATGATTTATATTACAAACATATTTCCGGTATAAGATAGGATCAAGAAACCTCTTGTGGATTTCAAGTTCCTGAATTGTGGTGGTTGTGAATTATAGCATTGAGGGGATAACCATTTCTCATGGGAGTTTTTCTTTATACTCAGGTTAAACAATGATTTGTGAAGGCCATTGGGGAAACTTTTCTTATCTCAGTGAATGTTATATGACATGATCTAGGTACTTCTGGATGTTGCTGCAATGAAAATTAATCCATAAAAATAACATGATACCTCGACTTAAATAAATTATCGTTGTTGGTTACTGAGATATGAATTAGAAAAAAAAAATTGAAGATATTTTACCTATACCTACCAGTGCTCCAAGAACAAAAGAAAATTTCTATTGTAGAGAATGTTTTTTAACATTAATAAAACAAAAGTAAACGAGTTTTCAATTCAATTTCTTTAAATTAGAAATTTCAATTCAAATTGAAATCGTTCTAAAACTAAATAAGATAAAAACCATGAAGACAGCTTATTTTATTTATTACGTACTGTATACAAAGGAAATGAATGAAAGTCGTATTAGGATAGAAATTTTAACATATATTCAACCGAAAAACATAAATACCCTTAAAGGTCAACAAATTTATATGTTTATAGTTTAATTTATAGACAATATCTAATATCAAAAATTTGATGGGAGTTGATTGCTAGGTTGAATAAGACTCAAATAATGAACCTGGTGACATCAAATATCAGATAAAAAGGTTTCAGTTTCAATGATTGAATGAATGTGAAATTTAAAACTCAAACATGACAATTTGTCTGAGGCAAAACTCACTCGCAAAAAATTACAAATACAAGCTAAAGGTTTTATAGCAGAGTATCACTCTTTTGTTACTTCTAATATTTTTATTGTATTTAATACTTACTATAACTACCATAATTAGTGAGTCTTTAAATTTGGTAGTATTATTCAGTTATATTTATTTAAAGCTAACGATAAATAAAATCCGAACACGGTTTAATGAAAATCAATCGTTCATTTATGTGGCTACCGCATAGGAGGAAACACTAAGGCATATAGCCAAAAATATTTAATAGTTATAGTAATTGGATCAAGGTTATCAATAACATCTATTAATGACTGGTTTAATTGCCTTTTCAAGTTCAATTCATTTATCACAAGAGTAATACAACACAATGGTCCTTTGCTAAGGCTAAAGTTCTCCCCCAGCTTCCGACTCTCTGCTATTGACGGATCTAACGCCTGTAGTAATTGGTAACGTATTATGTTTCCACTCCCTGTTTCATTGTTGGGACCTTGTAATCACTGCTCCCAATTAGCTTTACATCTTGTTAATGATATCCCGCAATAACGAGTGATATGTTCCTTTTATTTAAGCGTTTGACTATACTTAAAGGATTCATAATGAAACACAAAAAAAAAAATGACGTATAGCTCTACAAATCAATATAGAAAAAAAATTATATAGATTAACGTATTTAGCATATGGGTATTAGGTTATCGAATACATTGTGGTCGGATTTACAATTAGTGAAGTCAGTTACAACACAAATGGCATAACCCCCATTTGTGTACATGGGTTTGTAACAGGCACCCGGTGTCTCAGTGACGAATTACCACCGTCACATTGTTCCTTACCTGTAACTAATTTCTCTTGTCATGAGCGACTACCGTCAAGCCAAGGTGTTTTCAGCCTAATCCACATAGTACCTCAACAATATGTTCAAACTGTAATAAGCAAGGAAGTTCATTATTTCTTTCTTGATGACTGTCTCAAGAAGATTTCTTTATTGATGAATGTCTCTGTTTTCAGACCTAGTTACACACATGCCTATCACCAAAATATATATATACTACATTTTTTATGAATGGATCAAATTGAAACTTCCTATAGCTCCTCTTTATCCTTATAAAGCCTCAAGAAGTTTTTTTGTGTCAAAAGTTCAATAGTTTCACCATATGGCAATTTTTATTGTTAAAAGTGCAAAAACTAGTTATCGACACCCCGTGGATTTAATTGTGAAATCTTCCCTATGGTTAGTTTATTGAAATCTTACTTCATAAATGACTTAGAGGACCCTTCAAACATTAGATTCATGTATATCTTGAAATAAAATTAGGACTTGTTTACTTATTTCTATAAGTTAAATTTGGGGTGTCAATAACTATATAGAGTGTCAATAACTGTATGTTTTACCCTATTTATTAATCGTATATTCCTAATATTTTATTAACTAAAAAGTGAGCTAACTATTTAAGCTTTATATGCATTTTTTACTTGTTTTTTATAACCAGTAATCCTCTCCTCCACCAAAGTTTTCTCTGGACCGCTTATGAGGAATGTGATTGTCACATGATGTTTTCAGTCACACTAAAATTAAAAGACTTATTCCACTGTAGCTGGATATCTCATCAGCATATTAGCATGCTCATGAATTTTATGATATAAGCGGAGATGAAAGCAGTATGTACAAATGAGTCGATTGTTATTAAAGTCAAAAAGTATCGATATTCAAGTACCAATGAGCTTCTTAAATTTATTCATTGGAATTTTCCGAACGGTTGTGAGGCGCATGGCATTAAAAAAGGATGTGGATGCATTCAAACTCTGCAAAATTTCAGTAGTGTAGTACCTCGCTAATCCGACCTTGATGGGACTTGGGGGTGGATCGGAACTTCAAAAAAGATCGGATTAAAATTAGAGACGATAAAAATACGCTGTTTTTATAAAAAATGTACATTTTCCTACCATGTCAAACTGTCAAATTATATATAATCATTGTCTGGTTCTTTTATATTCTATACATTGCCATTGCACTAGGCACGATAAAAAAAAAAAAAAAAAAATTCATACCATCTGATGGAAGATAAATTAAAGATAGAAATACAAAAAATGGTAAAAAATAAAAATGAAGTTTTGTTATTGTTATTGCTTATAAAAATGCATATAATCCTAAAATAAGAGCAAAAATCCATCAGAGTGATCATGATAAGTCCCTAATTATAATGTTTATCTATAGTTTCATAAATAAATAATAGAGGTTGTAGGCAGTGTTTCAAATCTATGAAGCATACCTCATATTTTTTCAGAAACCCAAGTCCAGTTTTAAACTGTTTTAAATGCGGGAAACCACAAATGTTAGCACCTGTTCGTTGCCATAAATAGGATGCCTGATTAGAGCATGGCACTAAATATAGAGTAACTTGCCCTCTGCCTCCGTTATAGCGCGGTTCATATCAACCATGTTTATTTATAAGAGGTGTAAACATTTGAATCAGCACTTTTATGGTACTAAACCTCTTAAATTATACCCTTCCTTGTTATTTTGGGGTTTTAAACTTTACTAAATATCATCTAACGATTCTTTAAAAAAACATTGGTTTCCTCCTTCATAACATATTAACCAGGCCAGATTATTGTATAATAGATATATATGTTTGTTTATATCGATTATTCTTAGTGATATTTTCACAAACGGAATGACAAAAAAATTCAATGAATTGATCTATTAAAACTGATATGGACGTAACGTCGGAAAAGATATATGTATAAAACCTAATATATATTTTTTTTTAGTCCAAAACTATTTTTCTTACGAATACCAAATTCATATTTTTTTTGTTAAATACTAAAGAGTTCCTTAATGTAAGCATATTCTGTCACCATATTTTTTTCAGGATTTTAATATTTTCCTCTTGGAAAAGAGTGGCTGCTTGTCTCCAGGGGGGTAGGTTGGCCTACAGGGACTCCAGTGGCCTATCTTCTCACAACGTGACCTTCTGCACAACAGAGGCTGTCATGGAAGACTGATTTTAAAAATATTTCATTTCAGTCGAGGAATAAAATGTCATATTCGATATTATATTTCTTCTATAGAATTCGAAATTCAATAATGCTCTTTTGAGAGTATTATTCACATCTCCATGTGAATAGTTGTGAAGTACATATCCTGGATTTTCGCTTGACAACCAGTTTGTATGTGATGTATTAAATATCTTAAAAAAACAAAAAAAAACAGGAGTAATCTAATATCATTTTAAAACAAAGGCTTAGATGAAAAAATATTGAGCGGATATTAAGAATAAAAGAGAGATAAATAAACTTTTCATATTTAAAATAAAAAATCATAAAAAGTGAAATCTGTTTTGTCGTATATCATTCATTGTTATTTCTTTTTTAACATTTACGAAAACCTACATATAGTATTTTTTCAGTTTTATCTTATCTTTAGTTTTTAAACAGAGGTCAGAAGAAGATTTAAACAATATTCAATTAATTGTTTATTGACAGATAACGAAAAAATTTTCAATTGTGATTCGAACAACCGAACAGCTGATAAACTGTTTATTCGTAATTCATTACATATCATCCTTAAATAGCTAGGAATAAATGATGAAAATTAATGAAATTATGACAAAGATTTCCTTTACTTTTATGATGGGATGTAAACCTCGAAATCATTAAAACTTTTTATTTATTTAAATGGTTAACAAACATAATAGCTATCTATGAATATGAGATGATATATAGATGACATGTTATGACGTATATATGTAATACTTCTGTGGTTTACTACCAGTCACTCGCTCCTTATATATAGTCATAAAAAGAATGGTCTGGAATGGTCGAGACCTCTGTGGAATCATCCAGGCCTTGAACTATTTCTCTGACGGTCCGCTCCAACCGGTAGTTCGTTCCAACAAAAGGTCTAGGATTTCAAACCGTATGGTTTTTGTTTGTTTTTTTTATTTATCGATTTAGCGTTGTAATATAATACTTTATAATATATAATTTTATACGGTGACAGTTGAAAACATGATTGAATGAAGTTGGTTACATTACAAATTAAAAGTTTTGTGGTAACTTTTAATCCTCTGGATAATCAAATCCTAACCGCGATTATCAAAGTTTTGGGCTCCTTATTGCATGTGAAGATAACTCCTCTTAAAAACTACACGAAAAACTCTTAATATGTCATTTTCTCATAACTTTGAATTTCTAACATAACACCTTCATTCGCTCATGTATTCAGTTATCGATGGTATGAAATAAATTGTGTCATATGTATAAAAAAACATAAAATTTTGATCTCAACATTATAAGAGATAAGGTAGAGTGCTAAAATATGAATAAAATGTGTATTTCGCTTAGGTTATGCATAATTTCCATGGGAAATCATAGCATAAAAAAGTTTAGAAATCAACCCTGCTATTTCTTACTAAAAAAAAAAATCATTTTTTTTTTTAAATAATATTAACTGTTCTAATATTGTACAATAAATATTTTTTTTTAAAAAGTTACTTTTCTTGTAGTCCTTTTTTATTTTGTTATTTATATTTTGGTTGCAAATATATATTAAAATTCTTGTATAAATGAGAATAATTAAATAAATTTTGAATATTTGAATTTAAAATAAGAATTTCTTATTGTATTTTTATAAATCAAAAAGTAACTTTTATAGTAAACACCTATAGTTAGTAAAGTTATTATATATAACGAAAGGTATAGTATTGTATTTTATGAAGGGAGGTCCTCATTCTTGCTAACACAAAATCCGAAACAAAGTTCCATTAGAACGAAGAAAGATGACAATGAATTGATTGCACAAAGTTGATGGGGGAGAGGGAAGTTGAGTACAAAGAGGATCAAGCCTGCTTCGGGAAATTATTAATGAGAAAGAAACAAAAACAGAGAGTCTTGGATGGTGTATAGCAAGAGATCCTCCCACACTCAAGGCCTCCTTAATAATTTACTCGATCGGATTGGCGGTGAGGACAAAGTATTTCCCTTTGAGCCGCGTTGGTGGCGTGCTTTAACCTACCCAACCAGTGTCATGAATATTGCGGTCCTGTTTACTTTATGGGGCTCCACCATGTTGTGGGATTTTATAAATTTTTCTTCGATTTCGACAAGGCAATGAAGCAAACATATATTTCAAAATTCAAAAATATCAACTACTGACGCATAAATAAAATATGATTTTCAAATATAGTGTAAGGATCATTCTCAAACTACGTGCAAGTATCAGGCCTTAAAATGTCTTGTTAACAAAAAAGTTCTAAAATAAAAATATGTAGGGATTAGTAAGATATAATGAACCCATTATATCTTACTATATATATATATATATATATATATATATATAAAACGCGTCTTTTCCCATAGCAATCACCATCATTAATTCCAAAAAAAATTTTAAAATATATTAAGACCCACAAGAATTACGGAGTTTGTCATGGTTACCCATTTCTGACTAAAAAATTAACACCACTATAAGGATTATATCATGATATTATATGATTAGACTTACATTTCTAATAGTACATAAAATATTTATCTTAAAACAAAAACATTATTATTTAGCTAATTACCTCAATTAATAATTTTAATGTTATGTTCGTTGAATATGGCTAAGTTAAAATCTCTTAAAAACAATCAATGGTCTTAGATGATAATAAAAAGAAAAAGTGAAATAAAATACTTTGGTTAATCCCCTTTTTCTGGTTGAAATATCTGAAGCATAATTCCTATCCAGACAACAGATTCCACCCAGAAAATTTGAATTCCTACGAATTGTATTGAACCAAGTGCCACTTTTCCTTAAAAGTTTTAAATCACATACCCGATTCACTCTCCAATCAACCTTGGAAAATGAAAAGAATAATAGTAAAAGAAGTTTTAAAATGACTTGGGCAAAAGTTTAACCGAATTATCTCTTCAAAAAGATGTGGAATAGATAACGAAATACTTTCTTCTGAACTTTCTAGAATGCGTTTAGAATTTCATATTGTTTAGAATACATTAAAGAAATGAATCGCTTAATTTAATTTTGAAAACATAAGTATTCCGAATGTAAAAATATACTTAACAAAAACTTTATATAACATAATTGAATTGCTGGATTTTTATTTCTGCTTTCATTCCTTAAGTGAAAACTTTATCCCAGTTAGGAAAGAGGGAAATAAAAAGATAATATTTGCATGCTAAGGAGCAGTAACCATTTACTGAAGAACAGGAGGGTTCAGACATTCCGAAATTTTCTTCAAACCCGAGCGTGCTTGGAAACTAGTTATGTAGATTGAGTGCTGCCGTGAACTGAGACAAATGGCGTGTTTCCCAGCTCACGTGTTCCCATTCAAACACCATACACACATTAAGTATGCAAGCATCGGACCTCTGTCCAGCTGGGCTGGATATAAACTCAAGTAACCCTGAATATACATATATAAATTAACTTTAAGAAGTTCGAAGAGTTTGAGATTCATTCCAATGTTGTGATAGTTAATTTTTATTTTCATTTAACTGTATGAACAAGTAATCTAAACATGAGAGAGAAGATAGTCTAAACATGAGAATTACTTAACTAAAAAAATGGAACGATTCTAACGACTTTGGGTTGCTTTGAGAAGGAGTAAACTTTAGGATAAGATACAATACAGTTTTTTATAATATATATGCAATACAATGGAAAACTGTATATACATACATTTTTTTAAACATTATTTTTATATTAATTACTGTCTGAAGTAATATACAACCTGTGAATCTAATGGCTGAAATACATATAATAATATGGCATGATAGGCATTGGGAAGATTGATGGCTAACGGGACCTCATCCTGTGCTGATTTGTACTTGAGGAGATACTTCACCATCTCCCTTTTAGTCTTCTACTTGTGTTATCGGGCATAATGCTTGGACAACCTGTGACAGTTGTTGGAGGATACTAAAAAGGGGATGGATAAGGCTATTCAAGTCACTATCCTAGTTGGAGAGTTGAGCTGATGAATTATTGATACAGATGAATGACTGGATAAAGCCCTTCCTCATTTTTGAAGGATCTTGTTGTCAAGGTGCTGGTGATCTTGTGAGGACGCATCCATTAGGTTGCTGCTTATGCGATTCAAGTTTCGATAGACCTAAATTAGGTTGCTTGTGTTGTAAAAGAGGCGGAAACTATTTAATGTATATAGGAACATTGATTAGCACTTTTAAATGGTTATGCGGATGTCATCTTGAATTCCTGTCAACTTGTTTCTGACTTGGGGATCCTCAGTACCTAGTTGGATTTGACCCAACACGATTGGAACATTTAGCTTCCATTTCTATCGATTTCGTGCGAGCAGTGCTATAATGGCATCCAACCCACCTTATGCATTTTAGTGCTTGATTGGAGCATGGTTTGGTATGCCCCTTATCGCTGACATCGTAGAAACAGTGAAATAAATTTATTTTGTTCAAAGTTCTCCAATTTTTATTGCATTTAGCATTTTTATCCCTTTCTTTAAACAATTCTATAGCTTGCAACATTTTCTCTATCGATTGCCATTTATATGTTTAGATTTAGTATCTTGGTTTGGCAAGGATATAACTGAAACTTTTGACGAGATCTCGGATGCTTCTTCTTATAAAACATTTTTTAAAAATAATCATATTCAATGTAACTTGAGTTTAAGAATTAAAAAAATCATCATTAACTCAATGTCAATCTCATTTTTACTGATTGTGTTTGGACAGTATCTTAACATATTTCATATAAAATAGAAGATAAATATTCTTTTTTGAACTATTTTCAGATATTAACCCGGGAAAGGTAGCGTTCCTCTTAGCGACGAAGAGACCGCACATTTCTGTTAATAACAGATGAACCCCCAACTCTAGCTGGACTACCTTCTGGGAATTCTATCTCCACTTAGTACTAGAAGAGATCCTGTAGGTAGAAGGTCGGTCGATTTAGGAAATCAATCATTTAATTTATTTTTCTGAAGGAACGTCTGCAAGTTCGTCTTGAAAGCTAATTCTATCTGTAGGTGGAATATTTATGGACTATTTGAACCTCGATAAATATGTTGATTTTGTCCTTGGCAGAAGAGAAAAATGTCAAAATCTTATTTTATTTGTGGAATGTGCATTTGTGGAGAGCATAGGGTCAAGTTATGTCCAAATTGTAAAACCAGGCTATGACACATATTATCAATAATTAATGAGAAAATTTATTAACTATATGCCCAACATAAATTTTTCTATTAATTGTGACTCATTGTTCCTATTTAGTTGGTAATGTAGTGTCCTATTGATATGCTTTCGTAGTTTATTTATTCTATTTACTGTTTTATTATTTCCTTGGCTATTTTGCTTTTGTGACATTTTCTTTGTGTTTTTTTGGATGAAATAATTATTCTTTCCAATAAATCATACATTAAAAATCAAAGTGTTTTGCGTATATTGAACTTTAACTTTTAGTAAGTAAATTACACCATTCTTAGTTTCTAATCGACAAAAGGCATAAAAAGTGTAAGTGTAAATAAGGTCTGTGTTAAAGTATTATAAATACTACATTTACATGATGATTAGGCATCCCTGAAACTATAATAAGATTACTTCGACGAAGCGCTACCTAAATCAACCCTTCGATTAGTGCTACCTTTCCCGGGTTAAATAAATGCCAAGTATGGAAATTAGGCCGTAAATGATTAATTTTATTAATGGACAGAAAAGTATTAGAACATCAGATCTTGAACCACGTTTTCTTTTACCTAAATATCTGGTAGGTTCAGATGGGAGTGGGTGGAGGTACGCCGCACAGTGGTTCAAAATGACCAATTTAAGGACAAAACCCTTAACAGTTCACAAATGGCGATTAAATATATACATTCTTTGGTTTTTTGGTCGCTGAATCGATTTATGCCACTTTCAAAGCTGTAATATTTCATTTTAAGGGTTACAGGGTAAAAAAAATACGCATTTTTAATAAAATAAAATAAATAAAATTTTGATTTTACCTGGATCGTAATAAATACAATAGGAACCAACAGAATTTGAACTAAAATTGAGTATATATATACATATATATATATATATATATATATATATATATATATATATATAAATCAAACTAATATGATATATATATTTACAAAAATAACTACGAAAATAAAATTGAGTACTCTTTTTCTAACATAAACAACACAATCGTAGATGGGTTTGACTTGTTACACCATCTTCAGTACAATATAAGATTAATATTTATAAATCATTCATTTATATGTATATTAATGATGTGATTTTACTCTTCTAAAATTAAAACTTTCGCATCGACATCCAGAGGTATTTTCTTTTTTTCGACATTAGGCCTCAAGTTACTGATGTATGGTCAGATGTCACCAACATAAAATTGAATACATCTTCGTTCGTTGCTCTTCAAGATTTCCAACTACATTCAGAAAATTCTTTGGTTAGTCTCCCCCCCCCCCCCAAATTTCTAGAACCAGGTTCACGTTCGGTCTCGCAACCCATCGGCACAAAGGGCACGATAAAGTTGTTTTCCAACCATTTACTGTTTTTTCTTTAAAAACGTCCTCATTGTATGACGCTTCCTTAAAGCATTTATTAAAATGTCTAACAAATCTTTTTTTTATTCCGAAATATTTTTTTATTTGTAAATAAGGGCTCACCTTCCACCCCTGGAATTAATGCAGGTAACGGCTGCTCTAGCGACGAATTCTTATTCATCAGCATATCACATACATCACAGTAGGTAGTATTTATCTATAGTAAATTTTAAATAAATGATTATTATATTATGATGATGATAAATAGTTCACTCTCTTCGCTGAAAGAAAACTGAAATCTGTGGCAAATAAACAATTGTTGACATATTGACAAATCCATTTTGATCCAGAAGAGAATTCGTTTGAACGTATGCAGTTTGAATAGAAGCGTATTAGCGATTGAAAACATTGCACCTGGAAGAGGGGACACTTAAGCAAACAGCACTCCCGTTCACGCATTCCTAACTATTAAATGATCTCATTCAACGATTCGGACGTTTTCGGATCTGAAATCTTTTGGAATGTCTTCAGTGATACCTTTGCATTGATTGATTTAATATCAACCAGAAGACGGAGGTCGACGGAGCTAACATTGAAAAAGACCAATAACCATATCACTTATGACATGTTTCAAGAGATCACCCAATTCTCTTTTCCATCCACCCTAAACTTTTTGAAATCTAGGATTAAATACTTTTTTTCAGGATGTCTAAATAAGATATTATCGAAAATTACGGCCTCGGAAAAATTTGGGCTTCCCTAAGATTATTTCGAAAAAGGAGGTTCACAAAAGTGTTTTCGTTTCATTCCTTCAAGATCCCCAAAACTGCCTTATTTTCAAAGGTTTAACGAATTTTAATCTGAAAAATTGGTGTGGATCCTTACTCTAGAGGTATTTAGGTTTCAAAAAATATCTCTCAAGTTCCGGTTTGAGCACCTTCATTTTTTAGGGTTTTGTCCCTATCCGCTGTTCCTATCCACTGTGCGCCGTCGGTCTAATCACTATACCTAACTTAACCATAAAGCGCCATATAAACTCATAATCGTCTTAAATTGTTTGTATTACACTGCTGGCTATCTTTTTTGGTTTTATATTTTCCGATAGAAAGCAACAGAAGTGATAAAATTGAGGTGGTAGGTCTTCATGTTTGGTGTCATCCAAAGTATGTGCCCCCACTATTATATCATAAGATAGAAGGAAACTATTACTATCAGCCACCTTAAATCTTCAAACGACAACTTTAAGCGTATGTGCCTTATTCATTAATGTATAATCAGCGTCACGTTTATGTTTCCGACTAGATTATAATATTTCAAATTGGGAGTCAAGTTAAAGATTTAGCACCCCAATTAAGTAAAAATATTGCGCCTAGGAGGCTTTGGGGCGTGAGTGCGTTCAATCCACAAAAATCAGTATTTTGTTTTCTATTAAACCAATATTTTTCATATCTTTTTGAAACTAAATTGCGTGTTAATATTAGTTATAAATTTTGATAAATTTCCCTCTTTCCTTCTTAGTTGTTAACGGCGTGAAACCAATATAAGTGAATATAAATATAATGTTTATTTAAGTGAATAAAAATGCTTTGCCGACGACATCAATGTGGTTCGGAGGACTTTTGGAGTTTCTTATAAAAAGAAATCGAAAGAAAGTGACTAGTTTTAAACGGAAAAAAGACGAAGTATACGCATACGAATACTACCGGCGCAGGTAAGATGCTATTCGTCTGCACACATTTGAGAAAACTGAGGAATTAATTTAATGCGGAACTCTAGCAAACTCCAGAAACGACATCAACACCGAAATCCAACGTCGGACTTCAGAGGCACTTCAAGAGTAGGGGTTTGTCCAGGAAGAGAAGAAATGCTTTATTTTTTAAAACAAAACAAAACAGTGCTGCCCAATTACATTGGGTTGCTACAATACACAGCATACTTATCAATACAATTACGTACATTAATTAAACTAAAATTACATTATAATTTTTCATGCATATAAACCTACGGTTACAAAATCTTACATTTTTTTTTTTCTTTTCCAATATTTTATTTACTTTTTATTTGTTTATTTTTTTTTCCCTTTCTTTTTTCTCTTTTTCTCCCTTAAACCATTATTTTTCTTACTTTTTTCTTCCCCCGTTATAGTTTACATCACTCTTGAGCAAATCTTTCAACATTCTCTCTCATTTTTCTCCCCGTCCTATCATGGCACGCATACAGAGCAAAAAACAAAATAGCTTACAGATAAATAACTAAACGAATATATAAATATATGAATAAATAAGTGAATAGACATAAATAAATACACAATTAATAAATAAATAAAAAATGTACACAAATATATATATATAAAAAAAAAAAAAAAAAAAAAAAAAAAAAAAAAAAAAAAAAAAAATCTTTGACAGACAGAACAGCCACACATAATTAGTGGCCATATAGATGATAGTGGATAATGCCCAGGGAGTCCAAGATTATATTTTCAGCCAACACCGAAATTTCTCTCATCTCGACACCTAGGTCTTCTAAAAAACTCCTTGTTCTTTTTGGGATCGTTCCGCGAGATCCGAACCAGAGGCCTGTCACGGAGAACTCTCTCTCTCCAAAGGTCTCGCGGAACTTCTCTTTAAGGAAAGGGATGCACTTTTCGTAGATATCTCTCTTTTCCCTTTCCACCTCACCCGCCTGGTCAAGGTCATTGTTTTCAAATCTAATTGTCGGATCCACCACCAGTGCTTTATTCCCGGTCTTAGGGAATGCGACAATGTCTGCATACCTCGTGGATCCATCTGTGTCAATGCAATAGACCTCGTCAAAGCAGGCGAAGTTCCTCTCTTTAAGGAGTCTTATAAGTTCATGCTTAACCCTATGGTGCCGGCGAGTTATGAGGAGGGAGTTGTTGGGGCATTTTCCCAGCACGTGGGCTGGTGTTTCAGACTCTCTGCCGCATTTACGACAGAGGGACCCAACTTCTCTCGGTTGTCCGCTGGCTCCTGGGACTCCTCGCAGAGGGGCATAATTAATGTTGAGTTTTAAGGAGTTCGACCATTCTGACCCCGAAAGAACCTGCTTGTCGTAGATGTATCTGTTAGCCTTCGGGGTCTCTTTAAAATGTCGAACTCCAATTCCCTGCCATTTATAATTGGCCCATTCCTCAAAAGCATTTTCACGCAGCGACTGACGTAGAGCTCTCGCACTTCGGTAGCCCTGATCAACACCCAGTCTCTCGGCGCATTCCGCCAGCTCTTCTTGGTAATTAAATATAGACTGAAACAGGGCATCCGGCACATTTGACAGCCGCTGAGCAATGGACCAATGCTGCAAAGGAGCCTCCCATTGGCAACGGATCAATCCCAGTCCTCTATACCTCCTTGGTGCGTAGAACATCGCTGTCGAGGTGTTGGCTGGGAGCCCAATTATGGCTTTGATACTCCTGCGAATATTGGTGTCAATACCATCCAATACTGCAGGACGTATTTTAGTTAGGGGTGCTGTCTGGAGAGGATAAGTAAGCCCCGGGAACACGTATTGATTCACAACGTTGACCTTCTGCTCTGGTTTTAACAAACACGAGCTTACCAATTTGTCAAGATTAGCGTTCACTATTGTCACCGCCTCATCATTAAAGACAATCTCTCCCGAGAACAAGCATCCCAAATATTTTATTCTCTCATTCTTATCTACAGTCTGAATGCTGTCTCCGTTCTCCAGGGAGAGTGTCGTCGTCTGCAGCTCTCCTTTTTCTATAACAATTCCCACGTTTTTTAGCGGATTTATAGCCAGACCTATCTCTGCTAGCACCCTCTGAGTGCTGTTAATAATTCTCTCGGCTGCACCCTTGTCGCGTGCCGAGACCGCCTGGTCGTCCGCGAATCCTGTAAGGACCACACATTCTTGGTCACTTAATTGGTAGCCAAACTTTTTGGCAAATTCTTGGTCACATAGGTCCCGGTAGAGGTGGTCTATGGCCAGGTTGAATAGCGAAGGCGACAAGGGCCCGCCCTGAGGCACTCCTCTGAGCACACTGATCTGGCTGGTCGAGTGCGCTCCTACACTAATCTTAATTTTATTAGTGGTAAGGAGAGCTGCTATTATATTTTTGAGGTCCGGTGACACCCCTCTTGCCTCTAGAGAGCTAACGATGTGATTGTGGCCAACGTTGTCAAATGCACCTACTACATCGAGGAATGCCACAGCGCAGTCGTTTTTTTTATGCTTGGAATCTTTTAAAATCGCATCGATAATCCTCGCGCTCACATGTGCTCCCGGTAAGCCCCTGATGAAGCCTCTTTGATTTTTGCTGAAGGTGACCTGTTTCCTCAGTTCGTGGTCCAGAACCTTCTCTATGATTCGGCGCACTATGGAGTATATCGTGATTGGTCTCCATGAAGATATGCTTCTGACCTCACCTTTTCCTTTATATACCAATATTGTGCGCCCTTGACGAAGAGGCTCTGGCACATAACCCACCTTCAACATTATCTCTGCAATATTCTTTATTATATGGGATACGTCAAAATATTTTATCGTGCGGATCAAGACTCCATCCGGCCCCGGTGATGTGTCCAATGAAGTTGATTTAATTGCCTTCCTTACTAATTTTGCGTCGATTGACACTACATTTGGCACCGGAGCGCATTTCTCGTAATCCGCACGTTTGCAGAGATTCTCTTTCTCAAAGAGGCCTCTAAAATGGCTCTCGATGTCGGCTACCTTCAGAGGGCAATGCTTGGGAGCGTCGGCATTCATAATGGTCTGTACCACTTTTTTCCGCCTATTATAGTAGTTGTATTGGGCTACTTCGAACTGGTACTGTTCTTGCCGACGGCTCCTATCTTTCTTGTTGGCTCGCTGAGGATTTGATGTTTTTCCAGCACCCTTGCTAGCCATATCGGTTTTATTTTTGTTTCTAATTTTGTAGAATTTTATAGCAGGATGCTGTGGGCCAGGCAGTTGGGCATTTATATTTTTCAGAAAATTCAAGAAGAAATAAATCCCAATAGAATACGCAAAGACAAAACTATGATTAGTATCAGGAATTAGCTCGCTAGATTCAGAAGCCGAACCCTCCCCAGAATCTATGATGCAGATCTGATGGACCATTACAATTATGACGATGTTGTGGTGCGGCTGGCAGGCCTCAGAGCTGTGTTGGACTGTTGGAGTATTTGATGGCGGGAAGTCCATCCTAGGTATCCAGAACTAGAGAACAGCAGTCCATGAAGGAGAGAAGAGTGTTTGTCGATGACTTGCTGTTCCGTGGATTTTAGTGCCAGTTAAGAAGAAGAACAGAATATAAATACATATTATTTAGTATTAATTGTTCAACAATATTGCACAGTTTAACAATATTAGTACTGTGCCCAACTTACTGAGCTACAAAACACCCTTATTTAAGTATATTTATAATTGAATTATTTTATATTATATAAAAAAAAATCATTTATATACATGTTTGTAAGTATCAGAGTGATTTCAGTTTCCTGCTATGATTTATATAACATCAGTAAGCTAAATAATGTAATAATACTTGGAGGAATTATGGAAAAATAATAATAATTCATAAATTATACCAAACAAACTTTTATACGAAGTAAAAAAAACGTAAACTTTGATGTTTAATTTTGTTTTATATATCTTTTAGTTGGAAATTGTTATTGAAAATTACAGCTAGGAATTAATAGTGGCGTTCTGTTTAAAAGCTTCTTTAATAGAGCATGGTCTAATCTTCTTTATTTTTCCTTTTTGTTGTTTGCCCTAAGCTTGCGGTGGGGTCCGCCTGAGACCCCGGCTACTTGTGATAAATCTGTCTCAAAGGACGCTAGTAATAAAACCATTTATCTCTTTGTCCATTACCCTAGGCACTTGTTTATTACCCCAAATATATTCAGCACTTTTTGTATATAGGAAAACTAAAATTACAGTAATGAAAAATTTATATGATTAATTTTGATTTCATTGAGTAATTTTATTCATCTGATTAATTTTATTCGGAGTGACGCCGGGTTTGTATTACTTTAAAATTATAAATTATTTAATTTAGCGACCCTTTGGGGAAAACCTTATCAAAGTCAAACTTATCAGAGGAGCGCTATGAAAATTAAAATCTCAGGGAAAACAATTTTTTTTTTTTTTATAAATCATTTTTGCATTTTCCATTTTCACCACATTTTATATATGTGTTCGTGCCTAATTTTCTAGTTGACATAATTTTAAGGCATCAATATGGACAGATTTTGGGAAGAAATAAACTTATTTAATTTTCCCAAATGGTGCAGATATATTTATATAAGTACTACAGGTCATAGAAATGCTTTTCATAGAATCATAGAAATGATTTTCTATTATTATTTTTAGCCCCTTGGCCCAATTATAATAATAGATAATCATTTTATAAACCTATCACAACATAATCAAATTTAAATTTATGCTCTTTTCTTTTCATTTTAATAGTCATCATAATAAATTATATTGCCAGTTTTATTCCCCCCTCTTAGAGTATTCATTGTATTCTATTTTATGAATAACTTTATTAGAGTCAGTCTTTCGAAATTTAATAAGGTCATCAAATGTATACTTCCGAAAGACAAAATAACTTATTGTATTTTCTTATATACTTATATGATTCCTCTTATAGTATTCATTGTATTATAATATTTTTTTAAGAATAGCTTTATTGCAGTCAGCCTTTTGAAATTTAATAAGGTCATCAAATTTTTACTGCTAATTAACTATAAAAAATTATATACAGTCAAAATTTTAATAGTTTAATCTTTTAAATGATCGCAACAATGAACAGCTAACCTAATAGTAAATTAGTCACTACTAAAAATATAATATACTAGATGAAAAAAAAGAACTATTAAGTTACTGTATAAACTTCCAGGCTAACGTTATAAAATAAAAACTAAATGACGATTTTTTTATTTTATTAATACAAAATATTAAAAAAATGTATTTGCCTGATACAGAAATTTAAAAGGGAATATAACTAAAGAATAATAAAAATAAACATAAAAATGCTTAAAAAAACGTTATGTGGTCAAGACTAATTAAAAACTAAAAATGTGCAATTCACTACAACAATATTTTATTTTAATATCTAAAATTTTATTTTCTTCCGTTTATTCATAAAATGCTTAAAATATTGTGAGTTTCTTTTATGAAGACGAAAGGCGAAAAAAAATCGCATCAAGCGCCGGTAACACTTGTTACTTCTTTTACAAAAAATAATTCCAAATATATCGTTCTTCAGATAGAAAAATGACAATATTCTTATTTCTGTAATATAGCTTATATATCATTTATTTATTATGACCATTACTTTTAATGTTATGAAAAAAAATGTAATACAGTAAATAAAAACTTAGAAACAATCTTATTATTTTTTTTATTTTTGAATTCAAAAAACTTGCCGTATGAGTGCTAAAAATATTTTTTCTGTAAAGAACACATAAGTACAAATATATTTGTAAAAATAAATAAATTAATACTAATTCAAAACACTTATTCAGATCTATATTATTAATATTTTTCTAGACTTGTATCAAGAATAATTAAAACAAAAAATATTTACACTTGTAATTATTAAAAAAATAGAAATTAAATATCATCAGAAAGAACTTAAAACTAAAAAGTAAATTAAAGGGCTTTTGTTTCAAAATTTAGTGGATAATATCGTAGACGCTTCAAACTTATTTTAGCATGATATCCATCATATTTTATGAAATAATATTGATAAAAATATAAATATAAACCTGTTCTCAAAGATTTTATGGTGGGTTGTAAAACCATTCCGCTCAAATTGAATATGATTTTATGTAATAAAAACCAATCGCTACAACAAATTTATTTGATACATCTATATTTATGATGAATGGGAATTCGAGAAAATAATGTGAAATTTATCGAAATATAATTCCTCAGCATAATTCTTAAGTTACTTTTCCTTTTGATTTATATCGCACGTTGGCAAGATGATTACAACTCGTAGTTATAAGCGGTTGTTGGCATTACTGCTTGGATTTATGTATATATGAATACTTTTAAATATTATTATGTAAATACTATTTATTATTATAGCAGAAAGGAGTAAATCAATTTTTAATTATTTATAAGCTAGTTCACAAATGTTCTGAAAGTGAGGTAGAAAGATGAAAACTCTGAGGTAAGCATATTTTTTTATTTAATAAAATAGTTGAAAAGAAAGTAAGCATAGTTGCTTTAACAATATATTGTTGATGAACTGGGACAATAAAAAAATTCAGAGAATAAGATTGATTTTTATTTTTATGTTGTAGTGTCGATATTATTATTTTTATATTCATAAGCAGTTGAAAATTTGGTAAGAAAATATAGATGACAATACCAAATAAATATTTTTAGCAAACAGTGGAGTGCGAAGCATAAGCATGAAGCGTGCTGTTAGATCGGCTACCAGGAGAGCAGGAGGCAAAGGGTAGAGCGGTGACGCGATTTAACGACAGTGAAGGGACAAGCCATGCCTTACGAGAGAATACTCACCCTGAAAGGACGTGACCCAACAAGCAGAGCGGCCGGGGCTGTACTGGCCGACGGGGTGTCGCGGACGGGGGTTGTTGGCCGCGCCTGCGCCCCGGCTAGTCTTCACTATCACTAATGAATCAATCCTTTTAGTCCTCTCTCTCTTTCTCTATCTCTTCCTCAGCCAAATCACGAGGGTGTCGTTTCGCTTTTTACACTCGCCTCTCTCCTTGTTCTCCTTCCATTCCGCAGCTCCATAGGGGCGCTCTATCGCTACTGTTATAGTCCTGTTTACGATGTCCTCAGGGCCTCCGTGGGTATAGCGAGCATGTTGAGTGGTCTTCGTCACGCTAACATCCCCAAACACCGCGCCACTGACCCACAATCTAATACGTGTTGTTGTGATGAACCCAAAAGATATAAAATAAACTAAGACAGAGTCCTACTAAAAATCATAGTTTTAGATTTTAAGTTTGTTTATGTTTAACTTTTATTTATGCTACTAACTCTAATCCGACGGTGCTACTGCGGGAGCCCAAAATTTTGCCCATCCTGCTAAAATTAAAGTAGTGATCATTAACGAGTACCTGACATTGTACAGGCTTGGAACTTCTATTTTACATCCCATCTGAAGGACGGCATAGTCCAGGGTTTCCCCAGAGACCCCGAAACCATTAGTATTATCAGCTTCTATGCTAGCTACTACACCAAAGGTGACCCATCTAAATTTAAAGTTACTGGTATGGATGGATCGGTCATTTAGATGAAACTAACATTAGTTTCATATCATCATTTCATTCAGACAAGGAATCGTTTGTTGGTCGCAGAATTTGATGTTTTGACCTAATTTACCTCTCCATGCTCTAATGCAGAGATGGATTCGAACTTGAAGCAAGGTGAGAAAATTCGCTTCCCATATGGTTCGATTAAGACACACAGTACCCAAAAAAAAAGTCTATCCGTCTAATTTTGTTGTTATTGTATGTTGTTTAGGGGTGTAAAACATCTGTGGTCATCAACGCCCGTTGGTTTCCATGGTTATCTGTTTAAAGGAAACCAACGACCCGAACCCCGCAGGGAACCGCCGAGAGTGGCACCCAGGCCGATGGGGGCCAGCCGGAGCAAAGGGGGCGTCCGGCACCACATGTTATTTGGTGGCTTATCTTTTGACACGAGGCGGTCTAATTTTGTTGTGTCTGGTTAACAAGGAGAGTTAGTCCTTAACCAAGATGTTGACGAAACAATGAACTGATACTTTCTTCCTTTACAGAGCATGAATTTAAACATCAATCTTAATTTAATCATCCATACGTCAAGGTTCAATTATACAAAATATTTAATTTTTAATAGAAAATATTTAATATATCAAACTAACAATGTAAACAATCTTAGTCTTACCTTTGACAGAAAGATGATTAGAAGACCTGACGTTAGATGAAACGAAAGACCCTTCACAAACTACCTGCCACGTTTCTGGCTACCCGATTTCTAAGGCGGGATGAGGATTCCAGAAACTGAATATAAGACATTAATCTATGAAATATTTAATTTATATATATTTAATAATAACTTCTGACCATTGGATTGTTTTCCTTATCAATGAACCCAGAGAAGGGTACTTCTGACCGCCAAACCAAATTCTCATAGTAATTAAGATAGCACATGACAAAGCCAATGAAACATTACTCCACTAGTAATCCTAAATTTATACCCATCCACAAACTAACCTTTACATTTCGACTATACTCGCTTTGTCCCTGCGTTCTTTATCAAGCCAGTTAAGCTGGTGATGTGTAAACGTAGGCAACACTAGTCAAAGGCTCCTAAATGGATCTAAATCCTAGTTTTTGAGAGACATAAGATAATCGTTTATCTTATATTTTATTAAAAGGTAATATTTATTTCTAAAACAGAACTACTACAGATTTGGTTAACGTCGTTATAGTGTGTGGGGCTAATTAAAATGACAAGAACGCTACTCATAGTTTCACTGTCTAATACCAGTTAGGCTTAACTTCCTTCGAAAAGAATGGAAATACAACATAATGGTAGTTTACATTAACATATAGGATCAAACATCGGCTGAGACCGGAATAAACCGAATATATCTTGAGGATGATAGAAATCCTTGGCTCTAGATGTGATGCGGAGAAAGGGGAAGATGGGAATTTTACTTTTGTGTGGGAACCCGGACAGGTGAAGAGGAATCAGCCGAGGTTTCCCACCGAGGATATGTTTGCTATTTTGGGGATGAGAGGGAACTCCAATGGTATTGTCATATATCGGCACGAGGTGTAAGAAAATAAGTATATCAATAATATGAATATTTTCTAAAAAAGAGAGAGCGTGAATCATACTAAAGAAGATTATTCAGACTTGATGTTTTGATCTTAAGCCCTTCATTGTAATTTAATTAATTTTGAATGTACCATGAAATTTTTAAATTTTAATATCATCTGTATCATTACCGGATGGTTAACAAGGAAGGAAAGAAGGAAGTTAACATATGACCCAATTAGATTATTGACTCAGGGGATAGGACTGCGTGATCTGCAAAAACGTCCAAAATACAGTCCTTTCAGTCGAAAGTGTTGCGACAAATAGTTGATGCAACACTAATTTACGTTAGTAACGATGTAATGCACAAGGACGTATGGATGCAAACAATTTTAGAAACGGCAAAAGAAGACGGAATATTTAAAATTGCTACCGAATCCGTACAGCCCACCCCGACGACTAATAAAGCGGTATCGCTCATGAAGCAGTCAACAAAAGTTTGTTTGTTTCAACGTCACTTTATGCCACTAAGGCTAATCGGACGATGCTACTGAGGGAGTCCTAAATTTTGTCTATCCAGATATAATTAGCATAGGGATTCTATGTTGACCACTACACCACAGGTGACCCCAGTCAACAAAAGTTGCTCATTGTAAAGTAATTTGCAAATCGAAAATTTAACCCTTTAACTTTACTAAACCCTTTAACCCTTTAACTTTATTGGCTCGTTTATGAGCCGGCCGGGCGCTGGTCCTCGGGTGCTGATGGCTCGTATATGAGCCACCCTGTTTTTCCGCTTCACTGCTATAGACTAATTTACGAGCTGGGTAACTAGCGCTTTCTTCTGACGTTTTTTGGAATCTATAATATTTCCCCATACCTCTAGAGGGCATTTGATTGTTTTGATTTTCCTGTCTTGATACACGGTTGCTTTTCAGCTTTCTGTAAATAACATAACCTTTTGCCTGATATCACACCTTTCTATACCTGTCAATTTAACCTTTGTCTAATTTTAGTTTATTTTGCAACTACTGTGGCATAAACCTGTGTTGTGATATAGTTGTGATGGCAAAACAAATATATAGTGAGGAAGAGTTTTTGGACCTCGTAACGGGTGCTAGTGAATTTTTAAATTATAAAAAGGTTTTAACTCCACCAGTGCCGGTCCACAGTCCGGATCGAAAAGTAAGCCTTAAGAACTTTGTGTAGGATTAATTAAGCTCATAAAAGATGCGATCCCTTGAATGCCGTAAAAGTACTTCGCACAGCAGGACGGTCGGTCCTTCACCACCGGTCGGGTGTTCCTACTAACCCGCAACGGCTGATCACCTCATGCCCCGCTATCTCCGCAGTTAAAGGGTTATTTTAATTAATAATAGGTCCTATTAATAATCTCCTACTTTTCGAAGGAGACTGATCATATTTTAGATGGACTGATCATATTTTTCATGAAAAACTCACATATGAAAACATTGTATTGGTAAAGGTGGGATGATAATTATTAAAATTAAAATAAAAGCGAGGCTATATCCAAAACTTGAAGGAGTTGAGGATGTTATCCCTCATGGCAGGCCGGGGAACACGCCCCAGGCTCCCGTGTATCAGCCCGATTAGAATTACTAACCCCAACCCACACCGCACCCGCTCATAGTTTTATACAAGTTAAACTACTCAGCTTAATCCATTATCAAAACATTCTCTTAGTTGTTTAACGGTATTCTATATTCAGTTGATTAAATCTATGAATAATTCTCAGTTTTCCTCCATTATGTTTTTGTTAACCAATTTATGCATCGATTCCAAAAATAGTCTGCCGAATAGGGTTAGCTTAGTTTTTATCACAATTTTTATTTTGTACGTAAGGAAAGAAATGAAAAACAAATTTATAGTATAAATTGTTTAAACAGCGACAATTAGCTAATTTGGTGGAAAGGAGCAATTAATGAGACACACATTTTGGGCACAAGGAAGGAAAGTACCCAGCATCACCTCTTTCAGGGCTTGATACTTCAGGAGAGCAGGTCTCTCATCCAAAATCTTTTTAGCTGCCTTCTAGATGGCATGTCAGCGACGGTAATGTCATTAATAAACCTGTAGTCATGTCCGTTCAATTTAGCATCAGTTAGAATAAAGAATTCGTATGTGTTGGTAAATAGGTATGTTGAGTTTTGTACCATGGAGCGTCTGTTATTAGTCTTAAAAATGAAAAGTTTGTAATTCTTGTAAGTGTGCCCTTTTTATTGAGCCGAAAAATCGTGAGGAATTTGTTCAAATGAGTGTAACTATGTAAGTAATGCATTCAGTTTTTGTCTGATAATATAGTAGAACATTAAAGAGAAAAATATTTGTTGAATTCGGGAAAATCGATACTCTAATATAATATAAACAGATCCCAATTTTTCTTCCACGTTTGGGTCAAACCTAAAATTATTTTTTTGGAATATTTTTGCGTTAAGGCAAATACGATTTCGTAAGCTCAGATGAATGTAGAAGATAGAAAGATAGAATTCGTTAAAATTCGTATTAAAAAATGGGAAAATTGAGGCCACAATTGCAACGAAATCTCCTTAGGACATTTAATTCTTACTTACCTAATTGATTTTAGAAAATAATGTGTGAGCTAACACCAGGTTTATTAACCTATTTTTCATTTGATTTCAATCACTTAAAAAGCAATATACAATTACTACATATGTATAAACCGTTTAGGAATATATATCTATTTCAGCCTGATGATTGGTTTTGCGCGTACCCGCATACTACTACTATCCTACTTTTACTACCCCTCTATTTCAGATTTTTCTAATTTTAATCGACAATACAGTGTTTCTAGCCTTCAAGGTATGATTACGCACGAAATTCACTACTTTAATTTACTCTTTTCAATTTCATTCCTTTTTAATAAGGCAGCCTACGATAACCCTTGCGTAACCAACTATTTTTAGACTGTTTGCTAGTTCATTCTCGTCGAATCATCTTAGTCTTTTAGGTAAGATATAAGTATATCGATAAGGGGTTCACGGTGAGCCACACCCCAAAATCTCTATTTTTGGATTTTTCCAATTTTAGTCCACAATATATTAGATACTCATAGGTACATTTGGCCCTTATTCGACGCGATTACACGTTCTCTTTTCTTCACGTATAGGAATTTATAAGTTATATTACTTGTAATCATAAATATCCATATTCAGTCGGCTAAGGATTTGGAAAAGAAAGGCAATCCGAATAATATATGGACCGGTATATGTGAATCCTGGCAGTGGCGAGCAAGGAAAAACAAAGAGTTGATGGATCTTTTCGGCGAACCTGATATCATTAGGTTCGTTAAGACGACAAGAATATCCGTTGACCTCATACCAACGATAGCTATTGTATGAATAACCTGGAAGAAAGCGATTAAGAGGATGTGCCTACACCGCCTGAGGTGGCTGGAGGATGTGGAGGCGGTTTGGAGTGAGGGGATCCATCTCCTCTAGTGCAGTAGCGGTTGATAGAGAGGGATGGATGAAGAACAAGTGAATAAAAAGAATATTCAGTGGCTAAGTAGTTGTCTAGGTTTTAGGAACAATAAGATGGCTGTACAAATAGATGACGTTGTTATAACAATATATTTTTAATTTAAAACAAAAAATATGTAAATAATTATTTTTTGGGGAAATTAAAAAAAATCGTGTTGGGACACAAATGCATCAGCTAATTGCTTTGGCCGAAAACTTTGTTTGAAGAAGTTAATGAAAGTTGATATATATGATTTTTAAATTTATGCACGTTCATGCAGATAGTCAATGAGTTTATTATCACTAGTGATTTATTTTAATTAGTGTAGTAGTAACTACTGTGTCGTATAAATCACTTGTGATAATAAAATCATTGATTATCCACATTTTTAAAAATTTTAAAAATCATGTATATCAACTTTCATTAACTTCTTCAAACAAAATTTTCGGTCAAAACAATTAGAAGCCTACGCACTAAAATCACTGTAAAGCGCTGGCCTGAAATCGTTATGACTGCGGTTCCGTTTTGTTTGAAAATACCGAATTGAAACTGGCCCTTTGATTACAATTTATAATGAGTTTGTTGTGTACATTTACTGAGGCGTGGGCTGATTGATGGGTAAATTTAAGTCTGAAAGAAATTCTGACATTTAAAGCATAAAAAGCATTGAGAAAACTAAAGATGTAATGTAAGCATAACCAAACACTCTCATAAAATTAAAAAAATTTCCGATGGAAGCATAATTTATATTTTTTATTTATTATGGTGTTACAATAATGAGACTTGTCTGTGGATTGAGGTTTACATCTCGTGGCTCCATTGGACAACTGGACAAAACCTATCCAGGCTACAGTCCTAAGGTCCCTAATATTTATTATTATATTTTCTAAATATATAATATTGAAATTTACAACTGTATTTACATCATATTATTTATATTAGAGCTTCTTACAACATTGTAGGCAAAATTTGTAAGAGGTGTAAAATATTTATTTATAGAAGTATCGAGGTAATTCCAGAGAAGAGTGCCAACTACCCAGCCAGCTGTAAAATTTACAGGGCGTTGGTTCGAGTGTCATCATATCCTTGGCTACTTTGAAAATGTTTACGGTTATTCGAAAAATTTATTTGAGGTGAGAATAATTTTTTTTTCGATTACACACACACACACATATATATATATATATATATATATATATATATATATATATATATATATATATACATATATATATATATAAACAAGTTTAATTATATTTCAATATAATTAATAATATAATGAGACAAAGATCTTTTAGTTCCGAGAATGAAAACAAATAAAAATAAAATAATCAGTAAAAAGAAAATTTTACTGAAAGCCACTTTAATAACGCATTACCGCTTGGGACATAAAAGCGTCTTGAAACCCTGAAAAAGAATCTTCTTTATTATTTTCTGGTATTATGTCATACAAAAGGTTTTTTTTTTTTTTTTATTTTATACTATAAGAGTAGGTGATCAAAACATTTTGTGAGAAATATCTTGTTCATGGGAGGAATGTTAGTATATTGATCATCCAACTATTTCATGTATCAACCTATTCAAAATCAATTGTTGTGGTAAGTCAATTATTTAATTCCCTATCTACTAATTAATGATAATAACTTGTAATTTAAGGTTATTCTAATTTAGTAATAACAGGTATACTTTAAACAGTCGTATTTATTTTTTACTCTACGGTTACATTGGGAGGTGAAATTTCCACTATAATTCTGTGGGTCCGCCATTAACTCAATTCAAAGGAACAAGGGTATTAGCAGCAGACCTTATATTAATAGGGTGTATAAAAAAAAATGACCGTTTTAGACAAAAAATTAATATATATTTTTTTTATACTTTACAATAAAATTAGTATTCAAAATATAACCCATTGTTATCTAATGTTGCTTGCCATCTTTCCGCCAGTTGCATGATCCCCTGCTGGTACCACTCTTTAGGATGGCTATCGAAGAATTCCTGCACCGCTGTTTCGACTTCTTCAAAGGTATCAAATTTTTTCCCTTTCAAGAAGTGGGCCATTGACAGCAACAAATAAAAATCTGATGGAACAAGGTCTGGGCTATATGGTGGGTGAGGAAGAAGTTCGATCCCATCAAGATTTTTTAATTTTTCCTTGGTCTGACGGGAAGGTGCGGCCGGGCGTTATCTTGCTGTAACAGAACTCCTTTTCGATTGACCAAAGCTGGATAAAGTTGCGACAGTTTTGCATATACTCTATCTAACTGTATGCAATAGAGGTCAGAGTTAATTGTGGTTCCATGAGGTACGAATTCATGATGGATTACACCTTCATAGTTCCAAAATACGCAAAGCATTGATTTTTTTTCGAATTGTCCTCTTCCAGCAACCGGAAAGGCCGTTTGACCTTGACTTAACCACTGCCCACTAGTATCAGGATTTCGCCAGTAAACCCACTTTTCATCACAAGTAACAATTTTTTTGTAAAATCGCAAATTGTTAGGGTGATTCAAAAGATTTTTTAAATACTTTTTATAATCTAGGTGATTTTTAAGAGAGTTCGGTAGAGAATAAAGTTTTTTCTATTATGAATGAATGAATGAATGCGTTTATTTGTTTTCGGGGTTTATCCCATACAAATAGAGTTGGCTGTATACATATTATACACATTATACACATGTTAATGCGTTATCAAATATTAAACAATTTGAATTAGAGTATTCAAATATATATACAATGACATTCAAGCCTTTAAGAGCTTATAGTTTTTAGTTTTAGGAGGTCTGCCTCCATCTTGAACAAATTAAAATTAAATATACTTTAAGTCGAAAAGAAAGACAGGAAAATAAGTTATAAATAAATATTAATTAATAGATAAAACTAATTAACATATACATACATCTTAATAGAAAAACAATAGGTATACTAAAGAATAGGAAAAATAATAATAATATCAACATCAATCAAATATCAATTACGTGTGAATGGTTGTCCTAAGTATTTATATTAGTACATTTATTCGTTTATAATAAATGATCTTATTTTTAGACTGCCCAATGTGTAATGATAGATATCGTTTAATTTTTGTATTGTATCTATTGTAAGTAAATTTCCTAAAATAGAATTATTTTCGTATTAATGTATTTAACTATGAAATGGTTTCTCAGTTCATTGTACAATGGGCACTCTATCAAGAAATGGAATAAGTTTTCCTGTTTTTGAAGATTACATATTGTACAATTTCCTTCCCCTTCTAATTTATGGGTTATTCCATTATAGTAAAATACAGGTTGTGTTAAATTTGCAATTCTAAGCTGACTTACTATGGTAATCTTTGTTTTTTTGTATTAGTTCTGAAGTTTAGATATTGTTCTCCCTGATTAAAGCTAATAATATTTCTGTATTTCGATGAGTTATAATAATATGAGTTATATTTCGAATTTATGGCTGAATTTATGTCGTTACAGAAAAAGTGGTTCTCAAATCTATTTATTATGTCTTTAAAATACAACTACTACTATTACAACTTCTAATATCTGCTCGATACACAACCTTTAGTACACGTGTCTCGTTTTTACAGGTTTCATTAAATCGGTTCCAGAGCAACAGTCCGCGAATGACACGGTTGAGGTAGGTCTCGGAGGTGGACATATGACACATGCACCAGTAGCCACAGAGCTCTCCACAAATAGCCAGAGCCTCAGGCCTCCAATGTATATCCCAGTCCCTGGCAGTCACTCAAATCTCACTTCAAATATTTTCTTTCGGGTCCTTGCACACAAGGGGTAAGGATCTACCTCTGGGTTGTTTCCCATGCGATTCTCTACTTCGATAAGAAATAAAAAAAAAAAAAAGTTTTTCGTTGAAAAGGCGTACGAAATAAAAAAAAATAGAGAGGAAAAACGAACGATTTTAAAGAACAATACGATATATGATACCAACAATAGAAAATCGTTTTTAAGTTGCAATAGAAATGATATGATCCAACCCTTGTTATTATTGCAAATTATAAATTATTGGGGTCGACTATAATATATATATATATAGCAAGTATTTTTTTGTTTTTGCCTCTGGAGTCAAGGATCAGTTATTTTAGACATACTGGTGTGCAGAGGTATGATCAATATGTCGAGCATAGGTAAAGAAAAACTCTTTTAGGCACTATAGCTCAATCGATCTTTCTTTTATTAACATTTAATTTAAACATATAAAATAGATTTACTATGTGAAAAATTTAGACTATAAGCGTATATATAAATTTAGATCAAAAGCGTTTGGTAAAATCGTCTTTAACATAAGTATTATTTTCAATACTTATGTATCAGGGTTTGGAATGCCATATTTTTTTGTTTTATATGACAATGTACGTTTTAATTTCGTTTATTCGAAATAATAATGTTTGTATTGAAAACAAAATATAATGAATTTAAAGGATTTTAAAATGATAAAAGAGGAGAAATATTTTCGGGACTTAAAATGAAATTCCGGAAACGAGATTTGTTTCCTACCTGTATGATCTAACACTGGAATGCTGTAATAAATATTAATTCATCAAGCATAATAAATATGCAATATTTAAAGCGATATTGAGGGAAATATATTTTAATATTTAAAAAGGGGGTAAGGGTTCCCTCGTGATTTGATTTCAGTTTTTTGATTATTATATTATGAACGACCAGAAAACCAATCTGTTGCTGGTGAGGGAGTTGGAATTTTGTACAATTTCAACCTTCCTGGATATTCAAGGAAGCATGAAACGGAGAAGGCATGGGCAGAAATCGGGGATATGGTAAAATTTACAGGTATATTCAAGTAGAAAAGTATATTTTCAACATCAGCAACTACGTCTACATATCAGTTACCTAATTGAGGCGATGAGAGCCAACAGTGGCCAAACCCTAATACCATGATAACTGAAAATCTGTAACCCATTAGTCCTGTTACCCATAGTGCATTTATTGACTAATGTCAATGTCAATTCTAATGAATAATTTATCAAATAGTTTTAGTTACTGCTGATAGATTGCAACATCCAATCTTAGTACTCAGAATCATTTGTACAAAATATTAGATAAAGCGAATTGCATTTATCTAGAAGGTAAGCTGGTGGGTTATGCCACTGTTTTAAAATTTATTTTTATAATTATAGCCTCCATTATGTGAATAGTTCCGATCTACGGTGTCATGTATTTCCACTGCCAGGGCAGAGAAGTTTGTGTGGTTAGGAAATAGTTGGCAAAATAGCCTCTGAGATCCTTGTTTATCCCTGAGATCCCTGAGTTTTTGTTTATGGTCAGCTGCTGCGGAAGGAGAGGCTGTCTCATGACTTCATCTCTAACTATTTCAAAATTTGCATCATTTGCCGAGTATTGCAGACCTCCTCGTTTTCTCACAAAATTGTGAAGAACACAAAAAGCTTTTATGATTGCTGACACGATCTTAGGATCTCGGATGCGGATTGGACCATTCAAAACAGCAAATTTCTCGCATGCCATCCCGAAAGTGCATTTGTTTTTCTTGCACGGCACAATCTGTAATTAAAAATTATTTTCATTTATCCAATGCCCTTGACGGCTAGGGTCTCATCAGATATCGCCACAGTAGAAACGCTTCATCAGCTATGAAGTAATAGGGGAAGGGACTATCATTTTCGTCAAATTTGAGTGGCGAAGGAGGAGGGATATCAAGTCCATCGTTCTGAACCCAGTGTTTTATTGCTGATGCTCATCACTGTTTCTTCCAGCGTAACCCATTTCAATCATTGTGAAAGTACCATCGCAGCAAGCCACTAGCATTATTGAATGAAACGATTTGTAGTTGTAATTAGCAGAGCCAGTCCTGGCAAATTCCTCGATACGCACATGTTTACCATCGATGGCTCCTATGCAGTTTTCTAGATTCCAGAGAGAACTAAACCTTTCTGAGATTTTTTTCCACTCTCTCCTAGTAGGAACAGCCATGTATATCGGTAGTCCATAAGTATACCCCAAAACACCTGAGTTGTCTCTGCCACTATACAGCCAATTGTCGACTCTCCTCTAGCGAAGCAGACAGCAATCGAATAAATGTTCCACCAGTACCCAAAAATCTGAAATTAAGCAATAAACTACTGTAATAAAATGCAAGTAGGTAGGAATATAACTTTTGTTTAAACCTAGTGATATCATTCTTATCATGGTAGTTATCTGTCGGATGCACTGCACTTCACTATTCCTTACATCAGGGCACTGGGGAAGCCTTCTGGAAATTTGTCTCAGCCACCCTATGAGGAGGAAGAAGGCCCAGTCTTAGGGGATGGTGGGAATGATCAGGATGACCTCCTATTACAAATTCCAATAACCTCACCATCCTCACCAACCCCACCAATAAGTGCAGCATCTACACAGCATTAAGATCACCAGTCCGAGAGAATGAAACAGGTTTTACTGAACAAGAAGAAACGCACTGCGAAGTACGACAATGTAGATAAAGCGTTCATAGAATATTTTGATCGGAAAAAGGCGTCTTCATTAGCAACAGATCCCAGAGAGGAAGCTTTAAAAATGTTCCTTCTCAGTTTCCTTCCCGATCTGATTAAAATGGATGATGGGGAAGTGAGACAGTTTAAGAAGACCTTGGATGCTGTGGACGAGGTAATGTCATCTAGATCCTCCCTTCTCCTCCTCAAGCACATCGCTGAGTAACGAATCCTTTTTTTTTTTTTCTAATCAGATGCCCCCACACACTAGTAACACATTAGAGGGTTATAATGTACAACAGGCTGACTCTGATTTACCAATCACAACTTATTATTCAAGTGCGTTTCAACAAAATACTCAGCAGCGTACCGAGTGAATTTGTTCTCTCAAATAAAATGTAATTTTTTCAAACAAAATTTCAAACACCTACTGAGTGTGATCAATAGTCGTTCTTCGGGGTCCACGGACTCCCTCATGGGAGTGTTATGCATCTGTAGGAGAGGGGAAACCAATTTCACCAGTTCCAAATAACTTTCCTAAGTTATTCTTTAGAATGCCAAGAATTTTGCATCAGAAATGTCCAGCTGTTTCGAGGCAACAAACAACCTAGTCTGAAAACTTTTTTCTAGGTATGGGTGTACCCCAAGCTTTCTCGCTATTCGTCTTTTCCTCCTGAGGTAATAATATAGTACTACAATTTCGACATCACTCGACTCTTCCCACATTGCTCGAGCAATATCCATGACAACACTGCACGAACTGGAAGTTTCGGTTGCTGTTGACTAGCCTCGTCAATTCAGTACAGTCACCATTCAGTCTGTAATTGGTCAGAAACCCAAGTTACCAACTGGTTTAGTTGCAACTGTTTTAGAACTCGTTTGTAACTAGACGTCTGGTGATTTGAGTTTCAAGTTTTTTACTTTCACTTACCTATGTATGATATATATATATATATAGTAAGGGAAAGTATTTCGATCTTGAAAAATTTCGACTTCCGGTTTTCAGCCGGAATACACGTTTTGGGGTCCAAATAACCAAGTACCACGATGGTCATGGTGTGTGTGTGTATGAACAGATTAGCTCCAAAACTATAAATCTTACGAACCTGAAAATGGGTATTTGGTGTATGTATATACCCGCGATATGACACCGAAAATTTCATCAAAATTGGTCAAACGGCGGGAGTACTTTATTTGATAACTTTTTGCCCATTTCTCTGTATTTTTCGATTTTCTCAAAAACGGCTCTGAAGGTTTTTATAAAGCTGGGTATTTGATGTAGGTATATGCCCGCGATATGACAGTAAAAATGATCAAACAGAGAAGGCACTTTATTGTAAAACCTTTTTTCCAATTTTTACGTTTTTTTCGATGTTCTCAAAAACGGCTTTAATGATTTCGATCAAATTCGTTATGTTTAATGAAAATCAAGTCTTCTTCAGTATCAGAGAAGCTTTATTATTATTAAAATGTTCTGAGGGGGCTTAAATGGGGAAGGGGCCTTTTTTGTTTTCCTATAAAGTATCCTTGTTTTTGTTTATATGGAGAAATTAGCTGTCTCTCGTTACGCCTAAAAATAAGATATGGCTAAATATGACATATGAAAAAAATCAAGTAAACATATATAGGAGAAAAAAGAAAAATGTTCCGTCAACTTATAAAACAGAGCCCACGCATGCACAGTACGCCTTTAATGACAGACGATAGTTTATAATTATAAATATCACTCGACTTTCCCACATTGGTCGAGCGATATCCATGACTACACTTATTTCGGTTTCTGTTGAGTACCCTCGTGTGCTGAGTCAAGTCACCATTCAGTCTTTAACTGGTAAGAAACCCAAGTTACCAACTGATTTAGTTTATTTTCAGTATCCCCGCGTGCATAGGGCCTAAGACTTTAAGTTATAGAATCCCGCAAAATAAGGTTGTATTTTCCTCAACTGTGTGTTGACTGGTGTTTCCAATGTTTTTTATTTATTTATTTATATTTTTTTCCCTTTTTTTTTTTTTACAAACTACAGGGGTAAAAACTCTTTGCACCTAAAGGGGAATATTATCAAATTGGTCTCTCTAAAAAAGGAAATAATAATTAATGTTTCTGTTAATATGCCATGGTTCCGCCATGGTCACATGACACATTATAAAGTCAGTAAATATCCGAGGTTGTGATGTTTTTCTGTAAGAGCTTCCTGTTCTGACAAGATCTAATTTATCAAATATCATTTTTTTAAAACAATTTCTATCAAAACTTAATGGAAGTATAAGCAAAGAAGGCATAATAGAAGATGAAGTTGGGGACCGCGGTTGTCCGCAAGGTAGCGCTTGCAAGATGAAATATCCCATGTCTTACGAAAAAGTAAAACAATAGGGAGATAAATATGTATCTGGTTTATCAAAGCTAAACCTCTGTCTGTATAGGTGAACCTACGCCCACTTTACAAATGATAGGACTGTTTATTTAATTTCAAAGTAAATTTCAAGTCTATATCCCAGTGTTTTAAATTTTTATATTTTCAATTAAAGTAATTTAATTATAAAATATTACCCAAAATCTATTTTCAATATTTATATTGAATTAACCCTCAAGAAAATAAATTGATGCTGAGGTCGGCTGTGACGTTCCACACTAGCCACAAAAGCCATCAAACTAAAGGAAATAGTTCCGCAGCAATTTCCTCTCAAGTCGAATGAGCCTCCTTGCTCGATTGTCTGTCCTTGCCTTAATGAACCTACTCCTGTTCAGACAGTCAATATACGGTTAGGCAATCTTGAGCATTGCAATAGCATACAAAACATTCAAATAGCCTCATATAAACGCGTTAGGAACTAATAATAAGTTAATAAACTTCCTTCCTTAGACTATTAAAATCTTCAATAAAAAAAATAATTAATGGATAGGAGATTGTGTTCTGTGGAAAATAATGATTCCTTTCTTCTACTTTTTAAGTATGATGATGTATTTTATACTATGAAAAAATGGAAAAAAACTTTATTGTCATAAAATGTAAGATAGATTCAAGAGAATCCACAAAAGAAAAATTCAGGTTGGGAAGTGAGCGCTGTGCGGTGAGGAGGAATACAGTGAGTAGTTTCCAACACATCTGCAGATCTTTTCATGTCCCACAGAGAGGTGAGCTCTATAACCTTAATCTTTAATAGAATTTTTTTTCGCATTAATAACAGTCCAATAGGATTTGAAGATTCTAAAGGATGGAATTCAGGTTGAAAAAAGTACGCCCCTCTCTAAAAATGTCAGTATCTGCTACTGCCATGGCAACAAACAACAGAGTGTATGAATCCTTGCTTTGAATGTCCTAGAGTGGAAATAAGTTGAGATTGTTGTTGTTGTTTGTTAGATTTGAGAGGGCGTACAAATTCTAGGTCATCAACGCCCGTAATTCTTCTAGTTAATTAGTGATTTAATTCTTCTGGTTCTTCTAGTCCTAGTTATGAGGGATCCCTCTGATCCGAGACAGACAGAGGGCCCAGCGAGCGGCCGCCCCGGGCACCAAGTGGCAGGCCAAGGTCCAGGGGGCGCCCTTGTCCCACACGTCAGGTGGTGGCTGCGATAGATTGAACAGTAAGAATAGAATAGAGAGTAATTTAATGTTGTTTATCAGTTTACAGTTGATATTAAATTGAGATTATTGTGGTTGACATTAAACACCTAACGAGATCTTTGGACTTGTTACTAACATATTCAGTAGTTGCGGGAGCACAGACAGCCTGGAGGGGGTACTCTAAACCTAACGTTGCTGCAAGCCATGTTCCTCATGACAGCTATGGCAGACCACCCATAGCTCCAAAACAAATTGTAATGGGGCCAATTTGGCAGTGTCATACCCATCGATGGCGACAACTCTTTCTAATTCAAGAGATCTGAAAAATAGGTCTGAGCCCATGGATTTCAGCAGCTTAGAGTAAGCAGGCGGCAAGGACCTACATTTCTTTTCCTGGAGCAGACCGTCTTAAGACCGAACCTCCGGAGGCTACTGATATCGTGAAAAACTACATCAAGATTAGGTACTATCCATTGCATTATGTCTAAGCCCACTCAGCCATCTAAAAAATTAAGATCTATTTCTTAATTTCTTATTGAGATGTAGGGTCTTAGCAGTCATTCTTTAAATAATAGTATTAAATTTATCATATGAATTATTTTTTATATATGAAAAGGATGAACGAGTGATAAGCTCATACATAGTCACGAATGATAAAGTTTATTTTTTATTAAAAGAAAAATTCCATTTTGTCTGCTACTGTACAGTACTAAATTAAACCAGGTCGACCAAGCAGAAATTCATTCTCCGTTTTAATTTCTTTCTTTTTCTTTTTCTTTAGATATTTGTTGCCATAGAATAAAAAAAAAAAAAAGTATTTTTTATTTATATACATCCAATATATACGTTTATAATTTAAATCATAACATCAAGTCTCGAAAAGTTGTTGATGAAAACCTACCTTTATTTTCTAATTTCATACTGATAACAGAATAACCAAAGAAAAAGTCAATTTTGTTTTGTCGAAGGTATTACGATCTTTTATTTTAGTTACAACGAGAATTGAGGATCAAGAAGGATGTTTTAAGGAAGTACTAATTCTACAAATAGGACTTGGGTTGCAAGTCTTGATGCCAAAAAAAAGAATTGTACAAATAAGGTACTAATATGTTGGTTGCTAAAAATTAATTTCACTTCTTTGCTAAAACTGCTTAATTATTATTTAATTGATAAAATTGATATTTTCTTAATATGATAGCCAGGAAGTAACAGGGCCGATATTAAATGGCTTGTACAATTTGAGCTGTTGAGGGAAAAAATCTTTAATTTTGCATGCAATAATTTAACATATTCACGTAAAGCGAAAATTAGAATTATTTTAGTAACAAAATATCAAAAATAGTTGTATGAATATGAACGATTGAAGGAAGTTACCCCGATAAAATCTATAAAGGATTCCCTCTTTAAGGGATGGGACTCATGAAGCTATCCGAGGAAGGTGGATGTTGAAACCGTTTATCCACCGATGCGAGAACTTCGGCCCACTCACACTGCTGTGAAATATCTCTGTTGAAGGAAACTCTTTGTCGCTCCGCAGTCGGTATTTCCCCAACTCCTTCACCCTTTACCCTCTACCTGCATTCCGAGCGCGTGCACATCACTTTCGATCAGTGATTCAATATACTATTTAGTACTTACTCACCGATAAACGAATTCTAAATTTAGACCTTTGTCGATGGTTGGAATCGTGTCTTATGAGCTCTCTTTGTCATGCCCACTACAGGAATTTCTTTCAAGTGACCTGGGGCGTTGAATGGAGGTAGCAATGAATGGAGTAACTTTTCTTCGCTATCAAAGAGTCAAGAGGTCACCGATTCTCTTGATTTGAATTTATTTTATCCCAAAACATTTTTAAAGTCCAGTTCAATAAAAGTATTTACGAAAAACTTCATCCTTATAGACTTATTTACATTAGATTTAGGTTTAACAGTGAAGTTGTGAATTCCTAAACATTGGTTTGTACTTAGATGCGTAAATGAATAATTATCAAAACCACAAGTAATAATCCCGCCCAAAGTAACGAAATAGAATTCGTTTACTTTCAATATGAGGTCTCAATAATATATTGCTATGTATCCGGATTTCTATGGGTGGCAAAGTAATTTTATAAATTTACATTCAAAATAATATTAAGTAAACTAAAGGACGTAGATAAGGCTCAAACCTGGAGAGCCTACAGAAAATCAGGGAGACTACAAGCAGATATCAAAGAAGACGAAATGGAAGAAGTTCTGGCAGACTAAAGATTGAATGAAGACAGCGTCACATTGATATTCGGAGGGCCCATCACAATTGGACGCCATTCATTAGGTAAGTTATGTATTTAAAATCCAAAAAATTACTTGTGTAATATTCAGTGAAAATGCACTTGGTAAAATTGGTGTATATAGATCCCCATGCTATCTATTACTTTGTATTTTTATATTATTAATATATATATTTGTAAGGTTTATTAAAAGGGGATATTATTAATTTGAATAATTGGTAAGTAAAATTAGATATGAACAGTTTTCAGATATGATTTTTATTGCCATTTGCCTTAAGGCCACTCTTTTCTTATAATAAGTAAAAAGGTAAATAGTATACCATAGGAAACATTTCCAATGCAGATTAGTTTACATCACTATTAATCATAAATATATTTATTATAACCAAACAGGGGGTCTGAGGTATACTAATTAATATACAGTAAATAGTTTCTGGGATCATATGAGAAGCGGATAGTCAGAAACGTAGCGAAACAGAATGGGTCACACTCTTATCCTCTTTCATTCCAAGACAGACCTGAGTTCATCAAGTTTAAAAATAATACAGTAATAGACTCTTAATATTTTTTTTGATAGTTTGATGTTATAACTTTTTAGTTTTATGTTCATGCTTTTGAATTTTCATGCAATAGTTCGATGATTGAAATTTTATCTGTGTATTTGCTGTCGGAATTTCTTTGAAGCTGTTAACCCCCAAAGTTTTACGAGATAAGCAACCAAAACAGCCTGCTAATCTCGTAGGATCTAATTAACATGTTGGAAGTTGGAATGGTCTCAGAGGAACTTGGCTAACAGAGTGGTCAGATGCCAACTGGATTTGTTTCCTCGCCTTTGATCCCACTGGCAGATTCACAACCTGATTACAGTCCCCTGCGTCCTTCGTCCGTTACATCTGAAATAGAGGAGGTTTAGGCTTCGGCAATCAAAAGTTGTTTCTTCTAGGCTATAATTCTAGGCTATATCATTCTTATAGTTGCTAATGATGTCACATAGAGTTCTTGTTCGTGTTTTAGTTTTTAGATCTAGCATAATGTAGTGTATGTATTCTAAATAACATAGTATATAATGATTATTAATTATTTTATATTAATACAGGGTAACGCAGAAAAAACAGCCAAACTTTAAATACTTCTAAAAGGAAGTGGTTTGGCAAAAATTGCAAAAGAAAACATTTGTAAGACTGGTCGAGTTTTATAAACTGACAATTTAAGTTTTTTAAGAATAATGCAAGTCCTCTAAAGATCAAAGAATCCGAGAAGGGATTTGACCAACATCAAGAAGGATTGCTGGGATAACCTTCAATTGGATGTAAGTCATGGGGAATCTGAGATTTGTTGACCTTAAATAATCATGTATTTGCAATAACGACAACAAAATATATATATAAATATATAAAAATAATTCGAACTTATTGTTAAACAAGACAAATACAAAAAAAAAAAGAAGAAGCAATAATCGTATTTCAAAAAACCTATAACTAATTGACAATCAATCAAAAAGTATATAGGTAAAACATTAGAATCTATCAATAACATGTTCTAAATTAAAATTAATTATTAGATGAATTTCTAAAATCGTGTTTGTGTTCACTAATGTTTGTATTTTTTTTTTCTTTGTTTTTATTGAAACGTATTAAAACAAACACATCCAGTAAATGAGATCACAGTCAGAAAGTCAATGCCAGGAAAAATCATGAAGAGAAACAGTAAAACTCATCGAATACACTTAACATAGAAGGTCCCGAGGCCATATTCTTTTCATTTCTTTTCCAGACGCCTAGGAGGATTGTCTGGAATATAGGAGGAAGCGAGGCTGGTAACAAGAGGGTTCGGATGGTTCAGGAGTTTATTGTAAGGATTGGTATCTGGTTCGGCGACCAATAGAACATTAAGGTATTTATGGATGAGTTTATTTGTAAGGAAATAAGGAACATTAAGTATTTTACGAAGGATTTTGGATTGCAAGAATTGGATTCGAGAGAAATTGGGTGGTTGTGTGAATACGTGCATATAGGTGTAAGTCCTAAGGCATTTATTTACATTGGAGCGATTTCCCCTATCTTACCCGGACGTATCCTTTAAATAAACATCAGGAAGTCCCAAAATGAGCTATCGCGTATACCCCCTTCGTTGAATGTGTAATGGATGCGAATATTTGTTAGTCAAATCCTCAGTTTCAGGTTTTAGTGTTCCAGGTGGAACGACTTAACAAAGCTAATACTTAACGGGAAATAGCAGCGGGCCCTGCTTAGCAATTCAGATCCCCCCGTTATCTATGATATGAATACGCAGCAAGGAATCGTCTAGTAAACATTGGAGGAGCCGGCTCGCGAGACAATTGATGATAAGGTGCGTAAATTAAAGCTCGGGGAATACATTGATTATACATGTATTATCGTGTAAACATGCACAACATGCATAAGTAGGGATGTCTGATTGTGATACTTCGAGATCAAATTACTATTATCACACTATAAAGCTTTTACTGATAGAAATTGATTTTTTTTTACTTTCACTTACCTATACATATATGAAATATATAGTAAGGGAAAGTATTGCGATCGTAAACATTTCGACTTCCGGTTTTCAACAGAAATTCACGTTTTGGGGTCCCCTGAGTCCGAATAATCAAGTCCCACGAAATGGTCTGTGTGTCTGTGTGAGTGTTTGTGAACAGACTAGCTCTAAAACTATCAACCGTGCGAACCTGAAATTGGGTATTTAGTATATGTATATGCCCGCGATGTGACAGCAAAAATTTCATCAAGATTGGTCAAATTGAGGGAGTACTTTATTTAATAACTTTTTACGTTTTTTACAATTTTCTCAAAAAACTGCTCTAAAGATTTTGATTAACTCGGTATTTGATGCGTGTATATGCCCACGATGTGACAGTCAAAATTTCATCAAAATTGATCAATTGGATGGGACACTTTACTTAATAAATTGTGTCTCTTTATCAAGGATTTTTTTATTTACTCAAAAATGGCTTTAAAGATTTTAATCAAACTCAGTATTTGATGTATATATGTAAGATTGTTTTAACGTGATTTATTCTTTGTCTACACAAAAGTATAAAATACATTTATTATAATACAACATTGAGAACATAAAATATGAAAATATAACATAGATAGTATAAGGTTACCTGCACAAAAGAATTAAATTGCACGTCCATAAACTAGTATGAAACTATAAAGTTATAATAGGTCTTAACACTAAAGTAACCCAACATTAAGCACTTTACAAAACGAAGGTTGCAACAGTGTTATTTGTTATCACACTGTAGCCAACTTAAACCTAAACAAAACGAAGGTTGCAAGGGTGTTATCACACTGTAGCAAACTTACACCTCCACCCCCGAAGACGATTCATCCGGTGAAAAAGGAAGGAGCTTACTGGAATGGAAGAAGTTGGAGATTGTCTTTTTCTTTCCGCTTGCCACTTCATAAAACGTTGGTGATATCTATCGGATTATCGAAAAAGGCCCAATCCGTACGGGGTCAAGCTTGTTGCGGTTTAATTTATTTCCATTTTCGATGTAAACGAAATCACCGACTTTAAAATTGTGCTGGCTTCGATTCTTGTCAATACGCTTCTTGTTCATTTGAAAACTTCTTAAGGAATTTTGAAAAGCTATTTTCCGGTCCTCTTCAAGGGAAGATAAGTCGTCTTCGACAAGAGGAGATATAGGTTGTTTCTTCCCTAGCAGTAGGTACGATGGTGCAAATCCTGTGGAGCTATGAATAGTATCGTTGTATTCACTGACACACTCCTTTGCGAGGGTCGGCCAGGCTTTATTAGTACCGCTGTTTATTTTGCATCTTAAACGATTGATTAGCGTTTGGTTCAATCTTTCCTTAAGCCCATTTGATTCTGGGTGATCAATGCAGGTAAAAACAATCTGTATTCCAATTTTCTCTAAATATTTTTGAAAATGGGAGGAATTAATGGAGGCATATTGGTCGGCTAATAAGATCGAAATATTATTTCTTTTAGCGATTGGCTGAATTAGATTTATAAAGTCCTGGGCGCTCTGACCCTTACTAGTCGATATCCAAGCATATCTCGTGAAATGATCCACCAAAATGTGCATATATTTTTTTGGTGATCGATTTCCTGAAAATTCTCCAACAGTATCGAGTGACATTATTTGGAACGGCTCAGTGAACGGACCCAATTGTGAGAGAAGACCGACAACAAGACTTCGACGGACTTTGTTCTTAACACAAATATGGCAACTTTTGCAGAAGTTATGTATTGCTTTGTCGAGATCCTTAAAGTAGTAATGTGGCCGGATCGTGGCGATCATCTGTGCTGGACCGATATGACCGTAATGCTTATGAACAAGCTGAATGATATCTTTTCCCAATTTCGGGGAGACAAATATTCTCAGTTTTCCCTTTAATTTTCTTAGTATCATTCCTTGCTTGTAGTCAGTTCGTTTTGCTATTTTTAATTCCGGAAGGTGTTCAGCTTGGTCTTTTAAAATCTGATGTAAATCAATTAAATTCACCATCTTAATAGCATCTTCATTGTCAAAATATTCTAAAACTGGATACCTAGATAGTAAGTCGGCTAGGATATTTTCTTTCCCTTTTTTATAAATTATTGTGAAATCGAATTGAGATAAATACAAAATTAAGTCCCCTAGGATTTCATCTGATCTGGCTTTAGTCCTTATGTTTTCCAAGGGCTTATGATCACTACACACTGTAAAATGGCGTCCTATTAAATAGTATTGCCAAAATTTGATTGCATCTTTGATCGCTTTGCATTCCAAATGGATGATATCTAAGCGTTTCTCCCTTTCCGAAAGTTTTCTCGAGTAATACGCTACAGGATGCAATATTCCATCTTCTTGTGGTTGCTTAAGTGTCGCACCAATACCCTTAAAACTGGCATCTGTCTCGATGAAGACGGGCTTATTATAGTCATAAATCGACAATATTGGTGCAGTACATAAATAATCTTTTACCATATTGAAAGCTTTTTCGCATTCGTCGGACCATTCAAACTTCACATCCTTTCGTAATAATCGATGTAACGGTTCCAATTTTTGAGAGCTATTTTCGATATATTTCAAATAAAAGTTAATTGAGCCCAAAATACTCCAAACACCAGTCTTATCTGATGGTCTTCGTAGGATCCGGATAGATACTAAATTTCCTTCTGCTGGTGAAACTCTGTTTTTTGAAATTGTGTGTCCTAGATACTTGACATACTTAGCTGCAAATAAACACTTGACTAGTTTTAGTTTGAATCCTTCAGTTTTGGTGACCTGCAAAAATTTGTCGATGTGTTGAAGATGATCTTCCCAGGTTTGAGAAAATATCAAAATATCATCGATGTAATTGATGCAGAATTCATCTAAACCATTTCTGCGAATAATGTTTGATAAAATTCTCTGGAATGTGGCCGGAGCATTTTTGAGACCAAATGGAAGTACCCTGAACATGAACTTTCCGTATTTCGTTATAAAAGAAGTTTTTTCTCTGTCTTCTTCTTTTAGTGAAATGCACCAAAATGCCGAATTAATGTCTAAAACTGTGAAATACTCACAATTAACCACTTTGTCGATAACGTCTTGTATTGTGGGAAATGGAAAAACTTCTGGAACGACCAATTTATTTAATTTCCGGAAGTCGATACACAAGCGTGATTTCTTATTTTCATCTTTCTTGAAGGCGAGGGTTACGGGGGAAGCGAACGGAGAATCAGATTCTTCGATTATTTTTGCTTCTAATAATGCCTTAATCTGGCTTCGTATTTCTTCTTCGTCAGGAAGTGAACATTTATACGGTCGACAGGTGACATATTCGTTAGATTTAAGTTTTATCTCTGCTTCTTTTGATTTAACTTGTCCAATATCAAACTTATCCTTAGCAAACATGTGTTTATGCTTTTCAATTAGCTGCAAAATCTGCTGTTTTCGCTCTTCATTATCCATATGCTTCAAATTCGCTTCAAATTCTTCTATTTTTAAATTTTCATTTAAATTTAGCTCTATATATTCGTCGGAATTATCCTCATAAACTAAACAGCGATTATCTTTCAATTTAAATTTGGTAATCTGATCTAAATGAGATCGGTTAAAATTATCTTCTCGATCACTATTGGAACGGTTTTCTTGTAAATCTATCACATTACTGGTATCTGCTCGTTGTAATATTCTTAAATTTTCATTTTGAATCAATTTAAATTTTTTTATGGCATCAATCCCCAATAAAATATTGTAAGAAAAATTATCGTTATTGACAACGTAAGTAGTTATGTATTCTGCAATATTTCCAATGCGAAGCAATATTGTAGCCCGGGCTGAGGTGAAATTTGATCCGCTGATAGTTTTCAATAAAAACTTTTGCTCGATTAATTCCAACTGTAGCAAATCAGCAATTCGTTGATTAATTAATGTAACGTTAGAGCCACTGTCGTAAATAGCCTTTGTTTTAATCTTTTCACAAATTATTACATTTAGCTTTATCAACGGATCTAATTTCGCCCGGTTCTTCAGTTTAAATTTTGGTTATTTAAATCTGTTGCTAATAGCTCTATGTCTTCAATCTCAGAAGATCTTTTAGTTATGTTTGTTTTTAGTTTTCCTGATTCTTTATTTCGATTACGGCATTCTGCAGCAAGATGGTACCGATTCGGAAAACCAATACTTGCACAAAATGGACATGGCTTCCTTTGAGCTTCGTTCTTCGGATGAAATTCACTCTTAAAAGTCTTCAGATCAGAACTTATGTTCAATCTAGGTCTTGGTGGATTTTCTTTCTTCTTCCTTGAAAATGAGTCCTCTAGTTTTCGGAGTTCCGCGTATAAGTCTTCCAGCTTGGTAATTTTTTCTCTATCAAGTTCTTCTTGAGCTTCTTTCGGCAATCCAAAAACTATCAGGTTGATACGGGATAATTCAGTGCCCTTAGGTTCTACATCTAGGCATAACCTTTCCTTAGTAAGCGCATAATCGATTAAAGACCCGCCCAAATACTTGTAGTTAAAAGCTTTTCTAACAACATACCAGCCTTTATCAACAAAAACGTTAAAGAACGATTCCTTCCAATTATTCCAATGACCGTTTAAACCAATTTTCTTGAGATGTATTTCAAACCAATCTTTTGCTGGGCCTATGAGGAAAAATCGCAAAGCTTGAATTTTACCACTATCGGAATTTATCTGGAAGCGACTACACTCATCTTCAAACCGAGTTAACCATTCTATGGGATCTGATTGGTTTTTTCAAATTTTTCTAAAACAAATTTTTTTTCAATTTGATGCAGTTTGATTTCTTCTTGGTTAAAATTTAAATTTACTTGATTTTCTAATTCTCTTATACGACTTTCCAACTCTGATTTTCCAATTTCAGCAACTCTTGAAACAGATATTGGTACACATTCTTCTAACGGCAACTCTCGAAAACAGACATTGTCAGCTTCATCAAAGTACTCTTTTCTAATTTCTTCATCTATTTTAATGGCGACTGTTCTATATCCTCTTGGATTTTTAATAGCAGATATTGCATTTTTTATAGGGTTTTTGTTTGATAAAGAAATGTGAATACTTACATCTTTAAACTCTTCTCGTACCAAATACCATGTATTCTTATCAATGGGAACATTGGATTCCAAATTCTTTCTCAGATTTCTTAACTACTTGAACATAAAGCAAATCCATTTCTTACTAGTTGATATCTTGCAATTTAATTTATAAGATTGTTTTAACGTGATTTATTCTTTGTCTGCACAAAAGTATAAAATACATTTATTATAATACAACATTGAGAACATAAAATATGAAAATATAACATAGATAGTATAAGGTTACCTGCACAAAAGAATTAAATTGCACGTCCATAAACTAGTATGAAACTATAAAGTTATAATAAGTCTTAACACTCAGGTAACCCAACATTAAGCACTTTACAAAACGAAGGTTTCAACAGTGTTATTTGTTATCACACTGTAGCCAACTTAAACCTAAACAAAACGAAGGTCGCAAGGGTGTTATCACACTGTAGCAAACTTACATATATATGCCCACGATGCGACAGCCGAAATTTCATCTAAATAGGTCAAACGGAGGGGGCAATTTACTTTATAAACTCTGTCTCATTTTCATTTTTTTTTTTTTTTTTTTTTACTCGAAAACGGCTGTAACTATTTTGATCCAACTGGATATTTGATGTATGTATATGCCCCCGATGTGACAGCCATAATTTAATATTCCGTATTATCACTGATGAATTCGGCCCTTAAAAAAAAGAATTAAGCAATAATGAATCGAAAATTACTAAGAAATTTCAAGTTTTGCAATACAAATACTCCATAACTCATGGAGCTATACCAACATAAGAAAGAACTTAAATGTGGAAAAATGTGTGAAGTTGTGGAATAGCTCTTACCTATTATCGAAATACGTCAATATCCAATCTAAGTAAGCTCGTAAGTGAAAGTTGTGTGTTGTGCGTATCGCTCCAGATTTTTTTTTATGATTAATAACGTATAAACGTATGATTAAAACTATTTAAAAGCAGTACAACTTTTTACATTCTTACTCATAAATCTCTTTCTGGTTTCAGTTTTTGTATTCATTTTTTGTATAACCATCTTAAGCTCTCATCTTTAAATGTAATCTAAGATATATTTTGGATTTGAATTTAACTTAAATTTGAAAATTCTTTAAAAAGTGATGAATGCGGAAAGAATCCAAGTTTTTTTTAATAGTTTATTCTGTAAAAGCGGTTAAAAAAAAAAGAAAAAGAAAATGCTAGTTCATAAAGCGTATGAACACAGAATCAGGAAATTTATATTAAAAAAGTTTCCTAGCAAGGTCTTCCTATAATTTTTTTTAATTATAATTACTGATTCTTTTAAACTAACCGATCTACGGAAAAAACAAAGTAAAAAGATAAAAACTTTTCAACTTCGACTGGAGTGTGAGCCAAGGTGGTGAATAAAGCAGGCCCATATATAGGGATGGGGGAAAACCTTCATGAAAATTGAGAGTCGGGGAAAAAAGGATAGTAACAGTTTAATCCCCGCAGATTGGGCAACAGTGTTGCTTTTGCTACACCGGCCATCACGGTATTCACCCTTTTGAATAATTCATTGAATTTTCGATATAGTTACATTTACACACGCCTTCCATGTTGATTGTGCACTACACAAACTACTCCCAATTTTGTGCATTGTATGTATATCCTTATTCATATATGAGATATACACATGTATATGAGTATTCATCCTGAAGTATTTCATCGAGCTAAGTAAATTGTGAAGTAAAATAAAGAAATAAATTGACTGCATTATTAATGTATATTAGATATTTGTTGAGATTTTTAGTTTTACTTAAAATTAGTTTTCAGTAACTTTTTAACTATCATTAAAGTAAATATTATTTCTTATTATAATATATATATATATATATATATATATATATTTAACTGTTTGTTTAATTTTTCAAATTCATAGGAACATGACTACGATCCTAAAGAAAATATTATCTTTTTGTTTGTGATTCATTATAGCAATATTTATTTTTAAAAACTCTTTGCTTCAGATTGGTGTAAGAAGAATCACTCTGCTGCTGTCAAATAATAAGTTGTTCGGAAAGGGTTTAAAATACTATAAATATATTTGAAAATTTATATATTTTCTCTTTATGTTGAATTGCTCTGCATTCAAAATTTAATTATAATTTTAGAAAAAATTAATTTCATATCATTAAAAAAACAAAATAAAAAAATGTATATGTATATATATATATAATGTAATATATATATATATATATATATATATATATATATATATATATATATATATATATATATATATTAATAGGCCAAGTAACAGTTCCGAAACGTAAGGTCATCAATGAGTCAGTCAGAAACGTTCCCAAATTTAAAGTCCGCGTCTCGGCAATATATATATATATATTTTGTCGTGACGCGGTCCGCAAGTTAACTTCTTCCTAGCCCCAGGAAGGGCAGTTTTGTTGTTTTGGTTCCTAACTCAATACTCTTGGTTCAGGGAATTTTTTTAAACTTATTTTTTGTTGATCAATATCTAGCATGCTTTCATCTTCTTTTTTATTTGCTATACTAATAATGGGGGTGGGGGAGCTAATAAGGGCTATTCTATTTAGATGTATTTTTCGGGAAATCCTTCTTAAACTGACGGGACATGGTTATTGGTCCAGGTATTTTAAGGGAATAACGGAATGAGTATAGAAATATTACTTATTGAAAATATGTAAAACACTGAACTATATTCCGAAATCAACTTTATTATTTGATTGTTTTATTTTTTACGAATTAGAAAAAAGCTTTTTGGGGCTGGATGTGTTAAAAAAGACATCCATTTTATTATAACCATTCATATTATCCACATAATAAGATATGTGGTCATGATGCGATGCAAACACTTCATTGAGTACCTCGACTGTTTTCTGACTGAAGGTTTTATTTTTATTTTGTTTTTTTTTATGATATGAAATTAATTTTTTCTAAAATTATCATTAAATTTTGAATGCAGAGCAATTCAACGTAAAGAGAAAATATATAAATTTTCAAATATATTTATAGTATTTTAAACCCTTTCCGAACAACTTATTATTTGACAGCAACAGAGTGATTCTTCTTACACCAATCTGAAGCAAAGAGTTTTTAAAAATAAATATTGCTATAATGAATCACTAACAAAAAGATAATATTTTCTTTAGGATCGTAGTCATGTTCCTATGAATTTGAAAAATTAAACAAACAATTAAATGTAGCTCCTTATCTACAAGGTTTACTCAACCCCTGCCCCAGGTCTTACAATTTAGGAACTACGGGGAGAAACGTTGATGATGATGATCCACACCAAGTTTATTCTTATCAGTCTGAAACAAGGCAGCTTATCTCCAAGTTACATGAGCATCTACTCGGCATAAAGTACAACTCCTCTCCCTCACTTCCTACTCTACGCGAGCCATTTAATTTTATGTAAATAATTCCCGGAAAGCGGAATTAAAGCTGAAGAAAATCTAATCAAGATTTTAGTGAAGAATAGCTAAACAGCAGCTATTTAAGCTGATGATGGAAGATTCAGGACCTCACATACTAATGGGACAACACAACAGGTCTCTGTTTTAACGTCAAACACTAATTTATAATTACATTTCAAAACTAAAATTACTATGGACATGTAGACGCCGCACTGTGGGGCAAGCGAGGGAAAAACTGCATTCATATTTTATAAAAAATCTCAATATGAATCATCACAAAAATAAAATTTTTAGGTGAAAGGTTAATATGGTTCTACGAAAGCTCGACAGTCAAAAGTTATATTTAGCATTTTTAGTTAGAATTTATTAAAGAGTGGTTGGTATGTTAAGATCCGAGGGACAAAGAGTCTGAAATAGTAAAACAAGATGAAAGCTTCCGATATTCTGTTAAAGTTACGCCCCCCTTAGTGGGCTTAGTATTTAACCGTTCTATTCCAGAAGAAGGTAACCTTTTTTATCTATTAAGAATGTGGACTGATCAAACACTAAACCACAGTAAGCAAAGCTCTTTCCACAACAAGAATTAATAATTAATGAATGTTCTTATTTTTTTCTTGTTTTTTAAATGATTTTTCTCAAGTAAATAATGACTGACTGAGATGTCTTAGCGATTAAGAAGAAGTGTGCGTAATTAGAAATACTTTAGCAATTCACAAAGGAACTAAAACCCAAGTGTTAACGGTAATTCGGCAACACTAACTATAGTAAAAGTATTACTGCTAACATTGTTAAGTATATACTTAAAAATGTTAAAGAAGAGAAAATTATTTACGATTTCGTGTTTAATATGGCTCCTACACACTCAACTTGAATACGGTTAGGAGTCTTGTAAAATAGGTGACAAACTCAAAAACCCTCTAAGTTTTGGCTACGTTTTAAAAACGTTTTTTTAGTTACACACATCTCATTGACTGGATAGGTAAGATTCATTCAATGTTTTCATCATGCAGTTTTACTGTGCATTGTGCATTTAAATTATAATTACATTAATTAATTTTAAACTTATTATTTTCTGCCCCCCCCCACCCCCGACTTGCGTTCACGCCACCTGGGGGGAACCCCCCGGTTAAGGAAGACCTGCATTAGATGAATTTAAAGAGATTAAAAGTTAACTCAGGCGAGCGCACATTAAGACGCAGTGCAGAGCAGGTTTTATGACAGTTATTAATAAGGAACCGCGCACATTGGGACGATGAGCAGGGTAGCGCAGTTTCCCATCTCCTACACGTATTACAAAAACGGCTCTGCTCTAATCTGCGTCGCCTGCGTCCCAATGTGCAGAGTTTGCTCGGTCAAACTCTGAATTTAGATTGGAATAACTATTTAAAATCTTTAGAGTTGGTCTATTTTGTTAGATTTTCAGACCTCTGGCCAGTTATCCGTGAACTTTTAAACCTATCCCAGGGGCTCAGAAAAAAAATAAAAATGAATAACGCCGATAATAATAATCCTACTTATAGCTTCCTCGGCATCTATCCTACATATATTGCTATTTATAATTATTCATATGATATTTAATTTAATTAAAAAGATCCCGCAAGAGTAAAATCTGACGGATGAGCAGTATTTTAAACAAATGCCAAAAAAGGAAGAAACAGTAAGGCCTAGAAAAATTCTTTAACGGAATTTGATAAATTCAATAATTGTTCATTATAGGATTAATGATCCACAATCAATGGTGGAGGCAATTTTTTTCCTCTATATCGTATTGGTAAGGCTGGGGGGGGGGGGGGGGGGGAAGTTTCGATACTGAGGACATGAAAAGCAAAACTGACACGATCACATCAAAGTCCAATGTCGTAATTGTCTATTCTGTTTGTCAGGCCGTTTACAATATCAAACCGACTCTTTAATGATCTCAAAGGCTTTTGAATCAAATGCAATAGCAGTCAAGGTAGAGTCCAGAATGAAAAAAGGGGTAACGTTGGCATTTTAGAATTTTAAATATTCAGTACAAGAACAGCCATTATGCCCTTTCTTTACATATTAATTATAAAATATAACAGAGGGGACAGATATATAGCAACATATGCTGTAACCGGAATGGTTGTGTTAACTGGGCCATGGCAGATTCCCGATCCAGAGGCTCACCAAAGTCCGGGTAATGATGGAGGGCCCTGGGCTATCTGGCTGACCAGGACTGATCCTCTCCCTTATTAATCTCAGACCCCCCCTAACAGACTACCCCCCTTACAGATCCCCCCTAGGACCCACCAACAGACCTACCCTTATCTCCCCAAGGCAGCGCTCTGTTTTACCTCAGTCAGCAGGAGATGTAATTATCCTCGATAAGTTTCAGGATATCCGGCCTTCTTTTTACTAATGTAGGCTATTGTTATCTGTTTTTGTTCTAAGAAAAACAAATAATAAGAATTAAACCGCATTTTCACTTCAAATTTAACATAATTTTATTTTTTTAAAATAATATTTACATTTAAATACTGATTAATCTTAATGAAATTGGATTTAAAATCCATATACCAACGGCGAGATCTCCCATTTTAGAAATTCCGTCTATGTTTTCAGTTATCCGATCTGTCTAACATTATTAATTATTTAACATATTTATTCCTTCATTTCATTATCTAGTATTTTAAACAAGTGTCAAGTTGATTATTCAATTACAATAACGCTTACTACTATCCACCTTCAAATATACTATATATTCTACCTTGATCCTGTAGTAACCGTGTATGATTTTTGAGTTTACATAAATGCCGCTATGGACGCAGCTAGAATATGTTTTAATATTTCCTTGAATGTATCTTCTTCTTTAAAAAATGGATTTTAAAACTGCGCTCGGCTGCGCTTGAAAAATATGGATTACCAAAAAAATTTTTGTCTTAATTTTATTGCATTTATTCGGGATTTTAGTTCTGGGTTAAAACATAGACCAAATAGCATCATTTTTATGCTAGTGTAATATGTGAGATCGCTTTTCATGATTAAGAAGGAAAATCGCTCTAAGAAACAAAAATGCGAGTTGTAAAAATTATTATAGTGCTATAAATTTTCCGTTGAAAAATAAACCTTTTCAATGATCGATTTTCAAAGGGTCCTAACAAGTTTAAAAATCAGTATATATCCGAATAAATTGATGGAATGTGTCAGGTAACTATTCTATTAATCAATATTGAAAAGAAAAAGAATATTCCAATAACTTCAAAAAATGGGTTTTTCCGCCTTTCAACCACTGTGCGCCGCACAGTGGTCCAAAAAAGCTGAAAATGGGAAAAACCTAATATCTATAAAATTAACTTTGTTAGCGGCATGGAACGTCCCATGTATTGATTTTTTGAGGTGCCGAATCTAATGAAACCAAAATCAGTGCAATGGGACCACCAGATCAAGTCCAAATTTGAGGTCAAAAAGTCAATAATATAAAAAATTCGTGTTTGGTATAGTCTTATATGTTTTTTGAGGTGCCGAATCTGATGAAATCAATATCAACGAAATAAGAGCATCAGATCAAGTTAAAATTTGATGTGGAAAATAAAAATGAAAAAAATTGTGTAGATAATTTTTTTTATTTAAAATTTGTATGTACAATAATACAAATAGGATATAATTATTTAATCTTGTTTAAGTAAATTGTATGCTTCCTCGGTTAGCTCTTTTTTCTTTTTATACTTGTATGCTGGTCTGATATCCGTAATGTATAGGTTGCTTGTTACAAATAATTGGTGGAAAACATAATTTGTTGCGACTTGAGATATCTTCCTGGAATGATGTTTCCTGTACTGCCTATAATTTTTGTTCCTACTCTCCATGAGTCTCTTCTGACAGCGAACCGATAAAAAGAGCTGCGTACTCAATCATGTCTGCTCCATGGAAAAGAATTTCGTGGACGGTCGATGGGAGATAGTACCAGGGGTACCGAGTCACTGCCATCTCAGCCGTTTCCGCTGCATACTTGCGAAATGCTGCAGAATCAATCGGGTACAGAGAGTAAATTCACATCTAGTACTGTTTTTAATCTCACAATTAATTCTTTATTTATCCGTGGAATATGCGCGGTTAGTGAAGAATTTTTAAAAAACTTGCAACAATTACAGCATCAAAGTGAAATAAATGTACCACCTCAATTTTCAGGGGTGAGAGCAAAGTTCAATACTGTGCAACTTCAAACAACCTATTTGTAGTTGTAGTTTATTTGATTATTTAAAATACAAAATAAAATATTTTTTTTATTTTAGTATTTTAGAATTAAAATTAAAATTATTTTATTTTATTTTAGTATTTTAGAAATAAAATGAAAATAACGTGTGATTTATTATATTTTAATTGTAAGTCAGTCCCCCTCCCTTAGAGACCTATAGGAAGATTTTTCTTAACTAATAGTTCCTCCCCATGGTCATCCGCCTTTGCCACTCGCACCGTAACGAAAGGTTTAAATCTTTATAAATCCCAAAGTTGGCCAAAGTTGGCGCTGCAAATTTTACCACAGTTCCTCTACTACCTACAGTTACATATTAAACCATTGCGACCGTAACGCAAGCGTTTTATAAACCAACAAAGACAAAAAATCATACTTATTTCAGCAACGATTTCGAAAATTAATTTCTTCTCTTACTATTGATATTATTTAAAAATGTTTAGTCCATAACAGTGCACATACAGATGACACACTCCTGATGTATTGGGAAATATTTTATTGTAAATCTTATACAGAGTAGAAAATTTTTTTTTATGTTGGTAGAAAAGTACGATTTTTTCAATCATTAAAAAGTCCAAATTTACTAGTACACACACATTTTAATTTTGAACTAGTTAAAAAAATATATTCTTTCCATTGTTCTACAACTATTCAAATTCTACATTCGAAAACCAAGAAAAAATTAGGTTTGGGCTACTTTCATTTATGAGGTTTTTTCCCAGGTTGGACCACTGTTGGTGCAATCCAGCATTCATGGTGCAAAAAATACTTAACGTTGACGGATTTCGTTCAAACTAGGTGTGATATTTATTGATGGGTTAAGAAGATGTTTAATATAAGTTACATCAAAATAGCGATGGGTAGGGGTGGGGGTAAGAGGGGGACTGGGGGTAACTTCTATCTTTTTAATTACTTTTTGTCGATGGAATTCGTTCAAACTTGGTATGATGTTTACTGATGGGTTAAGAAGATGTTTAACATAAGGCACATATAAATAGCGAAGGGTAAGAGGGAAAATGGGGGCTACATTCTATATTTATAATTACTTTTCGTCTACGATTTCGTTCAAACTTGATGTTATGTTTATAGATGGTTTGAGCAGATGTCTAGCATTAGTTGGGTGGCGGGATGGACGAGTTGGCAAGCGCGTTAGAAATTACGCGTTGCCCATGGCAATTTGGAAATACGAAGATAGCAAGTCCAAAACCCGGAGCCAGGGGAAAATTTAAATAAACTCGGCATCAATCCCCCACCCTCTCCCATGGTCCGGGAAACAAAGTCTAACATTAGTTACATAAAAATAGAACTAGCGAGAGCTAATAATATTATATATTATATTGTTAGTCTTGATTAATATACCCACAAGAAAAATGCAGAGGAATAGAATAACACAAAATACTAATTATAGGTTCTAAAGAAAGATATTCAGTAATGTACTTAACGTCTTGTTTCGAACTAGGTATTTTGGTTTAGTTATTTATTGGATTTCACGAAAAAATTATCTCTATTTTTATGATTATTTAAAATACCGCATAAAAAACAAACAAGATAATCTAGAAATATTAGCATATAATACGTGAAAATATAATAGAAATTCATGGAAATAAAATAGTTTTAAAATGAAAAATGCAAATTATTTCATGACGGCAATGCAAACATTTGAAAAATGACTATAAAAAATATATTTTGATACTGTAAAATAAGTGGATTATATAATCTATAAAAGATTATACAAATTAAATAAACAAAATTATAGAGAAACAGAAAAATAACCGCGACCGCGTTTAATATAATTATTTTAGGCAGCAGTCTGTTACCTGGGAACCGGGGTTTTCCTGGAATTTCCTCCCTCATGATTCTGGATGCAAGTTGCTGCAGCAAATTTTAAATGGTTAGTTTTGTACTTAAATATGCTATGTCATGGTATAAATGCTTACATTGAACTCGTTGGAACTTACATTTTAAAACCTTCATGAAGTTTTAGGTTTTAAGAAAAAAACAGGGCGAGTTTGAAAAACTCCAAGTCTACTAAAAAAAATCGTTGGGTATTCTTTGATATGCCGTTTTATAGAGAATGTATTGTAGTTTGAAGGAAATAAAATTATTTTGTAAAAAAAAAATTCTTTTTTTTTTACACTACACTTTCCAATTGAAATAGCGTACTTAAGAATAGCAATGTTTGAAAAATCGCTGCGGCCAAACGAATCAAAATTATTCAAAACCAATATTACCTATTAGCAGCAGGTATCCTATAGATATATAGGTAAAATTATGATTTTTTAAAAAAAAAGTTGATTTTTCGAATTTTCGCACCATGATTGCTGGTTGGGACCACTGTGCGCCGTCCTCCGGAGAGGACCTAACATGGTGGACACGAGCCAGGGCGGTATTAGGTGCTCGTTAAAAATCCGTATCCTATTTGTACCCGATAAGCAAAATTTAGAAATCCCATTATAGCATGGATGTTAGCCTTAAGGACACATAAAGACACGTTAAATAAATAAACAAAAAAATTAAATGTTTCTTTAGTATGAAATTCAATATTTAAAAATATTCAACGAAAAAAGAAGTAATCTATTAAATATAAATATAATATAATATAATATAATATAATAAATATAAATATAAAAAAATAAAGTAAGTAATAAACAATAAGTAATCTGTAGTATAAACGCACTCCATTTCAATATAATTAAAAATATCATTTATTTTAAGGATCAAAGGAAAAATCAGGTATATCACATTTTTATAGACATAGATTCCCGTTATAAATCGATTTAGAATGAAAATAAGTTCATGTTTTTAACTGAATTGAATTTATTATTTCACCCAGATTCACTTTTAAGAAGTTTTCAGTCTCATACTTAATTGATTTAAACTAATAAATCAATTAAAAAAAAATGATGAATTGAATAATAACCCAATTTATCTTCATAAAATATCATTTATTTATAGGTACTAATAGATTTTGTAGATAAATCTATTAGATTGACGAGATAGATTGATAAAAATATTTTAATAAAATTGGAAATCTAAAATTTTAAATCACTGCTTTAAAATATTTAACCAAATTTATTATTACGTATCTAGATAAAAACAATTTTATATCTTTGATATATATACATACATAAATTTAATCTATTTATATTGAAAATTAGTTTATATATTTTAGAAGTTCGATGAACGCCAGAAATGTAATGAAAGGTAAATAGGGCAGTTGAGTGTGGTCATGGAACTGTCCACCAAGCAGTTAAAAGTCTAATCAGTTGAGTGCTTCTGTATGTTTCAACTCCATACCCACTTTCTGCTCTATTTAGCTAATACGGTTTATTGCCCTAATTTTATAGGATAACGATTCCGTTTATTATCGCTTTTCATCAATTCATTTAAATTTTATTATATCATAAAATTTTATCATAGTTTTTTTTTTTATATCCTTCATAAAACTTTTATAGCTTTAACCTCCTCAAACATAAATAATAAATTAAGTGTACTCAAATATAAATATACACACATATTCTCTCTGAGAAGGAATTCCTCCGCTGAGAAAATTTATTCCCCTACCTACACCTCCCCTATCAGAGAACACAGCCTGAGAAATGACTTTAAAATTGAATAAAGTTGCTGAGAACCTTTGAGGTCAATTAGATTACAGTTCGCTTGCTACACAAGATCGTATAGCAATCAATTTATTTTGTTGTGGATATGGATATCTCACTGGTGTAGATGAAAATCTCTGTTTATTAAAATATTCTGGAGGTTCTTTAGAAATAAATTGTTAAGCAATCTTTTTTTGTGTAATATTTTTTTTCTTTTTTTAAGGGAATCCAATTCGTATTGAAAAGTTCATCATTGCCCTCCTCATTAAGAACCGAATTTGAGAACTTAGTCTAAGGAGCAGAAGATATCTTTATAGGTTTATTCCGATTCTAAGAATTGTATAACTTAGAGGTGATTCTTTTTGAAGGAAAAATAACGATTTAATTCGAAAAATATTAGTAATGTCTTGAAATATGTTGCTCACAAGCAACATGAATGGTAAAAAATAAATTACAAAAAGTAAAACATAATCGAAAGAAAGTAACGTCTTGTAGGGCAATTAATAAAACATATCAATGCATAATTGGAATGCGGCTAAACCATTTCCTTATATGCAGATGGAACATGTAATTGTAATGTAGTGTTTCCATAACGCTAAGATCAATAGAGATTGATGACGTTCTTACGTTAGATGATACATATGAATGATACAGCTGGATCTGAAATCCACATCAAACATAGCATTTCAATAGAGCTATCTGTATTCATGAAACGATTCATCAAAGCGGAGTGCCAACGGCACAGTGGCTGAAGGAAGTTCCAGTTAATGCCAATCTTTAAGTAATTCAGCGCAATGAATGTATAAGCTTAAATGAATATTTTTATCATGCTATCATCATTTTAAATATTTTATGAATTTTACTATATTTTTTATGTCTTCAATAATTTGATTAATGAGGAATTCCTTGAGATTTCAAATCTTGATTCGCCTACTGCCTTACAAGTGGGAAGATTTTTGTTTAAGTTACAATGGCCTTTTACACCATTATTCCGTGGATCACTAATAATTTTTATCTTGCAGTTCAAAATATAAATAATAATGCTTACAAAAAACTCCACTTACCACACGACTCCAGTTACATCAATAAGAGGTGGAATAAGAAACCCACGTTATGAAACTACTAATGCTGTATATATTATCTCAGGTTTTTCCATGTTTATCATGGACATATCAACAGCAACATAAAATGGAAAAAATTATATAAAAATTAAAATTTTATACCGTACTGAAATACTAATTGAAGAATCAAGAAAGAAAGTGCATACGATACCCGCCGTCTCAACCATTATCGCAGGATGTTCAAGCATTATCCCCTGGTATATCTACCTGTCATAACTGCGAGGTAAATTCAATAGCAGTTAATTATATTGTTGCAAAGTCGACCTAACAAGGAAATCGTACCATCAAGGTTTCAAAGAGATTAAATTTTCGAATTATTCAGTTGTCTTGAAGTAGTAAGAATTATTTTACATTTCCGTTTTTGAAGACTCTTTTCTTCTTTCCATTAGAAAATATAAGATCGTTTGTGAAAAATGGATCAATATGCCTCATTGAGAACATTATTTAATGCTCACATATAAAAATATAAAATTGATGAATCTCGTTTAGTATACTTTTTCAATCATTGATTTATCCGTGAAAATTTATATTGATTCCAAAATTAGTTGACAACAATTAATCTATGTGTTAGTTATTTTATTTTTTTGGTAAAATAAATTGTTCCCGAGAAACAATGAATCTATTTCGTTTAAAGTAAACCTCATGTCCCAATCATAATATATCAGAAATAAACATAAATATGGCGTTCATTATTATTACTAATGGCGCTCTCAAAAATTGCATCCACTGTTCCCTATCCTGCAGCCCTTCTCCTCCTTGAGACATATTCTTCTGATGTCTTCCTCCACATCATTCACCCACCTCAACCTCGGTTATGCTCTGAGCCTTCTTCCAACTTGACAATCCCATCATAACTTTCTTGGAGTAGTCCGTGGTCTGGCATTCCCTGTAAGTTTCCGATCCATTTTAATATTTTTACTTTTAATCGAGCGACTATATTTGTTTCACTCAAAAGTTCCGCCTGCACCTTTTTGATTCATATCCTCCATGACGTTAGTGTTGATCGGCCCAAATATTTGTCTCAATATTTTTCTTTTCCCGTGCACATTTCCGCTGTGGGCCTAGGATTTTTTAATGGGAGTAAAAAATCCTTAGCTATACCCCGTCCCCCGGTACGATGTCAGGTACTCGTTAAAAAACCCTATCCTAATAATACCTGGATAGGCAAAACTTAGGACTCCCACTGCAGCATCGTCCGATTAGCCTTAGCAGCATAAATGAACGTTAAAAAGACAAACTAAACTAAACAAACGTAGCTATTTTCCTTAAAAAGTTTGGAGTAATTATACCACAATATTTTATTAAAGCTAGGGGTCCCTCTATTAAGATAGTCTAGTAAGATGCACTATATCAAAACCGAAACCAAAACCTTTAAGGACCATACTTAGAGAGTTGAGATTGTACAAGCGTAATAAATATAAAGGAAATAAATAAAAAGCCATCAAGATAGAACACATCAGCAGCAAAAATGTGACGTCTCAACATTTTTTTAATTATTGTTTTTAGTGAATATAATACAGAAAAATATGATCAATCAATCTAGTTTGACCACATCCCTCTTGATTAAAAGAGAATTTTTCATTTATTTTAATCAGTAAAAAAATACTTTAAAAAAATGTCACTTTCCAGGTGTTATGTTTAGGCAGAGGATGTCTAGGATTTTGATGGTTCGGTAGAACTGTTACTAGCATTAGGCTACCCGCATTACACGTTATGTAATAATAGATTTAATATTACATGTAAAAATATAATAGCAGTTGGTAATAGTAATGTCACAAAATTTATATCTACCAAAAAATACAAATATTAATTAGAAGGTCACAAAAAATAATGATAGTTAAAAGACCAAACAAATAATACAAACTGATGAGGAAAACAATATTTATTGATGAACACGTTTAAAACAATTATGAAACCATCAGTTTTAAGAACACGATCATTTCGACCATATGTTGCGATGCCGCTACAGATTTGTCGTATAGTCTTCGTAGTAGTTTCGTCAAAGTTTTATTGCTTACTGGTATGTCGGAGGTGTAACACAATGTATAGTAGAGGAGCCAGTATTTAACATAGCGATACTCGCGCTAGGACTGGACAAATTAAGGAAATTTCCGAGCCCTATCGTACAGGAAAGACTAAAGAATGAGATAATAGGTGTAAGGTGGTCTTGATTCAAAAGAGAAGAACCTGGAGCCAGACTATCGAAAGCCTGAGAAACATCCAAAATCGATGGTTAGTTAATATGTAATATATGTTCATAATATATTTATATTTTTGTATTTAAAGTTTTCAAATATTTTTACCATATCGAAAGGAGGCTAATAGACTATTAGGCTGTGAGAATAACTGTATTAATCTTTGTTATTTTTTAAAATGACATAACTGTTATATACTAGAAGTGTTTTATACATTAAAAATAATAGGATTTATTATGATACATACCTTACGAACAACTGCCATGCGAAATAAAGCAGTTTGTTTTGTAGAGCTGAAAGAAAAAAAAATAATAAGCTGTAAGAACTTTATCGTCTCGGATTACTATTTTTAAATCCAACTTTGAATGAATGCTTAATTTTTTAATGCTAATAATTAAAATAAAGTAGAAGTCATGATTACAACAAAGAAGGTCGAAGAATGGAACGAAAGTTATATTTATTTTTAAGTATAATGTAAAACAAATCTAAAGACAACCGTTCGAAAGAAAAAATGAGAAACGTTAGAATAGAAGGGATAATAATGAGGTATCAATATCTTTGACGTTATCAGGTCCCTTTCCTCAGATTGTTCACCTTTGTCGGGGATCAATTTATCATCAGTCAGCCTAAAGTTACTAAATTCAAAACCGGGTTCGGTTTCCTTGTCTTTATTTACTACTTCATCTTCTTTTATTTCTTTCCTCCATATACTTTTCACTGTGGAAGAGCCTCGATTCATCTGATCCAGTCTCATGCTTGCTGTCTCAATCGAACTACATTTTTCATCTTCTTTGCTCAACTAACGGATATATTCACTATATGTAATCCTGGCTCTTCCTTCTGGTCTCGAGCCTGATGGTCTAGATGGAGGTCTTGCGTGGGTCTCTATCCTGACTAATGATGCACACATGTCCGAAAATCGCAGCTTGCGTTTCTGTAAGCTATCTTATCAGGTATGGATCCCTAAGTCCTCTCTTATCATTTCGTTCCTCACAGAAGGTCTTTTCGTTTTACTTTTTACTTTGTTGAGGTATAACATCGATAATTTGGTTAATATGTTTAAAATATGGAGTCAATCACTTCTCGTTTGCCGAACTGTGGTGTTACAAATCCGATAATAGAGCTCATTTTCTTTCTTTATTCTATTTGAAATTTCCTGGAGATATTTCCTGGATAAAATTTGAAATCGTTGGAGATATGAATCATTAATACCATATGTATTAATGTATGTAATATGAGATATGTACAATGCATCGTATACCATTAAGCACTTAACTTGTTGAGTAACCAATGCACGTTGGTTTTTGTTACATCTCAACAAAATCGCAAAGATTGCATAAGGGATTCATTTATAAGTGGGTTACTATCTGCCAATATTCGTAAACGTCTTTTAGAAAATAATGATCTCTCATTGGATTTTGCTTACAAACAAGCTTTTTCCGATTAATTATGAACGATTTATTATATGTAAAATTAGTTTTGAAGAATCCTAATTTTATTGAACATTTTATCACTTAAAAATCAACATAGTGATCAAAACCTAACTCTTGAGATTTTTTCTAAATTTAGCTTCCCATGGATAAGGTGTCACCACTACCAAGTGGTTAGATATCGAGTTAGACTCCTTTTTCATATTAGAATGACTGATTCCTTCTCTTTGATATCGTTCAAATTTTAATTTATATAGAGTTTTCAATTAATTATCGGCAAACTTATAGCGAAAACGCTGATGCATTTTTACTGTACAAAACACTCTTCATTTTAATTTCCTGTACCAAAGCATGATGCAATAATTTCATCGTTTGTGATCGCTTTTATTGTCACGAGGCAATAATCGACAATGTTTTCTTCATCAAGATTGGAACAGCAAAGAATATTTTTCAAACGAGAAGACTTTTTTTCAATATTGTTTTCTGGTAAACACAGCAGGCCACAACTATTTCTGTGTCCTTATAAAAGTTTCTCTTCCAATCTGTGATGGTATTACAAAAACGGCATTGTTATGCCTGTAGCTTATGAATAAGTATTTAAAAACATTTTTTGTTTTTGCCATAGTGATACGGGTTATCCGATCGTCCGGATTCAAGAGGCCCTGGTTAACAAGGTACTGTTGAAGAAGTAAATCCATTCCATATTCGGCTTTTTTGTCGGTATCTGCTGGTTTTTCAGAACTTATATTCTTTGTCATCACACCAGTAAAATTTTTAGTCTAGAGGCCGAAAGTTTAATACTCTTGATTAAAAGAAAAACATTTTCTTAATTAATGAACACATCCCATGATTCATTAGTGAGAGAAACATTATGTATAGGATATATCAGGGTCTTTTATTTTTTTAAATTTTCTTGTCCCCTATTATCATAAGAAGCTTTTAGATGCATTGGTATAACCATCATCCTATCATTATTGAACTTTATACAAATGTTGTTTTGTTCTTTTCAGAAAATCGGCATTCATACTTTAGAAGGCATGCAAGATTTACGAATGATTTCCATTAAGAGAAACAAAGATTGTAAAAAAATTTACTATGATAAAATTAACGAATATGATTATATGTTTGTTTGTTTGTTTTTTTTAACGCCACTTAATGCCACTAAGGCTAATCGGACGATGCTAATTGGGAGTCCTATATGTTACCTATCCAGGTATAATTAGGATAGGGATCTTTAACGAGTACCTGACATCGTACAGGCTCGGGACTTCCATTTTACGTTCTATCCGAGGGACGACATGGCTAAGGATTTTGTACTCCCATTAAAAAAATCCTAGGGCCACCGCTGGGCGATGATTATTTGAAATGTGTTGCGTATTTCACGATTTGACCTGAATCAGTGGCATGAAAATATCAATGTTATTTAAGTCCAAGGATTCAAATACTTAGGTATATTTAAATTGATCAATCAAGTTTCATTATTGTAATTTTATCTTTTACAGATATCACAAGTGGAAAAAAAAAAAAAAAAAAAAAAAAACACAGCCAGTTATAAAGTTTATTTTTGATTCGCAATAACTTTTCATCATCATTTATTTATTCTGACGAAAATGAAAGTTAAAAGAAATAATAGAATAAGTAAATAAAATAGATAAACGTACGACATATATTTATGTATGTGTTTATTTTATTTTATTTTATTTTAGTCAAACCAATAATATTGTTATTATAGTTATACTTAAATTACCAATATAGCTTAAAATAAACTAATTAAATGAAATTCCCTTTGAAAAATCATTAGGGGGAGTAAAAGGACAATAGTTATTCTCTTTTGATTTTAATTATGTAAAATCACAAGGATTCTCTGGAACTCTTTCATTAAAGCATTCAAAAAGAGTTGAAATCCTAGAATCAAGTCGTTACGTGAATAATGAATTGAAACAATAGCCTATTTAATCAAGTTCTAAAACGACATCTGTTTCAACTCTTAGCATAAATAATTCATTTTGTTTTAATCAGATGCTTCTTTAAATCCTTTTCTAAAGAATTTCTGACTGATTCCCACACTGACAAATGCGAATATCTATCTGATCTTTTCAGTTGCGATATAATGTTATATCTAATACAATGAAGTTAGTTATTACAACTTCGTAAGAAAGTATTCATTTACATTCATGCAACAGAAAAATATGTTTTGTTTTTTGATTACACTGACAGTGTAATGTAGATTATCATGCCCATTGGGTTTCACTAATTTATAAAAAAAATAAGTTAAGAGCTATGATTAAGTTATAGATTTTGTGCAAAAATGTTTAAAATATACTTGAAAAATAAACTATTTGAAAACAAAAATGTATTATAAAAATATTGAGTTTCTGAAATGTTAATCAAATACTGGAAATACCGTTTCGTTTTTTATTACTTTTTAATATCTATGCATAGTTAAATTTATACCATATTTTTTTTTGGGGGGGGGAGGTCACCCCTGGTGTATTGGTTAGCATAGCAACCTAAAATACTGAAGGTAGCGGGTTCGCATCACGCAGTGGCCCTAGGATTTTTTAATGGGAGTAAAACATCCTTGGCCATGCCGTCCCTTGGATAGCATATAAAATGGAGGTCCCGAGTCTGTAAGATGTCAGGTACTTGTTTAAGATCCCTATCCTAATTATTCCTGGATAAGCGAAATTTAGGACTCCCACTGTAGCACCATTTGATTAGCTTTAGTAAAATAAAGGGACGTTAAACAAACAAAAAAACATATTTTTTTTTTGAGATTTCAACATTGAAGGACATTAATGATATTAGGTACTCATAGAGCGCATTCATACTGTCTTCACAACAATTATAAATAGAAATAGGATCATAAAAAGCGATTGATCATACATTCAAGGAAACATGACTGATCTGGAAACACATGGATGATAAACATGGATCAAGATCAATGAAACAATATAAGCATGTGTACTATAGTTAGAACTCAGAGAACATTTATACTGATGAGTTGACAGGGTGGCGGGACGGCCGAGTGGGCAAACGCGTTAGAAAATACGCGTTGCCCATGGCAACGTCTGTTTGGAAACATGAAGATAGCAAGTTTAAAACCCGGAGCCAGGGGAAAATTCAATTAATCTCGGCATCAATCCCCCACCCTCTCCCCTGGTCCGGGAAACCCCGTATAGCCTACAAGGCGAGGAAGGGGAGGAATAAAAAAAAAAAAAAAAAAAAAAAAAAAAAAAAAAAAAAAAAAAAAAAAGGAGATGGAAAACGGTTTTACTGACCGAATATGAGCGGTAGGATATGTAAATGATATAATATTTAATAAAGGATCGAAAGCGAAAGAATAACATAATCTTAAGTTGGAGTGATTTGAAAAGCGTAAACAGAAGAATAACATAATCCCAAGTTGGATTGGTTTGAAAAGCGTAAATAGGCAAGGGAAGGAAGGGGCCAAGATGGCTTTATTATATAATATGCGGCTTATAAGTAAAATTTATAGACCGATAAATGTTTTTAAAGATAACCATATAGGTCTTTTTAAAAAATGGTGAGTATTTCTGAATCTATAATCCCTATCGGTTCCCCTTTTTCGGTGAGCGTGATGTATAGAAGTCCTAAATTCGCAATTAAAATTATATCTTATGATGGCGGGTTATTTAAGAATAAAGAACCGCTGGAAGTTTGCGAAACTTGTAAATATTGCTATCTAAATTAAGAGCGGTTATAAACCAACGACAAGTAACATATTTGAACGTTACCTGAAATGAAAAATCTGATTTTAGACTTTTTACGGATTCTACATCATACGCGCAATTGGTTTGCAACCAATATAATAATTATAAATAAATAAAACTAATTTCATATTAAAATAATGAGAATTAAATATTTTATTTTCAAAGAACATCATCCTCACTTTGTATTAACTTTTAACAGAACCGGAGATCCAGTGCAATACTTGTCGTTACTCATTTCCAGAGAGCAGTTTATGGAACGGAAGTTATTTCTTCGGAGAATACTCTCCGAGGCATAAATGTAAATAAGCTGGCAAAAGATTGAGTCGTAAAAGACCTCGGATCTTCCATTGTTGATGGCTTTCATATGCAACAGAAACTGAATGAATAAACGAACGTCCCGAAACAGAGGCTATAACATTGTCCCGTGGAATGGATACTGTATCAATTGTCTCTTCTTCCCGCTTCCATTTTATTTTCATTTTATAACCGCTACCAACCACTCCCCTCTCTTCCCTCCTTCCACTCTCCTCCCTCCAACTCCTCCTCCCCCCCCCCCCGTGGAATCCATACATATGCTTCTGACAGTAGCCTGTTTTAGAGTTTTCCTCGAAGGAACATAAGAATAAATCTCGAGGTAGCTATACAGAGGGAAGCAGGGTACTCGTTAGTAAAGAAGTGTCATAGAGAGGATAACAAAGTGTGTCCTCCATTGTGCTTTCACCAACAATGGTTTTAATTGTGGCTTGTTGGCGGAAGTTGTGTGTCCGAATTCCGGCCCCAAATAACACCCTACAAGAAATTCAAGGGTCGTTACGAAATTCATTCTATTTTTGTCTTATTTTTTTGGTTGCGAAGAGGATAATATTTAAAAATTTGCCCCTAATGATCATTGTAGGTTTTATGTTTAAGAACTAGACCATTCTTTAGGTTCTCTAAGATTCTCTACATTATTATACTCATGGTTCCATAAATGAAATTTCGAATGAAATATTGTTCTAAGAATAAACCAGGGATTTGCCATTCAAATTACATCGATTATGTACTTGCAAGCTTGTACGGCTGCAGAATCGTAATGCAGAATTTTATACGTTGAGGGTAAAAAAGATATAATATAAAACAAAAAAAATAATTTTACCTTGAGGCCAAAGCTTATTTTTTCACTTTTATTAATTTTTTTTTACTTAATGCACTTCAATGTCTAAAATAAACATAAACAAATACTAAACAAGAAGAAAAGTTCAAAATACTTAAATTTAAATCATTCGTTTGAAAAAACATGTCCAGATTTAAAGGAATGGAAATGAGAAAAAAAATACTTCGGCATTTAAATATTTCCTAACCTAAAATTATTTTTGACTTGTATCCCGTACTTTACCTTAGAATTAGAAATATAATAATTATGTTGAATTATAGTTCTAGCCAGGAAATCTCAATATACATAACATACATTTTTCTAAACATAAAAAGAAAAGTATTTTTAGTTAATTTCTAAAATACACGATACAAAAATTTTATTTCATATTTTATTTGAATAGAAAAAGTGAATTAAAAAATAAATATGCCTGACATGTCATCGTTTGTCATTGTATACGGCCATTACGTCTGCTGATTGTCGATATATTGTTGACAGGCACGGATATACGAATGAAGTTTTGGGAATGAAGGGATTTTAGGACTGCAGTAAATAGGTCATCGTAGGTTATGTGGGAAAAAAAGAAGTTCTCCGGATTAAAATTAGGATAATTGATAGCGGCGACTTGTGATGGATTAAGAGGGGGGATAAGAAATGGTTATTGAGGTCATCTGGAGTGAACGGAAGGGAAGTAGAGTTATTGGAACCAAGGAGGGATAATTGACGTAGTATTTTCCACTTGCTTTTGGTATCGTGGGCACTGGAGAGGGCATTGTGAAAGTGGAGGGATTTGGCACGTCAGAGTTCGGATTGGGTAACATTTCTAAGTTTTTTAAAAGACGCATAATCAGCTGCCAAACGGGTACGCCGAAATTCCCTTCTTTTCATCAGATCCTTTATCTCAGACGTCAGCCAAGGTGCAGCGGGGCGACGTAGGGTTCGGGTTTTCAGGGGAGCGTGGATATCTAAAATGGATTTCAGATTTGTGGTGAGGAAGGAGACCATGGGATCGACAGAATCGTAGAAATATATGGTATCCCATTGGACGGCTTCGAGATCGGATTGGAGGGATTCATAGGATAGTTGGTCAAGATTGCGAGATGATATGGCCTTAGGAGTAAAACGTTTGACGGGGAGGTCGTATGAGATCTGGATGAGGTCGTGTGATGAGAGAAAGGGAACAGGACATTGCGAAGAAGAAATGATTTTGACAGGAGAATCAGAGATGCACAGGTCTAGCCAAGTATCAGAGTATTGCGTGTGATGTGTTGGATAGTAGGGGACTAGGTAAAGGTTGAGGGAATATAGGAGGTCAGTTAGAAAGGACTTCTCCGAGGATTCAGAGAGTAGGTTTACATTGAAATCGCCGGTAATGACGATGTTGGAATAATTGGAGACCAGGTTGACGAGGGAGGATTCAAAGAGATTGTCGAATGGGGCGCGGGGAGGTCTATAGAATACGGCGAATAACAGAGGGGAGGAAACAGAGGAAATTTCAACGAACATGTATTCAACGTGAGGAAGGTCGTGGGAGGGAGACTGGAGAAGGAATTTGGCTTTAAGGCTTTCATGGATGTATAGTCCGACACCACCTCCCGTGCGATTAGATCTATCATGGCGCAAGAAAGAGTAATTGGAGAGGGAAATCTGGGAGGAAGGGATGAACGGTTTTAGCCAGGTTTCGGATATAGCAATAACATGGTGAAAATTGTCCTGAAAGTATTTTTGAAATTCATCAAAGTGGGCAATAAGGGATTGTGCATTTACGTGACATGCGCTTAAAATGTTAGTCATAAATATGAAGGAGTAGAAATAACTGAACAAGGTACGTGGATGAGGGATAGTTTGAAACGTATTTAGGCAAAAACGGCATTTTAGTGATGTACAACGCATGGCTATGATTCGAAAATTGAGCAGAAAATGATGGAATTTCAATTATTTGAAATAGATATTGAATATTAAAGTTGTTACTTAATTTAGAAATGACTCGAATTTTAGGGTAGATCCACAGTGAAGCACGAATAATCAAATGATGTTTAGGGGAAAGCAGAACGAAGTATCTAAAATAATAGTAAACAGAAGTAATGAGGATTATGATATCATTAGTTGAAATGAGAATATATATAGTTGAAAAAAATCTGAGAGTAAAAATAGCTGTAATAAAAATGTAAATATCTATGATGAAGATATAAATATTCACAATAATAATGATAATTTTTGAATCAAAAATAGAATTATCTGTGGTAAAAATAAAAATAAGAATATCTTCTATAAAAACTAAAAAGTTCACTAGCTTGGTGGAACATAGAACATAGTACAGAGAACCTTTTTTTAAAAAAAGTTACATGACGCTCGAATGAAATTATTTTATATTTTAAGGTTTCTCTCGGTGGAAAAGGGTAAGATTTTTATAAGGGCAATAGGGTTATCGATAAAAGGGCCTTGATATGATTAGATCCCTTCAGCACATCATCTCCGGCTTTCGGCATTATTCCTACCATCTGCTTTTAATTATCCTTCCCAGATACACACAAAGCCTTTATTAAAGCGGCTTAAGAGGATCTTCAGTTTAAATAATTGTCGAATTTTTAATTAGCAATCACTTACAAGAAGTTGTAACAATTAAATCCTTTTTGTTAGTAAATGATTTATAGTCGGCCCCTGTGAATAATTCACTTACTATATTTATTAATGACCTTATAAGCCTAATTTGGGACTAAGTAAGCATAACCTATTTATAAAGAGGAAAAACTTTTATTTCGATATCTAAACTAAAAATGAACAGGATTCAAAATTTATTGTCTGAGATTCATATTTTTTTTTTCCTTTTTTAGGGAATACGGATACCTTATATTTTCACATTTATACAACCGTCTAAATCCGATATTTTATGAGTTATGCGCAAACAAATTAGTCTTTTCTTCATAGCTCTTTTCCAGGGGATTTCAGGGAAACTGACTATTTTTCCGGATTGGAGGGGATCTTAAAAATGAAACCTCAATCATCGAATTTTATCGAGTATTGTTAGTTCTGGCGAACCGAAGAAAAAAATAAACACCTTTCATAATTAATTTATAGAAAATCGATAGTGGGATACTAACTGCTCTGGTTCCCATAATAACATGTTCCATTATTAGTCTACCATTAGCGAATAAACGGGGGGTAAATCGTAGCAGATTGGTGAGTGAATATTTGAGAAAAATATGTGTTTATAGCCACATCAAAAATATTGTTAATTTTTTGATTAACGCAGATATATTGTTAATCGTTAGAACCATGACGAGACAGCTGTCTAAAGAAGGAGTACCCAAACTTCAACATCATGAATCAATGCGCCAAACTCAACTTCATCAGTCATTTAATTTTTTTCCTACTATTTTTATAATTAATTTCGGAAAATAATGAATGAATTGTTTAGTGGTGGGCCACGTAAATTCGAAAATGATGGACAAATTTATGAATGTTTAAGATGGTTCAGATGCTAGCGAAATTTTCGTACGTGCCACCTCTGGTGTGCGTGTCATAGGTTCGCCACCACTGTTATATACGAGTTAAATACTGCAACTCATATACGAGTGCAAGCACCATTTTCTTTTCGCCTATCTCTCCAATTTCTCACTAATCTTCGTTTTTTACTTAATTAAGCGCCATTAAAAATGATAGGATCTGACGCGAATCCATTCGTAAAAAAATAATAATAAAAAGAAAAAACACACTTACTATAAAATCACACAACTCACTGCGAGTTTACTCTCAAGTGGACAGGAAATTTGCCTGGTCACGAGACTGCAGTGGATAGCGAGACTTCAACAACTGTTGGATAGGGTAAGTGGTCTAAAATAGGCACATCCTTGAGACCAATCTTGATACATTTTCGCGATTTTGTCTCAAGAGGACACGTAGCTTAATGATTGTAATGCAAACAAAAACATATCCAGTCCTAAATAAGGCGTTGAATCTAAAGGAATATCTATAAATGTATACACGATTAGTTACGAGTATCGCTATGTTACTTATAGGCGAGACCAATATGGCGCCGTTTAGTGAGTCCACGATCAAAATGAACTTTTGGAGTTTTTTTATATCCGAAGAGCGATCTCATCAAACGTAGAGCTGGGGTCTAATAAACCAGGTCAAACTCTTTTTTAACTGAAAAGAAAGCGATGGAAGAAAGCTTATACTACAGACAACTACCTACAATTTTACTTTATGGCAGACGTTAGTTTGTTTCAAAGGTATTGATTTATACATTATCTTAACATTCATACATACATATCAGTTTGGTCTTTCTTTTAGGCATATTACACACCACGAACCATTGGTGGTTCCGCTGGTATAATGAAAAATGGACTGTATAATGGTAACTGAATAAGATATTAATTGAACAAAACATGATACTGTATTCATGAAAATATGGAAAATATTGTCTATGAAATAAGGCCGAAGTTTATTACAATGCTTGTTAGTGGTTAATTTGAAAATTTTGAGTGCAATATTTTCAATAAATGATGACTATCGTTCATGGGTGTTGAAGTATGATGAATTTTGAATTTGAGTCGTCTCCTACCTTGACTATTTGATGATCGGTGGAGAGCAGATGCTATTTGGAACGTAGTAGAGTAAGATACCTCATCTGGTGCGTTTAAATGAACCACAATTCTACTGGCCAGGACTCACTATCGTCATCGTCTTCCTCCCCAAGATCTACTAGGGCCTTCAAGAATTATACACTCTTGATGTGAATAAATTTTACGTCCAAAGAGTCATCTTCCATCATGCGGTCTTGCTGCCCGCACACTCAGTCCCGTGACATGTTGAGTCAGTGTTGCCAACCCAAGAACATTTTTCTAAATTTATTATAAAAATTAAATGGTTAAGTTACATACTTCGAGCTCGTGGCTCGAAAAATATCTATTTTTCCTTCCTTTCGGGTGAAATTTCTTCTTATCAAAGAGAATTAGAAGAATAAAATGCCTCCTTTGGATGAAGGACTGGGATGAGACCCTTATTCAATTACCGGCTCATTGGGGGACAATCAACTGCCCTCAGGAAAATTGGCCATTCCAATTCTGAGTTGGCTTTGAAGGATCGCTCAGCTGCCGGGGGTATTAGGGGGAGGGGCCACCATGTGAGTGCGGTTACGACCATTTACAATGCCCTTTTAGATTCTAATTCAACGGACTTATAAAGTTTGTTAACTGGAACCGCGCGAAGTTCATGTTAAACTGCTTATTGCAGTAATTAAAATTTAAGCTTAAAACATAATTAAAATTTTATATGCTGTATGACTTAAAAAAAAAATTAACACGGAAGATAACAACTATGAGTACGCACTCCAACGCTGGAAAGAATATCTGGCACTACTATCGGTATGCTGCTTCAAAATGGTGCCGTTTAGTCCTTACTTACAATTATATGATGTATGTATATATATATAATTATATTACTTTGCATTATATTGCCTTGGGTTTATTTATGCCTGCAGAACGAGGGTAGCGAGCGGAAGTCTAAAACTGGGAAAAATAAAGTTGATCACGGCCCTTTTTTATTGGAAAGGACCCGATGGGAGTAAGCATATAAAATCGTTACATAACCTCCCGAAATAGACCACCAGTAGGAGCATAGCAATACCTATAACGAATATTTTTCGTTGAAAACATTTTGACATTGCTTAGCGAAAATAAGTTAATTACCGGCTCCTTTTATGTTTATAACAATTGTTTAAAATAGTTACCCAAATTAAAAAATGTTAATCGATTCTGATACTTGAACAAAATATTACGTATTTGTTCGCAAAATATATGCGGGGACGGGGGAAGTGAATGTGAAGAGATGAAATTGGCTGGACTTAGATGGGAGCCCAATGGATTGAGTTACGCGGGAGACTCAGTTCGACTCCCGGCCGTGACCATTCTTCTCTCTTCAAAAATAAAATATTTAAAAGTGGCTACCCACATAATACATATAAACAGTAAATATTTAATTGTGTACATCATTTTAACATCCATAAATACATATCTGTTTGGTCTTTCTTTTAGGCACATTATAAAAAACGAAACATTGGTGAAAAATGGATGAATGAAAAATGGACTGTATAATGGTAAATGAATAAGATATTAATAGAACAAAACATTATACTGTATTCATAAAAATATGAAATATATAAAATATGAAAATATAAACTTATACATAAAATATGTACATATAAATATATATATATATATATATTTATATATATATGTGTGTGTGTCTGTGTGTCTGTGTGTGTGTCTGTGTGTGTGTGTGTGTGTGTGTGTGTGTGTGTGTGTGTGTGTGTGTGTGTGTGTGTGTGTGTGTGTGTGTGCGTGCGTGCGTGTGTGCGTGTGTTTGTGTGTGTGTGTGTGTGTGTGTGTGTGCGTGTGTGCGTGCGTGCGTGCGTGTGTTTGTGTGTGTGTGTGTGTGTGTGTGTGTGTGTGTGTGTGTGTGTGTGCGCGCGTGTGTTTTTGTAAGAGAAAAGAGACTGGATATTTTTATTACAAAGACAAAAAATGGCAAAGCAATTTCGTGCAGTTTAATATAAGATAAAATAAAATTCTTGCCGCAGAATAAATCTTTCTCCTCTAGGTCGCAAGGAATTGAATTTTTCATCATTTTTGTTCGTTATTAAATAACTGTTTTGCAACGCAAAGGAACCAAATCCAATTTGTTTTGGACTTAATTGATTAGAGACGGTATATTTTGTAAGTCCTTTGAAGTATAGGTATAAAGCCTTTTAAATTCAGATCAAACCAATTTCATTTATTTCTTTTTTGTAAATGTTGAAATCGTATACAAATCCTGCTGAGATTTGAAAGTTTTTATGTCTTATTTAGGTCTTTGCGCATTGTCAAATATTACAGAAATTGCCTCTAAAAAATATTTTATAAAGAAACTAAGCTCTTATTGGACTTCCCTTGGAATGTGAGTGAATTAAATCTTATTAGTTGGTCTATTTTTAAGACAGTCTGTTGAGATTCCTGCCTATACCACAGATATTTTAATCGGCTGACCAATTACCAATTCATTCGAGATTATCAGTTAATCTCAAATAGTATCGAGCAAAGAAAAAAATATTAAATTTTTAAAAATCGTATAATCTACAAATATAAGGAAAAAAAAATTATTGAATTTTTTTCCCGATAATTCGAAGTAAAACTGAGCCATTCTGATAACATTTTTCTGATTTTTAAGTTATAAATAATTAAAAATTAATATTATAATAAACAAATTTATTTCTTATAATCGTATATTTCAACGCACGGAAGTAATATTTAATAATTTATAATACGATAAAGGCGCCAGAAGTACTTGGGACAGCAGGTCACAAATATACACATTATTAATTATTTTCTCATTGTAAATTAATTGACTGAGATTTCCTTTTATCCAATTACATACAAGGAAGGATATGAGGTCACCAATGGTTAGCCACAAAAAATGATTCTGGGACAAATTAAAAGGACGCATCAACAAACTCCCAAAGACATAGCCACAACACACATGCCACATCCCAAACATAAAAAGGTCAATATGAATTATATTAGGGTTCTCAAGGAACCGTCTCAAATATTATTTAAGAGGGTGATGACGTACTGTGCTCAGACTAATTCATCGTAAATAATATTCGCGTGAAGGTGAAAGCCAAAATTAAAAATATTACAATAAGATTTTATTATTTGTAAAAATATACGAGTTTTTATAATGAAGATATTACCAACAGACCAAGGATAGACAAATAAATGTTTTAAAGACTTTTTTATTTATTATTATTATTATTATTTTATTTAACTACTTATAATAATTGTGCAGTAAAATTATTTTCCAGGTATTAATTAGTAAGGATCATATTATTTTTTAGTGGTCATTACTAATTAAATATTTATATGTAAAGTCAAATCCCTCGAACATCAACAAACTAATGGAACAACGAACATAGGAAAGTGCACATGTTATGCGGTATTGTGTCTAGAAAACAAACTTGGCCAGCGTCAATAGTTGAAGTTTCTAATTTTATCAATGGCGTCTAGACAAAGAAAACATTGCTAAATTTGAAAAATATAATTTTCATGAAATAACAAATTAAAACAGAGCCAAAAAATCTGGTGCGATGCGCGCAAAAAACAACTTTCACTTACCATCTTACTTTGATTATAAATTGCTGTGTTTTGTTAAATGCCATTTCTCAAAATCACAAATTTTTTCACATTCATTTACTTATTACTTTCACTTACCTTTATATCAAATATATAGTCAGGGAAAGCATTGCGATCGTGAAAAATTACAACTTCCGGTTTTCAACGGAAATACACGTTTTGGGGTTCCCTGAGTCCAAAAAAACCAAGTCCCGTGAAAAGGTCTGTGTGTATGTGAACAGACTAGCTCAAAACCCCGCGAAGTGACAGTAAAAATTTCATCAAAATTTTATACACATACATTATTTTTATATGCATCAAATGCCCAGTTTTATCAAAATCGTTAGAGCCGTTTTTGAGAAAATAGAAAAAAAAAACGTAAAAAGTTATGAATTAAAATCCCCCCCCCCCCCCCCGCCGCCGTTTGACCAATTTGGATGAAATATTGGCTATCACATCGCGGGCATATACATATACCAAATCTCCAATTAAGGTTAGTACGGTTTATATTATTTGAGCTAGTCTCTTCACAGATACTCATACATTTCGCGGAACTTGGTTACTTGGACTAAGGGGACCCCAAAATGTGCATTTCCGTTGAAAACCAGAAGTCGAAATTTTTCACGATCGCAATACTTTCCCTTACTAGGTATATATTCCATATATAGATAAGTGAAAGTAAAAATCACAAATAGAGTTTATTTAGCTTCGAAAAAAAGTGACACTAGCTTTAGCGCAATACGAAGCAGTGAACAGACAAAACACGAACTAGTCGCTTTTAAACATTCTTCTTAGCTTATGTTCGACGTAAGTGTAAATTCAGCTTAACATTTGAAGTCTGGAATTTCGGATACAAATTGAGTTGTATAGCGATTTCAGAATAGACAAATATGAAAAATAACACCTCCATTTTTAGTATACTTAGAGTTAACTAACGATCGATCTTGAATGTACGATAAAAAGGATTCTGGACTGAACTCGTGGAGATAAAAAAAGGAGTAAGAGAAGGCGTCTAAATGGAAATTCGATCTTGATTGGTTGGTGGGAGTTGTCATCAAAAAGTTAGACCTTATCACCTCCACAATCGCCTTCCCTTCGAGAAGGCAACTTCCTGTTTAGGATTTCTGTTTTTGGTCCACAATATTATTGCTTCGAAACTTTAAAGCGACCTTGATAGCTAAAACAGTTATCAACCATACAGATTATGTCTTTGTCCACCGGTACATTATGTACAGCTTAGTAGGACTTTTCCTACATTAACAAAAGTTTTTATGGACTGTTTGATAGGTTTCGAATTCCTAGTTGTTGTTCAAGGCCGAAGCCCTTAATAATAAGATGCTGTAACATAAGATTTCAAAGGAGCACCTAGGTACTCCCTTCATGTGATAATACTGTTATTAAAGAATAGTTAATGAGTTAAAGGTGGTAGTTTTATAATTATGCATTAATATTAATAATATACATACAGTGAAACATTCTCTGTCGGACTTTTTTTTTATTATCAGCAATGATGATATTGATAATACAGCAATAAATTCTATTGCAGCAATTTTGAGTTTAATAAATTCTAAAATACGATGGACTAAAAACTGATTAACTTATAAGTATAATTTAACTTGAAAGTATGATTTATACCATAAAAATATGTAATAAAAATCTGGTGCGTGCACGCAACACACAACTTTCACATACCAACTAACTTAGATTAGAAATTAATGCATTTTGTTAATTGCGAATTCTCAAATGAACAGAACGGCTTTAATTATGAACAATGGTCTGTCATTAAAGGCGTACTCCGCATGCGTGGGCTCAACGAGTTTTATGAATTAACTGAATATTTTTCTTTTTTTCTCCTCTATATGTTTACTTTATTTTTATCATATCTCATATTTAGCCATTTCTTACTTTTAGGCGTAGCGAGAGACAGTTAATTTCTCCATATAAACAAAAACAAAGGTACTTTATAAGAAACAAAAAAACAAACAAACAAAAAAGGCCCCTACCCCATTTAAGCCCCCTCAGAACATTTTAATAATGATAAAGCTTACCTGATATTAAAGAACACCTAATTTTCATTAAACATGACGAACTTGTAAAAATCGTTAAAGCAGTTTTTGAGATCATCGAAAAAATGGTAAAAATTGGAAAAAAATTATGAAATAAAGTGCCCCGTCCGTTTGACCAATTTTGATGAAATGTTGGCTATCACATCTTTGGCATATATATATACATCAAATACCCAGTTTGATAAAAATCGTTGAAGCCTTTTTTGAGTAACTAAAAAAAACAAATGAAAATTACACAAAATTTATTAAGTAAAGTCCCCCCTCCGGTAGTAATAATTTTGATGAGATTTTGGCTATCACATCTTTGGCATATACATACATCAAATACCCAGTTTGATCAAAATCGTTAAAACCGTTTTTGAGTAAAAAAAAAAAACACGTGAAAATGATACAAAATTTATAAAGTAAAGTCCCCCCTCCGTTTGATCAATTTTGATGAATTTTTTACAGTCATATCTCGGCATGTTTATGCATCAAATACTCAGTTTAATCAAAATCGTTAGAACCGTTTTTGATAAAACCGAAAAAAAATTAAAAAGTTATTAAATAAAGTACCCCCTCCCTTTGAGCAAATTTGATGAAATTTTCGCTGTCACATCGCTGGCATATATATACACTAAATACGGTTCGTACGGTTTATAGTTTTTGAGCTAGTCTGTTCACACACACAAACACACACACACACACACACACACATACACACACACACACACACACACACACACACACACACACACACACACACACACACACACACACACACACACACACACCACACACACACAGTAAAAAAAAAAAATCAAATCAAATATTGCTGATTTTTTTATCTTATGTAAAATCTACTTTATTTTCTCCTGAAATCTAATTTGGTTTATGACTTTTGTACTCACGAATGTACTGTACGCGTACCTCTGATGAAAAATAGATTACAACTATAATATAGCGGTATTCTAAAAGTAATATGAGTAGACCAAGTTCGCTAGCGTCATAAAATGGACATTCGGTTAATCAAAGTATTCTAAAATTAGTTTAAGTTACGAAAGACGATATAAAGAAAACATGAATACCATTACTTTAATAGTCCTATTCTAGTAGTCAATTTCGAACATAATGTGGATGGAAATTGCAGTGAAATTCAGTCCTACATCCCTTGCGACAATTTCCAATTCGTATTCTGCTGGGAAATAAATTGCCTCTACTGCAATAGGCCTTCCCCTTCTGGGAAATTCAATTTGGTTATTTCACACATTGTTATAATAAAACGTAGACTAGGTCTAATAAGATTTTTCAAAAAAAGTTTCAGTTAATACATATAATCCCGAATGTTAAAAAAAATCTATTTATGGATTGCACAAATTAATTCAAACCCACACAAATTCCTTTTTGCATACTTAATTGCCTTTCGTAGCAATTTTAAAATTTGACTACCTAATTCCTATTTGCCAATTAGAAACTGCTGGCATCACAACCGATGAAAATCTCAATTCACCAGAATATTTGTTTCCACGGTATCGGATCAGAAGCTCACCTAGGAAGCCCACAGATTTTTTTACTTTTAAATCAGCTTCATTTTGTTGTTTTTAGCTTCGCAATATGTTATTTAAAAATTTATTTTTTCTACTTTATTTTTCTTTGTATATATATATTTTTTTGTTACTTTAAATCAAAATAAACAATTCTTATTCTTCTGATGAGGCGTATTTTCAAAAATAATTTCAAATTTAATGGTTAAAAATATTTTTAAATTTTATACGATAAGAATGAGAATATAACTATATATGTATATAACAACTAAACATATTTGCTTCTATTTACGAAAATATGTCGAATGCCTCGCAGTAGCTGTTCCACCGTAATCGGCTTCTATTGAGTCGTAACAGCTTGAAATCTTCCAATTACGGACAGGCGGAAATTTGGAGGTGAGTGGGCGAAGTAGGCCCTTGTTCGGTCGCCCTTTCAATTACAGATGGAAGTGTCCGTTATTGAAGGTTTAGAAATGTTAGGAACAGCTATGCGTGTTTCACAAGTCTTTGAACGAAAGATTTATCTTGAGAAAATATTTATTTTAAAATAAATCTCTGAATGTTTTTTTTTTTTTTTACTTTAATTATTAATTCGCACCTGTCTGCAAAGTGCGGACAATCAGCGAATGAGGTGGCGGTAAAATGAAATAATGACATGTCAGGCATGAGGAAGGAAAGCACCCAACAGCACCCCCTTCATGGCTTGAGTCAATTACCTTGACTGTCTAAGAGAGCAGATCCCTCATCCAGCGCCTTTTTAGTCTTCTCGTATTCATGCGAATGTCAGCCATATTACTTATTAAACAGTTTGCATGTCCGTACAAATTACTAAAAAATCGTTTGTAAAGTGTCGTTATGTGTTGGTCGACTGTCAGCAGATGGAGGTCAGTATGTAAAGTGTAGTTAGTCATGTGCCAAGGTGCTTTTGTAATGAGTCGTAACAATTTTGATTGAAAAGTTTGAAGTTTTTGTAAGTGAATCTTTTTAGCTATGCCGAATATCTGTGACGAACATGTCCATATGGGTTTGAGTAAGTAAGTGTACGTATTTAATTTTTGTTTTAGTTTTAATTTTGAAGATTTAGAAAGTAATGGATATAGAAGTTTAAGTCGTTTGGTAAGCGTTCTTTTTTTCATTTTGACATGCGGGCCCCATGTCACCCTTCTGTCGAAAGTGAGACCCAGATAGTGTACTGTGTCCGTCTGAGGAATTTGGTTATTGTCAATATAAACGGGTGGACAGGTATGTTTTCTAAGTGTAAATGTGATGTGTTTTGATTTGTCATGTTAAATGAAATGTTAAATTGGTAATCATTTCAGCGGATGTGAGGCGTAAAACTATAAATTTTTAAATACAAAACACGACAAGAAAGTACACCGATTTTCAAAAAATAACATTTTTATACGTGAATAGTAATGACAAAAATTAGGACAATTTTCATTTCTTTAAAAGTTATGGATTCCGGAAGTTGAGTACTAAAGTTTTTTTTTCACCTACAACCTTGTTCATTATCGGAAGTGCGGCCCTCCTCTACTTCCTTTTTTAAAGCAGGAACTGTATCCTTAGTTTGATAAAAATATTACAATAATACATACTACTTTTAAATAATTGTGTATGGTTTCTATTATTATTTATTTTTTGGATAGAGCCCCCGCCTGTCTCAATCTAAAGTTCATTCTTCCTCATAAAATAAAGTCTATGCTCTTAAATCTGCTACTGAACTAGGGGTGAAAGGGCTACTGAACCAATTTTTTTACATTTATAACTATGTAACGGCAGCTTAGTAAAAACTGAAATTTTTAAATTTAACGAACTCATCCTAAAATTCTTGTTTCCTCCTTTACCTCCTCCTATATTCCTGAGAATCTTCCGAGGAATCTGAAAAGGACTCTTTGAGCTAAAACTATTGCACTGAAAATCCAATACAAACCCTATGTTTATCTAAAAATCTTTTAATGTCATTTTTATTGAATTTATTTAAATATCATGGTAAATTAAGGGTTCAGTTGAGAAATCTATAAGACTCCACTAATATAGACTATTAAACTATTAAAATAAACCAGAAATTAGAAGAGGTACTAATGAATGCCCTGATTTGATCGGCATATAACCGAAAACATTTGCTGATTGTCAAGGTTTGATGACAGGTGCCAATAATAATGTGAAGCCAAAAAAGAAAAATAATTTTAAATTAAATATATCTAATAAAAATATCTATATAACAATAATTATATCTAATATATATCTAGATTAATTATATCTATTTAAAATGATATCTATTGTCAGAAAATTTAAATTAATCGTAATCAACGAAAGTGAATAAGTTTATAAGTATGAGTATATTAAAATTATTAAGCAGGTTGTGAAAATTCCCCATGATGTTTTCAAAATAAGAATCATTTTAATTTTTGGCGGAATATCTGTTATTTAGGAAGTACCCTCTGAACACAGAAACAATACTTTAATGCGAATATCTCCAGTTCTGCCATCTTTGTTCAGTTGCATAAACCTTGTGCCGACCTGAAGGGATTAAGTCAGGAAAAAAGTTCAAGGGACTTAATCCAAAAAGGGATAAGTGCTAGGTCTACCCCGAGACCCATTTATATATAATTAATTAGTTTATTCTCAATAATGGAGTGAGCAACAAGTGTACCTGGAAGAAGATGCGGAGGAGAATAGCACAGGAGCCAAATACTGTAGTTAATCATCAGGTACAAAAATAATGCAATAATTCAAAAACCACCGCTATCCACAATCTGAAAATAGTTCATAGTTCACGCATGTAAAATAAGTAAATTTCATAGAACCCAATGTATTTTACAGTTAATTACTAGCTCCTAAAATTTCCTTGTGACCTGGGTTCTTTGTTTTACAGACAAATCGTGGGTCGCAAATCAAGTCAAATTTTAGAAACTTGATCAGGTCTTATACAGTGCATTTTTTAATAAAATGGAGACTTATTGTTTTCCCGGTGTAAAACGTATTTTAAATATCGGTTTTCAGGGGAAACTAATGGTTTTCACTAGCCATCAGATGTCCCTGAAAACCCTTTTTCGTCATATCCTTTCTCCAACAGAATTTTCAAATACATTAAAAAAAAAATAAATGAAAAGATAAGAAAACATTTATCAGACTTTCAGGCAGTACAACTTCATTGTACTGAATAAAATTGTTTACGAGTAAAGCTATTGCGTAGGTCGTTGCAAAACCTGGAATAACTTCTGAAAGATCTGGCAAAGTTATAGTAAAAGGATGGAAATGGAGGATTGGTAAAATAGCCAAAGCTGCGTAAGCGGCCATTAAGACTTAGTTCTCTAATCTCTAATCCGAGGAGGGCCGACGAAGACACGTCCCAGCGTCGCTCCATCCTCAAGGCAGTGTTTGCCGAATAGAGTATGGCTAGTAGCCTCAGTAACCCTTCCTCATCGTCAATTTCAACATGATAAGGAAAAACTCAATCCTCTAATCTCGATTAAATAAACCTGATTTAGATGTTTAATAAATTAAACAAATATTTTACACAATTATTATTTTAAGGTTATCCCCATCAAGTATCCTCCAGAGCCCCTGTTTAGATCTTTTTAGAATGAATATCTGAGTTTGTCGCTCTAGGTGCACTAGATCTCAGGTTCACTCTTTCGTTTATACAGATTAAAAAAGTTTCAGCCTCAGTTGAACTCGAACTTCGGGGATCTTGAAGATAAGGTCTTATTCAGTGAGCTACCCATCGACCTGTTTTTATTGAGATTAAAACAGGAATATACATATGTAGATGTTACACATACATTATTTCTGGAATTGACTTGCAGGTTGAATAAAGTGCCTACATTTTATGTGAGTAGGGAAATAAATTTATAAAAACTTGTTGTATTATTGCCTGCAATAACGGAGTTTTTGGAGTGGATATTGCACTAAAAAAAAATTATTACTATGTTACAGTATCAGCTATGAATGTAATTACTTTATGAATATCAACTTAGCAATTTCCCATAGTTTAAAACACATTTCTCTGGATATAGATGATAAAGATAATAATGACATATCGTTGTAAAGCAATAAATTATAAATTAAATCGAGGTAAACGATTATATATATTTTTTTTCAAAAAACGATATAGTGAAACCTGAGGCAATGAAGAATTGAATGAGTTGGAATAGAAATTGTTGGGGATGCGGTAAGAAAAAATTACACTATATGTTACTGCCAATGCGTCTGACGTTTCGACCCGAATTTGATGTCTCCAACAGAGCTAAATAAGAAACGAGGTTATAATAACCGACAACAGCAGAATATATCTTGGAAACCAAAACGGCCCCTGCCCAAAACATTTACGTAGGCATTGAACAATCAAGTTTTACAGTGTTTTCGAAAAATATAGAGTGAATGGGGAAATTTACTTTGTGAAATTTTAATCTTAAATATGGAGTAAATTAGTATATAAGGATAATATGAAAATTATTTTTTATATGATTAAGTAATATAAAAATGACTAATATGAATTCAAAGATGCTAAATTATCCACTTGAATTATTACTTGCCATTAATGTACCTGTTATGACGGAAAAATCTATTATGAGAGGATGTGTAAATTCATTTAAGTGGGCATTTTTCGTAACTTTTTTTTCCCATCTAATTTGTGAGGTCAAAAGTTATATCTGAACAATGGTTAAACACCGGTTGAATATAATTGACATCCAGGAAACACGTTCATATATAACAGGACTCAGGACTCGTTGAGACATCAGTTACCGAGCGCTGACATAACTATCAGCTCATCACTAGCTACAGCATTTCTGAGCAATATGCACGTTTCTTATTTGGTGTTCATAGTTGTGACATTCACTATCCAATCTGTAAGTTTTAAATTCCACAAATATATATAAAAATCCTTTATAATTATATTTAAACAAGGTCTCTTTTATTATTAGTTGCTAGGTCAAATAACCAGTAAAGAGTAAAATAACGTGTTTATACCTAATAATATACCGCTTTTGAACCAGATTTAATGTTTAGTAAAACTTCTTCTTTGAGCCAAACAAAAAAATGTTTTTCGTTTACTTCTGAATTTAGTTTTTAATGAGCGAGATGTTTTCATAAAGGAAAAATGAATAAAAGAATAAAATCTAGACTATAACGATTTAATTCCAATTATGTGAGTAAAGTAAACACTTTTAATAATATCCTCATATTGTTAAAAGTATTTTTAAATCATTAAAAGTTGAGCTCATTTGTAAAAAGAAATATACCCCTGTTTCAATCGTACAAAAAAAATTTAAATGTTTACCATTTAAATAAAATATACTGTATTAAGTATAATGTAAAATATACTGTAATAAAATATAATGTTTACCATTTATATAAAAAGTTATTGGATTTGCCTCTGATAATTTCAATCTCTGTAAATATATTGTTTGGAGAAAAAATTGCTGCAAGGAAATCAAATATATATTTTCACATATTTGATTATTTGTTCGCAAACAATTTTTTTCCTTCATTCAATGTCGCCTTCACATAGTAAATATTGTCGGATCATTTTGTAAAAGGAATGAGAGCATTTTTGTTCAATATCGAAACTGCATGTAGTAAGTTTTCGGCAAATTAATGCAGGTTTATTATATCTCGGTCGTCTAACTTAGGACTGGCCAAACTCAAAATTGTATATTTAAAAAAAAAAATGGAAAATTTCCAATTATCCTCTCTTTTAATTCCAATTATTCTCTATTATCTCTGAGTGAGAACGCTTGTACCGTTTTAATGTTTCCTGCGGCGATATTAAATTCCGAAGTTTATTTATCAATGTTTGCCATAATATTTCCTAAATGTAAATAGATTGAGGAGGACGCTTTTCGCTATTGCCTTTTTACCAGTAATTTTTCTTTAAATAAGACAGTCAAAATTTATCTTTTAATGCTTTTTAAAAAGTTAAGACGCTAAAAAATAAATCAGTTACAAGCCTTGTTAAAGTTGTGGAATGTATAAAAAAAATATATAAAAACTTCTTTTTATAGGTTCTGTCCGAATCATTTGTAAGTACTGTTGGTAATTGCCAAAAAAATCTTGGTTACGATGGCGATATGAAAAAGTTAGGTAAGTATTAAGGCGTTCAAATTATTATCAAGTTTATTATATCAATAAACGAAAATAAAAAATATATATTAGTATACAATTTTTAAATTATCTGTTATTTTTTTTCAGATTATAAGGATCCCAAATTTCCTGAGAAAGCTAAGGTATTTATTCAAAACGTATATTTATTTGAATAAAATAACCATTTTGGTTCTTGTGGTTTATAAATAAACGAGTAAATGATTCACAGAATTATGAAATTTTCAAGTTAAAAAATCATGATATTCTCATATAAGTATTGTTTACTGTACGATATCGTCCAATAATCTTAAATTCGCCGCGAGGTAATTTTATCATCATCTGTAGAATGCATTGATATTTAGGTTTACTTAATTTCGCGATTCATATTTTTTGATCTTTTGAAGGCAAAACTATTACAGTATCCAAATTCATAAGATGTCAAAGAAACTAATTGTTTGTTTTTCATCTAAACTCGGCTTCTGAAATTGCTTACTGAATTGAGTTTCATTCGTATCACCTACCTTTTCCAAAAATATTATTAGTAGGTGGTTAAAAAAAATTGTGGACTTGGAAGTAAAGAGACAACTTTACAAAGAGGGTATGAGAGACAGCTTTGAAAGAAATCGAATTTCAGGCGGAATATGGTAGTAAGGATGGCACTCTTTTGATTGTTAAAAGATATCGAAATGGATTTAATGACTGCGGAGGCGGTCATAGAAATAAACGGGATCAGATCAAATCCGATAAAAATTACAAAAGGAGTTCTTCAAGGCGATTCAGCAAGACCTTTACTCTTTACTTTGTATATTTCAGATATTGTAAAATATTTCCAAGACCTCCAAGCAAGAGGTTTAGCTATAAATGGTTCCCCGGAGCTACTAATGCTATTATTTGTTGATGACATAGTAATACTTGCGGATTCATGGATAGATTGTCAAAAGAAGCTCAATATATTACAGGAATATTGTAATGAAAATTTACTGTCACTCAATACTGAAAAAACGAAAATAGTACCGTTCCACAAGGGAGGTGGGAAAACAAAAGTATTGAAACCATTCTACTATAGAAAACAACGTATTCAAACAGTAAATAATTATCCATACTTGGGCATACAGTTTAGTTCGTCCGGAAAATTCCTTCAAGCCACAAACACTGCAATTCAAAAAGCCAAAATTGCCATAGCAACAACCCTTCTATATAATTCTCTCATAAGCTCCATCTTGTTGTATTGATCAGAAATATGGGCCCCTCAATATTGTTCAAATTTGGAAATAATAACAATGAAATATGTCAAACTAATCTAAAAATGGCCTAGAAATACTCCGAATTATATAGTGCTACTGGAACCCGGTATAAAACAATAGAAATAGAAATAATCAAAAAAATGTACAGATGGTGGATCGCTTTATTAAAAATGCCCGAAGATAGACTGCAACGGATTTGTTACAACAGATTAAAAGAACTGGACCATAACAACAACATGATAAATAACTGGTATTCACAACTACGAGAAAACTAATGAAAGTCGGATCAGTAAAAATCTTGGAACATAATAAACCTAATCCTGACCTTGCCCAACTGTATTTTAAAGACATAATAAATAGATTTGAGAACCACTGTAACGACATAAATTCAGCCATAAATTCGAAATATAACTCAGAATACAGAAATATTATTAGCTTTAATCAGGGAGAACAATATCTAAACTTCAGAACTAATATAAGAAAACAAAGATTAGTAAGTCAGCTTAGAATTGCCAATTTAACACAACCTGTATTTTACTATAATGGAATAACCATAAATTAGAAGGGGAAGGAAATAGTACAATATGTAATCTTCAAAAACAGGAAAACTTATTCCATTTCTTGATAGAGCGCCCATTGTACAATGAACTGAGAAACCATTTCATAGTTAAATATATTAATCACGAAAATAATTCTATTTTAGGAAATTTACTTACAATAGATACAATAAAAAAATTAAACGATATCTATCAATACACAATGGGCAGCCTAAAAATAAGATCATTTATTATAAACGAATAAATGTACTAATATAAATACTTAGGACAACCATTCACACGTAATTGATATTTGATTGATGATATTATTATTATTATTTTTTTCTTTTTCTTATTCTTTAGTATATCTATTGTTTTTCTATTAAGATTTATGTATATGTTAATAAGTTTTATCTATTAATTAATATTTATTTATTACTTATTTTCCTGTCTTTCTTTTCAACTTAAAGTATATTTAATTTTAATTTGTTCAAGATGGAGGCAGACCTCCTAAAACTAAAAACTATAAGCTCTTAAAGGCTTAAATGTTAGTGTATATATCTTTGAATACGCTAATTCCAATTGTTTAATATTTGATTTATAATTACTGCATTAACATGTGTATAATGTGTATAATATGTATATAGCCAACTGTATTTGTATGGGGATAAACCCCGAAAACAAATAAACGTATTCATTCATTCAATGGATTTAATGACTGTGGTAGGTTTAAATAGATGCGTGTCCGTTGAAATCCGACAAGCTAATAAATTTCCTTCTTTCCACCCAAAATCTTTACATAGTGACCTTTATGTGGAATTACCCTTCTCATTCTTCTAAATATAACACCCGAGAACGCATTGTAATTCAAACTTCACCGAAATCGAATAAAACGGTTACCCAGTACCCCCATCCCCATCATGTTCCCAATGTTTTTATACTAATTCTGCTATTCGGGACGGAGACAAATAAAAAATCATTAAAATCGTTATAAAAATCATTAATCTGTTCTAGATTTACTTATTAGAGAAATGGTATAACTAACCTAACTTCAATGTACGAGTATATACCTACAATTGTTAGTAAATGCATAAAACCATAAATCTTAAAAAAAGGTAGAACTCATTTTAAAAGACAAAGGTCTGTTTGAGATTTTTGAACAAAACAAAAAAATAATAATCTTTCAAATCAACATACACTTTTTACCAAGCTTAGATGTACTCAAAATAGGAAAAATTTCACTTAGACCTTTTTTTTTTTTTTTTTTTTTTTAAAGTCCAAATTATTATTTTCATGTTTATCAAATTATTATTTATTAATTAATTAAATTATTTATTTATTGATTAATTTAATTATTTATTAATTAATTAATTATATTCTTTTAAAAAGAATATATTTATTTTTATTTTCCAGTGTGTTTTGTCTTGCGCCTTGGAAGAAAAGGGAGTGGTGAGATTCAATTTTATAATAATTTTTTTTATTATACCAAAAGTCAACCTAGAGTGGTAAATAGAGATCATTTTCATTTTCACATATCTTTAATATGAAATATAATATAAATATGAGAGAAAGTATTGTTAACTGTTAACATTTTCGACTTTGGGTTTTGAAAATGTTAACAATAGCAAGAGAAAATACAAGTTTTGTGGTTCCAGAGATCCGAATGACTTTGTAACGCAAAACTTTTTATGTATGAGTAAATTTAAAAATATGATTAAATTCTTCATAATGCGAATTATACTAAAGTACTCTTATTTATTATATTTTATTTCATTGTTGCTAATCACATGAGTGAAATTATTAGTTCAGTTTGTTAAATAAAGTCTTAGAGTGAACTAAATTATTCATAAATATAACAGTTTTGTCATCATATAAACAGTCCGGTAGAGGTTAAATGGTGCAGGAAAAGTTATTCCTATAACACCTTCAATTTTGTTATTTTAGACTAACTGATAAGCTCTCAATAGTAATAAAAAATGGATGAATAAATGGACGGTTTCCACATATTATATTTCTAAATCATATCAAAGCTATGTTTTTAATTTCATGTAAAATTATCTTATTTCCTCTCGGAGTGATTTTCCTTAAATTAAACATATTTTTTGGTCAATTGGAAAATAAGTTTTTCATTATTTTTATGTAGTTAAATAATTGGGAAGAGAGTTTTTAGTTGTGGTATATGTTTCGTTAGTGCCTTAGAAAAAATATATTGAATAAAAAAAAATGCGCGAAAATCTGATCTCTAGTGCCTAATAATCTGCTGTTACATAAGAATTCATTTCGACACGAGATATTTATGCAGTTTTGATTAATTCAGATTAAGAAAGATGGACTCATAGACAGGTCAAAAACAAAATCAATAATAGAAGAAATGTTCAAAGACGAGGATGTAAGGAAGAAGTTCCAAGCTGCTGTTGAAGAATGTGATAACAGCTCAGTAGTGTTAGGTAACACCAGAAATTGAATAATAAATTAGACAGACATATTCTCATTTAAATATTTTATTAATTATTATTATTTTTTAGGTAAAGGAAATAATTGTGAGACAGCTTACCAGTTATTAAAGTGCATCTATAGTAAGGTAATAAAAACGGAGCATCTGATAAAATTAATTGAAAAAAATTATCTATTGACATATTATTATCTCTAATTAATTTTAAATATAAACAAACTAAATAAGTATTGATTTATGTATAAAATCTTTCACAAAAGGTTAAGAAAAAACAATTAAAATAAAATAAATTAAGAAAATCAACGATCTTTTTTTTTTCATATTCATGAAATGTGAATCGGATACATTTTATATAATTCTGGACATTGTAATTATTATTTTTACAATCATATTAAATCATTGAATACGATTAAAAATATTCATATTATAATATGAGATTATATTTTCCCATTTCGATTAAATCAAGGTTTGAAAAAATATTTTTATCTGAATATGAAAGATTAATTTTATTTTATTTTGAAATCTTAATCATTACTTTGACTTTTAATTATTATTTTTACCGGCTTATGTGATTTAATTTTTTTTTTTTTTTTTTTTTTTTTTTTATACGCACTTATTTATTTAAACTTATCATTGTCATCATATCTACTCCGACCTCTTTACTAGATTTTTTCAAAAATAGTCCACAAGTATATAGATTTATTTAACATATTAAGCTTCCTGAATTAATTTTTTTTAAATATTGACTATAACAAACATATTTTTTTACAGGCTGAAGATTCAAGAAAATGAGAATGTGTATATGGATCTACCAAGTTTGAAGAGAATAGTAAAACTTCTTGGAACAATTATACAGTTTGAATTATACTTTTATCATTTAAATACATATTTAAGATATAGATGTATACATTATATTAGTATATTCTTTGAAATTATAAGCATATATATTAATAAATTAATATATTATACTCTATAATAATAAATCTAAGCAAGCCATAAGGTTTCATTTTTAATACACATTGCTGCCTGTTTACTAACTCTTTTTGGTACATATAAGTTTCGGAAGAGCATGGGTAGCACCCCACAGTGCTTCAGTAATGGAGAAAAATAAAAAATAACTTTTTAATTTGCAAATTATGCTTTTGCAAATAGTTTATTAAGGTTTGAACATCAGTAGCCAAACGAGTCGAACCGAAATCAAAATAGTTTTATAGTTCATAAGTGTGAAAAAACAGTAATCGATTTAATAAAGAGACAATAAAATTCTAGTTTGATGTAAAAGGTTGAATTGGACTTATGATAAAATTAACAACTATTATGAAGCGCTGTAGGTTTTCAAAACATGGTTTGTTTATTGTAGTTTTTTCGTATACATTTTAATTTGTGCCTATCAAAAACCTTTAAAAATGGACTGTTAAATGGTTATTTCCATTTAGTAGGGAGACACATGGATTGAAAGTATGGCTTACCAAAATAATTTCATCGTTCGAGGGAAGAGTATTTTTTGTATTAGAATAAAATGGAAAGAGAACAGGGCTGTCAAGAGAGAAGTTTGGAAGGATATTTGATAGAGAGGAGGTTCTTGAATTTGGTTAAAAAAAAAAACAACAAAAAAAACATGGAAATATGTGGACGGAGATGCAAAGACAGGAGAAGTAAGAGAAAATGACTGAGGTGTGGAAAGGAAGGAAATCCAATAAATAAATTGTATAGATATAGCAGGCATACATCGCAATATATAAAATATTTATAATTATATTTAAAATAAATTTACACAACCCCCTCCCTAAAGCGATAAATTGGCCAAGCCCACCTACCAGGCTGGTAGGGGAGTAGTTTAGGAGCTAAATCGCAATATTTTTATTAATATAATTTTTTCAAACTGATTATACTAAATTTCTTTTTTAGAACGAATCTTCAAATCTAGAATATCTTCTGATGTTTGTAAGACCTTTTACCAGGGCAAGAAAATAAATATTAAAAGGAACTTCGGATTAATTTTTAAAAATATCACCCCGGAATTGAAAAGCAGCTTTTCCCCCTAAAAAGGGAAACACTTTTTGACGTTTAAAAGTCTCAGAAGGTCTTAGCGAACAAACGGGAGTGGGAAGTTTTTTTTTTTCTTTCGAACAGGGAAGCATTGAGATTTGAAGTCATTACAATATATACACATTTTTTAATTAATTCAATAAAAATTTTGAAAATATTCAGCCTCTTCGAATTTTTCATCGGGAGCATTTCATGAACTATATTGGAAAAAGCATGGATTCAAAACCTTAGTGCCGGTATTAAACATATATTAAATACGTTTCATTCGGTATATTCAGGAAGAATAAGGAGGCTTACGTTGCTTACACAATATTTTCACATTCCTATATTCTTAATAAAATATGAATGGAAATTCAACTGTTCGGCATCATAGATAGCATTATGAAAAAATGAAGAAATATTTAAGATACAATATTTCTATATGTTAAATTCAATATCATTTTTACTTAAGAAATATTTAAGTGAAATCTAAAGAAAAATAAAAAATAAATAATTTATTTCAAATTAAATTAAACAAAAAAAAAAGAAAAAATATCCTACTTCTCATTTTGGTTAAAGTAATAAACGGACGGAATTCTTGGTATCATATTTTATGAATAGGAATTTCCTTAATTTTTTATAATTAAAATTTTAAAAATTAAATGGAAAGTAAGAAAAAAGTTTCGTTTATTACTTTAGAAAATTTGTTGACAGAGTTCTCTATCTATTTGCAAATAGAGAGCTCAGAAATGTTTAGTAATTTTTTCCTTTTATAGTAGTATCGTATAGTTATATAGTAGTTTTATAGGTACCAAAAGTAATTAATTTTTTCTATCATGGTGAGACAAATATTCCCCAAACGTTTAATAACTGCTGAGCGTGATGTAGTTATTTTTTTTATTTAAAAATCTTTATACGACTTTTTTAAATTACTGTTATATAAAAAATGTATTGTAGGTACATATATTTTTTAAAAATAGAGATCCTTGCAAATATAGTTTAAAATTAAATTACGGTTGCACGCTTTTTTCTTTAGCTTGTAAAATTAATAATAAATTTTTTAATAAAACGTATAGGCTTATTGAGATTACTTGTGATTCGTTTACAAATTATTCTCAATATGAATAATAATTTTTGATCCTATAAGACTATGATTCGTGAACATATTAATGAGCAATCTATATCACAAACAATAAGCATTTTTTTAAATGATTAATAAATATATAAAAATTATACATGAAAAACTTATTTATGGATAATTTATGCAATAGAATAAATTTATCTAAAGAATAGAAAAGACAGCAACATACTAAGCTCATTTTTCATTTATTTATTTATTGGGGAATTTGGCTACGCACGAACACTCCTTCCTGACTGACCTATATCAAGGCATCGTATTGTTCGCGGTACGGATGTAGGAGTAAGTTCTGGTGCGTGAGGGTTAAGGGAGATAGGATTCACAACGAAAGAAGGTTATTGGGAGTGAGAAAAAGAAGTATATTTATAAGATGAAATATAAAAATTTAGTATTTTATAAAAATATAGTTACAAAAGAGGTACCTATTTTTCTTATATATGATATATAGTTTTTTTTTACATAATTAGTTATTAGTCTTTGCTTAAAGGCATTTAATATTTATACTATTGTAATATTCCTTTAAATACTTTAAACATTTATATTCTGTTATATTAACATTCCCATTGTAAAAGTAAAAATACACATGGTAGGGAGTGAACAAGAAAATTAAGGATTTCGATATTTTATCATTTTACTTTTGCTCTATGTCAAAGCAATTTTGTGTATTATAACTTCAAATTTATTGATATTCAAAATTAACAAACTAAAAGTTGATATCAAATCAAGTTTAAAAATTGTCATTTTTTAAAGCAATATTGCTTACCTGGTAACACAAGAATGGGAACATATATTGTACAGATACATTAAAAATTTACTTTAAAAAAAAAAGAAAAAGCGGAACATCAAGACATTTAGTTATATTGCATTTATATTGTGAATATGAGCATAGTTTTTTTTTTTTTAATTTTAACGTTAGTAAATTAAATAACTAACTATAAATTATATAGTAAACAATATCAAGTTTCTTCTTTGTAATTTTTTCATTCGAATGCCTATGTGAATGTTTTAAATAATGTATACAAATATATTAAAAAAAAAAATATTTGGGAGCAAAATTAAATTTTTTTATATCAATGGTAATGTTTAACCGTGATTAACTATTTGATAATGAATAAAATAAAATGGCTTTGAAAGAAATCTATGTACATAATTTAAGCTAATTCGAAGAAAGAACATGGACGTTTCTCATAAACGAATTTCCGTCTTCCAAACAGGAGAGGAAATCGAATTATAGGATGTCTATATTGGAAATATGGCTCCCCACTTCCATAACACAATTGAGGTAGTTGAAGATTGGTCTTTGAGATTTGCAGGTCTCTGAGTACTGTTGTTATTTTAATATTGTTTAAAGTGTTAGTTTATACGTAGGTATGTTATATGTGTTCAGGTTTATTAATTTATAATTATTATTTAGTATATTTAATAGGTGTTAATTTTTGGTGCATTGTCGAATAGAAGCACTAATGAAAGACAATCGAATTCTGATTGAAAAAATAATTCTATTTAAATTATTTAGTGAATGCTCCTATAACGTAAATAAAATTCATTCGTTATCCTTTTTAAATATGGGTTATATATATTCCTGAAGTGCAAAAATAAGAAGCCTAACGGGAAATTCATAATAATTTGAAAATTTCAGGGTACAATAATTAGATATATAAGGCTTACATTCAGACATATGTAGATCTGTTATAAAAAACAAAAAATAAGTAATCATAATATGATTACTTATTGTTTGTGTTTTTTATAACAGATCTATCACCTCTACGGTCAACTAATTACTTTCATTATAATATCTATATAAATAGATCTAATATCTATAATAATTAAATATCTTTATGAAAATATTTGAACTTAGACTTGGAAATATTTCAATGGTCAAATACATAAAATGAATTATAAAAACTATAGACTTTATCTTTTTAATATTTATTCAATTCAAATCGTTAACCCTTTTTTAAAAAAGATTTGATAGAACATTGCTATTATAAAATTCAAATCTCTCATTCAAGAATTTGACTTTTGTTGATAATTCATTAAAATTCTATATTATTTTTAAGATATATAAATTAAATTTTCATACTATTATAATTATATTATATAAATGTATACCTTCTAACAGTAATAATAATATTTAAGTACCTGAGGAGACATAAGTTGAGAAGCGCTATGGAAACCATGTTAACTTGAATATCTGCAGTAATTGGAGTGAAAGGAATGTTCTAGGCCTTATGGTGGGGATATCTCGGCCAATCAGGAGCCGCCTTTTATTTTAAGTCAAATCAGCTTCCTTTTTACAGTTTCAATGTAGGTATAATAAATTAGTTTCGCTTCATTAGATTTGTTCCGGTGGACTTCGAGTTGGATAGTTGGTCTCAATTAATATCAGTGAAAAGTGTTATTAACGTCAGTTTATAGTGTTTTCGATTAAAATAATATTTATAATTATGCGAAGTGAATTTTTTTCGTTAGTGAATTTCAAGAAAGAAGTGGACGGCCATACTAGATATTTCTACTGTAAGTAGTGAATCAGCGTTAAAAATTAAAATTATATTTCATTTTTTTCCTTAACCAGTGATATTCTAAATAAAACTGAACTATATTGTTGCAATAAGACTGTTTCAGCATCTAAAAACTTTAACATTTTTACCTTTAAACATTTTTTTTTTTAATGAAGGTGGTTTTCATTTTTATTTTAATTATATAGTTATCACCATTCCAGCTTTAGAAATATTACATCAACCTTTTTTATAAAAAAGAAAGAAATATATTTATACAATCTTATTCATTTCTTAATTAATAATTATGTTGCTAATGAGCCATCAGGGTAAATGTGATATGTTATATGTATATTGAATAAAGGGATTCGATTATTTTAGATAAACATATTACAATTATTTAGATTCGATAAAATATATATTTTGATTTAAAAAAAGTTTAAAACTAATAGTTAATTATTTTTTAAGTAAAAATTGTAATATATACTTTCAGTTAACTCGTAAAATGTTAAATTTGTCCATTATTCCTTAACTTATTCATTTCGCAGGCATACTTTTAGCTCCACATTATAAAACTCTTTTAAAAAGTAGAATGAATATCCAGTTTAAATTTGTTTTTGAGGAAACACATAGGTAATATTGGTTAGTATTTTCATTTTCATTGTATTATATTATAAAATTTTTAGAGATAGCAAAGCAACTTTGCATCGATAACTTAGAATTATAAAGAACGTTAGTCGAGTTTCTAAGTATTTTAAGATAAAGGAGGTAGACGCGAAATTATGATGCCGCCAAATGCACTATGGAAAATTCCACTTCTTTAGGCAGATTACTTTCTACATCTTATATTGAATATCTTCTAGTCATTCGCCTCGTAGGCTTATAATTCTGATTTTTGTAATTTAGATTGTCTATGAAAATGATTTAAAGGTTACTATATTCTCAATAGTAAGAAAGTAATTTTTATATAAAAAGGACTTTTTCTGAATAGTTGCACCATTGCATATATTTATATCTCTTTATGTTCATTTAGGTTTTTAGGCGTAAATTTTATAGGCCATATACGCCTATTTGAATATGTATATAACGGTAGATAATATACCTGTGTATGTATATAGATATGATTCAATTTTTCATCCCTCCCCATATTCTATGCAGATTATCTTACAGTAGTAACAATACAGATAAAATATTTATTATGAAGTTTAAATATTTAAATTATAATTATTTATTGGTTAATATATTCAATAGTTTATTCTGAAAATGTTTTATGAAAAAAAAGCCATGGCGTCGTAACCCTGTCCATAATTTTAGTATTCTAAAGTTGAATAATGAGGTCAAACCTTATTTATTTTAACAATGTGTTTAATATTAATCAGAAAATATTAAGAGGTAAAGCGGATTATATTGAATATATCGGCAATTATGTATGCATGGCTAATTTTTGAAAAAACATTTAAACGTCAGCATTTTGTGCTGAATCCTAAATTTAATAATACTTTTATTTTAACCTGACGTTTTTAAATCTCATTGTTCAAAAATTTATGGTACAGTAATCTATATGATCAAAGTGCCCGATTATTTTAATGGATTCAAATCCAGTTTCGTAGCTCATTCAATTCTGACGATTGAAAATTTTTCATTACATTTGAATTATTTAAAAATCAAATTCTTTGTAATTATTAGTTCACAATTTGTATTTATATTTCGTTGAGAAATGCATGCTAACATGAAAATTGCTCTCTACAAGAACTTGCATAATGAGACATCTTATACAAATGATAATTTTCAACTATCTAAAATCTAAATCATAAATCTTGCTCGGTTTCTTCAAAATCTTGTCCTCGCCCTGAACCATTACCAGCTATGGAGGCTAAATAAACATCAATTAATTTTGCTATAACAGGGAACAGTTACAAATTGTTCTCCGTGATTAATGATTAGGAAATAGATCAATGAACTTGGGGTTACGCGGTTAAGTTTATCTTGGATGTATCTGGGAGGCATGCCATGAATTTCTACCAGTTTTATTAATAAATCGCATTTCTATTTTTATGTTGGATACATATATTTATATCTCCTTCCTGTCGAAGTCATTATAATCATATCTAATTAGAGGATAGGGTTGAAATTTCAAGATGTTTGTACTTTATACTGTTGTATGTTTACAACTGTCTAATGTTAACTCTCAGTTTTCACACTTAGGCTTAGCTCATCCAAAATATGTAACATGTTTTAAAGTTTTTTCACAATATATCATCAAATTTGCCTCTACTATATGTGTGCAAGCTCACTTATCGTTTAGAGGTAATTCCTTAAATATTTTATTGAGTTAGATCAATACTGTATTGGAAGAGCGATATGTGAAGCTTGGAAAACGGTCTAAGTGACATTTGTTTCCACTTTCAGTAAATCAAAGGTAAAGTTTGAAAAACTATTTTCATGTGCATTTGAAGGATTAACTTTTTTTTATTTTTCCGTATTATAAAATCTCAATCAGGCCATTGACTCTCAATGTCAGTTCTAACTTTTTAGTACTATATTTATTGTTGGTATATAAAGCAAATTCGGTTTCATTTTTTTATTTAAAATCAAGAACGACTAGACCGATTTTATGATCTTTAATTGGTCGGATCAGTCTTCGCCACGAATATTAGGATAAGTATTACACCAGAAAATGGAGGGGGAAGATAGTGGTTATTTATTAACTGTTACAGTTCTATCCAGTTCAACATTTGAAAGAACTTTCTCTCTCGGCTTAGATGGTTAATTCCATATACATTTCATCATGTTATCACAATAAACGTTTTTCTTATTCTGTTTTTTTTTCTTATATTTTTTTTTTTTTTGAGGTTTACTTTATATTTTAATTTTTAATCAACTAGCCAGGCAAATGACTCTTGATCTATCTATCTTAGGGGACTAGAGATCCAAGAATAAAAATTACTTTCTTTCTTTCTTAAACATAATGTAGCCCTAAAATGTAACACAGTTGAAGTAAAAGGCTCTAAAATTTTTATGTGTTTAATATAGTGTTAACTCTTAGTGCAATTTTCCACAGTTCAACGGTAATCATTGATTGGGAAAACATATGCTATAGATTGGTTTTGGGCGAGGGAGAACTAAAAATGTTGCAATAGTTTGTCTGATTTCAACAAATTTTTTTTCAAGATTTTTGACACTCATATTTATTTTAACTTCTCACTGTCACTAATTAATCACTTTTATTTCTTCACCACTAGAAAGTTCGGCATTTTATTACCATACTCCGCTCCTGATAATATGCGTGATGTTAGGAAAATTCCCTCTAAGCATCATTTATATATATCGATAATAGGTATTAAACGATATTTTTAAATGGGTTTTCAACTTTACATAAGAAAATTGAAACTCTTACAAGGTAAAAGTATAATAAATAAGTATAATAAATAAGATGAGCTTGGGCTAACTGAAGAAAGCCTACGCCTCCTTACCATCTTTGGAGGAAAAACCCCTGGGAGCCCAAGATATGCGCTGCTAGAAGTGGACCCGAGAATGAGAGCTCCTCTTCTGAGCGTGAAACTAAAGTTATTCTACACAATTTGTGCTGCAGAGGACTACCTATCAGTTCAGCAGTGCAGAAAGTGCTCCAAGTTCAATCACGCCGAGAAGCACTGCAAGAGCCAGCTTACGTGCGCCATCTGCTGCGGAGAACATTACACGAAGGACTGCCCCAGGACGGAAGAAACTAAATGTGTAAATTGCATCAATTATAATAAACACTGTAAGGCACAATTCGCCGTTGATGTCAAGCATTCAGCCACAAGTAAGTTGTGTCCTTCATACATTAATGCTATTCACCGTCTAATCCGCAACACAAATTATGACAGCACAACTACATTACAATTACCACAATGGCAGTAAACTCAGCTCCACGAAACTTGAACATTCTACAACAAAACACGCAACATTCATACAAATCAAAAATACTACTACAAGAATATATACACAAACATAATATACATATTGCTTTAATACAGGAACCTTATTTAGGAAGTAAGATTCGCTCATATTCAGCATATAGAGAATTTTCTGTTAACCTTTCCAATTGTCGATCTCTTATCATTGTAAATAGTAAACATATAGATGCTATCTTGCTCAGTGATTTCTCTAATCCAGATGTTACAGTAGTACAGGTTATGATTGGAAAGGTTCCGTATATTTTTATCTCAGCCTACTTTGATATCAATCGTGATGTTATTGAGGACACTGATAACCTTAAACGCATTATCGATGCATTTCCAGATCGATGTATCGTCGTTGGTGCGGATACTAACAGTCGATCCAGATTGTGGTATGATTGCATGACAAATAATCGTGGTAGGTCACTTGAAAATTTCATCATAAACAACGATTTCAATATTTGTAATATAGATTCTGGCTTACCAACATTTTTCAGTTCTCGAGGCCAAAGTAATATTGACTTAACCTTTACAAATATGCATGCTCTTAATAAAGTCAACAATTGGCGCATACTAGATAATGAAAATTTCTCAGATCATTCCACTATTCAATTTTCTTTGGATTTAAATTCTTCCGTTATTATCAGAAACCATTGGAAACTATATAGAATCAAAAACGCAGATTGGGAAAAATTCGTTGATAATTTAAAAAGTATATTCTGTAAAGGATTTAAAATTCAGGAAACCGAAAATTTAGATTATCAATTAAATTTAAAAATAAATAATATGGCCTTTGACGTGTTCATCCAAATATTTTTCCGGCTATTGACCAAAACGTGCAATAAATCATTTAAAATTATCAATAGTAACATTTCCAAACTAACTCCGACCCAGAAACTAAACCCTTGGTGGAATGATAAGCTGGAAGCTCTGCGGAAATCAACCAACAAAGCCCGCAGGATGTACCAGAAAACAAAATCGAACGATGTCACAAGAGCCAGTAAGCGTCTTGAATACTTAACACTCAAACGGGAATATTTGAAATCTATTAGGGCAAGTAAAATGGAATCGTGGAAGGAATATTGTGATACTATTCCTACTAGGAATCCATGGAAATGGCCTTATAAATATGCTGCCGGAAAAATGCCACAGCAACTTAATTTAAATACCTTAAAGAAGCCAGACGGGTCATATACTAAATCCTTAGAAGAAACTTATTCCTATATTTTGAACACAATAATTAGACAAGATGACCTAACCACTGATTCAGTAGAACATGCTATCATGCGACAGTCTGTGGAGATTTTACCCGATACTCTGAATGAGTTAGAATTATCAGATGTATGTATATATGTATATATGTAATCAATAACCTCAATGATAACAAAGCTCCAGGCATTGACGGCATTACCTCCTCAATTTATAAAAAATTATACGAAACTTTTCCACAAACCATGTACAATATTTACGAAACATGTTTCAGGCGAGGAATTTTTCCAGGTATTTGGAAAAAATCAAAGCTAGTTCTGATTAGTAAACCAGGCAAGAAAATAGGGGATATAACCTCACTTAGGCCTATATGTCTGATCCCAACTGGAGGCAAAGTCTTGGAGAAAATAATCCACAACAGGTTGTCACATTTTATCCACAGCAAAAAACTGTTGAGTGAAAACCAATTCGGGTTTACTCAGCAAAAAAGTACTACCCATGCACTTTACAAAGCTAATCAAATTATTCGTCATTCCTTAGATAAAAAACAGCACAGTGTACTAATATCATTAGATATCAGTGGAGCATTTGACAGTGCATGGTGGCCGTCAATATGGAGTTCTCTTAAACGATTCCAATGTCCAAAAAACATTTTCAGGATTCTGAGAGATTATCTGAGCGATAGATCTGTTTGTCTAGTTTCAAACAACTATACTATGATACGGAATCAATCAATTGGAACACCCCAGGGCTCCTGCTGTTCTCCGCTTCTATGGAACTTACTCGTTGACTCACTACTGAAAGAAAGATTACCACCTAATGTTACTCTCTTGGCTTTTGCAGATGACATACTCATCATAATAACTTCGGAACATTTTCAACATTTACAAACAGTAATCGAAATAGTATCAAACAAAATAAACCATTGGGCACACTCACACAAACTGACATTTAACACACAAAAATCTAATTACATGGTCATTACAAGGAAAAGACAAATTCCAGAACTTCAAATAACGATACAAAATACCCATCTTCGCAAAGTATCTACCTTAAAATATCTAGGGATAACAATTGACGGAAAATTAACATGGAACACTCATATAGACATACTACAAAACAAACTCATTAAATTAATAAATTCCCTTTCCATAGCGGCCAGAGCAACCTGGGGGTTAAGAACAGAGGCTCTGGATATTCTGTATAGGGGCGCGATTTTACCTATCCTCGCCTATGGTATAGAAATTTGGTATCCTGCATTAAAAAAATTGTATAATATAAAAAAGTTGGAGAGGGTCCAGAGGCTGATGGCACTTAAAATTGCCAAAGGTTTCCGAACCCTCTCCGATGAAGCAGCCTTTGTCTTAGCCAAAATGATTCCAATAAGTATATTAGCCGACTTTTATGTAAGTAAATTCCATTTATTATCCATTAAAACAGATATTGAAAATTTCAAATCTGATGACGTGGAACACATTACAGACTACAAAGACTGGCCACATCCTACAGAACATCCAAGTATTATACTGAACTCTAACCACACCACAGATTTTAAAATATACACAGACGGTAGTAAGGATGGCGAATATGTAGGCTGCGCTAGTTTAATATTTGAAAATCGAATATTACAGAAAATTATAAAGTGTAGACTTTGCGCGGATTGTACGAATAACTAAGCCGAACAATTCGCCATTCTTAAGTCCTTAGAACATTTAATAGACTTAAAAATCACAAACAAAACTATTAACGTACTAACCGACAGCCAATGTTCATTACACATGATCGCAAACACACACTGCCATACACCAATCATCGAGGAAATTCACAAACAATTAAGAAACCTGCAAACTGATGGAAATAATTGGATTTCATTTACTTGGATAAAAGGGCACTCAGATATACCTGAGAATGATTTTGCAGACAAGGCTGCAAAATCTGCTTCAAAAGACACTTCCCTGCCTATATCATACACAAAGATATCAAAACAACACTTAATACACATGCTACACCAACAAGCAGTACAACGATGGCAAACACGTTGGGACTCTACACACAAAGCTCGACATTTATATTCATTCATCCCACACTTGCAGACCTACCTCAATAAAGCTAACACTTGGACAGACTTCTACACAACACAGGGAGTCACAGGGCACGCGGCAGTGAGCAGCTACCTTCACAGGTTTAAAATAAGGGACTCGCCATTGTGTCCCTGTGACTTCACACAAGAACAAACTATACACCACATAATACATGAGTGCAGATTACTGACAGACTACAGATATTCGTTAATAAATAAAACTAAACAGAAACTGGGACAATGGCCGGTGGATAGCCCTGTGTTAATTGATAAAATGTTTTTAGACCTTAAATTATTCTTTAAAGATGCCCTAAAAAAAATAAAAGATATCAACGAAATTTATTTTTGATTCAAGATTGTTGGCAAACATTTTGTTAATTGATTGTTGCTGAATGCTGTTTCAATTATAATTTCTTTTATGTTCTATGCTTTAAGAGAACCATTTAGGTAACTCTTATTTTTTGTTTTATATCTAATGTACTTTAAAAATGTATTAAAAAGGAAAATCATTATCAATGTTAGTAATAAATAGTGTCGTTGTTGATGCTGCGGAGGTATTACTCCGTGCTGGGATCCTGCCCTGCCTGTAGCGCTACTGGACCATCGGACGACCTCTTTCATAATGCAGTTATGACATTGGTCATTACCGGGGCGCTGGCACCTGCTGCAAGTTCGGTACGGTGGGGTACGGGTACGGTGCTGGAGGTGGGCCTCTGCGGTACCACCGGCGAGATATCAATCATGTACATTGTATACTGTATAGTATGGTATGTACAGAATAACAAATAAACTCCCTTCTAGCAGGGTTACTGTTGGAAGGAAAAAAAAAAAAAAAAAAAGTATATGCGCGAGAGGTAGTTGCTGTAATTTTCTTCTACCTTTTCTTAAAAGTATGATGAGCTGTCTTGTGGTGTGAAGTATTATAATTTTATTTTGATAATGTGTTTTATCAAATTAAGAGAATGGTTGCAACACATCATCTGTTATTATCTAAGTCATTGAGACAATTGTATCAATGATATGTTATCGATTTTATCTAAACATACTGTTACGTAAAGTTATATTTAATTACACCGCTCAGAAGGAGAAGGGGCGGGTCCTTTTTTTCTAATTCTTGGGAAATGGGAAATCTAATTTTGGAGTACTTACCTCCAAAAAAAATATTTTAACAAACAAAAAAGCAATTATTTATAAAGGACGCCTCGTTATTTTTTCCCGGGAATAACGAAACCCTGGGCGAGGAGAGGGAGAGGTGATGATAATAAAAAAATAAAATATCAGGCCGGGGCTCAATATGGCGTCTCTGCTCCCTATATTTAATTGTTTGAAATGGCGTCACCTTTACAGGGTATTAACTAGAACCAAAAAAAAAAACTATAGAGTACTGAGATAACATATTATATTTTACTATTTTCATATTATTCTTTTTATATTCTCATATTATATTAAAAAAAAAAAAAGAAATCAAGAAAAAAAATACAAATCCAATACAAATCAAATACAAAAACTAATATTATCCTCTAACAAAAAAAAAAAAAAAAAAAAAAAAAAAAAATGAATACCTTTGATATGACATAAAATAAAATAGCAATCTATTTTTTGAAGAGAAAAGATTTGGCTCCGCCGGGAGTCGAACCCGGGTCTCCTGCGTTACATGCGAGGATGCTAACCGCTACACCACAGAGCTCGGCTCGGTATCAGTGAAGAGGAAGGATTTGCTCTGCCTTGAGCCGAGCTCTGTGGTGTAGCGGTTAGCATCCTCGCATGTAACGCAGGAGACCCGGGTTCGACTCCCGGCGGAGCCAAATCTTTTCTCTTCAAAAAATAAATTATTTAAAAATAATTTGAAAATGGTGGTCAGCCACAAATTAAGATTAGATTAATTAAAATAATTTAAAAAAAATGACTTAAGTCAATAAAATACCATAAGTTGGACAAAATTTGTCCACCTCCCGCTACTACTCGCAAAACTTGTGAGATAGGGGTGAGTAGGTATCAGTGAAGAGGAAGGATTTGCTCTGCCTTGAGCCGAGCTCTGTGGTGTAGCGGTTAGCATCCTCGCATGTAACGCAGGAGACCCGGGTTCGACTCCCGGCGGAGCCAAATCTTTTCTCTTCAAAAAATAAATTATTTAAAAAAAATTTGAAAATGGTGGTCAGCCACAAATTAAGATTAGATTAATTAAAATAGCAATCAATTTACAATAAAAAAAAAAATCTTAAAATCTTTCCACACTATTTATAGTTCTACCGTCTTCCAGTTTTTCACAAAAAAAAAAAAAAAAAAAAAAAAAAAAATACTTTCCCTTACTATATATTTTATATATTGGTAAGTGAAAGTAAAAAAAAACTCCGTTTTCCCAGACTATTACAGTTTGTAATGGGGTACTCACGGTGGCTCCGCTACATTTACACCTTTGAGAGTCTCCACGGCCGTTTTCGCGTCCGCCACGGCTTCTGCTCTAAATCCCCTTTCGGGTGTCTCCAGTTTTCCTTTTCCTGGTCTCCTGGAGCTGCCAGAACGTTAACCGATTCCTCCAGATTACTGTTCTGGCGGACACACTCTCTCGTGGCTTTTACTCAGACTCCCCGACTTCGACTGACCCCTGTCCAGTAGCCCACTATCCACTTCTTAATTCTAACTATTACCTATCAACTAACATCTATTTACATTTGAAATATCTATTTACATCATTTATTTACAACATCTATTTCCAAAAATCTTCTATATTTATAATAAGTGAAGCCATTCACAATTTACTTTTATAATCTATTTCATTTCCCTTATAAAATAAAATTGCAAACATTTCCGACAATATTTTTCTATTTGTTTATTTTCTTCAGTATTTTTTTTATGATAACTAAGGGGGTGGAGAAAATAAACTGTTGCAAAAAAAGAAAAAAAAAAAAGAGGCTAAATGGAGACTTATCTGAGCTCAATTGGCCACAAAGTTTAATTATGCCCTAAGCCCGTAGTATATTCTGATATTCTGCGCCAGTGGATTTCTGTTATGTGGCAGAGTTTCGTTGAGTCTAGTCACGTTCAACTTAAACTTCAAAGTTTCCTAATCCTAACCTATCTAACCAAACAAATATGGAACATAATTAAGGCAATTGTGAACTTTGCTCCTGCCTGCATTTATAGATATGAGCTCACAACTCGGGTGTTAAAATAAGTAACTTACTAAAAATTTTAAAATATTTATTTGGATTACTATACTCTTCTTTATTATTTTTAAAAATGACAATTATTAAATTGTCCCCCTAATTCCTTATTTTTGATTTTGAAATTTATGATGGTATGTTTTATACATAAATTTTAAAATTTCACAAATTTCTAATAAAAATAGAAAGTTGTTACAAAATTATTAAAAATTTAATGTGAAGAAGCTATAACATGACTTCTCAAATGATTGTGACGTAAAGATTTTTTTAAATTTTATTAATAGGTTGACCATTTTAGCTTTCTTTTAATAAGGGTCAATGTTTTTATTTTAATATATTATATAATGCTGGCGTTTGGGCAATAGGACTGTGAAGCTTAAACAACGATTTACCAACCCTTTAAAAACCATTATAAATTCTGTATTTCTTTATTCCTTAATAATAAATGAAAAAGAGTTATTTCAACAGAGACTGTTCTTTGTAAATTATGAATTTTAAGAAGACAAGGCAAAAAAATTATATGACTTAAGCCCTTTTGCCTAAACAAGAATTACATAGTATCAGCACAATGTTTACCATATACAAGACAAATTACTTAAGCGTTTCGACTGTTGCATATATAATATGTATGAATTACAAGCGGTTTTACTACTGTGACATATTTAATATGTATGAATTACAAACGGTTTTACTACTGCGATATATTTAATATGTATGAATTACAAACGGTTTTACTACTGCGACATATTTAATATGTATGAATTACAAACGGTTTTACGACAAATTAACTAGACATACCAACAAGTTTGTACAAGACGTGAAATTCATGACTTACCTCGGCAAAGGCTGAAAAAGAGTCGGATGAGAGACATCCTAGTCGGACAATGTAAATCTTTTGAATGCCAGGTGAATGCAGCACTGGGTGCTATCTCCCTCATGCCTACCAATGCCATATGTTCCTTATTTTAGCACATTTACTAATTGTAATTTCACAGGTGCAAATGAAATTGTTTAGCTAAAAAAAAACTTTTACAAATGCTCTGGTCTGTTTTAAAGGGATTTTTTTTTTTTTTTTATCAATTCGTAAAATTTTAAGTATTAATTAATCCAAAAGGTATTGATACAGTCACATTTTCTGCTTGTTATCCGTTCGTAGGTATTTCAATAAAATCCCCAGATCAACAACCATGAGTTGACCGTCTCGTCAGGTAATAAAAAGGATATCCTTCTTCTACCTAAAATAGCAATTTTTAGCCTCCTTTCCTCTCCAAATGAAATAAATAACCAAGTAGATGAAGGCCTACAGAGGCAAAAATTCCTGAAGAAAAAAAGATAACAAAAAAATGCAAAAATTCCTTGGACTATGAGTATTGTATATGGAGACATCTAGGTCACATTCAAGTCCTAGCTGCCGGACCGAGGATCCATTGAGAGGCGTCCTCGGGCTTCAAGGGCATAACGTAATTCGGAGCCAAAGTAATTCAATTACCGGTACAATTAAATGTAACTTTATTTGAATTAAAGGTAATTGAAGTAAAGTAATTGCAGATTTAAACCATGTAAATGACCACAATGGTACACGTCTAACGAGTATGTAGGGAATATTTTATTTAGTAAATTCTTAACAGAAATAAATCACGGTTTGGATAAAACCATTGTACATTACACTATTATTAATGTTAAAACTAATAAGGAACATTTTATATCCTCTCAGATCCTCGGAGTGATGCGTGGATGAGGAGGTTCTCATCAATCAAGCCTCGATATGATGACTCAATCTTTAGGTTTACTAAGGAAGATATGATGTTACGAGCACTTTTGGAAAAGTATTTTAACATATTTATCAATTCCAGTTTAAAAACTTAGTTAGCACGGAGCAAAAAATTAATTCGCTATAAAGAATTACATAACCGTTCCCAGTGACCATGTATATTTTTAAAAATTAAGTATTGATGAATGAATAAGAATCTTATGAATATGAATAATTATGAATCTTATGAATAATCTTATGAATAATTATCTTATGAATTAAATAAGATAATTTCTGTAGAAGACGATTATTCCATGATAAGTTACGATGTGACGTCACTCTTTACAAATACGCCGCTAAAACTAGTATACAAATTGATTTCTGAGAATTGGGACAAAATCGAGCCTTTCACCCAAATTAAAAGCAAGACCATGTACCTTGAAGGGGTTAAATTATGCACGGAATTTGGATATTTTACATTTCAAAATAAATTATATAAACAAATCTTCGGGCTACCAATGGGAGGGTGTTTATCAGTCAATTTATCGGGAATTGTCCTAAACTACATAATTAAGGAAACACTAGAACAATCAGATATAAAACCCCTATTAATAAAGAAATATATAGATGATTTAATTGTTATACTTAAAACTGATGAACATAAAATCTTTTTTGAAAAGTTAAATTCCATTCACCCAAAAATAAAATTCACCTGCGAAAAAGAAAGCAATAACTGCATTAATTATTTGGATGTCACTATTGTCCGTAGAAACAAAAAACTGTACACTAAATGGTATAAGAAAGATACAAAAGCAGACTATGTGCTCAACTTTTACTCCAACCACCCAAGATCCCAAATTATGAATGTTGGAGCGAATCTTATACATAAAGCTATAAAAATCACGGACGATATATTTTTGAACGAATGTAAACAAAAAATTTTTAGCATATTAAAAAATAGTTTCTATCCCAATAGTTTAATTTCTAAATTGTGGTATACAGGTTTAAATAAACACCAAAATCCAAATAGAAACAACATTTCCAAAACACCAAATGAAAATTCTATACCAAATCACACTATACAAAATTCTGAAAATAATATTGCAGTATCTTTTCGCCCTCCTACCCAAACAAATATAAAACAATATTTTAGTAAAAACGAAACGATAACAATAGTTGACAAAGCAGAACCAGTCCGCGTACCTTCTACCGACACATCAACTACAAAAACTAACCGCCCATATAAACCCCTCAAATATATAAATAGTTTAACCTATAATATTATAAATACATTTCATAAATTTGGTGTTGAAGAATATAATTTTGCTCTCAAACCAGGACACCCGATACGTAATATAATAACAAAAATAAAAGACCAAACACCTTTAGAAAACAATAGAAATGTTATATATAATATACCATGTAAAAATTGTGAAAAATCATATGTTGGTCTCACATCTACAGATATAAAAACCAGAATATATAATCACAAGAGTAACTTAAAACCTAATTCTAAAACTAAAACAGCACTGTCTAATCATGCAAACACATTACAACATGAAATAGATTTTGGCAATGTCAAAATTCTCCATAAATCAGATTCGTGGGCTAAGCGAAAAATACTCGAATCCATATATATCGCGGCGAATCAAAATAAGCTTATGAATGAAAAACGAGAAGCTGCGCACATCCCTTTACATTATTCACACATTCTGGATAAAATTAAAAAATTTTAACATATACAAGCTCTTATCTATATAAGTTTCTAATTCCGGACCTAGGGGGCGCCTTGTTCGTCGGAAATAGGGTAGAGAACAAGTGGCAGCTATGCCGAGTGCATGTCTCTCCCCACGACGAGTAGGTAAATTATATATAAAAAACCTATTTTAGACATTTATATATCTATTATTAATATCATTGGGCATTATTAATATCATATACATATTCCTACTTTAGGTATTAAACTGATGATGACACAACTGATGTAACACACAGTTATACAAAGACTCTCCCTTAAGGGAACGAGAAAAAAGGGTAAGAGATTGGGCATATGCAAGACATATTTTAAATTTTAAATAAAATAATAATATATGTACTAATGTATTGTTAATTGATTTTATACAGATGAATATGGTGCTATGAGCACCGAAAGCTCCTGTTACATTTAAAAATATATTGAATATTTGAGACCGTCGTGAGGTGTTTATTTTATGATATTTAGAAATAAACGGTCTATGATCACATTATGAAAAATTAAGTATGAGATATAAAAATTATCACTTGATAATAAGAACCCCTTTACCAGTATAATCCAAGCGTACATGTCATCAAGTTCCATGAGTGCTCCATAATTTTCTTAAAGGGGGTAGGCAATTATTGGTAGAAGTACCGGTGGGGACGAGTCCGACGAGTGGTCCTTTTGAGTGGCATTTATGTAATATTATCTCCATTTCCTAGTATCATTTCTATGATAAATCTTCCCTTTTGCCTGTGTGACTAAAGTTATAAAAGCCCTTTCAAGATGAGCCATGGAATAGCATCCACTTCTCTTAATCCTTTGTCCTATGCGAGTCGCGCAGACCTTCCTCGATTAATTCGTACCATGCATCCCACATCCTACCAGGTCTAATCAGTTTGTCTGGAATGTCAAGGTATTAGAGAGGTTTGAATGGCACTGCGCTATGAATGAGCTAGTTTATGCCATGGCAATAAAGGCTGTAATCTCATTCCTCGAAATCTATGAATAGAGTCTTCATTTCATATTGCATCACCTCATCACTAAATTTTATGGTTCGATCGTGACAATAAAATATTTAGTAAATCCTCCTGTAGTCGCCGTATACATTTTTTTGACCGCTCTCTTCACCCCTTTCTTCAATAATTATACGTATATAGCCTGTATACGTGAAACAGGTACTGCCTAATTAAAATTTAAATAATTATAAATCAAGATATATTTTAAATATTATAGAATTGAAGATCTGCAAAGTTAAGAGTCAAAAGGAAGGACAAAGGGAATTAGGAAGAAGCGATTAACCACCTGCACGTACAGGAAACAACATACGATACTATAACGGTCATATTGAAGAGAGATAAAGATATAATCGCAATACTTGGCCGCCAGATATCGCCCCAAAAAGTAACGAAAAGGGCAAGAGTGGGAGAAGCGGAAAAAGGCATTCCATGTGGCAGTTTCATCTCGCGAACATCTTAGCCCTAGTCATCCCAGCTTCCCGGTAGTTTTGAATATGATCTGTGGAAAGGAATCCAGGATGCAGAGCCTGTCATTAGTATATCAGCAATAGCAAGTACCAACCATAAATTATATTCTGCAGAATAATTTTGTTTATCTCATAAATGAGCTCAAAGTAATATTTTCAATAATAATTATATTCAGTTAGTTCAAAAGCGCTTGAACCATTGTTAAGCATTTTCAGTTAGAATGATTTCAAAGTAGTTTACAGTTTAATTAATAATAAGATTTAATTTTGTAAAATAAATTTAAATAATTTTTTTGTCATCATAAATGATAATCAGAGAGCAATGTCACCATCTTAATTTTATGTCAATATTCTTAATAAATAAATTATTTTGTAATGTATTAATTTTCTTCTTATCCTCCACTGTTCATTCCTGATAGTAAAAGATAGTTTAATTTTATGGTAATTTTTAACATTGATATGAGCCTTACCCCTCATGTTAAAAAGCTTTAAATTGAGAAAGACTATAAGTGTAATAAGTGTATTCCATGAGGGACCATTATCTAGGCCAGCAGCCAAGCTATTAATAGTAAGTTGTATCAATATATATATATATATATATATATATATATATATATATATATATTGGTTAGGGGCCGGGATGGCCGAGTGGACAAGGGCGCTTGCAATAAGTAATCAAAGTTAAGCAACGTCCGTCGTGGTTAGTACTTGGATGGGTGACCGCTTAATTCGGGTGACCGCCCACCAATGAACACCACGAAGTCCAAGTCTACCCCCACCCCCGGGTATCTGAGGCCCGTCAGCCTACTGGAGGCGACTACTCACACCGACGGGGCGTAGGAGTGATGAACCTTCCCCGTGTATCTCATCGAGAATCGTGGTGTGGTTTTCCAGGATGTTAGTAACCGCCCGGAGGTTTGGTTCAAGGACGGTATGCTCCAGGGAAAGAAATATAGGTCCTCTGGGCCTGCTGACTCTGAGCTACCATAATCCTTGGACCTAGACCAGTTTGTCACTGTCCTTGAACTCAAGAGAGCTGACGCCATCGGTGGGAAGGACACTGCCAAATTGGCCCCAATGGGATTGGTTATGGCGCTATGGGCAGTCTGCCGCTGCACCACGGTGTCCATGGCTTGCAGCAACGTGAGGTTTGGGTTACCCCCTCCAGACTGTCTGTTCTCCCGCAAGCAACACAAATGTCTGTAAGAAGACCACACTGCGCGGCCAAAGGTCTCATTAGGCCTAATGCGCCAACAGAAAAAAAAAAAAAAAGAATATATATATATATATATTATATATTATATATATATATATATAATATATAATATATATATTATATATATATATAAATATTGGTTGGTATAAAATCAGCAGTGCCAACTCAACACAACAGAGGCTTGCTTACCTGATTATAGATTTAATATTTAAGACTAATAAAATGTAATTTGGTTGTCGCATTAGATTCTCTTTATCTTCCACTATAATAATATAATTAATGGTATGCCTTTAAAATTCAAGCTTTATTATAAGCGAAAGCTGAGGAAAGCTTACATTAATGGGTTTTGCGGTGACAGAGTGGGGCTTAGCAGAGCATCTTGGAGTACTGCCAAAGCCCACTGAATAAAAACGAGTAAGGGATTTGCTCAATTTTCTCGAAAATTGGTTTCCTTAAATCAGTTCGAAAGAGGTGTTCGCCGCAAATAACTTACGAGATTGGCAAACGAAACACCAAAAAGAAGTTGAGGTTTATCTGCGATTCAGAAATATTACCTAATATATATAAGTACCTTTCATTGAGCAGCCTACAATACTAAAAGTCGAGGCTCGAATCCCATTTTAATGAGAGTAAAAAATCCTTGGATATGCCCCACCTCATATAAGACGTAAATTGGAGGTCCTGAGCCTGTACGATTTCAGATACTCGTTAGACAAATATCCTAATTATACTTGGATAAGCGAAATTTAGGACTTCACTATAGCTTCGTCTAATTAGCCTTAATAGCATAAAGGGACGTTAAACAAACAAACAATAAAGCTTCCATTGAATATGATGATCAAAAAAGATGACTGGTTGGCACTAGGCTGGTTAAGAACGGAAATAGGATAGAGGGCAGTATAATGGACAACTGGAGGACTGGAAAATAATGGACCAATGGTGAGTTTCCGTCTGTCGACTTGATGGACACCATTTGTCTCCGAACTTAAACTACGAGGGCGAGTCAAATATAAACCGAACTTAAACTACGAGGGCGAGTCAAATATAAACCGAACTTTCTCCAGAATTATTTATTTGCTTAAAATTAAATTTCAATAGTATTTTATAGTTTTACTATATAGCCACCAACCACGTTTATATATTTTTCCCATCGGGTGGGGAGCTTCAGGATCCCCTCTTGATATAAAGTTTGAGGACGTGTCTTGAACCAATTGCGCACAAACTCTTCTATACTGCCATTGCTTTCAAAATTATGACCGCCAAGTGCTTCCTTCAAAGCCCCAAAGAATGGAAGTCACAGGGAGACAAGTCTGAGCTGTAGGGAGGGTTTTCAAGTATTTCCCAGTGCTTCTTCTTCTTCTTTCGCTTATTCCCTTCGTGCCTTTCAGCGTTGGGGAGTGCATAGCCAGGAATTCCACTCCTCTCTGTTTCTTGCCAGATTCCTGGCCTTTCGGAGATCTTTGCCTCTTCCTCTGCAAATTCTGTTAATATACTCGAGATAGGATATTCTTGGGCGTCCTCTAGGTCTTCTGCCATCCGGAACATAGTCCATCGTCTTTAATGGGTCCCTATGTTCCTCTATCCTAACTACATGGCCGAACCATTTCAATTGTCGGGTTTGCAGAACCTCTTTCAATGGGGCGATCTCGAGTTCCTGTCTTTTCTTTCATTTCGAACATGGTCCCTTTTAGTCCTACCGGCGATTCTACGTAAAAATTTCATTTCAGCAGCAGTGACTCTGCTCTCCTGCTTGTCTGTCAATACCCAGCTTTCTGCGCCGTACAAAAGTATTGGAAGGTACACCGATTTAAATACATGGAGCTTGACGTCCTTAGTCACCTCTCGCTTTCCTACTACAGTGTTGCAGATCTGGTAGTAGACAGCATTAGCTTTACTTATCCTGTTCGATATTTCCGAGTCCACTTTCCCAGATCTTTCTATGACTGTTCCTAAGTAGTTTTCCCAGTGCAATTGGTTAAATTCTTCTTGAGTCAGGGTGGCGGAGTGAGTCCTGGCATTGCCGTGCAACAAAATGACGTCTCTGACTGGTTGCGTTTTTGTTCCTACAGGCAGCTTCAGCGATGTCTAGCAGCCGTCAGGCGCCGATACCCTAAACTTCCTTTTTTATGTTATATACCCCGTGACATTTGACTCAGTTTTTAATCTTTAAACTTTAATATCAGATTCAACGTACCGATACCAATTCGTACCACCCAACCCCTTAAGGACAAGCGCATATTCCTATTAATTAGAACCTACAAAAATTATATTCTTTTCGTTTTGAAATTGATAGACTAAAATAGACCCTCCTTGGTTCGTAAATAAGAAATTTCTTCTTGCACCCGAATACCAACCTACAATCGCTTAACATATATTGCGTTGTTATTCACGCTTTATTAGCGAATTTCCTGGAGATAAGAAGTACTAATAAATCAAATAGCCACGGCTGAATTAGCTTATATGAGGTGACTAAATAGAAGTTTGATAAGAGAATCGGCGGAGGGAAGCGGATAAGGGAAGCGATGAGCGGAATGGGGTGCTGCAGAGCATTGGCTTTCCTTGTTTGTAGAATACTTCTATCTGTGTTGTTGTTTTTTTGTAATTGTCAGTAAATTAGATAAGTTATGTATAGATAAATATAATTTATTGCTACAGGACATTTTTGAACACAATAAATTAAATTAAAATCAAGATAGCACAATTGAAAAGCATTGTATTGTCTTTGTTTTTTAACCAATGTTGATTTGAGGTACGAGATAGGAATTCCATTACGGCAGCTTCTTCCTCATTATTTTCGGTCGGGGGAAAACAGTTCAAATTGGATGCTGTTATCTTTTTGTTAAACACGATGTAGCACAACCTACATTGCTTCAAGTTATTATTTTATTTTTTATATACTTTTTATGCTCATTTGACAAATAATGATTCATTTAATTTTCTAAAAAAAAATATTTTTGACGATTTTATATACCTAACTTTTATTCGTTGTCATCGAGGAACTGTAGGTTGCATTAAAAATCAAATTTCGATGGTCAAAAGTATGATTACACCTCATTATTTTGTTGCAAGCTGACAGAACATGAAATAGATGATTTAAGAGAAAAGAAAGAGAGAATAGAAAAGAAAATATTGATTAATATTTTTTCCTTAAAAAAAAAAGACAAAACAAAATAATCGTTGAAATATATATTTCCTTCATGCATTTTTTTAATTTGTTGTATTTTTATTTCCGTCCTTCCTCGCCCTTTAGGCTACATGGGGTTTCCAGGGCCAGTGGAAAAGAGGGGGATTGATTCCGATTATTATTACTATTTTATTACCCTATCTCTCCTATTTTATAACCATATAGCTCCGGATTTTGAACTGTCCATCTTCGGGTTCTCAATCACATGTTATCAGAGGCGTTTCATAACAGGTATTTCCTAACGCGTTTGCCGTTCGGCCGTCCTGCCACCCCCAATTTGTTGTATTTGAAGGTTTAAAGATAATTATTTTATCGGCAATAAAGTATTTGCTCTCCCCACCACTTGAAAAACAGAACGACATGTTTCTATTTATAATCTATGATAATTGTATAAGAAAAGATTTATTCTTATCTGTTATATAAATCTGACGGAGTTTTTATAACAAAATTTCATTCAGAATAAGTCTATGAGGCCTAAAATCACTATAGGTATTTTTTTTTCCATACCTCGATTATTTTCCCTCACACATAAAATCTCATTTAAAAAAAAAAAGCATAAAAGAGTGCACAGAATAACATATTAAAAGTTAAGATGGGTTAAGCCGCCTAGACAAAACCGAACATCAGAGATCGACATTATTATTACAGCGATGAAATGAATTATGATAATGTTATGACGTCTGCAACTCGAAAACGGCTTTTCCGAAAAAAAAAAAAAATCATTAATGTTGAAAATAGTAGAGCGCAATTTATCGCTTCGAATGGGTTGTTCAAAGACAAAATCATTAGATCCTTTAGGCAAAATAGAACTCTTAAGGCAATATATTCATTTCAACTTTAGGCAAAATACTCATTTCGGTAATTTTTACATTTTCAGCGGTAAAATGAATTAAGTTAATGGTCTAACGTCTGCATATCGGAATGCGGCTACACCAAAAGAAAAACGTCTCATATAAAAGTTTTAGATTTGAAGTATTTATTTTCAAGTATAAAGATTTTGATTTCAAGTATATCATTCGACGTACAATTATACACAAGATAAGAAAAATGATTTACCCGACCTTTTGAAAGGTCAATTTTTTTCCCTGGACTATAAAAAACTTGAGGACTATAGAAGGGTATGGCAGACTCACCCTTCACAACAAATAAAGTAATTGCATCACTACCACCAAAATAGGTAGGCGAAGGCGTAATTAGGAAGTTGCCTTAACTGATCAGAATCATTAATTTGTTCATTCTTTTATTAGTTATGGATTATAAACGTTGAGCTAATTGTTTATAAATGAAGCAAGGCTGTTTTTTTGGGATTTTAAAATTATAATATTCAAAAATATGAATTGATAATAATTATTGAAAAAATTGATAATTCCTTCTAAACTTATTTACATTAATACTTCATAACAAAACTCTCGTGGTAAACCCATAAAAGTTACCTAATTAAAATTTCCTGTTAATAACCATTTTTTAATTAACATTCTTAATACCATTTGTGAAATAAAGAGTTTTTAAAAAATTCGTTTCATAAAACGAGAAAAAAAATTTTAAACAATAAAAAATAAATTTGAAGTTCGTAGGTATATTGACGCTGAATATGAAGAAGTTGCAGGAGAACATGAATTTCATCCTAAAGAAAAATGTCTGATAATAAAAAGGTAAAATGGCGTGGTATGTATTACCTCCTTCTGTCGGAGCTTTCTTCATCCTTACCTCAGAAGGCAGTGATGGAATAACTTATCGATCTGTGTAATTTCTTTTAGTGTTTTCAGACCCCATTTCTTCCCCTATCACGTACGCGTAATTAAGATAAAAATGTATACCCTTATTCAAGAATTGGAGCTAGTTATAATCCTTTTTTGTTTTTTCCTTTCTCCATTTATAAACCCGCAGGTTTCAAAAGAACGTCGACAATCAGCAGATTAGATGGTTTTTTTTACTTATCCTACGTCAGGCTTGGGGAAGGATGGCATCCAACAGTACCTGTTCTCTTGTGCTTCAGTTATTCTAGTCTGTTATAATCATATAATTTAATTATATATTAAAACAGACCAGACCATTATAATCATTTGTAAAAAAGTGGGTAAAGTGTGTACATTCGTTCCTTTTGATTATAACGTGCGGGCCCCATGTTATCCTGAAATACTGGTTTTCTGTATTAATTGGGAGGCAGGCATTTTTTAGGAGAGTAAAAGTTTCGATTTTTTTAGTAAAAAGTATTATTTTCGTAAAGTATGTACAAAATATACATTTGATCATAACTGTAGAAAATCTGTTTTGATGAAATTGGACATGTTCCTCTTGCTAACAAACACCATTTTTACTTTCACTTACCTATATATGAAATATATAGTAAGGGGAAGTATTGCGACCGTAAAAAATTTCGACTTCCGGTTTTCAATGGAAATTCACGTTTTGTGGTCCCCTCAGTCCAAATAACCAAGCCCGGCGAAAAGTTCTGTGTATGTCGGAACAGACTAGCTCAAAAACTATTTGTCGTACGAAACTGAAATTAGGTATTTGAGGTATGCATGTGCCCGCGATGTGACAGCAAAGATTTCGTCTAAATCGAGTAAAGGTAGGGAGCACTTTATCCGAATGTCCAAAAACGGCTCTAACGATTTCGATTAAACATTTAAAGTTTAATCGTAGCGAAGCATTCTTTAATATGAAGTAGGTTTTATCGGAATCGATAAGGTCTGATAGGGATTAACTGGGTAAGAAAAAAATCTTCCTTTAAAGTATTTTTTTTTTATTTCGTGCAAATAACTTTCCCTTGTCGTCCCTAGTTATAAGAATTGGCTAAATATAACATACGAAAGAATTCAATAATCAATCAAATAAAAGAGAAATAAAATATATGATATACCAAAACAAAAATTTAAATTTCCGTTAATATTAGTAGTAATATATTTGTATAATATATTACACACTTAAATATAATAATTTAAGAAATAGTAATATTAAGGTTATGGTGGAACGTCATTGAAGCTAAATATTAGAGTATCAAGAAAATAATAATTCCTACTTTCAGATTATTTAACAGAAACTATTAGTTTCCATGTTACTAATCGTAACAGTGTCTAAGTGTCTCAAAACTACCTCGAAACTTAAAGAATTACAAACAACCTTTTTAATTTTGTTTTAAGATAAAAAATCTGGTGCGTGCGCGCAACACACAACTTTCACTTACCAACTTACTTAGATTAGAAATTAATGCGTTTTGTTAACTGCCACTTCTCAAATGAACAGAACGGCTTTAATTATGAACAATGGTCTGTCATTAAAGGCGTACTCCGCATACGTGGGCTCAACGAGTTTTATGAGATGACTGAATATTTTTATTTTTTTCTCCTCTTTATGTTTTCTTTATTTTTATCATATCTCATATTTAGCCATTTCTTATTTTTAGGCGTAACGAGAGACAGTTAATTTCTCCATATAAACAAAAACAAAGGTACTTTATGGGAAACAAACAAACAAAAAAGGCCCCCACCCACAAAAAAGCCCCCTCAGAACATTTTAATAATGATAAAGCTTACCTGATATTAAAGAACACCTAATTTTCATTTAACATGACGACTTTGATATAAATCGTTAAAGCCGTTTTTGAGATCATCGAAAAAAAGGTAAAAATTGGAAAAAAAATTATGAAATAAAGTGCCCGCTTCTTTTGACCAATTTTGATGAAATGTTGGCTATCATATCTTTGGTATAAACATACATCAAATACCCAATTTGATCAGAATCGTTAAAGCGTTTTTTGAGTGAATAAAAAAAAACACGTGAAAATGATACAAAATTTATTAAGTAAAGTCCCCCTCCGGTTGATAAATTTTGATGTAATGTTGGCTGTCAAATCGTTGGCATATACATACATCAAATACCCAGTTTGATCAAAATCGTTAAAACCATTTTTGAGTAAATAAAAAAAAAAAAAAAAAAAAAAAACGTGAAAATGATACAAAATTTATTAAGTTTATGAAATAAAGTGAAAATGATACAAAATTTATTAAGTTTATGAAATAAAGTGAAAATGATACAAAATTTATTAAGTAAAGTCCTCCCTCCGTTTGATCAATTTTGATGAAATTTTTACAGTCATATTTCGGGCATATAAATAGATCAAATACTCAGTTTAATCAAAATCGTTAGAGCTGTTTTTGAGAAAATCGAAAAAAAACTTAAAAAGTTATTAAATAAAGTACCCCCTCCATTTGAGCAATTTTGATGAATTTTTTACTGTCACATCGCGGGCAAATACATACACTAAATACCCAATTTCAGGTTCGCACGGTTTATACTTTTTGAGCTAGTCTGTTCACACACACACACACACACACACACACACACACACACACACACACACACACACACACACACACACACACACACACACACACACACACACACAGACCATTTCGCGGGACTTTGTTATTTCGACTCAGGGGACCCCAAAACGTGTATTTCCGTTGAAAACCGGAAGTCGAAATTTTTTACGATCGTAATACTTTACCTTACTATATATTCCATATATAGATAAGTGAAAGTAAAAAACAGAGAGAACTGTTTGGAAAGAGAAAAGGAGAAGAGCGTGTTGTTTAAAATTTTATCGATTAGAAAAAACATGTGGCGATTCTTAATGAATCAAGGTATATTCCAACAAGCATTTGAAACACGATGGCAACTTTCGAATGCGCAGTATACCTTTACTAACTGCTCATTGTTCTAATGACAAGGCGTACTGAGCATGCGAAAAAAGTCAACGTGTTTTAAGGTCGCTATAAGTAACCTTTATTGACTTTAATAAAGCATTAATACATGTTACTGCCTTAGAAGGATAAAATTTCGCCGTCGTTTTCTGAAAAATACAAAGGTGCTAATAATTGAAAATTCAGTTCGAATTTAATATCGGCCGTTGTGATGGACCCTTTCAATCGTTTCTTATTTACGATATATCCCTAGAAAACATAATCGTTCATTCGATTATTATTTCTATAATCTCCTACAAATATATTTATATATAAAAAAGGATCCCTCGAAAGTAGGACGTGAATGGGACCAAATTCATTCTTGGTACACCACTGTATTAATTAATGACCCCACTTTCCAATAATAAAGAAAACAATTTTCATTGCGAAAGAAAGTTTAATGTTCCCTCTCCGGTAGCACTTAAGTATGCCATTTTTAAAAATTGTCTATTTTAGTCATGAAATAAGGGTGGTAAGTGGAAGTTATGTGATGCGCGCACTGCACCTGATTTTTTAAATTAAATAAAGGATGGGTAACTGGTAGAAATTACTAAACTTTTAGAGTGGAAACTTTTGATTCTTAGGACAAAAGCTGGGCTATAAAGGCTTCGATAACGAATAAGCAGAAGCTTCCGTTTGTTCGTCTTCTGATGCTATAATTTAAAGATAAAGTCTTTCATCAATAAATAATGGTACAAAATTAATGGAGAAGAATTCTATTATCAATTGACTGACCCTATTATCATATGAATCCTCGCATCGCCGGGCTGGAGTAGATAAGAAGTGGCCTGAGAGTAGGGGCTTAAAATTGATGACCGGATCATCCCCTTTCAAGAACTGTCTGCCGGTGAGAGGGGGGCTCGAAGGGGGGATTTGAGGGGGGCAGCCCAACGTGAGCTGTGAGGCCATCTCCGCGGCAATAAATACTCGGCTCTCATAACTCACAGCCCAGCTCCCATCGCTCCTTGGATTATCATCCCCAACGGGTTACCGATCCAACAATGGACGTCAAGGATTCATTGTTCCTTCATAATTCTAAAATGCGATTTCTATTGAATGCGATAGACGTTGATCTGAGATTTCCTTTGGGTAAAACTCGAAACTTACAACTTCGAAATTTCAGCAATCGATTTAATACAAATGGATCAATTGCTAAGAGAGTTTAAATTTGATGTCCTACCTGATCAAAAGTACATTGCTCCAAACGGGAAAAAACTTATTAATAAAAATATTTATTCATATGGTGAGTTTTGAATTTCAGGGATTAAAATAATTTTAAGCCTGAAGAAAATTGATTATTTAAGTGGGTTTATAACACAGGTATTTTCTTTTTTTTTTTTTTTTTTGTTCGGTACCCCTACCTGGCCATGTGTGGCATACGGGGGGTTACTCTACAGGTGTAACCAACCTATCCTAACCATGGTGGGAGGTTCGAGATTTATTCCGTGGGGCCTCCACGAAATAAAAGTCAACCCTCCCAGGGCGGATTCGAACCGCCGCCGTTCGGCTCGAGCGTGCAACAACGGGTCGCGCTCCTACACGCTCGGAATAACATAAGTATTACCAATATCTGATTGGTCTGAAACTGTCATTTAGTGTTTATCATTTTTCTCTTTAGTAAATTTTCAGTCTAAGAGAAAAAGAAAATCCATATAACGCGGTATATTTCATATATCAATCAGTGCACATACTTAATAATGAGCATATTGAAGTGACTGTTTGCTTAATAGGCAAAAAGCGTGTAAGTATTGGGGCATGCCGGTAATTTGTAGGGTCATCCCCGTCTTTTTATCTTGCATTATTGTCGCAATATTTAGTGTTAGTTTAGATTAAGTTGGAATTTTCTTTTTGTTTGTTGTTTTGATTTAATATTATAAATTGAACTATCTAAATCCTGCTCCCCTTTGCTTTGGTTGTTATTATCTTAAATTTTAGAAAATAAAAACAAATCTACTTTTAAGTATATAAAAGTATTTTAGTGAACATATGATTTCCAAATGAAACATGAGTCAGCATAACAGCCTACTGTAAATCGCTGTAGAATAGGGAAGGGAAATATTACAAAAAGTGTTCTCTGATTACTTTTAATTTTTATATATAAAGATAGCTGCAAATTTTTATATGTAAATTAAACAGGGGGGGGGATCATTGTACTATTTCCCTGATTTAATTTTCATTTTGTTGGGAATGAAGGAAAATATCATTTTGTAAAAAATTATGGACACTATCCGAAAAAAATAATTGGCTAAAATATTTAATTATTATTAAATAATAATTTAATAATCAATAAATATTGCAATGGGGGATATTCATGAAATCGACTCTTTCTGACTAAACAGCAACGTTGTGTAAAAGTTTCAAATCATTCCATCTACTAAAAGTTGAGTTTTGATGGAAGAAACGTACTTTCTTTGCATTTTTATATAAAAAAAATATATACATCTATTTGAAAAGTACAATAAAATAGAAGATAAACAATTATATAAATTAAAAATAGCTATGCCTGATAGTTTTAGAGATGAGCAATACCTTGTTGGTTTGGGGAACTATGCAATAAAATGTAATAAGTACCTCGTAGCGTTTTCCTTGTTCTCCATGAGTCGATTGATGATCGTAAATTTATGTTTAACTTTAAAGACAATGAAAAAGAGGTCTTTGGCCTTGTTGGGTAGTTTGTTTTCTTAACGTCATTCAGTCAACTTAATGCCATTCAGGCTAATTGGACGATGCTACAGTAGTAGTCCTAAATTTTACCTATCCAGGTTTAATTTGAATAGGGAACTTTAACGAATACCTGACATCGTACAGGTTCGGGACTTCCATTTAAAGTCCTATCCGAGGCATGCCCAAGAATTTTGTACTCCCTTTAAAAATCCTGCGACCTTAAGTATTGTAGGTTGCCATATTAACCACTATACCGAAAGTTATCTTTTAGCATTATGAACCAAATCGCTGAGATCAAATGGGGTCATGAAATGAAACTTAAATCCATGGATACATATATAACATAAGTTTAGCAGTAAATATACAATCGACCATTTTATATTCAATTTGCATTGAAGTATTTTCCTTTTATTACTGCCTTCCATTTTTGATAGAATACAATGAATAATAATTTTAAGATCGTGGTGGATTCCTGAACTATTTGTCCAAACTATCTAGTACTTCCTCATGCTACTGGCTAACCGAGACTGAGCCATCAAATTCTTTTTCAATTTATTGTCCTATTTATTATAAAATCAAATCGAATTTTATTGTCCCATTTATTATAAAATCAAATCGAATTTCCAAAAATATCACTGAACTTCTCTAATAGAGATCTGAGAGATATTTTTGAAGATTATAAGTGTAAAATTATAATAATTGTATTTTTTAGCAGCAGGTTTAACTCCGTCCGATACAAAAAAAATGTCTACCATTTGACGGATCTTATGTCATAAGTCCCTCATGGAGTACATAGGTCATTCTCCCTTCATCCCAAATTTCATGGCGATTCCCTTCATCTAATTTCAATGCGAAAAAATTAAATTTTCCAATGATTTTTTTCCACAAATTGTTAGATGGTAGGCTCCTCATGGTGTTTACAAAAAATGCCTTTTTAGAAACATATATATATTATTTTTAAGGCCTTTTTTTTGTCGGTACGCCATAACTTCCTTAATAGCTTATCAAATTTCATGAATAAGGCATCATTTTAAAGCTTTCCTTAACCGCTACACCGGAAAAATGTACAAATCACTCATTTCGCCTTCGATTGCAAGTTATAAGCGCAAAACCGCGGTTTTAGCAAGAAATAGTCGTAGAGGTTTCTAAATGGTGTCAATCTTTTCAAGTTTTCAAGGAGAACATTTTCGGTCATATACATTTTTTTTTAATCCCTTCGTTCGCGAGTTGTAAGCGAAAAGCGTCCCTCGGATAGGTCATAAAATAGAGGACACGAGCCTGTGCGATGTCCGGTACTTGTTAAAGATCCCTATCCTAATTATACCTGGATAAGCAAGATTTAGGACTCCCACTGAAGCATCGTCCGGCTAGCCTTAGTGGCATAAAGGGACGTTAAAAAAAACAACCATAACAAATACGTGTCAACTAATTAAGTCTTTTTAATCTCTAAATATTATTTAAAAGTGCTCAAAACAAACCTGAAAATCAATTTCACTTAAATATTTAAATAAGTTTTGAGTTCAGGTTCTACTAAACTCAAACATCACCTTGTTCCTATTTCCCTCAGTGAGGGAGATAGATGTGAGGGAGATAGGTTTTTGAGGTTATATTACATTAGACTATTCCATGTCAGTCTCTTATGAACAACATTTATGGGTTATTGAAATCCCTTGTAAATCTACAAATTAACTGTAATATAACGTGAATTATAGGAAATATCAGTTGGTGAGGGAGATAGGAGATGTAACGACACTCACTATTTTAACCGATAAAAACACCCTCACAAGGAAACTAGAGCAGAACTTCTGTGAAAAAGGTTATCCTTGTTAAGACAGGAATCTGTTACAATATTGCCAGCAATGAATTATAATGAAATAAAGGTTTACAATGTTATGAGGCCCGATTTCAAAACAATGTGAGGGAGATAGGTTGCATCTAAGGAACAGGAAGATTATGGATCATTACTTTTTTTCTATAATACGAAAATAGCAATATACCGTAAAACCAAATAATTAAGACCTAACAAGTACGGAAAAAAACTAGGTTATAAATAAAAGAATACATATCTTTTTTCCGCCATCAAAGTCAGCAACTTGAGCTTTGGGACAGGTGAGGGAGATAGATATTGACATTTTAAGTTTTAATTTAGGCCTATAAACAAATTGTTACAAAAAAAAAAATTCTTGAACAACAAGCTGTGGTTTTCTATTAACCAGTGGATGGGGCCCGGTGTGGCTGTGCGGTAAAGCGCCGTACTCCTATGCCGGAGCTGCGGGTTCGAGTCCCGCCCTGGGTGGGGACCCCAGTGCCATGGGTGTTAGTATGGGCAGTATAGGGCTTCAGTGGAAGCCTTAAAGTCCCAAAAAAAAAAAAAAAAAAAAAAAAATACCAGTGGATTTAATTGAATTATTAGCGATTTCAAACAAATAATATAATCTCATTGGGACATAAATTTGTATGTATTGGGAGAATGACCCACATCAAAAAGCAAAGCAGAAAAAATATAGTGAAGGAAATCAACCGTTTAGCCTAGGAAAGGTACTTTCTTATTAAGTAGTAGACCTAAGATACTTTGTACTGATTCATAAGTGATAGAAAACTCTCGAGAAACAAATAAGAGTCTTCTTAAAGGCTATTTACAAAAATGGCATCAGGACTTGTTTTTCCGTAAGATACTGATTGCCATTTAAATATCCATGGGTTCCACTTCCTAAATAGCCCACGGAGATTTTATATTACATTATTTTTACGAATAACAGTTAAATGCCAACTAATAGTAGTGAGTAAGTAAGAAATCCATTAAATAATTATATCATATCTTTTCTGGGAATATTATAAACAATAAAGGTATCATAGGAGGATCGGAATGCCACTAATCCTTAAGGTATCTGACAAATGGGGTAGTGGATCGGATGGAAGCACTTATGCCGTTGGCAATTAGGATGTTCTATAGGGACGGGGGAAGATGCTTAGCGGGGTGTGGATGGCTTGATGAGGAATTCGATACTCGAGGGTCAGTTGGCAGGCTCAAGTGAGCTAATGGCCTGCACCTCTATACATAGGCCTCCTCCTCTTCCTACTTTATTAATATATATATATATATATATATATATATATATATAATAACTTAACACCATTAGGCGAATCATAAACTTCGAAAGCCAAATATTATTAGACAATGTCTTTTGGATAAGTGAATACGAAAAAAAAAAAATAAATACCAACGATTCTGCAGTAAATTTACTACCAAAAGGCTCTTATAAAGACATTGACTACATCTCACTCGTTTAGTTTAATCGCGATTTTTATAATTTTTCAACAAGTATTTTTTTTTTAAATTTCTGCTAGAGCTAACATAAAAAGAGACACTCTTTTTTTCCCCTCATTCAAAAGAGCACTTAAATCTCAATATAAAGATACTGGGTGTCGAGTTTGTAAAAAAATTATATTATATGCTTAGTATTGAAGTACTTTACTAACATAATGTTGACAAAAAAAAAAATTCACATGTTTTTAATCTACAACATTCTTTATTAAAATTTTCTAAATATTTCATGCATTCCCAAATTTTTTTTTTTTTTTTTTTTTAATCTATTACATTTTAATCTACACCTGTCGCTCAGCCTGTGACAATAAGCAGATGTTCTAACAATCGAGACAGGCATGAGGGAGGTTGATACCCATTGGCATCTACTCCTAACTTGAACCTTTACAACAGGTTATTCCAGGAGATCTCTTAGCCAGCTCCTTTTTAGCCTTCTTTGGGTGTTTTCTGGCATGTGTGTTGTGGCCATGTCTTGTATTAGTCTGTTGGGATGTCCATGAAGTTTGTCATGAAATTTCTTATATGATGTCCGAATGCTATCTTGAACCATAGGTATGCGTAAGTCTGTATGTAATGTTTTGTTACTAACATACCACGGAGCACGAGTGATAAGTTTGATTGGAATGTTTGTATTTTTGAATCTGAGTTTTTTTTGCTATGCCGAAGATTTGTGAAGCGTAAGTCCATAAAGGTTTTAGTTAGTAAGTGTAAGTGTTTAGTCTTTGTCTTATTTTTAGAGCCGAACGATTGTGTAAAAGAGAATACAGAAGCCTTAGTCGATTGTTTAGGGTTAGACTTTTCTGCTTTATGTGTGGCCCCCAGGTTATCCTTCTGTCGAAGGTGAGTCCTAAGTTATGAACTGTGTTAGTTTGTTGAATCGGAATATTGTTTAAGTATAATGGAGCACAGGTGTCAAAAAATAATTCAGTTAACATACATTTACAATTAACATACACATACCCAAATGTTAAATTCGAAAGTTGATTTGTAACCTTCTCGCTATTTTAAAATTTTGACATGGGTCATTGATTCGAATTTTTAAAATTAATGAGTATCACCATAAACACATTTGTTGCTAAAATTATTTAAAAAAAGAAAGAAAAAAAGTTGAACCACAAAGTAATAATAGCAATTTCTTTATCATTCCGCAATTTGAGTTGAGATATTCCTCAATTTGGGATAATAATGCCTTTTAATGGTTGGTACACCATGGCACACATATATGGTTTAATGGTACACCTTAAAAATGCTGGAAACCCTTATTATAAAATTCTAGATGAATTGAGAAGCAATTGTAGACTGTTAGACATGGAAGAGTACGTGAAACGCTAGAGTTACTCAAAATAATTTTAAAATGGATTGATTATCTTCGAATTCGTTGATTTTCAAAAACTCAATGCAAAAAATGTTTTTCGATAATTTTTTATTCTGACCTTATTTTTTCCATGAATGCTGGACCATGTGTGAATGAAAATTGAGTAAATCTCAACCAAAGCGATATTAAAGGAAGAGGACGAGCATGAGATGGTTACTTAAGGATCCGCTAAAGCGTGTAACTTATGCCGGAGGGATTAGTAGTTGCCTATAAAACGGGGAGTACTTAGGAAGGAGATTAGTCGTTTAGTAATCGTCCTCTTCTCTCGCTACAAACTGATTATCTATGAGCTACTGAAACCACCTAATTTATCGAATCAGAACCAGTTTTTACACGACCATTCTAACCTAACATACCGCTCGTCCAATCCGAAAATGGTCTAACAAAAAAAAAAAAAAAATTGTTCAATTGCTTCACGAATATTCACTATCACTGTTTTAAAAAAAGGTGATAATGGAAAATTTTAATGTACTTGGTCGATGAAAGTAGAAAAAAAAAAAAAAATAAAAATGGAGGTGAATAAAAGTCAACTGTTTTTCTTTGCGATAGGTTGGTAGATAGTCAGGATTTTTACTCTTACGTCTTACAATACGTCCCTGTATTGCTCTGGACTCAGAAGCCCTGATGAAGATGGTTTCAACATGTAGGAATCGAAACGTTGGCTTTCCAAAATAAAACAAGATAACTCAAAATCCTGAATATCAATCAACTTACAATAAAAAATATAATAATGAGTTATACGAGTCTTGTATTGTACAAGCCATGTGAAAATTGAATAACATGCTAAACATTCTCCCTCCTTTTCTTCTTATTTCAGCGATAAGGTGACGATAGCCGCTAAGTGTTATTTCGCAATGTATTAGTTCTGAGAATGCTGGTGAGAATATTGAAATGAAGGATTTAATAAAAGGTCTATCATAGTCCTTCGTGGAATATAAATATTTCTCGGAAGGTTGTATAGAGTTGCAGACAAAATAAAACTATGTAGCTTTGGTGCAGTGTTTGCAGGAAGTCTTAACAAGTAAGTGGATTTTCTTTTCTTTAAGAAATACGAACAGGTCCGCTTCTCAGTATGTCTTTCGTCCTATTTTAATTTTGATAAAAATAAAATTAAATTAAATACAATTTTATTTATTTATATAAATAACTTTTACATATGAATAATTCTTATATTTTAAGTTTTTGCTCACTATAAAACAAAGAACAAAACAATTGTTTGTAATTCTATTTAAATTGTCTTTCGACATTGTTTTATTACTTTTAAGATATTACTTACTTAGCAAACGAAAAAAAAAAAATGAATGAAAAGATAATACATCTCCTAGTTTTGCTCTTTGGTAGTGAAAGCTGAAATAAGTTATATCCGAAGAGTGTCAGGAAAAACAAGATGGAATTGCGTACGATACGACAGAATAAGAGAAGAGTTGGACGTAGAGCCACTTGGAATAGTACTCGAGAAAAGACATCTGAAGTGGTATGGCCATTTCTGTAGGATGGAAGAATAGAGAGAATCCAGAAGCATCTATGAAGCCCGACCAGCATGTTAAGAACCTAGGGGTAGACCTTGACTAAGATATACGAAGATGTTATATCTAGGATAGGAAGGTCACGAGGGATGTTTGTAGGACCGATGAAGGCAATCGCGAGAGACCGGAATGCCTGGTTGTGATGTCTGGACCCAACTAAATGCTGAGAGGCACAAGGAGGAAGGAAAAGGAAAAGATAAAGCCAGATAAAGACTGGAAATGAAAGGAGCTTCAACAAATTAGAAATACTTTTGAACAACGAATTTAGGAGATGATCAATTAAATAAAAATAGGCCTACAAAATGTTTTAGTCATAAGATCGAAAGATCAATACTACTCAAAACAAATTTTAAACTATTTTATTAGAAGATAAAAGATTCGACCACGGCCGGGAATCGAACCCAGGTCCTCTGCATATATGCAGTCGAATCTTTTATCTTCTAATAAAATAGTTTAAACATTATAAATTAATTATCTAACGATAACTAATTACTACATTACTCAAAAAAAATTTAATAGATAATTATACTTCAAATAATACCAATTCAACTCAAATAAATAATTTAATATAGCCTTTTTTGTACCGAAATTAACTTTTTACACTATTTCATTACAATTCTCATATTTTCAAATATCTACTTAGCAAAAATTAGGCCTATTAACATTTAAATTAGCAAGAGTTTAATACAATTAAAAAATATATAAAGGGAAACTGCGAAACAATCTTTTTTTGTCTTCATATCTTAATTTGCGACTGTCAACAAACTTCGACAGTCAGCAAATGTGCACTATGCTAATTAAGTAAGGGCATGTTAGGCATAGGGAAGGATGGTACCCAGCGGCACCTTTTCCCTGTCTTGTTTCAGTTAATCTGGTTTGTTAATGAAGGAGATCACTCATCCAACGCCTTTTTAATCTCCTATTTATTGGTATATCAGCTGTTGCTATGTCTCTAATCAGTCGGTTGAAATGTCTATGAGCATGAAACGTTTATAAAGTGTCTTTATACGTTGGTCTACTGTTTCTATTTGTAAGTCAGTATGTAGTTTTTTGTTAGTGACGTACTATTGTGCTTTTACTATGAGTTTTAACATTTTCGATTGAAAGGCCTGAAGTCGTTGTTAGTGTTTTTAGCTGTTACAGAGTATGTCCATATTGGTATTATCAAGTACAAAATGAATTTAACAATCATAATTTTAAAAAACAAAAGTCATTACAAAGTTTGCATGAAAAATAATTGCAATAGTAATTTGTATTTGCTTTCTCTTTTAATCTTTTCCCAACACTTTTAAGTAATTAATGAATAAAATATCTGGCTGGTAATTAAATTCGCAACATACTTTCAAAGAAGTTTTCATTTCATATCAATTTATGAAACACTTCTATAAATATATAGTTAGGGCCGCGGCGTTGCCGAGGGGATAGCGTCTCCGACAAGCGTGGGAACGCTGGCGGTGCTGGTTCGAATCCCGCCCAAGCCCGCTGGATTCTGTTCGGTGACGGCCTCACTGAACAGACTCAGCGGCTTGCCATGGATTAGATGAGGTATGGATTGGTTACCCGTAGATAACCCGCCCCGATTAGCCCTCGTGGCATAAAGCGGACGTGAAAAAAAAAGAGAGAAAAAAGAGATATAATTCAGATAAATAAATATTGTTGTATCCTATTAATTCAATTTGAACTAATAAAACGAAGCATTAAATTAACACATTGATCGACTTAGGACATCAGGTTATGTTTTTGATTCGTTCTCAATTCGATTTTGTAGTATTAACATAATTTTAGGAGAATTATTAAGTGTGCTGGTGCCTGATTCCGACCTCAAAGAAATCTAAAAAAGAACAATGATCGGCTAGAGTTCTCCTCAGGTCATTTAACTTGGACCGGTCGCTTCCCGCCCCCTGTCGAAGATTTGTTTAAGAAGCCGTTAAACTCTCCAACAATTTGGTAGGGCTTTGCTTCCTGACAAGTGTTTTGAACTGTTGAACTGATTGGACTATAAAAGTATCGTTGAATGTCATATTTTACACAAAGTTTTTACCTGCTCGTGAAGAGTGAATTCTTATTTTTGGCCTTTAATTACTTGTAATTGAATAATGTATCTAATGGTGGCGACTGTTTCATGCCCGCTGTCGTTCAGTGTAAATTGAAGCCTAGCGTGTTAGGAATGTGGAGGAAAGAGAAAAGGTAAATGGATGAAGGTGATGTAGTGTTGAAGAGTGAAATGTTAGACATTTCATTATATAACCGTGTAAGTAAGAATTTGCTGATATAGTATGTCCATGTCGTTGTGAATGATGAGATTTAAAATAAGCCAATGGGCATCAGAGATTATTCCTAAGGTTGTTGTATTTCGCTTATGTGCTATTAGTTAGTTACAATAAAATTATTAAAAGGTTTTTTTTTTTTTTTTTTTTTTTTTTTTTTTTTTCAAAATTTGACTTAAACTACGGTCATCAACGCCATTAAACTTTTACAATTGATTTAATATTTTATAAATATAGGGGAGGGTGGGGTACAATGAAACAGTCGGTGCACTGGGCGAACCAAAAGGTCTAGTGCAACCAAATTCAGACAGCGAGCGGTAAGGGTGGCTCCAAACCAAGTCAGCAATAGTCCCCTTTCCATTTGTTGTGTGACCGACTCCACGTGCTGAAGTGCGGTTTTGTGTAGTAAAACTAAAATGCTTCGTCGAACGGATTTTCGTCTGTAGGTATGAGTAATAATTTTATTCAATCTGCTCTTACAACTTTTTCATTATGCATGTATTTCTTAAGATTTAGCCTGACTTTGGCTTTCCTACCTCATCACGTTCATCGTAGGGAGCTACGAAACATCAAAATGGCTCGTATGGGGTTTCTTGAAACAAGGGCGTTTTGGGGAAAAATGAAATGTTTCGTGGAGTCTTACGAGTGTTTCATCGTGCCGCATGTGTTTTTCATTGTGCAATAAACAGTAGGTTTTTTCATTTTTTTATCGATTGGTGCGAAATTGAGAGCGGAACACCAAAAAAACTTTCCTCTCTGACAATCAAGTCAAACTTTCCTCTTTCCTGAAGAATTTTGTGGCTATCCTAAAGCAAAAGAACGAAAAACCGGCTGGAAGCCGATTAAAGTTTTTTGTTAGTTATGGTGTTTTTTTTCATCTGTTTCATTGTAACCTATGCCCTGGCACAATGAAACAAAATTTATTTTCTGGAAAATAGATGCTCGCGGGCACACATTAGGCATAAGATAATTTTAAAGCATTTCCTACATAGATTAGATCCTAAGGTAACATTGAAAAAATAAAAAATTGAAAATAAAGACTCAGAAGGGGTGCTATGGGTAAAAGAAACTTTTGTGTTTCATTGTGCCCCACCATCCCCTATATATTTTTTACATAATGATATATGTAATAATATTTATGACAATAGGTAAAAACTTTGCCAGGTAAAGATTAACCCACTCGTTCTTAATCACTATAAAATTACCACCGAAATGTCACCATTTTGATAAGTTTCTAACAGTATTTTTTAGAGCTATTCTGACTCAAATCCTAAAAAATGACATACAAACATGGAAAAAATGTGTATATATCTGGCTATTAAGCAATAAGTTTTATTTCACGTTTGTCAGTAGCCTTTGACAAGCAGTAAGTGGGTCGTTTGCTGATCTAATAAGGCATGAGGATGGACGGCACTCACAAGGGGAGCCTACGGACGTGGGGTCACCGATTACAATGAAACTTTTTTTCGAGTTTCTATATCCAAAAATATTAGATACGTGTCCGAGGGTTCTTGCCAATGGGCCTTCTGAGCCGAGAAAAAAAATTTCTTAGGTACGAAAATAGCCAAAAATTGCATCAACAAAGTTGCCGCTGCTCAAAGCTCCTTCAACCAATTTCAATGAAATTTTCAGGGATGTCAGAGTATTGAAAAATATTAGACACATGTATAGGGGATTGGCGAAATTAGCCTCTGGAAGCCCAGAATAAATCATTCAATATTGTGGTATATTCGTGCTCTTTGGGTAACGTTAAAAATCAATTCTATTACTTTGTAAATTGAATAAATTAAGTTTTTCAGCTTTTTACGTCAAAAACTAAATATTTGTATTTAAATATTATTAAATATTTAACAGGAAATATTTTTCATAAAAAAGCATTTTTTGCTTAGACTGAAGAAAAATTTTCAACCAAAAAAAAAAAATTATTATTTGAAATATGTTCCAGTTTTTATGTAAAAAAGCACAATTTCATAGTTACTTAAAAAAATATTTAAGATAATTTTGCGAAAAATTGAATTCGAAAGTTTGAACTTTGAATCTGAAAGTATTTCCATTATTGTTTTCCCTTGGCCAAAGAATTAAGGAATTATTTTATGATTGAAAACATTTGTTAAAAATTAAGAATAATAAATCTTTGGAAGACGACAACTGTTTTTATTGAATTAAGGGATTGCAGTTATAAACACAGTATGAACTTCTAAATACAAAAAAACAGCATATTGTCAACCATGTGAGGTTTATTTTTTTCGACAAGTAAAAAACTTTATTAAAAAAATACGAAATTGCCCTGAAATATTGATACTGAAAATACTGAAGTGATGGTCGTCAGGACATTAGTTCAAGGGAAGATGCTCTGAAAATTCATTCCTTAATTCATCACCAATTATCATCTCCATTATTTGTTGACATGGTAAAATATGCTTGGTTTGCATCCAAGTTGATTCCAATGAGAGCAATATTTGAAAATGTTAATCAAATATGTTTTCCTGATGGAATGAAAAAGGAAGGAAACTGCAACTGCAAAGCTGTACCTTTTATTATATTAAATGCTCTCATTGCCGAAAAAAATTATGTTTTAGCTGTTTTTTGATAAATATCACCCTAACGAGTGTGGGGTGTAAACGCATATTTTTAATTTCCTAGTTAGTATTTTAGTATAATTTGGTACTTTATAATGTTTATGTAGTCCAGGAAAAGTCTGAAACATTTTCCTGACAAAAATATGTTTTTGGACAAAAAAGTTTTTAATTTTAATTTTTTAAATATTTATCACATTACATTTAAATATAGGTACTACTATTTTACGAGTATAAATTTTTTGGTGACAATCTCTTCAATCCAAGCAAGGAAATTTTGTTATTAAAATTATTTCCTGTTAAATATTTATAATATTTAAATATAAATTTAGAAGATAAAAAAAGAAGAAAAAAAACTTCGTCTCAAAATAATTTGTTTTTAAATATAAATATTTAGTTTTTGAAGTAAAAAGCTGAAAAAACGTTGTTTATTCAATTTAAAAAGTAATGGAATTGATTTTTAACGTTACCCAGAGCGCGAATATAACAGAAAATTTAATGATTTATTCTGGACTTCCAGAGGCTAATTTCGCCAATCCCCTATACACGTGTCTAATATTTTTCAATACTCTGGCATCCCTGAAAATTTCATTGAAATTGGTTGAAGGAGCCTTGAGCAGCGGCAACTTTGTTGATGCAATTTTTGGCTATTATCGTTCCTAAGAAATTTTTTTTCTCGGCTCAGAAGGCCCATTGGCAAGAACCCTCGGACACGTATCTAATATTTTTGGATATAGAAACTCCAAAAAAAGTTTCATTGTAATCGGTGACCCCACGTCCGTAGCCTCCCCTTGTCAGTAGTACCTCTTCCAGGAAGAGTCTTCACTGACTTTATTCAATTGTTCTCTCGCATTATTAATGAAGGAGACCTCTTTTCCAACGCCTTTTTAAAATTATATTTGTGCTTGTCAACTGTTTCCCCGTCTCTTATTGGTCGAAAAAAAAAGAAAAGAAAATTTGTTAGCTAGTATATAAACGTTTATAGAAAGCTTTTTTTATATTTTAACAAATATTTTTATGTGTTACTTACTGGTTTGTAAAGGAGATTGATATCTCATCCAGTGCCTTTTATTACTTTTTTATTCTCCCCATATTCAAAGCTACATCAGCTGTAATGAAGAATTGTAAAAATAGGTTTCTAACAGTCTTTATTTTTAATTCTATATGTTTTTTTCAAGTGCAATGCTTATAGTTGGAAATATCTTTATAGTTTTGAGATAGTAAGATAGTTATGTATTTGTTTTCTGTCTTACGTCTAATTATGAAGATTTAAAAAAATATAGTAAAGTAGGTTGAGGTGTTTGATTGAGTCAGATTTTAAATAAAACGTTTTTGTTAAATAGTATTCAGTCGGATCCAAGAATTTATTCAATCGGATAAAAAAAAAAGAAGACATTTTTGGGTTTGATTTCGTTGGGATGGTATAAATGTATTTTGTTTTCTGACCTATAAAGTTTTTGTCGATTTAAGAAAACATTTGTTCAGGCATGTATAATAAAAATGATGGTGGGGTCACCTAAGGGGAAATTTTTTTTTTTGTTCCGTTTAGGCTATACGGGAATTTCCCGGGCCAGGGGAAAGGGTGGGGGATTGATGCCGATTAATATGAAAATTCCTCTGACTACGGGTTTTAAAATTGCTATCTTCAGGTTCCCAATCATACTTTACCTAAGGAGTAGTTGCTAGCTTAGCAATTCAAAGTAATAAAGGTCACGGTTTTGCGTCCCTAAAGGTTTTTAAAGGGTGTCAAAAATCTTTGGCTCTGCCGTCCTTCGGATGGGACGTAAAATGGAGATCCCGATCCTGTGCAATGTCAGATACTCGTTCGCTATCCTAATTATAACTCGAGAAGCAAAATTTAGGAATCCTATTGTACCATCGTTCGATTAGCCTTATTAGCATTAAGGGACAAAAAAAAAAAAAATGTTTTTATCGCTTGGATTCATATTTTTTTTGGTATGAGGTCACGAATCCAGTTTACAGTGAGGTAGGCAGGAAGGGATATATCAGGATCCGTAGATGTTGGCCCCTATTGGATGACGGCCGTGAGGTCCTGCCCAGCGTGAAAGGCTAATTGACCGCAATGCTTAGCGGTGCATCACCTCATCCACTTCTCTGAATTAACAAGCTCTTGTTGCAAATCGAAAGAGCTTAAATCACAACTGTCCAAAGTCTAATTTGTGTCTCAGTCAACTTTAACAAGCAATTATTGCTTGTTGAACCCTTAATTGCTGTTTAAATTAAAAGAAAATATTTTTGAAATTTTTAATTTATCATATTGTAATAATTAACTTCTTTACGACGTGAATTGAGCCTGATTCATATTTTCTTATAAAATTATAAGACTTATACCTAAAAATAAATTTCTGTACACTATGTTTTTCGAAATCATCAAAATTGAAAATTATCCAGTAACAACTCTAAGCCAAATGAATATAAGCTTTCCAATATTTACTGATCAGCGAAATTGGCTCTCAATCTTTTCAAACCAAAGACTTCAAACATACCTCTTTGGAAATTAAATAAAAAAATTATACTCACCGACTTAACAATAGCTTATAATTGACCAGCACTAACGTAATTTTTAATCACATTTTCTTAATAAACGACATAACCCAATCATAAACGACATAACCGACTGAAAATAAGGTAGATTAGAGATTCCTCATTAAGTAAGCGTTCAATTTAAGGCCAAAAAGATTTGCTGCTGGCAACTATTTTTTCTCGAAATGCCATAAGCCTATCTATAGACTATGAACTAGCTGAATACGCTACATTACAGGTCTGAATAAAAAGTACGATGATTAAAAAAACATAACTAGAAAGGAGTAGAATAAGAAATAAACTAAATATTTAGTTATTGTAAAAACAACAAAAATACATCGTTCCCAAATTGTTTTTTTAAATAATGATTTGTTATTTAACAAAAAAATTAAGGAACTCTTATTAATTTATAGACGTTTTACCTATGGGACGCTTTAATGGAATATGTCTGATTCCTCAAAAAAAAAATAATAATAAACTATTTAACCACATATTAATGTAATGGGTTAATAATATTAAAACAAGAATGAATACATCAAATGTTAGTGGATGGCGCATTTCCGTTCTGCTATTCCGCACGACCCATACCTCATGCAGGTTTACCTGTAAGTGCTATTTCAGGCGTTGCCATAAGACACTTCAGTGCTAATGGTAATTCAAATGAAATAACTTTATTAATTATTTAGTTATTTTTAATTATATGTGCCTATAATAATGAAAGTAGTCTAAGTCAAAATAAGGAAGAAATGGGTTCATTAGTTATTTAAGGCTACAGAATTTTAAACTAAATGAATACCATTTAATGTTGGAATTATAACCACTATCCAAGGTTTCGTTTTTTAAAATGTCTAAAAAATTACATTAAATTAAATCATTTTTGTTTTTTTAATTTTGACTTAGATACTTATAAGCTCTCATAAAACTTTGAATTTTTTTATTGTTTGGTTTATTTCTATATTCACGCCGGTCTCCTGTGGTAGGCAATCAGTAAATTGGCTGAAAGAGGAAAATTTTGACATGAATAGCCCAGCGCCAACCTTCTCCTGTCCTGATGTTGGCATGAATGGCCCACTGGCATTATCATCCTGTCACGAATTTGCACTTAAGCAGGGAGAGCCACAGCTTATCAGTCTTTAGCGGTAACTCCTTTATGGACGGAGAGACACGATCTACAATGATTATTTGTCTTTTATTTGTTTATGGTTGTGCATCGTCTATAGCTATTATGATATGACCTTCCTCCATTGGCTGAGGTTTTAGCGCATTTGCAGGATTACTATCGATTTTTTGTACTGAGGAATAATTACATTTTTTCATGGTTCTTCAGTGCAGTATGTTATAAAAATATTCTCTCTTTTTTGTAAATGAATTTACAATCAAACAGAAAATGAATACACAAACCTACTCAATTAAATCCATTTATAAATTTTGGCTAAGTTAAAAATACACACTTTCAAAAAATACGAAATTTCCAATCCAAAAACCTCTAGATACTGACATTCAACAACCATCTATCGACCAACGCATTAGAGCTCTTTGGCTGACATGATTTACGTTTTATGCACGTTAGAAGGTGAAAAAGAATCTGGATGTTGTGATGAATGAGGATATATTCTCTCCTGAATTAGGACGGATGAAGAGATTTTTTTTTCTATTTATTATTATATTTTTTTATTGTTCTCCCCTTCTCCCCTACGGTTAATAATACGGGGTATTCCGTATTATTAACCATAGGATGGCCAAGGTTTTTCGCCATCTTAATTTAGCCTAGGGGGGGGACTCGGGGAGCCCACTCTTTTTTATGACTTATTGATGGCCATATTTTACTCAATCTTCCTTACTAAATGTTATTATTTGTTTGAGGGGTCTTTATTTCATTTACATTCTTAAAATTGTTTATAATATGATATTTTTTTCTTTCAAAATTAAAAAAAAAGACAAAAGAATTTACCTATTTGCTTATCTTAAAAACGGTTTAAATTACAGAAGATAAGAGGCTATAAAGTAATTTTATTTTCTATATATTCTGTATATATATAAACAAATAAAAACTATTTCTATAATGTTGCATTTAATTTTTTCTTCCGAATATTTATTGTAAATGTTCTTTTTACAATGTCCACAGGTTTGCTTACTTTTTGATATATTGGTGTACTTCTGTCGTTGTGAGTAGGATTCCTTTACACACATGTAGCATCGTTTCTTCCCCAATTGCATACATGTGATCAGATGACAGCGAATGTCCCTAAGTTTATGACATAGCGTTCAGTGTGTGTCTCTGAAGTCCGCTGAGGTTCTGGCTCCTTCCTTGGATACAGGACTTTACAAGTGAGTCAGCAAGCTCATAAAGAAATAATTTTCTTCTGTTTGAGTTATTTTGTTTCCACGTTGGTCGGCCCATTGTAGGCTCCTTAGCGTCCCTTAGTGTCCCTCGGACTTGGTCAACGTGGGGATCCAACGCGCCCACAAGTCCGCTCGGCCATTGAAATTTAAACAGCATAAAAAAATAAATGTATATTAATTTTTTCCCCAGTTTCATTATATTCAGTATTTTTCTGACAAATACAATTTTTTTCAAATTTTTTAAGACCATATTTGGGAAAATGTTGGCATTTAAAACTCTTGAGGGCTCAAGGAATCCCCTTGGCCATCCTAGGGTTAACTTTCCTCTGGGTTTTGAACTGGCTATCTTTGGTTTTCTAATCTGTCGGTTGTCAGAGGCAATGCGTATTTCCTATCGCGTTTGCCCACCCCTGAGAGCAGGTAGCACATCTCCTTACATAATGAACATATTACAAAAATTGAGTGGCCATGCCCTGCTGTGATTTGCGTCATCTGCTACTTTATTCTACCTTCGTGTCAAGTCCGGTAACAGGTGATGCTGGATATTTTCCTACCTTAAGTTTAAAATACATAACGAGTAAGTTACTTACTCGATATTATATTATTCCGTTACGAGAGGTTTAAAATTGTTGATTATAAGTAATTTTCCTATTAAATCCTCAATGTTTCTTTTTTCTTAATTTCATTTTTTATTTTTCTATTTTTAAATATTTATAGCATTATGTCCTTGCATGTCAACATGCCCGATAACACCTCTAGAAGACTAAAAGGGAGCTGGTTAAATCCCTGCCCCAGTGCAAATCATGACAGGAAAAGATGCCGCTGGGTATCACCCTTCCCCAAGCCTATCAAGCCATGTTTTTCTACGTGTTTAGTCATCAGTTTCGCTGATTGTCTTTTCCTTCTAAGACAGATGCGAATGTAAAAATGAAGTTAAAAAAAAAAAAAATAATATTTGACAAGTAAGAGTCGTTTCCAAACTGGTATAATCCTATTTATTTTCTAAAAGCTCTGGTTAAAAAGTCAACCACTCATTGAATGGCTTTTATAATGTCCGGTTATCGACAGGTTGTGAATGATCTTGCTAACTCGACTCGCCCTTTTCCCCCAGCGGTCCCGGGCTGTCAGCACTCATTTAATAACCTCTCTAGCTTTGACATTTATTTAATGCTCAATGGTAAAGTCCCCATCATTGCGACAGGTAATATCTAGTGACGTTTTTATGGTTCATTTATGACCATTTGTCCTCAACTTTATTGCTGAACAATGAAATATTTTTTCAATTTCCATAATACAGGTTATAAAATATTATGAATATGGGTTATATAAGATCATTTCAGAACGAAACCAACGTTCGAATATATATGCCCAGAAATTTAGGTTGTTTTATCTATTCAGTCCCGAAATAGGACAGTTATAAGAAATATTTCATGTTTAGTGATTAAGAAAACAAAATTATAGAAACCTATTCCCTACTACATCACGTCGGCACAACTATACTCCAGTCAGACACTGTAAAATATTGTATAAAAAATAATGAACCCGTTACGAAAAATAACTAATGAATCAGCGTCATCTTCATTAGTAGTAAAAAATATTCATACCCCAACAGATATATCCTCTACTATTACTAAATGTCACAGCAATCAACAACAGGCAAATCATTTCTGAATCTCGACTTTTGCCAGTAAGCTCTATCTTGGACTGATGGTGTCCATTTTCTGGTTCTGACAAGCTCCGCATAATCCGACACTTTATCCAGCCTTCTTGTTTTTTTCTTTTAAGGCTGCAAGTCCGATTTAAGATTTCTGTTAAAGATTTTTTGGGAACCTCAGAGACATCAATCCCCGTCAGTTGTCCAGCCCATCGAAACCAACAAATTTTGATCAACTTTACCATGTCCGTGTTTTTATAGAGCACGCACCGCTTAATTGGAGAGTCATTAAACATCTTCCTCAAGGGTAGGACCGAAAATTTTTCTCAGTATTCTTCTTTCATTTATATGATTTCATTCATCTTTCTTTGATATGATTTAAAAGTGATTCTCAGCTGCTTTAGTTGTAGATTGACCTCCAAGGAAGCAGCTTCATTGTCATAAATAGTAAAAAATATTCACAGTTCAAAATTTTAAGACTGCTAACTATCTCTATGCTACGTCAACAACAATACTACACACAGATATATATATATATATATATATATATATATATATATATATATATATATATATATATATATATAAATGTTTCACGAATATACGATTTAACGGTCTGTATGTGGTCTTGCGAAGAGATATGTTTGTGAAAGAAAAGTAGGAATTAAAGTTAAACCAGTTTTTTATTCGACGAGCGATAAACATGCATTCAACATTCGAACGACAGTACGAAATTATTACTTAGGCTATTTATTGATGACCCACTCTGACGTAAAACAGAAATACAAATGACAGGGCTATGGCAGATTCTTAATTGAAAGCGTCATAAGAGAGCAGCCGTACGAAAGATCGGGCATGCATTTAAGGAACCATTTTAATATCGGAAAATACCTTGGGTCTTTTTTACTTTACCCACACCAGTTATGTTTTTATATTATAAGTGATTTATCATACGGTTATTTAATAACACATGTTTATTTAAAAATATGTATATATATATACATCAGGGAGGTTACCTACCTATTACCTACCTCGTTAAAGTTGTTTTTGTTACCAATGAATTTGATAATTCTGAGAAAGGTTCTTTAATCAGAAGAAATGGCGTTTAAGATATTTCAAAGGTTAGGAATATTACATATAAGACGTAAATGTAGAAAATGACTTATTAATTTATACGCCTCGTAACCAATGTCATGTGAGTTTGTTTACAGAAGAAGATACAAGAACGAGGATATATTTGTACATTGAACTATCAATTTTTTTACATTTCAGGCTTGTTAAATACATTTAAAATAAACATATGTTATTAAATAACGTAATTTATTTATTTATTTATTTTTTTATTTTTATTTTTTTTTTTAACGTTTGTTTTATGCCACGAGGGCTAATCGGGACGGGTTATCTACGGGTAACCAACCTCTTCTAATCCATGGCAAGCCGCTGAGTCTGTTCAGTGAGGCCGTCACCGAACAGAATCGAGCGGACTTGGGCGGGATCCGAACCAGCACCGCCAGCGTGGGAGTCGGAGACGCTATCCCTTCGGCCCATAACGTAAATTATTAAATAAAAAAAGAGCTGATGTCGGTAAAGTAAAAAAGACCCAATACCTTTTGCTTGAAAATGCCATGAACCTAAAAGCATCATATCAGAACATTCATTGTCATGGGTACGAATAAAAGCATGTAAAAGGTAAAAATAGAACCCTTGGTAGTAGTTCACTAACGAACTACTCCTACATGTCCATCTTGAGTATTCCTCATTTCAAGAGCCTCGTTAGAACCCACAGAGGACCCACTTTGCATTTTTTTAACATCCCATCAATCCACTACAAAAAAAATTTTTCAAATAATTTTTTATTTGACTAGTTATATATATTACAAATACGGATGATTTTTTTATTTCCATTTTGTTTCAGTTTCTTGCTACTGTACCCCTTATGAGCATTTTCCTAAAGTTTCAAAACAACAAATTTTTCACAATTTACTGTACTTTAGACTGATTTGTCTGGACTAAATATAACGATATGTTGGTTTTATTTGGTAAATATATCAATAAATCATTATTTTTTAAACAGCAATGTTATAGAATGGAATTTTGACAAGTTTCTTTTTTTTTAAGGAATATTGCTGTCGAGAAGGTATTTGATTTATCTTAATTATTTTTTTTCTTCAGACTTTTATTCATTCCTGTCAGCTATACAGTGACAATTATTTGGCAGGAAAAATCGATTAATATGACAGGCATTTTAGGCATAAGGAATAAGGACCTCGTTGGGCGCTTTTATCTAAATCTAAATTTAGATTTATCTAAATCTTAATAATAACTATAGGATATTTATATTGTTCTTGGACAACCGCTAGACGGTATTTCCGCTAAAAACAGGAAGTTGGAATTTTTCACGATCGCAACACTTCCCTTATCGTAATTCCCTTACTATATATTTCATATATATATATATATATATATATATATATATATAGAGAGAGAGAGAGAGAGAGAGAGAGGTAAGTGAAAGTAAGAAATATCTGCTTATTTTTTATAAAATTGAAGCCTGTTAAAAATACCACATTTTACATGTTACTCTTTAAGCTATTATCATTTATTTATATTTCCTGATAATAAGTTTTCCCTGTATAGTTCTGTATTCGTCTTGTGGTTTATTCTGTTCTGCTGACCTTGGAAGGCGTTCCCGTTTGTTGAAGATTCAAATTAATTCTTGCCTAACCTAGATTTTTTCCTTTTTTTTTTTGTTTTATTCATTGTTCTACATTAATCTCCATAAATTAAAAGAAAACTAAATCATAATTAAAGCTTCCACTGATGAATATTCCTTCTTGCTTAGCTTAGTCATTAAAACTAATTTTAAACCTACTGAGAAGTTTTTATTCCATTTTGATACTTGTAATTATGGGGTTAGTTACAAAAGTGCTTTTAAATAAATACGATGATACATATTTATACAATTTTTGACCCTATGTTTTATCTTTTTTGATTTATATACATTTTTCAGGTTCATTTATTATTCATTTAAGAGAAACTAATGAAGATGCCTTGACTACATAAAGAAATCAACAATTCCTAAATTTTTATTTTATTTTTTCATTTGATTCTAAATCAGAATAATAGTTTCATAGCTTTTCCAAAAAAAAAAAAATTTTAGGTTTATATAAAGTAATATTTTTTTATATAATGACATCTGCTTCAATCTCAGCAAATAAGAAAAAAATATTTATCTTCGCTTGAAGGGGTGAGTTATGGTTGACTTATATATTTTATTCTGTTCCATTTCCTTTTAGTGGGATTACCGATAAATTTGGGAGGGGGGTCTGTGAATTTGGCGTGCATGTATTATCCCATTCAATTATTGAATCCTCAAATAAATCTTTTTACTCCGACATTATTTTTTTTGGAAGCTATATAAATATTTCCAGGTAGGAAGTATTGTCACAGTCCTTTAGGATTACAGAGGTAAATTTTTTTTCGGGGTTTGCTGAAATAAGTTTATTTTTTTCTCAATTTTATCAATATACGTAAAAATTGATATGTGATTGTTAGGATTCAAAGTAGTATTCAAAGCGTTTCAGAAAATGTTACCAAATAAATTAGATGCCTTTGCGAATATTTTGTTTCAATATAAGTTTAGTAATGCAATAGTAATTAATAAACATTTAACCATTGAAAGATAAATATATTTTAATAGACGGAATGCTATTACACCTTTTTTGGTTCATATGAAATCAACCCCTATGGGAGGTTTACAAATGAAGATCAAATTTACAATATATGCCAAAGGGTATTCGTAAAAAATTGTGCAATTAAATATTATTATTATTTGAAATCATGATAAACGAACATCTGTGAAAAACGCAATATGGTGTCATTAATGCCCATGATTTTTTGTTTTAAATATTTTTGAAAATTAATACTCCCTTCAGGTAACATAAATAGTAATTAAAAAACGGATAGTTTTTGAGGCATATCAATAAAATATTTATTTTCTATTCATGCATGGATTCTTAACACAAAAAATTTCACTGTTTAGGACTACGGCACTAGATATCGGATTTCACTTAATTTAATCGTACCAGGCACTTTGAAATGCCGAAATGTTCAGAAATTATAACATATTTATATCAGTTACTATTATTCAAAATATTGGAGAATCCCTTAGCTATGTGTTAAGTTTTGCTGACTTATAGCATATTTAATTTCCAAGTTTCTTATGGTCGCTACTAAGTGCAGCATTGTGAAATTTAGTGGTGAATAATATTGTTGTTTTTCCGGTGTTTCACTGATTTATTATTCGCAAAATTGTGATACTATTAACGTATCATGATCGCGGATAAATTAGGCATAAAACAAGTAATAAACTCGGGAAGGTCACGAAGGTTAAGAATCCATCTGGATCAAGTAAAAAGATAACAACGGTTTTTTAACCTAACAACGGCATACGGGTAGTTACTGTAGAGGTGTAACCAACCTATTCTAACCATGGTGGGAGGGTCGAGATTTATTCCGTGGGGCCTCCACGAAATAAAAGTCAACCCTCCCAGGGCGGATTCGAACCGCCGCCGTTCGGCTCGAGCGTGCAACAGCGGGTCGCGCTCCTACACGCTCGGCTATCCGAATTCGGATGCTAACCGAATTCCAGACGTCCTGGATTTTTTCATAACAAAGGGAATTAATTTGCACCAATGCGATATTACCAATGTAACTGATCTGTCTTCGGACCATTCCCCTCTTCTCCTGAGGATAGAATCAAAACCATTAATTAAAACTCCTCGTCCATCATTGACTCCTGGAAAAATTGACTGAAATAAGTTTAGATTATCTATTGAAAATGCATTATCACTCAATACTAATATACGGACACCAGAAGACTTGGATGACGCGGTAAATCACTTGACAAAAACTATTCAAAGCTCAGCATGGGCTTCTAAACTAACCAACCAAAAAGCCGAAAAGCAGAGCCATAATTACCTTTCGCCTGAGATCCTAAGCCTTATCGCAAAGGAACGGAAAGCCAGTATAAAATGGCAAAGATCTAGATACCCGTCAGACAAGCATAAGTTTAACAAACTAACACAAGTACATGATGAAATTAGACGTTCAAAAACTGAATCTTTTGACAATTTCCTCAATCGTCTCTTAACTTGCGAGAAACCACTCTGGACTATGACAACACGTATTCTTCAGCATCGTGATGTCTCACACCCACTTAGACATCTTTGTTCGCTAATCACCTCCAAGAAACTTTTAAACCTCATGACATAAATGACAAACCTTGACATACCCTTACCATTGACATTACCGCCGAAATTTATTCATCCCAATGAAGTTCAGGATTTAATAGCAAGCCTGCCTAATAATAAAGTTCCAGGGTTTGATTTAATTACAAATTTTATAATTAAAAATTTACCGTGGAAAGAAATCCTTTTCCTGACAAACATATATAATTCTATTTTGAAAATCAATTACTTCCCTGTCCTTTGGAAATATTCCGAAGTTATCATGGTGCTAAAATCAAATAAATCCCCTGATCTTCCAAATTCCTACCACCCAATCAGCCTTCTTCCCTCCTTTCCTAAATTATTCGAAAAAATACTTCTCCGTCGTTTTGATTCTCTTGAAACTCTTAAATTTATTCCAAATCATCAATTCGGTTTTAGAAAACATCATTCAACTGTCCAACAATGCCATCGTTCAGTTGATTATATTTCCAATTCTCTAGAGTCCAAACATTATTGTCCCAGCGTCTTTCTTGACATTAGTCAAGCGTTCGTAAAGTTTGGCATGAAGGATTGCTTTCCAAACTTAAAATCTTACTTCCTCCGACCTATTTTCTAATAATACTCTCATACTTGACAGACAGACATTTTGCGGTGAAAGTAGGACCTGACCTCTCGGACATTAAATGTATAAAAGCGGGAGTGCCTCAGGGCAGCGTCCTTGGTCCGATACTATTCAACATATACATGTCAGATCTACCGCAACAGAATAACACTCTACTGGCTACTTTCGCTGACGATACAGCAATACTTTGCTCAGATAAAAACCCTATTCAAGCCTTTAATAATCTTCAAAATCATTTGGATGATATTGCAGACTGGGCCACTAGGTGGAAAATAAAAATGAATGAAAAAAAGAGTGTTCATGTAATTTTTACCCTTAATCATGGCCCTTGTCCAGGAATATATTTTAATAATATCTGCATACCGCTATCTGATGAGGTTAGATATTTAGGTTTTTATCTGGACAAAAGACTGACTTGGAAAACTCACATCAGACTAAAACGTAAAGAACTAAACAAACGATACGGTCTTTCATCCAGACTACTTGACAGACGTTAAAAATTATCTTTGGCAAATAAACTCGCATTATACAAAGTCCTCCTAAAACCTATATGGGCGTACGGGATAGAGTTGTGGGGCTCTGCAAAATCGTCCAGCATCCAAAGAATACAGTCTTTTCAGTCAAAAGTGTTGCGAAGAATAGTTGATGCACCATTTTTTGTTAGCAACGATATAATACACAAAGACTTAGACATGCGAACAATTTCGGAAACAGCCAAAGAAAATTATAATAGCTTTCACCAAAGACTGACCTAAAATACAAACCCTCTTACGGAAACCTTAAGATGCTCGCACAACCCTTTCAGCCCACCACGTCGACTACGCAGGTGGTGGTCAAGAGACTTGCTGAGCTAATTTGTCATTTCCAGAAGGAACGCTTATGTATCAGCCAGCAAAATATGCTCATTGCAAGTAATTTGCAGATCGCAAATTTATAATTGTTAAACGTTTGTTATTAAATAAATTTAAAAAAAAGTTTCTTATTAAGTTTTTTTATGTATGTTTAAAATTAAATCTTGAGTAATGAGAATACTTTAAACATTAATTGGTAAGTATAGTAAAAATTAATCTAGGTAGGTATTGCTTTCTCAATTTCATTATTTAAACTCATTTTAATGGGAAATCTCGATATAATGATGGCCTTGATTCTGAAATCTTTGGAAAACATTTAGAGTGGTTTATCGGAGTCTCCGAACTAAAACTAATCAAAGTTAGTGTAATTACTTAAGATCCATTTATCAAAGTCATTGTTTAGGGGGGCGGTCTCTGTTGACAGGCAGGAAAACACTACAACTATTTTCACAACTAGCTAAAACAATCCATTTAATTTATTTAGTTTTATTTTGCAGTTGGGCAGTTATGCAATGCTAGAAAATACTAAATTTTGGCTCGTTTCTTGTTTTTTCTTTCAGTTGTTTTCCCCAAACCTTTTTTAGAATTTTTATGTTATTTCTTAAATGAACAAGTAATTTTCGTAAAAAGTAAATTTGTTGAAAAGAATTTTTCATACATGAATTTATCTGTTTAATATTGACTGTTGAGGTTTCAAGATTTTTACAAAAATTAGTTATAAAAGTTTAAAGATTAGATAGAGCATTATTTTTAAAATTAAGAGAATTATTAATGAGTTTAACTAAGAACATTTAACATATTCATTATATCCAAAATCCACTGAATAAATGTGTTATACCACCTTTTTTTTTTTTTGCAGTCTGAAATTCCATAATTATTAAACATTTTTTCTAATTGAATTTTTCGAAAAGTTTTGTTGCCGATACCATGATGGCCAGTAAAATTAAATTTCAATAAAGACCAATTTGAATTATGATTAGGTTCAAAATAATTTTAAAGATTATATTATATATTATGTATATAATTATTGTATTTATTTTTGGTTTGTTCAAAGGCGTAAAACTCTAAGGTGATCAACGCCTAATAATATTTTCAAAATTGATTTGTATTAAAAAATTAGATGTAATACAAGTACACACAGTTTGTGTGATTTCTTTATATTTCCTTTCCCTCTAGTTTTTTATTTTATCATCATTTAAAATTTGTTTTATAATTATATATATATTGTATATATAATTTATTTTATACTTAAATAGGTAAATGCTACATTTTATATTATATTCTAGTTAACTGCTCCAAAGTCATTTAGGGAAAATATATTACCCTGGTAATATTAAATTTTATTTAATATTTATATATTTAATTATCTGCATTGAACCGTTGCATAGTGCCTCAAATCTGTTATAGAAAGGATTAATTTATTTGCATTCTTTTTAAATTATTTTTCATAATAAATCTTCATGGCGCACTTTTAAAGTCTTGGCCAAAAGTATGGGGAAGTCGCATTTAAAAAAAGTTAAAGGAGCTAAGAAGTTGATAACATGTTTAATTCAAACATGAAAAAGTTATTTTTTTTTTATCAAGCATTTTGCTTATATTAACTTATTCATTATTTTTTCTATAGAATTAAAAAGTCTTGAATAATCTTCTTTGCTTTTTTTTCCAATTCTTCTTTTACAAATTAAAACAATTTTTTTTCAGAGCTATTTTTACCAACAGCAATTATTAATGTAGCCCATAAGTGCTAAATTGGATTGAGGCCTAAGGACTGAGGATGCCACTCAAGTACCTAACTTGATACCGTTATACTCAAACCATTTTTTACACATGCGTGAAACGTCAGATGGAGCATTATCATGTTAAAAAATTATGTTTCTCTGTCATCAGATACAAATATCTTTCAAAGGAAAAATTCAATCTTTGATTTTTGCATAAATATTTTGGTAGGTATCGCTATTCATTCTCCCTTCGCATAAAAACATTCCTCCAACACACCCATCACTAAATCGGATATTTTCTCCAACAGTGTGTAGGGACAACGCAATCTGTGCTTTCACCTTTCTCACTTACGAAAACGGCACCAAGAATATTTTTATTTTTTTTTCAAAATTTGATATTTTAATGTATTTTTTAAATAACTTCGTATGTTTGTATTTATTATATTTATTTTAGGGCTTATATTTTGGCAATTTTAGGATTCCACGTATTACAATGTAATTAAATCAAAGTTGTTTTCATCAACCAAACTTTGCCCAATCTTGAGCTCTGAAGTTTTGGGGAAATTTTGCCCTGTTGAGCGTGCACTTGCGATTGGAGTCACTAAGCCATGGATTCTTCCTGGCTTTACAGCATTTCACACAATTCTCTACCAGTCTTCTTTCTACTGTCCGGGCAGAAGCAAATAGTAAACAAGGTTTTCATCTCTTAAGCGATTATGAAGACATGTCCTAATTAATTTAAAATCCTTTCCTCTCCCGGTCCATATCATTTTCTTTACTTCTGCTGTAGTTAGCAAGGAAACTTAGTTAATGTGTTTCGAATAATCGCACAATTGACAGGACAACGAAAGCACTTCACAGTTTCAGCAGTCTCCGATATGAAATAACATTCCGACATAAAACCAATCTTTTGCCGTTTATTTCAATCGATTCTCTTACCTCTACCACTTTTTATTATAAAAAAGTAGACAACGTTAAGGTTTAATGATAAAAACTGTGACATTCATTGCTATCACAAAGAGAGCTGAAAAACATTTTTTTTTTTAAATTCCATTATTATTTTTAAGAATGTTAACTAGGCAGGGTTAAATATAATCTCTAAAAGAAATCTACTATTTTGAGCAAAAAAGGTTTTAGAAGCAGCAGTGAATATAGCATTAATTATTAAATTGGAATAGACAATTCTTCAGGTCTAATCTATGTCTAATCTATTTGGTCAAGGCTTTATATGAAAATACAATAGTGAAGTAAACTTACACTACTAAATACTTATTTACTTTGACTTTAAAGCTATATTTTTATTGATTTATAAAATATTTAATAAAGTTTCCTTCTTAAAATACACCCACGTACAATTTTTAAAATTTCTAACAAGATTGAAACTTTTTTCAATAAAGAGAGCAACAAAAAATTTCTTTCTTTATTAGGACTAAAAGGAAAGTTCGAGGCATCATTAAAAATTACTCGTTTAAGAAACAGATTTTACAAAAGTTAGGTTCGGTTTCCTAAGCTTCTCAGTTGAATTTTATCTCTTCCATTTATTTATTTTGATCCCCTTTCCCTTTACAGGATCATTGGGATTTTCGGTACAATTCGTTTTTAACCGACTTCGAACGAAAGAGGAGGTTACTCAATTCGATACGTATGTGACTTTTTTTTTTTTTGTGCCTTTTTTTTTTTTTTTTTCTATGTATGTTCACCGATTACTCAGAGATGGGTGGACCAATTGGAATGAAACCTTTTGCATCTTGTAGAGTATTTTCCCAATGTGGTCCCATTTAAACCTTTTTGGGGTTCCTAATTTATTTATGAAGTTATCGGGAAAAAACATGAAAATAATTATTTAATTATCGCTCAAATTGTTTACTTATTGGAAAAACATATGGCATATATAACATAAGGTATGCTCCAACAAGCTATTAAAACTAATTGATAACTAACAAATCCAAATATTGTATTACTGCTGGATGAATCAAATGGGAAAACCAACCAATCAAATTCAGAATCAAAAGAGTGGGGGGAGAACATGAGCAGTCTGTTAGTTATCGATGTGTTTTACGTGCTTGTTGGAACAAACCTATACATAACCTTAACTAATTTTTCAACATTAGATTTAAATGAAGATATAAATATCAGCAGAATATAATATCGCTGTCGTTTTCTGTAGCGATATTAGCATAAATATTAGATAGATGTATATTCACCGATAACAGTAAACCTTCTTTATTTAGATCTAATCAACGGTTGGACACCATAATCATAAGACAACAAAATTCGTTTAATTCCAATAAAGACTGGGTATATGGCAATCGTTTTAAAGCAGAATTTAAGATATTTAGGATTTAGGATCGTTTAAATTTAAAATCGTAGCTATTATTGATTTAAATTAGATTTTGATTTCTATCTTTTATTGACTATGCACATTAAAAAAGAATACAATAATTCCTGGAAAAGCTCATTTTCAGTTGACTTAATAAAGGATTCAGATACCTCTGTCTTCCGAATATACTCGGTTACTGTTGAATGTTGAATATCTTGCCGGAGGTCTTGTGCCGATCCTTTATGGGTGACACTTCTGTTATGTTATCCGGATTACTAGTATCGGTTTTTAAATTTGTTTCTACAACTATCGAGGCTTTTGCTGGTGTTCATCCATCAATAAAAACTACAAAATAAAACTTGATAACTACCCGAAAATAACCTCATTTTTTGAAAGTCCCCTCAGCAAAAATTTGGCAGTCATGGAAATGATTGTTAAAAATGATGATAAATGCTACGCCACAAGAATTGAAGCAACATTGTTTAGCAATTTATTTTCTGAATAATGTTTTATTACGAAGGATATAATTCATAGTACTTCGGTAATAATCTTATTCAAAAATTCATCGAAAGGAATTACGAACATAATTGAATCAACCTTTGGAATTAAGTCAGTAGTCTAATGCGGAGAATAATAATATCCTTCGTAATAATAAATTAACCATATGTGAGTCCCAAACCCTGTTGCTTCTATCCTAGCGAGACAGTCTTCTTGATATCGATAAATTTTATGGTTGCCCCTTTTTTGCAGGGACTTCTATCCAATGATGTAATCCAATGAAGTCGTGTTTAATATCGCCATAGTTTTTAGAAGGATATTCAAGCAATCAAAATTTTAAAATTACTTTCAAATTTACTATAGGTCATATTAGCATCCTCATCGATTCTCCATTAACGATATCTTGTCTAAAACCGGCCAAATTCTCGACTGTTCAGTGACTTATCTACTTCATCTTGGAATGGCCGGATTTATGTATTTATGTATATTTAACTCGACACATCTCGGAACACTGATTCTCTACGTAAACGACAAGTACTGACGACATTTAGCAAAGGAAAAATATTGTCATTGTGGAAAAACATTTTATGTGTTCCCTTCCCAATTGAACATTGATCTTTTTAAAAAAAAAAAAAAAATCCATTTATAATCATAAAACGTAGTGTGTTAAAAGTTGTATAATACACGCACCGCTTTCCCACTTTTCTGTGTGTATTCATAAAATTGAAAAGGTAAAGCGTATTTCATAATAATTTTATACAATTATTGTATAATAAAAAAACCTGGGAAAGACAAACGTGGTAGAGCGTAAAAAGATTTCGAAATTTTTAAACCAACGTTTATTCAACGACCAATTACCAACGAAATGTTTAAACCAACGTACGGTTTTCTACATTTGTTATCTTCTCCAACTAAAAATTGTGAAATAAAAAACATTTTATAAAAAAATATTAAACCGACTTCGAAACCTAGGAACCAGTAAAAATAAATTCACTGAAAAGTATGAAATAATTACCCTCTGATTTTTATGAATACACAGCAAAATTGAAAATGGTATAAAAAGTGGAAAAATGCAATAAGACGAATAATTTTATTTTGATTTGTACAAATACACACTAATTGTTAATAAAAATTATTAAATTTAAATATTAAATTCTATGTTCAATACAACACAATCTTTTCGGAGGCGGCGCAAAATTTAAAATTTTTTACACTAGACATTATGAAAATCTTCTAAATGGATCTTCTCTTCCCAGCTATTGATTTCAATGCCTACTAATGTAATTGTATCAGTAACATGTTATTTCTATTTTGCGCCGCCTCCGAAAAGATTGTGTTGTATTGAACATAGAATTTAATATTTAAATTTAATAATTTTTATTAACAATTAGTGTGTATTTGTACAAATCAAAATAAAATTATTCGTCTTATTGCACTTTTCCACTTTTTATACCATTTTCAATTTTGCTGTGTATTCATAAAAATCAGAGGGTAATTATTTCATACTTTTCAGTGAATTTATTTTTACTGGTTCCTAGGTTTCGAAGTCGGTTTAATATTTTTTTATAAAATGTTTTTTATTAACTATTCAGTCATTTGAACAGTACATAATTTAGTTTTAATTTTGATAAATTAATAACTCTGTAGCTTGCCGTCGAAGGAAGACTTTGCATTTTCCCAAATCATCAAGTGCTTGAAGTTCAACGGTCGTGAGTATCACGTACTTGATTTTGTTGCTTATTATCATCCTAAGACTAAGTATCATTTATCGCTAGACTAAGCAATGGAAATTAACACTTGTGCACCTGTTAGGATGGTATCCAATGTTGTTGAGTTCTAGATTAACTTCTGATCAGTACTAATGCTGGTGATGAGGGATTTGGAATCGGTATAGTCGATAAAGGTTTGACAGCTGCTCAAAGTCTCCTACTTTGTGAAGGCCTCAGATTCCAGGCGTTCTAGCTTTCCGAATTGGATGGATAGTTCATCGATGGGTATTGGTATTTCTCACTTTAGCCTGCCTTTCTCAATGGCATGCTTTACCATGGTTTAAATAAATTGTTCGATAAATTATTTGTTAAAATGAATAAAACATTTTCCCTAGGAAAATTCTACTTTTGACCATTTTAATCGTTTTGGTATATACAGTACTGCTATGTATTGTGGATGCTGCCATGATAAGAAAAGTAAATTGAATTAATAATTTAATATGGAAATATGTAAAGTATTTCCCGGTGGTCAGTTTTACCTGAAGGCGGCTAGGTCTTGGAAATACCACCTTTTAAGTTATTGGGGCCATAAACCTTCTGTTAGAGATTCAAAATAAGCAAAGCTTAGGACCGGCAATGCTGCCGACAAACATCCAGGGAAATACCTAAGAAGATTGTTAGAGAAATTTGTGGCCATAAACCCTAGTTTTGCCCCGGCAAAGAGGCCGCTGGGAAACACGTTTAATATAGAAAGGAAGGGAAATTTTAGGCAGCCAGCCAATCAGACGAAGTCTGGAACCAACCAGCCAGCCAATCAGAGGAAGTCTGAAGAGAGTGGGGGAAAGAAGACTTATACAGAGGAGAGACGAGTTTAGAGAGGAGAGTGAGGAGTGGAGTGTAGAGTTCGGAGGTGGACAGAGATCGGGGGAGTGTGCCAAGAGGGCGAGAGTGGAACGAGAAGGTCAGAGGACCAGATAGGCAGGAGCGGAGAGTCCAGATTTCCGAGAGAGACCGATGGGATGCTGTGCTGAGTCAGAGAGCGTCAGAGTTGGCAGGGACTGATCCAGCAGACAGGCCAGAGACAACACCAGAGAGTACCCACCAGATAAGGTTAATACATATACAGTACTAGTTGTAATATTGTGTGGTTAGTATTTATTAAAATAATGTTAAATTGCCAGTCAGCATCCATTAACTAATTTGTGCTAAAATTTCCCTTCCTTTCTATATTAAACGTGTTTCCCAGCGGCCTCTTTGCCGGGGCAAAACTAGGGTTTATGGCCACAAATTTCTCTAACAATCTTCTTAGGTATTTCCCTGGATGTTTGTCGGCAGCATTGCCGGTCCTAAGCTTTGCTTATTTTGAATCTCTAACAGAAGGTTTATGGCCCCAATAACTTAAAAGGTAGTATTTCCAAGACCTAGCCGCCTTCAGGTAAAACTGACCACCGGGTTGACCATATACAGTACTTTACATATTTCCATATTCAATTTACTTTCCTTATCATGGCAGCATCCACAATACATAGCATTAATTGCTACGTTTCTGGACTCCCGCTTTTCTAAGGCGGGTGGGGGTTACCAGAAACGGCATATATCTTATTGATATTGTAATTAATGTACTCAATTCGCCTTAATGTAAATTGGATACTTTTCCAAAGGTGACGTGTTTACCAATTCCATAGTATTCTAATAAACCTGTGGCATAGGATAAATGATAATAAATAAACAAATCTAAATTGAACTATATCTTTAAGTTTATTTGCCCAATAATGTAAATTATTTATACCCCTTTAATATATCATATAAACATATTTTACTAGCACAAATTAGTTAATGGATGCTGACTGGCAATTTAACATTATTTTAATAAATACTAACCACACAATATTACAACTAGTACTGTATATGTATTAACCTTATCTGGTGGGTACTCTCTGGTGTTGTCTCTGGCCTGTCTGCTGGATCAGTCCCTGCCAACTCTGACGCTCTCTGACTCAGCACAGCATCCCATCGGTCTCTCTCGGAAATCTGGACTCTCCGCTCCTGCCTATCTGGTCCTCTGCCCTTCTCGTTCCACTCTCGCCCTCTTGGCACACTCCCCCGATCTCTGTCCACCTCCGAACTCTACACTCCACTCCTCACTCTCCTCTCTAAACTCGTCTCTCCTCTGTATAAGTCTTCTTTCCCCCACTCTCTTCAGACTTCCTCTGATTGGCTGGCTGGTTGGTTCCAGACTTCGTCTGATTGGCTGGCTGCCTAAAATTTCCCTTCCTTTCTATATTAAACGTGTTTCCCAGCGGCCTCTTTGCCGGGGCAAAACTAGGGTTTATGGCCACAAATTTCTCTAACAATCTTCTTAGGTATTTCCCTGGATGTTTGTCGGCAGCATTGCCGGTCCTAAGCTTTGCTTATTTTGAATCTCTAACAGAAGGTTTATGGCCCCAATAACTTAAAAGGTGGTATTTCCAAGACCTAGCCGCCTTCAGGTAAAACTGACCACCGGGTTGACCATATACAGTACTTTACATATTTCCATATTAAATTATTAATTCAATTTACTTTTCTTATCATGGCAGCATCCACAACTTACTACACGGGTAGAGTAATTAGACCTTGATGGAAATTAAATGAAATTGAATGAGAGATTTTTGTATCTCCAACTGGCGATACATGGCTGAATCTTACATTCAGTCATACCCAGTTTTTTTGTAACAGCAACTAACTTTTTTTAAAGGAAATATCGTGTGTATATAGTGTATTTAGTGTGAGATACATCTCTTTTGAGTGCCAAACGGTTTTCAGGTAACATATACTGCTCTCCGTAATCGTAGATGGCGGCCTCCATGTTAAATTTGGGTGTAAAAAGTGTCTTCAGTGTCATATTGCATTCCGTATTCTCTGTGGTTACCAAGGAAAAGTTGGTTAGGAATTGTCAATTTTGTTCAGTCCCTTTACCCCTTTTTACTGGACCGCTGAATAAAAGGCAAATCATATTCTGGGATAGGTATTTAAATATATTGTAAATTATGTTGAATAAGAGTATGCCTAGATTCGGTATTAATATTTTTTTATAGAAATTTAGCAGACATAACAATCTGATCTCTTTTAGGACCATATCATTGGAACAGCGGAAGGCATGTGACGTGATCCTTTTCATTCAATGTCATTCATCATTATGAAACTCAGGATTATTTAAAATTTTAAAGTCAACAATTATTAAAAAAAAAATTAATGGTGTCAAACTACGTCATTTACTTTCAACAGCAAGCTGCTCACAAATATAAACTAAAGATGTCAGGATGGTGTCACGCACAATCAGGGTATTATTAAAATGTACAGAATCAGTATTAATGTAAAAATTGTAATTTCAAACATTAAATATTAATATAATCTAAACAGCCGTAGGTAAGGGGGATTCGCGTAATTACCTCAGTTGATGTTTAACAAAAACTGAGAATGATCAAACAAAACGAAGAATGAGGTTCATATGAGGTTTTATTAATATTTATTTATGCAATACATAGCAAGTTTATAATATTTATTTAATACCTACTAACAAGGGCTCTTCGTGTAACAAAATGTACAGAATCAGTATTAATGTAAAATTTGTAATTTCAAACATTAAATATTAATTTAATCTAAACAGCCGTAGGTAAGGGGGATTCGCGTAATTACCTCAATTGATGTTTAACAAAAACTGAGAATGATCAAACAAAACGAAGAATGAGGTTCATATGCGGTTTTATTAATATTTATTTATGCAATACATAGCAAGTTTATAATATTTATTAATTACCTACTAACAAGGGTTCTTCGACCACATTCAGTTCATTTTAGTCTCTACGGTGTATAAAAAGATTAATATTTAGGTAATAATCAATAAGGTTACAAGAAGTATCAAATTGTTAGAACAATATAACACAAACCGGACCAAATGATCGAACTTCAGAGCAAGACTAACTGTTCCAAACACCGCTCCTTGTATTTAGTCAGAATAGAACTGTCTGGAAGGTTCCAGTCAAGCCCAGATTATTCTCGAACAGACGAACATGCACCAGAACAGTTTGTCCAAATATCAAATCTAGAAATCTTTTAAATCATATTTTTTTTTTGTTTTTTTTTTTTTTTCACGTTACAATATAGTTGTTTTGTTTTTTTAACATCAAGGAACATCCCATATTTAGTTTTTTATAATTTACTGTTATGCGGCGTTTCAAGCTTTGGACCAATCTACAACGAATTATATATGGAATTAAATTCTTGAATTGTCTATAAGCTTTAACATATTCAATCATTTTCTATGTTATAAAAGGACGGAGAACAATAAATTATAAAATACTAAATATCAAAGAGGTTCCTTCATTTAAAAAAAACCCTGATTACAAGTAACACATTATTTAAATTTAAATAAGTGAATAAAATAAAGTCATTTAAACAGGAGGAATGGGAAAATAATTGACAAATCTGAAAAAGTGTTACTCGTACGTCTAAAAATAAAAGAGGGTCGTGGAGGGAGTCAAATATTCCACTCACGAATTTAGCGATAGAAATTTAATCAAACTTGAGATTAGAGATATAGACTGCTTTGATTATTAATAAATAAATTTTTAATCCGTACAAATTAAGCCGCGTCACTGCAATGTGCCATAAAATACAAATACGTGATGTTACCCCAGCCGGGGCATATTGTTTCAATAAATACAATTAATCCATAAACTTTCCGGCGTAGGGATACTACGTGCTCTGGTCAGTGTATTACTGTTCTGGAAGTAATCCCCGGGTCACGTACTGCATCCGGCCTGATTAGGGCTACTTTCCTCACCACGTGTTTATGGAATTGGTAAAAACCACATCATTGTAATCTAATATGAGGCCGTGGGAAACAGCTTTGGTTAATTAATTTTAAACTTTATTACCTGTCATTTCGATTTTCCATCTAAGTTACGGCAGAAAAAGGACTGCACCAGGTTGAAGCCTTAGCTTTTCTTCTTTTAACTAGGCCATATAATAAACAGTTAAGCAAGTATTATATCTCTGGATTCTATAATTAATGAATTATTTCTTCATTATTGAATTATTTCTTCATTATTGAATTATTTCTTCAGGTTCTTTAAGATTATGATTAATGATGTATATGGCGTCAAACAGTGGCCTCAATCCAATTGAACCATTGAAGGAATCCTTTTTCACATTGAAGGATTCCTTCAATACAAGCCTAAGCTGGCTGATTCATTTTTGACCAAGCAGAGAGTCTTACACTTTTGGTACCACGTATAATTCTGCTGTAATGCTTCTTTTGTTACATTGAATATTAAGTGTTAGTTGGGCCTCTCTATATCTCTGATACATCTCAGATTGTATTGAAAACCTTACTCCTGATTCCACTTCCATTACTTGTGTCTTTCCAATCAGTTAAAAGTTTATAAGATCCCTCTCCGAAACTAAATTGATCTAATACAAGTTAATAATATCATCAAGCAACGCCATCAAGGTGGATTCCCCCCGTTTTATCGGTATTTTGAGACTCTTTGGTCAGAAGCATGAGCATGAGTCACGCATTATGATTTTCTCACTTCTAGTCTCTAAAAAGTGGTTTAATATACACTCTCGATACAGGACCTCTTTAGCACATTTCCCTCATTTCAAGATCTTCGTGTCGATTCCACAGTCCTGTGACTAGTGAGAATTTCTTCCACAGTGAAGGAAAAGATTAGAATTCAGAGAGGCAGCGATAGTATAAGAACAACTGATGGTTATGCTAAAGAGTTCTACAGTTGTTAAAGGTTCGCTAACATAAAGAATTAAAACTAAACATTTTTTTTTTTCGATAAAAATAAAAGAGAGGTGATACGGTTCCCACAGACCCTCTTACTCCACTTATAGGACTTATTTAGAGAACTTTACCTTGCTTATTCGTATGACTGTTTGAGCTTCAGTTAAGTTAATATAGTGATGAATATGCAAAATGGGGGAATTCTATATGTGGAAGTTATTCAAATATCAGCGTAGTTTGTTATATATATTCCGCCCGCGGGCTTTTCTCCAATTTCGAATAGAGCTTCATCAAGACTTCATCCATCTTCATGTAATAAAGTTATTTCTATAGTGGATGTACAGAGATGATACTGAAATTTTCAATACATTTTTTAAATTTCTTTAAACATGAAATTTGCTAATTATATTATCGTCGATCGAGAACAAATTCAATATCCAATAATAATAACAAATGCAGTACCAAAAATTGTTTTCTTTTTTATTGGTATTGAGAACAATTGCTATTCATTTTTAAAATTTTCAGGAACTTAAGTAATGTAATAAGAGAGGAATTGAATTTCCGCTTACAAAAGTATTCTCAATTCCTTAAATCTGTCTGTGACCTTTTAGTCTGTAATGTGCAATGGACTCTAATGTAAGGAGTTACACGTTTTCAGGTTCTTATATGGCATATAGAATTTTGTTTTGCTTAGATAGATTATAAAAAAAAAAAAAAAATTCTAATGAATTTCAGTATTTCATATTCAAATATTGCATTGCAATATACCAAAAATCTCGCCCTTCATCACATCCCGTTTTTATATATAAAAATAAATAAATTCGTTCCCAGGAATAAGATTTTCCTAGTATCATAGCTCCGCAGGAGGGGGGGGGGGTTCAATAATTATTCCTTAATACTAAGGTACTGCTGCTAGCAACTATTACCTTTAAATAATAATTTATTATGTGCTGAATAGGAAAATCAAAATTAAATCAAAATAATCATTATATTTTACCTTAAGGGGAAAAGAGAAGGTAAATAAGGTAATCGCTATTTAAATACTAAAGTAAATTGTTGGAGAAAATGAGGACAATGTTTGTCTTCTACCTATGCACAGAAATTGCTGAACCGCCAAACACAAATGAGAAATTGTTTGATTATTAATTAATTATATTTACAAAGAGTAGTAGAGACTCAGATATGTTTCATTTTTTATTCTATTTTAATGTTATGATTTTTTAATGGTCATCTAATTTAAAAAATATATATATTTCTATCAATGCTTCAATTATAGAAGAATTTTTTATTTTATTTATGTAAACTATACTAAACTTCACATATTTAATTTATAATCACATGAAGTGATCGGAATCCAGCAAATAAGCTGATTTTTAAATGTAATATATAAGAGTTCTCAGTCACAGAATTATGCTTATTAGTTATTTTTATAGAATTATTTTCATGAATAGATACTTATATTTAATAAGTATCCATACATGAAAATAAAACTATTTGGTTAGAATTGATGAGATCGATTTCAGAATTATTCTCAAGAGTTTTGAGTAGCCTGAGTTGCTTAATGTTTCCGAAGTTACCGGAGCTTATTTTCCAAAAAGTATCAACTCAGCATTTCGAAAATCACGAGAACTTTTTGGAGCTACTCAGTTATCTTTCATATGCCATTTTCAGCGTTACCTCAAAACTTTAAAACCAAATAGTATTATTTAAAAAAGTACCTGGTGGGGCTCTGGATCAAACTAGGCATTGAAGTCCGGTATGAATTTATTTGATAAAGACCTGGTCCCCAATAAAGTATTTACTCCTCAAGGCCACTACAATTAACTTATTGTATGTCTGAGCTAGTTTCCATACCTACATTAAAATGCATATGTAAGAAAGTTTCGAATACCACTTGAAGGCATGTTTGATGCCATGATGGCAGTTTCAAAACCTAAAGTACAATACGAACCGTAAAAAATATAGGTTGATATTCCTTAAATATGTAAAAAAAAAAAAAAATAAATAAAAATGAAGAATGTTTTAATAAACGGGAGGTAGGTATGGAGGAAGGCAGGGAAGACAGAAGTGGCATTGGCAAACATATCCATCAACGAGGTCGTTGTTTGGCTTGCCTCCTTAGTGACATTTTGTCTACAGGTCCAATACTTTGTTTACAGCGCCACAAGACAAGCAACTAGTCGGGTAAACTAAGAGACTAAAACCTGTTCCTTTTTCTTTTAATATCAGTTATGTTAACAACAAGCGAAATGAATGAAAGTATTGGACAATTTAGCTTACGTTAAATAACGCTTATCTAAATGCCTATTATGTATTGTTTTTATTTTTTATTTTTAAATTTGTTTGTCCTACTTCGGCATTGAATAATGGCTGGTTTTTACCCATTTCATGATTAGAAGTAACTTTTTTTATCACAACTTTTCTTGTCTCGTATAGGTCAAACCTAACTTTTTAAAACAAAATGAAATTGAACAAACATACATACATTTCACCATTTTTTTTAATATTGTAACGTTAAACCGATAAGCAAATAAAAAAAAACATATGGCGTAACCTCCCGGACCGCTTGTTGGAACAAAATAAGCGGTTGGAACGAACTCTTTGTGTCTAGATCTTTCCGTGATGGCGTAGAACTGCCCACATTGTTCTAGAATATTCCAGGCCTGACTATTTACGATTAAATATAAGGAGCAGTGACTGAACGAGTTAGTGGAAGTTTGTGTCTTGACTGTGTAGCGCAAGTCATATGATTTTGTGTTTTAACGTTATTATTTTTGTGACCTGCTCAATTGTTTAAGTTTTAATAATTCGTTGGCATTGTGATAACTGTATATTTCTGTTATGATAAATATTTGTTACCCACATAAGTGTTACAATATTAACTTACAGGGAAATATAAAACTCTTCATACGAGATATGGCTACTTTTAACATGTTCTTAAAAATGAGAAGATAAAAAAGGTTTTGAATGAGAGGTCTCTGTTTTTACAGAACGGATTAATTGAAACCAGCCAGGCGAGAATACTGCTGAGTGCCATTCTTCCCCATGCCCGACTATTCATTATATAATTAGTAAAAAAATCATCAAATCTGCTTGATTGATTAGGATTTATAAATGGATTTACACTTTAAACATATGCTAACTTAAAGGAATAATGCAAATCCGGAAAGATGTAGTTCTTGGGTTCTTTCTTTCGACATGTCTAAACGCCTATTTTTCATATATTTTATACTTTGATTTATCACATTTTCATTAATTTGTTAATGTTGCAATTGGAATAATTAAGAAAAAAAGTTCTTGGATATATTACTATTACATATGTTTGACAAAATTTCTGTAAAAAGTGGGAGTTTTTTAAAAATAATTATTGGCTACACATTCTGAACTTCTCACTAAAAAACTTAGAAATATGTCTACAAAATATATTTTTTCTCATGTAAGTAGAATATCTACGCATTTAGGTGGTAACTATAAACCACTTGAGAGGTTTTACATCTGATTATTTGATAGTTTTGCCTACTGTACCGTCACTTTTGGCCTAACAAAATATATGCGATTAGAAGTCAAAGGCGACTATTTAGCACTTATTCATTAAAATATTAAATGAATTATTAATAATTATTCTCACTTTTGTGATAAAGATTCGAAAATATCTTTCAGCTCGTTGGGCCAATCTTACTCACAAAGTTAAAGTTACCCCAGTAAATGGTTTTTTTTTTGGGGGGGGGGGGGAGAATTTGTTGACTTTTTAAATGCGTTTTTAAGACTTGCTTACTGATTTTTTTCTATAAATGAACATGAATATTGCTTGTCTAACTCGTTTCGTTATCAAAATGGACCTGATTGTGTTTTAACTAAGTTCCATGGATATGAACTTCTGACACTTTTCGACGATCTCAGTCGTAAGCCTCAACAAGTTCGGGTGTATTAAGTAACTAAGCCGTACACCAGCTTACTTTACCACTAGAGGTACGGCACTCTTGAGACATGACAGCCGTCGATGTGCGAACATCCTGGATTTCCAGAGGCCATCGCCCCCATTTCCAGAAAGGTGAGACCTGTCAACCCGGAGGCTGTAACTCACTCTGACCGATCGTAGTGGTGATAAAGCTCCAAGACCAGGAACTCATTCGGGAACGCGACGTGACCTTTAAGGAAATAACCACTGACGTCTGCTGATTCTCTTACAAAACTGAACCCCAAGTGAGCTGTCGGTTACTTCGTGAATATATAAAATATGTTCAACTTGTTTTTCTTCAAAAGTTATGCTTTTTATTTAAAAAAAAAAATATTATGTTTTATGATATCTTTGAATGTTAATAATGAATGGTATAAGAGCTTGTTTATTTTTTTTTTCTCTTTCCAAACGACTGCGGTTCGATTCCGCCCTGGGAAGGTTGTTTTTTTATTTCGTAGCGGAACTAAAGTTCCACCTTGTCGCAATGGATAAATGAGGTTATGAATTGCACAGTACAGGTGTAAATGTACAATACCTCCAGTATGCTGCACATGACCAGGAAGGGGTATCTAATAAAAGAAAAAGTAAGTCTAAAAAAAAAAAATGAGCGCCCGACTTTATTCTAGTCTGCAAACCCACAACACTGCTAAGTCTGGAAGAAGCTACGAAAAGCCTTCCTTTGATATAGCAGACATAATTTTTTAACGCCACTTGGTTCTAGTTTATGCCATTTAGTCGGATTCCTATTTCGTTTATGATGAATTTTTGAAATTTAATTCCTTAATTATTTTCTTTAGTTTTGTCATGCGATACCAATAAAGTTAAATATTTCTTTTTTTTTTTAATGACATTTAGGGGAGAGCGGGGTTGGTTGGCATAGGGGGTAGGTTGGCCATCGGCTTATAGTTTCTGTCATACCTGTTGTGAAGGCCCCACCATTGTACCATGTCACCCGCTAGACCTCGGGAGTCTTGTCCTGAGTTTTTCAATCCGATGCTAACATTGTAGAGAATAGTGTGCTTCATTGATTGATTTTACAACATGTAAGTAAATTTTTATATTTTTAGTAAATTTGTTTTAAAGACATGGTAAAACATTTGACTCCGATTCTGTTCACATAGCCCCAAACTCCTTTGAAAAACCTAACTTTTCGATTAACCAGTTTCTTGTTTGATTGTTCTCCCCTGTCCTGGCAGCCATCTTTCATATGATCTCTCCTGTGGGGTTTGTTGGCTCTCTTCAACTGGGCTTTGTTGGCGCAGTAGCAATTTACAAAAGCAAGGATACATAAACAAAGGTAAAACTACCAATTGTCTTTAGTTCCAGCAAGGAGGATGAGAGTAATTTTTCTTATGCAGAAAGTGACGACTGTCTAAACTTCTATCTTCTTCTTTTGTCATTCTATTTTCCCTTAAAAGCTGTTAAAAACCGATTCAAAATTATTATAGGATTATAATGCAGCTTTTAATAACAATAATATGTGTCAGGCAGTACTTGAATGAGATGGCTAAGCAACCCCACCTTCTAGGCCAACCTGCCCCACCTTGGGGGTTAATTGGCATACTCTGGATTGACGAATTCTTCAATTTTTTATGATCTTAGTATTAAATATTATGTGGTGAAAAGAATACTTGAAGTACTCTAATAATTGGAGTTTACAGTGGTATCAGCCCTATTGGGATTACATTAACAGGAACGACTCAACAATCAAAAAATTGAAAACTGTTGCCAACCAACCCCGCTCTCCCGAAGTACAAAATTTAAAAAAATGTACTAGCTAGGTAATAAGAAAATAAAAACAATGTTATAATTTGGCGTTAGAATCAGCACTAAAAATAAATCTTCTTAAGCAAAGAACACGTGGCCGTCTTGTTTTCAGTCGCCTAGGAGGATCTGGTGGGATGAAGGATGAAGCTTGAATTGGAAACGAGTAATTTTGGATGGGTCTAGTACATGTTATGATAAACATACATATACATACAAATATATTTTTATATAATATGGGATCTTGCCCTAGGTTCCTGGCATATAAGAATATATTCCGAACCTTACAAAATTTTTCTGTTGTTATTTTCAAACTACTTTGAAATCTCGAATCCTGTTGTGAAAAGAATGGAATGAATACTTATAAATCTTTGGTTTAGGTTATGTAAAATTTAATAGCATTTGGGAGTTGGTTAATTCAATCGTGTTTTATCCATTATTTAAGTAAGGGCTTCAAAATAGTATTCATTATTATTTAATTAATCTTAATTAATGTATCTTAGTTAATCAGGAAAGTTAACTATTATTCCTCTGTATATTAATATTTTAATAAAATCATTGTTTAGAGTGAAACACGATTTATTCTCACCAGAAAAGAAGAAAAAACAGAATTACATACTTAAAAGACTTTTAGTTGTTAATATGTAAAATTCATTATATATTCCTAAAAAAAAATCATTTCCCCTTATGCATTATTTATGATAATGAAGGGAATGTACAAAGAATAGACAAATTGTTATTTTGATACGGATGAAGAAATATGGTCCTGAGGATAGGGAAAGACCCCGAAACGTCAATCAAATGTAATAAAGATAAAGCAAGTTTGGTAGAATAAAAAATAGAAAATAAAATTCAAGTTCTATTACTGTGTGGGTTACATGAGTTCGTAGAACTGGTTTTACTCTTACTAGCACTTTATCTCACTAAGGGAGATGGTTGAAGTTTTGGTTTGTATAGCCCTTTGATTCCCTATGGCATGGTTTACCTTACCCTCTTCACTTTATGCCCTATTGAGCCAATATTTCTTTTTCAACATATGAAAGGGAATACATTTTCCTACTCAGTTTGGACATACAATCGAGTGGTTTATACGTCGAAATAATAAGAAAAGTGTTTAATTTTTTACTTTTATACTGAAATCAATAGAAGTCCTAAGATTTTCAGATTTAAAGTAGATTAAAATTTTAATAAACTTTCATAGTTGGTTGAGTTTATTGGCGAAAATCTGAATAGTGATCAAGGCCATCATGTATTCTAATATATGTTTTCATTCTTACTCCTAATTTGCTTTTCACTAATTTACAGTTGCTTTCATATTTCTAAAGTCAAGGTATTTTTTTAATATTTTATTCCTTTTGATATTCTCATTTTGGAGGTAGTTTTATTCATCAAGAAGGAGTGGTTGAGTCTAATATATCCTGTCCACATTCAATAGATAAAGTGCCTATACGAGCTCCTATCAACGGCATCAGATGCTGAAGGTACTCCAGGGCTTTACATATTTCCTTTTCTTTTTTTTTAAATAATTTTTAGCTTTATCGGATTGATAGTCATCCTTGCGCATCTTGTGACTCACACGTGGCACAGGGAACATAAATGAGTGCCAATACAATGCCTCTACGATTCAGTAACTTAACATACTACTCGCGCCATATCTGAGAAACAAGTTGAAGAAGGATTTTGCTCGCATTTAGTCCCCTCATTTTTTAGAGTACACGATAGCATTTATTTTAGATTTTTTTATAGAGATAGCAGATTTCGCAACACAGCCATTTATTATTTCAGAGATATAGTGCTACAAGATTTGTTTTTTTGTTTGATTTTTGCCTTAGGGCGTTTACATTTAAAGTCATGAACGCCTAATAATTTTAGTTTAATGTATCCTTATAGAAATAAAAAATGTGAATAACAGTAACACTCTAATATACAAAAATAATAAATTACCTGTAAAATTTTATCAAACAAAATTAGCTGTATGTGTTGATTGACAAATTGACAAATTAAAATTTGTATAGATAAAAAACTGTGCAAGTCCACAGCTTGAAACTTTGTGAATTTATAGTGCCTACCTTTATCTGTCAAATAAAAAAATAACAAACACTTAATCATTTGCCTTCTTGTAAAAAATAATTTTTGAAAATCCGGTTTTTTTAAATTACCGCTTGAAACTTTGAAGGGGTACATGGACCGTAATTCTTAGTTTTAAGTACATAGTTGTAATGACATTTATTAAAGGTCAGACCTTTCTTAAGAGATTGGTCTTTATTTGAATATTCTAGGATGAGTAAAGGAGGAGATATTTGATTTGAAGCAGAGCACTGAAATAGCTAAAAATACGCGGTTTTTCGAAAATAATATGGCCTCCATTGGAAAAATAAAAATTCAAAAAATAAACCAATTGCACTTTTGTACTCCTGATGCATTGTTCTTTCAATGGTAAAAATATAAAAAAAAATAAAAATGTTGAAGCAACTCGATTGGACCACTTCAAATGGATTGACCCATAAATGAAATAAGCCCAAATTTATCTATACCTCTATCCAACAACGAAACTTCTATAACATTGCCATTTAAATTTTTGAAAAACCTCAACCTTCTGAATACATTGTAGTACTTTTTCTAGTGATATCAACACTAGCTGTATGTGTTCATTTATTTGACAGATAAAGGTAGGCACTATAAATTCACAAAGTTTCAAGCTGTGGACTTGCACAGTTTTTTTAATACAAATTTTTGAAATCTTGAAATTTCCAAAATTTTAAAAGTTTAAAGCTTTATATCTCTGTTGGGCAAGAAAATAAAATTTTGAAATTTAGGCCAGATTTAGTTCCTGAATAGAGGATTAAACTGTCAAAATTTCATTTTGTGGACTCAACTAATTGCAAGGATATAAGACATTGAAAAGTACTAAAATAAGTATTAAATTCAAAGCACTAAACAGCCTGTATTATTTTCTGTCCGTGTCCAGGAAATGAAATTTTGACAGTTTAATCCACTATCCCAGACCTAAATCTGGGCCAAATTTCAAAGTTTTATTTTTACGCCTAACAGAGAAATTAATTCTTTAAACTTTTGACATTTTGGAAATTTCAAGAATTTAAAAATAAAAAACCGTGCAAGTCCACATCTCGAAACCTTGTGAATTCGGAGAACCCACCTTTATTTATCAAATAAAAAAATTGCAAACCCTTAGTCATCTGCCTTCTGGTAAATAGATTTTTTGAAAACTCGTTTTTTTTTAAATTACCGCTTAGAAATTTGTAGGGTTATATGGACGGTTATACTTATTTTTAAGCTCATACTTGTCATGACCTTTATTAAACAACAGATCTTACTAAAGAGATTGTTCTTTATAAAAATGTTCTAGGATGAGTTAAAGAGGGGATATTCGATTTGAAGCAGAGCACTTAAAAAGCTAAAAATACGAGTTTGGTCGACAAGAAAACTGACCGAAAAATTCATTGAAAGGTACTAAAATAAGAATAATATCCAAAGTGCTAAAACAGCACATATTATTTCCTTTCCGTTTTCTTCACCTTTATTATATTAAAATTAATCTAGTACAGATTATTAAAGCCACTTTACATAAATTTACCTTAATTTTTGTCTTGTTAGCATAAAGAATCTGTGAAATCTTACCACACAATGCCTGCCTATTGTTTTAGTTCGCCCCTGTTCAACCACTATTTCCGATGGTGAGGTACTGGTCTTCAGTATTACTCAATGGAACCAAGGCTTCATCATTTCCGCTCTATTGATGTGAATTTTTTCGTCAGTTTTCTTGTCGACCAAACGCGTATTTTTAGCTATTTCAGTGCTCTGCTTCAAATCGAATATCCCCTCTTTAACTCATCCTAGAACATTTTTATAAAGAACAATCTCTTTAGTAAGATCTGTTGTTTAATAAAGGTCATGACAAGTATGAGCTTAAAAATAAGTATAACCATTCATGTACCCCTACAAATTTCCAAGCGGTAATTAAAAAAAAAACGAGTTTTCAAAAAATCTATCTACCAGAAGGCAGATGACTAAGGGTTTGCAATTTTTTTATTTGATAAATAAAGGTGGGTTCTCCGAATTCACAAGGTTTCGAGATGTGGACTTGCACGGTTTTTGTTTTCAAATTCTTGAAATTTCCAAAATGTCAAAAGTTTAAAGAATTAATTTCTCTGTTAGGCGTAAAAATAAAACTTTGAAATTTGGCCCAGATTTAGGTCTGGGATAGTGGATTAAACTGTCAAAATTTCATTTCCTGGACACGGACAGAAAATAATACAGGCTGTTTAGTGCTTTGAATTTAATACTTATTTTAGTACTTTTCAATGTCTTATATCCTTGCAATTAGTTGAGTCCACAAAATGAAATTTTGACAGTTTAATCCTCTATTCAGGAACTAAATCTGGCCTAAATTTCAAAATTTTATTTTCTTGCCCAACAGAGATATAAAGCTTTAAACTTTTAAAATTTTGGAAATTTCAAGATTTCAAAAATTTGTATTAAAAAAACTGTGCAAGTCCACAGCTTGAAACTTTGTGAATTTATAGTGCCTACCTTTATCTGTCAAATAAAAAAATAACAAACGCTTAATCATTTGCCTTCTTGTAAAAAATAATTTTTGAAAATCCGGTTTTTTTAAATTACCGCTTGAAACTTTGAAGGGGTACATGGACCGTAATTCTTAGTTTTAAGTACATAGTTGTAATGACATTTATTAAAGGTCAGACCTTTCTTAAGAGATTGGTCTTTATTTGAATATTCTAGGATGAGTAAAGGAGGAGATATTTGATTTGAAGCAGAGCACTGAAATAGCTAAAAATACGCGGTTTTTCGAAAATAATATGGCCTCCATTGGAAAAATAAAAATTCAAAAAATAAACCTATTGCACTTTTGTACTCCTGATGCATTGTTCTTTCAATGGTAAAAATATAAAAAAAAAATAAAAATGTTGAAGCAACTCGATTGGACCACTTCAAATGGATTGACCCTTATACTTGAAATGTAATGAGGACATTCTTCAAATATATGTTTAATGGTCAAAGTTGATTTGCAGTGCTGACACGATGGAAGTGGGAGTTTGCGTATCAAATAAGAGGGTGTGAGCGCCATGGGGCCTATTCTTAAACGGGTAAGGACGTCCTCCTCCCTGCGGGTGCTGCGGTAGGATGTGGACCATGCTTTAACTTTCTTTTTGATATTTTTTAATTTGCTCTCGCTCACATGTCCTGCCATCTGTTTGATACTTCTATTTTAAGAGGTCTAGCGAGTTCAGACGGGTTAGGATAGCAGTACCTCTGTCTATAGCGCAAGCGCCTGTTTCACAGCCCGATCGGCAAGCTCATTGCCCACAATCCCGACGTGGCTTGGAATCCATATGAAATTAACCGATCTACTTTGCTCGTGGATCGTCGAAAGAACTTATTGTATCCTTGTAATTGCTGGATGGTTCGAGTAGGTATATGTTTTTAATACGCTTTAGTGCCCCTAATGAATCTGACATTTTGACAACATTTTTTAGAGATATGGACCTACAGACGTTTTTTTTTTGCTTCATTTTTAATTCCCACCGGTCAACTAACCTTGACAATCAGCAAATAATTTCGCTATGCTAATTAAATAAATAAATAAATTAAATTTGCTGTTGCCATGCCTCTAATCAGTCGGTTGAAATGCTCGTTGTAAGTGAGGATGGAAACGTTTATAATGTTTCTTTATATCTTGGTCTACTGTTTCTATCATTAAGTCAGCATGCAGTATATAGCTCTGTTTTGTTAGTCACGTACCATGAGTCTTAAAATTTTTGATTAAAATGTCAGAACTCTTTGTAAGTGGGTATTTTGGCTGTTCTGTAAATCTGTGAAGAATTTGTCCATATTAGTTCAAATCCAAGTACAAATATGCATTCATCTTGACATGCAGGCCCCATATCGTCCTTCTGTCAAAGGTAAGACCGAGATAGTGAACGGTATCAGTTTGAGAAATTTGGACATTATCTATATAAATTGGAGGCAAATATTTTTTCGAAGAGTATACGTTATGTGTTTAAATTTTCCTTGATTTACTCGAAGTTTCCGTAGCTTACACCAATCGCTTAATTTATGTAAGTGTTGTAAAGTTAGTGAGGCAATATGTAGGATCCTTGGTTTAGTGAGAATCGTTGTAAAGTTAGCATAAGTAGCGGACAGTGTTTCATTGCTTCCTGGTATGTCGTGTGTTTTTGTCACACGAAAGATATGATGGGAGGATGAGATAGTAGTGTGCGTATGGCATTGTGTTTAAAGCGGAATCATAGGTACTCCATATGACCTCTTGTGATTTTTCTATTAGACTTTTAATAAGGCAGGTCCAGGAATTTTAATGTCATTGCCAGAAGTTTCATGGATTTATGTTCTATGTTTTATTTATTGAAATATTTATGTCAAAAATATTTTTTTTTTCATGTTTTCATAAGTTCTTTTTTTTTTTAGAAAACTACAAGTTTCAAAACAGCAGAAATATTTTAGGTATGATTCTGAAAAATTTTCGATGTATTACTGTTTCAAAACAATGTCTTTTTATTTATTTTTTCTGTTTATGAGAAATTTCTACGATGATTGATAATTTATAAGCACATTAACTGGTCAATTGGTTACCTGCTAAATAATATAAAGATTTTTGATAGCTGTAAATTTGGGAATAGAAAAATAAAAAAGAAATATTTTCTTGGCTTTTAGAGAATTTGTCTTTGATAAATGCCAACATGTATTACATGTCAATATGTAATAGATTTACTGGTTATCACATTATACCTTTTGACTGATGACTTAACATTATACTGATTTTCGCACCAATTCGTCAAATTAATTAAATTATAAGTTTTAATCTGATTGTTTATAAAATGAAGAGCAAATATTTTACGTTTATTTTCTGTATTTCTGACAATTTTAATCCGCCGAGCTATAACATCAAAGATTTTTATTCGATTAAAATAAAATATATGCATATATAAATATATATATATTAAAAAAGATGAAAGAAATAACTCATATCTTAAAAGACCATCGTTGTTTTAATATATTTTTTTCACTCATACCATACATGTATGATCTGCCCGTTATCTTACCTAAAAACTCATTTTTTAACCCAAAACTCTTTATTGAGGGAGTCATCAATGATTTGTGGGACAAAACAGTGACAACTCTCCGCAGATTTAGATAGCTGTTTTTTTGAACCACCATTTGTCCTTTTCCCTTAATATTTTTTGGTACTTGATCTGTTTTCGATCGGAAATGTCGGTCGCTGTTTTCAATTAATCATGACCTCTTCCAAACCTAAGCTTGTGTAAGCTCTCCAAACGGAGCAACATTATCAAATTTTGCTGTTTGTTGTTATTTTTTTCTCTTCACATTCCGTCCTGTCAAAAAATCAATGAACGTAAAGTGAAAAGGAAATTAATTCTACAATAAGACATTTTACGAATGAAGAAATAAGTTTCCATTAACTCCTGTCAAAATTAAAAAAAAAAACAAGCAGTGAATGTGACGGGAAAAAAGAATAAAGGTGTTTGGTATTTCAGGCATGAGTGGACAAGAGCACTTTAAATTATTCTCTTAATTCAGGAGATAAGGTCTCCAATTCAACTTATTATCAGATGCAGTCTGTTAGTTACGTATTTTATACTTACACCACATGGCGTCCATTATTCTTAGGATTTTGGAAAACAAGGTTTATAATTAGGAAATAGATTTTCATGTACAATGAAAAGCGAAAAAAGTACATATGTATGTAATTATACTTTGAGAAATATGTAACAGAAAGTTGTTAAGATGTAAAAACATGTATGATCGAACTGATTAGAATATATATGTATATTGACATGTATCATCTATATCATGTATATATTTTTTACTTATATGCATATCAATGAAAATCATGAAATTTACAACAACAAAAATATGGAAAATTATTACACATAAAATAATATTTTAAACTTTCAAGGAAAGTGTCGTTTATCCGATCTGAAAATAGTTTTTTTCGGCTGAAAGTACTTTCCACTTCAATAGATGTAATAGTGGAAAAATTGAAAGGTGCTACGTTCATTGTAGTTAAATTCATATCAAATGGTTTCGGAACACAGTTTTACAACTACCTACTATAACTACCTAATGTCAGCAATGTACCTACACCGGCCCTGTTTTAATGATATCTCTAATTTTCTCAAGAGTTTTATCGTTATATCTTTTAATAGCTTTTCCTCTGAGGGCTATTATCAGGAACGTTTTTATTAATCTATTTTTATAAGAAAATTTTAAAATGTAGATTATTGATTTTATAAATAGACATATATGCTCTAATTCATGCTCGGCAAAAATCTGCGGTAAAAGATGACTTACCACTTTCTTCAGAATCAGAAAAATAAGCTGTTATTAAATCTCGAGATAGACCTTACAGTTTTTGTACATCCCTTTCCCAGAAATTCGATTATCCCACTATAAAAGAATCAGCACATCTTGGATAAATATCAGCAGACCTAAATAATATCTTCCTCAAAAAACTTAACTAAATTTTTTTTACCACGAAAAGTTTAGGTGGGTATGCATTTTTTTTTAAAGAAATATGACGCAATAAATATAATGATATGTGAAATAAAAGTAAAACATACAGACCGATTATGAAAAATATGTATTTATGCATGAATTATTTCATATTGTAACGCTTCTGTGGGTTAAAGAATATTTATTCAACAGAAATATACAATTATCAATGCCAAAGAATTAATACAACTCAAATATTGGGGCAGGTTACAAAAATGATAACGTTATAATACACAATCATATGACCTGAGTTTCGCAGTCAAGACACAGACACAGACTCACTGGCCCAGTCACTCCTTCGTTATATATAGTCGTTAAATGAACGTTCTGGAAAGTTCCAGGTCTTCATGGAAGCTGGTGGAACGCCATAGATGGAGATCGAATAATCTAGAACTAAACAGTTCGTTCCAACCGCTTAGTTTTCCAACAAACGGTCTGGGATATTAAACCATATGTTTTTGTTTTTGACGATTTAAAGTTACAATATACAAATTTCATATTATGTCCGAAATATGTAGTAAAAATATATACTTAAAGGATTTAAAGGTTCACACTTATACCATGTCTGGAAAAAGTCATTTCCTGCCAAGCGTCTTCATAAATACGATCCTCTCTTGGCGTGGCAGATCATTGAATAGTAGTTCGATTAGTTATCATGTTCACTGTCATTTTTTAATAAAGTTATTTTTAAAAAAGTGATTTAGTGTTGAAGATTATTTATTTATATATCAATAGTGAAAAAAGTGTAAAATTATGTAAAATCGATTTAATTAAGCTTACTAATGTAAATTGTAAGCTCAGAAAAAAAAAATATGTAAAACCGGTTTCCTATTTATAATGTTTTACGACAGCCTTGTTCAACGGAAAATTTGACGCGATCTATGTTGGTTAAGGTAAGTAGTTGTATGATATCTCGAATTCGTATAGCAATAATTTTGTTAAAACACAGTTTCCTATTTCGGAGCTGAAATAATTAATTTATTTCATCCATCTCAGTTGTGCTTGGTAGCATAAATTTTTGAGTCTAGAACACAGAGAAACTCGCCAGCCTTTTCTGCTTAAGCAAAGTAATCCAGAAGGATTACTTTAAGTAAATGTACACGCTGCTACTTTGGTATTACAACGGGGAAATGAGCTTGCATTAAAAGTGGGTTTCTATGTAGAGCAAGGTAATGCTTTTAGAGAGGGGTCTTTTTCTGTTTAAGTTGTAATTGCACAGTTCCTTGTACTCCTCCTGAGTTATTGAATTAGGATATTAAATTACTAAACTTTGTTGTAGGGGATCATTAAGTGAAAAAACAGATATTAAAATACTGTTGTTGGACATTTACTTGAATTTACCTTTTAGTTGGTTGCTGAAAAATTAAAAATTTTGATTAGTATTGAAAGATTTGATTTTGAAAATTTTGATTATTATTTTATTCTAATCATATGATCCCATCAGTTTTGGAAGTCTTCTTTTAGTAACATTTACCAACCGTTCTATACTAAACTGGAGGCTTTATTTATATAAAAATTAAAAATATTTAAGTTTTACTTAACTATGAAGATCCTGTTATACAGAACCACTTAGCATATTAATAATAATAAATCTTAGCACATACGTTCATTTGACTAATGACTATTTGGCAAAGAATAATTTTGGTTGGATAAAGTATATAATAAGAGTGGGTTCATAAAAAAAAAAAAAAATTAATGTATGATTTTCTTTTTCTTCTAAGTTTTAAAATTTACAAATTTGTGTTTTACAGCTAAACTGATACTAAAGTGATAGCAACTTCTCCTGTTTTAGAATATTATATCATTAACTTAACAATTGATGAATAATCTTTATTAATTTTTTTTTTCCAGTTATCTGAGCTTGTCCACCATAAGACTTTAATGAATAATCTAAGACAACAATGATTAATCAATTTATCTTTACTGGCTCTTAAAGTCAAAAATCTCCAATATAGCAATCACATGATATAATAATTAAATTATTATTTATTAAATATAACTAGTACTTTGAAATTTGGTTTGATAGAATGCTTTCACTAGAATGAGCTTTAATTATGAAATTTCATAACGACTACTGGACTTTTCGTTGCTAATGGAAATGTTACTTACACTACTTCGCAATTACCAAAGCTGTATTAAATATCAACTCAAAGTTAGGAGTATATGTATAATATAATTTAATAAAACTAATGTGTGGACATTTGCAGCATCAGTTGGTTTTGCCTATCCTTTAGAAAATTTAAAAATGCTTTGATTTATTAAAATTTGAATTTTATTTTAGCTTTGCATCGATATTTGAAATTCAGGTATAACGAGAATGAATTTATTATATGAAATTTCCTTGATTGAAACGGTATAAGATCTTAAAACTAAAAAGTGATGTATTTCTTTCTTCATTGAAATACAAGTATCATTTATCTTTGTTTGCTTGCTTTTATGGAGATATATCATCCTTAGTTTTATTTAAGATTGCATACTTTTTAGAAGATCTTCCTCATTTAAACAAAATTAATTACAAACTATAATTCCAGTATGAAATTTGATTATTTAAAACTCTGTTTCTTTAAAGCACTAGAGTTTACCGAATAAATTATTTATTAAAATACATCACTCATCAAATATCTACTATTTTACTGCATAATACTCACACACATACATATATATATTGAAAGTGTGAAAATATGGTATTCGTGTGTTATGTATCTACAGTTAGTTATTGAAAAAAAAAAAAAAACACATCAATTTGATAATTTATAATATAATAATAGCTACTTATTTTAAAATTGAGACCGACACTAAGATGATTTTTACTCTTCCTTAGTTCATGCAACTCATATCGTCACTTAATTTTTTACGCACGCTAATCCACATTTCTTCCTTTGTTAAGAGACAAAAAAAAACTGTGCCTAGTGTCCCTTAATAAAATTTAGTTTTAGTATATTATATATTAAGCTTTAAAATGAACTGAGTTAGTTAAATTTTAACTAATCTACACTTAATTAATCCATATTTTTGTCTCGATTTCGTTAGGCAAAAAGAAAAAACGTTTTTCTTTTTTCCCTAAGGAAATTTAGAAAAAAATGTGGATTAATATGGGCAGAACTTAAGCAACAATATATCCAAATTATTGTTATCTACACAGAAAAGATTGGCAATTGCCGGGATTCGAAACCGGGTTTTCATTAAATTTTTAAGATTTTACTGTTATTTTTTCATTCCGAGGGTACATGACTGTTAAGGATTGATGGGGGTCACCTATGTTGTCATGGTTAGAATGAGCTAGACTGAGAGGTCTCCAGGCAGATCTAGGTATTTTAAGGAAAATGAAAGTAAAAAAAATCCTGGCTATGCCGTCTGATGGGACGTTAAATGCTTCCTTTCCACTTCCATCCCTAGCCTGTACGATGTCAGGATACTCGTTAAAGTATTCTATATACCACTGGATAGGGAAAATTTAGGACTACCACAGTAATATCGTCGGATCAGCTACAGCAATTGAGTGACGTTAATAAACAAAAAATGGTTGATAAGCAACTGTGAAGCAGGGAACCGGTTTAGAATACCTACCTTGGCCAATCATATCTCTCCATTTAAAATTAAATAAGTAATATCAGTTAAAAATTGAATAAATCAGTATGTATATTTTCGTTTTATCTATTAATGTGAAATATTTTTATGCTTTAATATTACTCCTAACCAATGTATTTTTAACGTGTTATTCTGCAGTTCGAAATTTAAATTCCTTTTTTTTGTTAATATAGGTGATGCTGCTTGGAGCTTCGAATGGTATACGCCGTACAGGTACGTTTATAACGTTGTTTTTTTTTATTTTCAATTTCTGATATCCTTTTGATTATTTTATTACCCTTGTTCTGAAACTTCTCCATTGATCGCACCAAGGAATTGAAAATGCCTTCCAGAAATCTACCTTGGAAGTTTAAATTGTTTTGAAAATTATTGTTTTAAATCATTGTTCTTTATGTTACAGTTTTAAATTAAATTAACATTAAATACTATTATGCAGCTTAGTCCTGAGGTATACATTTTTTATATCCATTTATAATCATATGCTGTGTAGATGTTCATAAATATATCTGATCAGTTATTGCCTTTAACCTTTAAGGCTCATGGTTGTTCATGTTTTTTTCTTTTAAAAGATTGTTGACAAAATTGAGGTTGTATAAAATAAAATCGGATCCCAGGTTCTATCAGTACAGCTTGTCTATAATTTAAAGTTACAGCTTGTCTACTTCATAATTATTTTATTTTTATTATTTTTTTAGACAGATAAAGAAAGAAAATGAATTATAATTTTAAATAAGTACATCAAATCCATTACAAATGTTCAATAAGAGTTTCAGAATTATTGTATGATGCATAATTTCAAATTTACGTTCTATATTATATCCGTTTTCCATGTTTCTATTATTATATTATATTTCCAATATTATAGTATTTTTGTGCAGATTCTGTACAATTTTGTTCAAATTTATATGGCATAGTAAGGAAGTAGCCCTAAACTTAAGTCGTACATTTATCCCTCTGGAATGAAAATCGGGCTTTATATGACCGATTATCTAAGGTACGAACAGTAAAAGAGTTTTATTTCAAATTCATATTTTTGATTTTTCTACCAAAAGCTAAGAATATTAAATGTTGATACTTCCCTTTTATTTTTATCTTTTATGATTATCATTATTAGTTTACAATGCGTATCAAATGTTTTTGATTTGATGTCTGCAGAATTTTTCAATAAGCAAACATGTGCTCTACACGTATATTTGATCCATTTGATTTGTACTCGTAATAAGTCTCTTACCGCCTCATTATTGCCTTTAACCTTTAAGGCTCATGGTTGTTCATGTTTTTTTCTTTTAAAAGATTTTTGACAAAATTGAGGTTGTATAAAATAAAATCGGATCCCAGGTTCTATCAGTACAGTTGAGAAGCCCTGCTCACTATAAATTCTATAACCGGGGTTGAACAATACCATTTCCATTATTGTTTTTAAAAATAAATTTAATGGCTTGGATTTAAAAACCGATATAAATACTTCCAATGACTTATCAGCGTCAACAATTTTGAATGAAAAAACAAATTAATCATGATATTTAAATCCAAAGTATTAAATGTATATCAGTTAATAAACGAACAAGGTGTTGATTACCTGCGGTTTAGAGAATTATATGAACATGTGTCTGAAATAGACCACTTTGCATATTTATCTGTAAAATTTTTAATGGCATCCTAGATGTTAAAATAGTTTTTTCGTCCTTGGTTCTCTGCAATATTTTTATGAGCTGTAAAAGTTTTATTAATTCAATAAACGAACTGGGATATTCCTCCTTTTGGACGGTAGTAAAAAATTTTATTTTATTGCATTTTTATATCAATGTACTATTTGCATTCCATGTGGATAACTATATATTTCGCTGATTTTATTCCTTTTCCAAACCAAAGAACAATAACGTATGCTATAGGGTCAAATAAAAATAAAGTTCTCCATATCTCGTTTAATTTATGCCTAGTATGACCATGACCACGGTATGGCCAATAAAATAAAAATTATAGCTATTCTAGACCCTTCTTCTTTTGTACTCATAACATTCATCTATATATAAAAGTACACATTAATATGATTTTTTTTTTTTTTAATGTTCTTCCTTTTCCTTTTTTACCCCTTTCTTTTATTTCCCTCTTCAATTACATTGATATTCATATGGCAATTACTGAATACGAATTGGAAGAATTATATATAGCGAAATCAACCAATATGCAACAAAAACATAAAAAAATCCAATCTAGCGAGCTAATTAAATTAGAAATATTTTTTTTTTTAAATTTAAAAACTAATATATAAATTAAAAGGGGTATAATACCTAAAGTAAATAACGCATAAACATTGATGCATGGTTAACAATCACTAATTAAGTTACTTTAATATACTCGTATTTAGTGATGTATTACGCTGAACTTCAAGGTTTTTTTTCCTTATTTAATTTTAATTAAGTGTAACCATTTGAAAGAGAATAATTAGGTCACCTGTGGTGTAGGGGCTAGCATGGAAACCTACAATACTAAAGGTCTCGGGTTCGCGTCCCGCGGTGGCCCTAGGATTTTTTAAAGGGAGTAATAAATCCTTAGCTATGCCGTCCCTCTGATAGGACATAAAATAGAGGTCCTGGGTCTTTGCGATGTCAGGTACTAGTTAAATATCCCTATCTTAATTATACCTGGATAGGCAAACTTTAGGACTCCCACTGTAGCATCGTCCGATTAGCCTTAGTTAAAGGGGCGTTATACAAACAAACAAGCAATTCTAAGTTGCTCCATCTATTCAAAATCAGCGATCACACTCCTCAGGGGCACTTCCACATACCTCATTGACTGAGCGACCCCAATATAATCATTAATATTATCAGTTCTGAAATAAAGACTTATTAAAACTTATTTAAATTTCTTGGTCTTCGTTAACAGAAAGAATATTATCAGCAGTGATGGTTATAAACGTACCCTTACTCCTAGTACTAGTAGGAAATACTCGCCTGAGACCGCTGACTCAGAGGGAAGCAATAAAAGAGAAATGGTGGCCCTACCTTTGTCTCTTGATTGAGCGGCCGAATTTACAACCTAACTTTGATAGCAGATAACCTTTACTCTGCCTTCCAGGTTCAACAAACTCTCTAGCGTTTCGTTTCCAGCTTTTTCTAATCTTCTTATATCGAATATTTCGCATGAATTTGATAATTCTTACATTCTTCCTACAGCTTGCTGCTCCATTTTTGTAGCTAGGAAATTATTTGTTTTCTTCAGAGTTTTTGTGAAGCACTAAGACTATTTAAATTAAAGGTAATTTTTAACTTTTCACCCATGCTTGCTCTATATTCTTAAATGTTAAACAGTGAATCTACTTACTGGCTTACACAGACTCTTTAAAAAATTTTCCATGCTAAATTGATTAGGTAAATCGAAGAAAGAAGTCATATATACTGCAATCTATAATCTCACCTTTAAATGTTTCCTCTAAAACACCCGAAAGCTTGAGAGGAGGTGCAGACACGTAAAAGGGGTTATAAGGAAATCACTAGAACAATTAAGGAATAAACCGACTACCTCATGAGGAAGAAATTTCTAGTATATGTTGTTGAACCAAGCCAGAGATCACGGTAGGATTTCTTTCTTTTTAGCAATCTTGAATTGCAAATGCGACTCCGCTTACAAAGACCACCTTAGAGAACCTATCTCCTTACGGCTCAAAGCTGAAGTAGAAGGGGCTTCCTGTATCGAGTCCTTGCCTAAAGCTCAGTATCCCTACAATACCCGTCCGATTCTAATTATATTCTTCGTATCGATTGGATCGATCATTTTATTTAATCAAAATCGGTTATCAATTCCCCACTTATATGGATATTGTACCCAATAATTAAAGATACGCCAAAACCTGACTCCTGTAAATAGGACGTTGGATGAGAGATCATCTTCTACAACAAACCAGAATAACTGAAACAAGCAAAGAAGAGATACTGCTGAATACATTCATGCATAACATTTCGATATTAAATTGGCATAAAAATTATTTGCTGATTGTCGAAGGTTGTTTGACGGACTAAAATAAAAATATATATATATATTTTTTTTTTGCTTCAAACTTCAAATCACTCCTGTCACCCAGCGTGACAATCAGCGAATGTATTGTTTACAATGAATGAACTTAGGGCATTTTGGGCATGATGAAATGAAGGTGCCCAGCAGCTCCTCTTTCCGGGATTGATACCTTACGTGAGCAGGTCCCTCATCCAGCTTCTTTTTAGCCGCCTAGCTACAGGTATATCAGCCGTGGCCATGTCGTTAATTAGTGTATTGTTATGTCCGTGTAATTTAACAAAAATAGTGAATAAAGAGTTCGTATGTGTTGTTCGATAGTAGGTTGTTGTAAGTCTGTATGTAAAGTTTTATTATTTATTTTCCAGGGAGCGTTCGTTATTAGTCTCAAAATTTTTGATTGAAAAGTGTAATTTTCGTAAGTGCCTCCTCTTTATTAAGCCGAAAATCTGTGAGGCGTATGTCCAAATGGGTTTAAGTAAGTAAGGGTATGTATTCAGTTTATGTTCTATTTTTAATTTTGACGATTTAGAAAAAAGAAAGAACAGTGTTTTCAGTCTTTTGTTTGTTTTGTTAAATTGTTAAATAAAAATATAAAGACAATAGTGTATTTATTATTAAAAACAAATATATTTGGAATTATTATGATAGCAGATACTATATACACATTATTAAGATGTGCCTGAGATGTGGACCATGTTATGAAAAATATTTCCAAATCATCTAGTGATAAATTAGGGCTTAGCTTTAATCGGGTCATAACTGAGGTTCTCAAGGCTAGAGGTTGATTTTTTTATTCATTTCTGTAATTGTTTCAATCAGGGATTGAAACAGTTATAACTTATTACGAAAAAGTTGAACTTTAACTGTTATAAAAAAACTTTTATTAATAACCTCTGAGCGATAAATTTTTTTTCAAAACTGTTATATAAAAGTTCTAGCTCATAAAAGTTTTAACTCTTTTAAAACATTTATAAATATAATAAAAAAGTAAAAGTTAAACCTTTACTTATTACCTCAAACTCAAAACTTAAAAATTTATAAAAAAAAATATATTTCAAAATTTTCAAAGGCGGTACTCTCATACCGAAAAATATATCGTTTTCGGATTTTTTTTATTTAATTGTTTACAACTATGTCATTTATTCAAAAATATCAAAACATTAAACTTTTCGTAAATCATTGATATTAAGGAATGTGATCATGTCATCCAGGGGGGTGCTTTTTAAAAAACAAATATCTATTATGATGTTCGGGGTTGGGGGGGTCAAAATATATTTCACGTTCTATATTAACCCTAAACTTAAATCGTACCTTTATCCCTCTGGAAAGAAAATCGGGCTTTATATGACCGATTATCATATTTCTACCGAAAATTAAGAATATTAAATGGTGATACTTCACTCATTTTATTTTTATTTTTTAAGATTATCATTATTGGTTTACAATGCGTATCAAATGTTTTTGATTTATCTGCAAAATTTTGCAATAAGCAAACATGTGCTCTACACAAATATGTGATCCATTATATTGTAATAAGTCTCTTAGCTACAGCCTCAAAAATTGTCGAGTTGGAATATGTGGATTTAAGTGTTTGTGCTAATAAGTTCGTGTTACATTTTTGTCTTTGGTGAAAGTTTTTGTAGTATTGTGACTGTATCGATGACTATTTGTATGAGGAGGTCCTTGTGCAGTAAGTCATTAGTCACGAAATCGATACAGCCACTATTCCTTAATGCGTTTGATTGAAATGATTGGAACTTTACAGAAGAAGGAAGTAAACTAAGCTTTCATATTAAAAAAGAAAGGGAATATAAAAAAAAAATAGTATAATATTTTGACTATTAGAAACATAAAAGTGTCAGTTACGATCATTTCTTTTCAGTGATATAAAAATTCTTAATAACTACATTATTAGGTATTTGAAATTTAAAATTATACATGGAGTATGATAATGATGATTGAAGTATCATAAATTATATGACTACGAATGAGATTGAGTTATCATAATTTTATATTCAGGAAAAATGCTTCATAAAATATTCAAATTATACCAACGAGTCGTATAATCACACAGATATGAAATAAAGAAAACAATAAAGTTAAATTAAACCAAGCTTTATGAATTCCAGCAAGGTTTAGTCCCCTATAATAAAAATCCAGGAGTCGAGAATTTTCATGCTTGAAATATTCGAAAAATGACTCCAATATAAGAGGAAATATCCGAGCACCTTACCATGGATGCAAATATTTTTTTTTTTCGTTTATAAAAGGTTATAAGAAAATGCTTGAAGCCTTTGGGTGGAAGGTATTGCCATGTTTTTAATAAACCCGAGGTCTTCTTGACATACATGAGCCTTATTTTATTAAACCAACCCCCACCAACCCACTTTGGTTCGCTGGGGGTGTTAACCGAGATAGGATACAATGGGAAAAAAAATCAGGTCCCTTCAATATTTATTTTTAACAAATCGATATGCTATTTTTAAAGTTTTTATTAATTTGTAGGTCATCCAATTTTTAAATATTCTATTGATAAACAGCGTCTAGTAACTGAGGAAATAATTTTGCAAAATGTGTTTAATATAGATATGTTTTAGTACATTTTTTCGTATCCTTTTTTTTTTCTTTTGTATGTTCTACATGAATGCTTATTTACTACTACTGTAATCACATTAAATTTTAAGGATTGTCTGTATCAGACTTATTAAAGCAGTTTATCAATATTCAATAGTTCATACTTTCAGGAAATGTCGTTCACTCCTTTTTTTTTAGCCTTTCTTACAAACAAATTTCTAACATAATTTGATTTTGCTATTGTCCGGGCTCCAGCTTATTAATATTTGTTTAAAATATAATTGCTTAAGGAATGTGATCATGTCATCCAGGGGGGTGCTTTTTAAAAAACAAATATCTATTATGATTTTCGGGGTTGGGGGGTATATACAACAAAAAATGCTTGTGCTTGTTGTAAGTTGCCGATTTGCTTAACTTTTAAAATTGCAGCTCTTTTAAAATTATTTTTTAGTCTTCTTCTGTAATAAAGCGCGGTTTTTATCATTTCTCTATTTATGCCGTTTTGGAATGGTCCCAATTTTTCGTAAGTTAATTTTGAATAGTTAATAAACAAAATAGCACCATAGAATAGTGCAGGAATTATGCACCTCATAATGCACTGACGAATTATAAGTTTTAAAAAAATGAAAGGTTTCCGGAAAATTCATATTTGTGGTTCTAAGTGATTTTATTCATCATTATTAATGAACCGAAAAAGTTATGTGACGATCTAAGTGTAGCTTCAGATTCATTAACGTCTTACAAATAGAATTGGTGTATCCAATCAGCCTGAAGTTGGCCGGGAGTTTTTGTTTGCCTTCATGGAAGGTAAAAATTATGCTTTCATATATTAACCTCAATTTTAATTTTTTCATCTCATCCTATGACATGCCACTTGGTTTCGGACTATTTTCGCACTGCTTAAGATCGCAATGTCATATGCAGCAGTCAGTGTGTAAGTGTAAATGGAAATAATAATTGGTGACAAGACTAATCCTTGTAGTAATCCGCAATTTAGATGTACCGATTGTGGACACGTTTCTCTAATCTTAACTGAAATGGAACCGTCAGTGAGTAATGATCTCAAAACAAAATAAATTAAAATGTTGTGTGATCTTAAATAATAGATATGAACATTTTAAACCTTACCAAAACACAACCCTTGTCAAGACTTGTGGGACAATTGACTGATTTCAGCTTAAGGACCTTCTCACAGAAATCTATATTATTTATTAATATCATTTTTTCAGTTCTCCGCAGATTTTCCCCTACATATATTCCAAATATTGGTATAGTGGTATATTTGGTATATATAATCCTAAGCACAGATACTTTTGCATTTGCACCCCGTAGTCAGAATCTTGTAAGAAAAACGAGAATTGTGAATCCATTTATTCATATTTATGCAAAACTTTTGTCGTCTCAGAGTTCAGTAAATTTTTTTTTATTCAGAATTTGGTTATTTTGAATACGCATCATGAAGTAAAATGAAAAAACTAATAACTCTGTTTATAGCTACTTAATATGACTTATAATTAGTTACTGGTTAATAACATTAAGCATGATATTTATTCTTAAATCTGAACGCTTTATATATTCTCAGAAGAAATTAGTCGGATAACAAAATTAATTTATCACTTCAATTGCATTAATATAAAAGGACTTAAGATGGCATTGGCTCATCCTCCGGGGTCTAGTTTATTCAGAGATGTTGGGAGAATAGGACGTGGTCTACTTGTGAAATTCGTTCCCTGCGCCTGACAGCTGAAAATGGTGGGGGAGATTATTTTCAGATTATGGAATCCTTAATTTAAACTTATTAAGTACGGATATCTAACCTTTTAGTTTGCTTTATTTTTGCATTAACTTTTTCTAAAATTATTTTAATCATTCATCTTGATTATTTTACGGATCATGTCAATCACATTCACAACTGAACAATAATTGGGCCGAATCACTACTAAAAGCAATTGTAAAAATTTTTCTCATAATATCATAATGAGGAATCTCAGCATAGTCCATTGCTTTGATTTCAGAAAGCATCGTTTTGTTAATTGTCCAGGTATAAAAAAAAAATAGTGGTTGAGGCACGTCTGTATCTGTGTAACTTATTATATCCAAAATCTTTTCTTTTAAAAATTATCGTAAATTACGAAAATCTTATATTATATTTTTGTTACTACCGGATAATCCTAAAATATTTGTGTTCCACAATATTAACCTACACTATTTTTTAGTTTTCAGGACGACATTAAGGTTCTCTTGAATCGTGGAACTTTAACGGTAACCCTTGTTCAGTTCTCTAGTACATAGTTCGATCAATAATCTGTCTGCACTTTGGTTGCAAAGGACATGAAAATATCTGAGCTGATCTTGTAATCCTTTGATCTTGCCAGTATGTGAATTTCTTTGATCCTCTGCAGAAACAGATTTATACTCTTTTTGAGGGAAAAATGCCGAACTGGTTGGAGGATATTGAGAGGAAGGAAACGATATTCTCCTATATTTGGCATCAAATCTCTACAAAATATTATCATCGATCTTTAATCTTTAATATCACCAGAAAAAAAAAGTTAGTGCACATAGTAATGTATTTTTCCCTTATTAATACTTTTATATTTTTGAAAGATTGATATTCAGATAGGGAGGGGTATGGAGAGACAATAGTCGTCAGTTCTACAACAAATAACTGCCAACACACCAACACATTGTCATTAGTATGTTGTGTAGGCCCGCTTCAATAAAGGTCAGTAAATTTCTTTTTAAGTGATTTTCTTGTGTTTGTAAAGTTAATGGATCTTGACAGCAACGAACCAGCGGTAATTTGAAGATATTGGTTTAGGAAATTACTTTCCTGAAAGAATATCCCTTAAAATTAATATATGCCTGGTGTTGAGGTAAAGTTCGGATAAGACTACGGATTTCCTCACAAAGTTTTTAGGGATTAAATGGGAATTCAAGTCAGGTTTAAATCACTTTTTTTCTTTTCTTTTTCAGTTATAGTCAGTTTAAAATGGAAGTATTTTTCACCTAGGCAGTTTAATTTATTTTTTCTCCTGCCAGCAGCTGAGGTTGAATCTGCTTCGTTCAAGAGCAGCTTCTTCCTTTAGCTCGAGTCTCGTTAGAATTTAATTTTGAGAAAACATAGTGTCGTGTATTTTTTTTTATATTTTAGCTTGAAATACTTTTTACCTTTCGGAATCCAATAAAGTGCTAAATTCTTTTTTTTTTGTAATATTTCGTTGCTTGTATCCTAATAAATAAAACATCCTAAGATAAGTGTATTGGTGAAGAAATTAAATATTTCTGCTACTATTCTTGTGTATGTACTCTTTTCAACTGCTTAGCTAATTATGGACGTGTTCTAAATTTATAAAATATTACAAGGATTAAAAAATACCTAATATGAAGCAAAATTATAATAAAATAAATTTATAAAAATTAACTATTAAAAAAAACCGTAAAAAAATATTTCGAAAATATTCAGTGATTTACCATGTCCATAACAAAGTATTAGATTTACGAGAGCCCATGGCAATGAAATCCTTTTTTAGTAAATTAATTATTTACTTGAAGAATTTGAGTTATAAATCTTTGGAACTGTGAAGTGATTTCATACTTTTGTTGTTTCTTTCAAGATGCTTTTAACAATTACTACCTTTATGGTTGATCAAATAATATTTTCAAGTGAGCCACATCTTAAGTTGATTAGTAAGATATAACGCAGCGTTAAAAGCTTGCGAAAGAAGTGCTGTATCATTGGCGTAAGTTGCAGTCGATGTTGAGCCATGTCATAAGATTGAATGATATTGAATTGAGGAGCAAGTATTGAGCCTTGAGGAACTCCCGACAAGATTTGAAGGAAAAAAAAAGAATCCAGATCGGATTAGAAATTGACGTGTTTTTTTTAAAATGCCAACCCTCAGAGTCACACATTTTTTCATATTAATTTACTTATTTTTGTATCAATTTGTTCTCTAAAGTATACTAATTTTTTTTGTAATTAAATAAAAGTACCATTTAGTTACCATGAAACAAATAATTTCCATTAAATGGAAAAAACGTCATTGATTAGAAGCAATGGTCTGTCATTAAAGGCGTACTGCGCATGCGTGGGCTCATCGTTTTTTATGAGTTGACGGAATATTTTTCTTTATTTTATCCTGTCATATTTCATATTTAGCCATTTCTTATTTGTATGCGAAACGAAAGACAGATAATAAACAAAAACTAAGATACTTTATAGGAAAACAAAAAAGGCCCTTACCCCATTTAAGCCCCCTCAGAAATTTTTTTAGTTGGTATTAGCATATCTGATATTAAAGAATACTTGATTCTCATTAAACATGACGAGTTTAGTCAAAATCGCTAATGCTATTTTTGAGAAAATCGTATAAATTGGGAAAAAAAAATATGAAATAACGTGCCCCCTCCGTTCGATCAATTGTAATGACATTTTTTCTGTCAAATCGTGGGCATATATATATACCAAATACCCAATTTCAGTTTCGTACGGTTTATAGTTTTTCATTTTTATTCTGTTCACACACACCATTTCGCGGGACTTAGTTATAGTCAGGGTACCCCAAAGCGCATATTTCCCTTAGAAACCGGAAGCAGAAATTTTTCACGATCGCAATACTTTCCATTACTACATATTTCATTTATAGGTAACTGAAAGTAAAAAAAATAGGAGAGGAATGTTTGAAGTATAAGATAATAAGTGAACGGAATACGGTAGGGGAGAGCGGGGTTGGTTGGCAACAATTTTCACTTTTTTGATTGTTGAGTCGTTCCTGTTAATATAATCCCAATAGGGCTGATACCACTGTAAACTTCAGGTATTTTTTTCACCACATAATATTTAATAAGAATAACTAAGATCAAAGAAAATTGAAGAATTCGTCAATCCAGAGTATGCCAATTAACCCCTTATGTGAGGGAATTTGGCCTAGAAGGTGGGGTTGTTTAGCCATCTCATTCAAGTACTGCCTGACAGATATTAATGTTATTAAAAGCTGCACTACAATGGTATAATAATTATGAATTGGTTTATAACAGCTTTTAAGGGAAAATAGAATGACAATAAAAGAAGATAGAAGTTTAGACTGTCGTCACTTTCTGCATAAGAAAAATAGCTCTCATCCTCCTTGCTGGAACTAAAGACAATCGGTAGATTCACCTTTGTTTATGTTTACCTTGCTTTTGTGAATTGCTACTGCGCAAACAAATCCCAATGGAAGAGAGCCAACTAACCCCACAGGAGAGATTGGCTGTGAGGACAGGGGAGAACAATCAAACAAGAAACTGGTTAGTGGAAAGGTTAGGTTTTTCAAAGGAGTTTGGGGCTATGTGAACAGAATGGGAGTCAAATGTTTTGTCATGCCTTTGAACCAAATTTACTAAAAATATAAATATTTACTTACATGTTGTAAAATCAATCAATGAAGCACACTCTTCTCTGCACTGTTAGCATCGGATTGAAAACTCAGGAAAAGACTTCCGAGGTCGAGCGGGTCACATGGTACAATGGTGGGGCCTTCACAATAGGTGTGACGGAAACTATAAGCCAATGGCCAACCTACCCCCTATGCCAACCAACCCCGCTATCCTCTATTGATCGAAAGAAAATATACACATGTCAGACTCTACCAAACGTTTAAAAATACAAATGTTTATATTCTTCTTCTTTTCTATAAAAAATAAATAAAAAAATTAAAGACAAATCTAGAATTTTTTTTTTTTTTTTTTTTTTTTTTTTTTTTTTTTTTTTTTTTTTTTTTTTTACTATCGGATTGAGTCACGCTTAATTTAAAATGAAATCCTGATAATTGCGGTTGACCCTCATGACTTGTGTTGTATTAGCGCTGAATAGAAAGTAGATTAAAAACTCTCACTTCATCTCAGAACGGGTTTTTATTCAATTTAAAACCCCTTGCTGTAAAATTTTTACAACTTTACTGACAAACTTTTCAATTACATTTTTTTTCTAATCAAGAGGCCGGATGCAAGAGCGATGTGATTTAATCCGCTTGAAAAGTATTTGAGTCACGGACTTAATCAGAGGGCAAAAGGGACGAAAATTAATAAAGTTCTACATTTCCATGACATCCTCCCTCTATTGGCAAAGGGATTAAAAATAAATCAAATCAACTAAGACTCATTTTCATTTTATTTTTAGGCTCTCAATTGTTTTGGTTTTATTTTTTTGTTTGACCGGAGATTGATGGAAGAGAAGACGCAGTAGGAAGTGGAGCATTGTAATTTCGAGCCTCTTACAACTCGGTCTGGATATTCATTCGATAATAAATTATCAGATATAAGTCTTCTTACCTTAAGCCCAATAATTTTTAGTGGGTTTGAATAAGAAATCACGGAAAAACAAGCCACTGGTACATTTAACGTAAAATCAGATCTTTATAATATTTTTGAAGAAAAATCAAACTTTTTTTTAATTACTTATATTAAATATATGCAGATAGATCCTTATTATCGACTTCACTATTTTATTTTATTTATATTGTCCAAACTTTCCGCATATCAAGTCTTGTTCATTTTTGTGAATAAACTAAAATGAACAAGTCAAAATTTGCATGATGATTTTTTTGACTTGCAAGTTTCTAAAGCTTAGGTTTTCTTTCAATTCTAATTTTATCTAGAGCTTTCAATTATATATATATATATATATATATATATATGTATATATAGACTCTAGTCTTAGTATCCACCTGGACTCAGTAGCCCAGATGAAGATCCACTAGTTGGATCGAAACGTTGGCTTACCATAATAAAATCATTGTAAACTGAAAATCCTGACCATCATTTAACCTATCGTAATTGAAGAACAGTTGACCATCTCTCATCTCTCTCTCTCTCTCTCTCTCTCTCTCTCTCTCTCTCTATATATATATATATATATATATATATATATATATATATATATATATATTTATTTATATATATCAACTATACAATTTAATTAGAGCTTTCAATAATAATTCTTAAATTATTGTTCACAGGGCATTTTAGCCTACATATATATATATACAAGGTTTCATGGTCACAGGTGTATTTACCTTGATTATGACTTAACATGCGGAAACGTTGAGAATATAACTAAAATCAGACATAGAGGTTGATAGTAAAATATTTAACATATTTAAAAAATAATTCAATGAAAGAAAGTCAAATTGCTTCAGTACTCACCGCGTTGGAAGGGACTAGATTTTTTAAGTTACCGAGTATCTCGCATGGAAGTTAGAAAAAACAAATGAAGATGTCCCAACTTACACACTTGATTGCGAACCGAGAATGTCAGTAAGGTAAGCCGAGCGTGCTAGAGCGCGACCCGCTTTTTAGCTTTTTACTTTCACTTACATATATATGAAATATATAGTAAGTGGAAGTATTGCGATCGTGAAAAAAATCGAAAATGTGTGTGTGTGTGTGTGTGTGTGAACAGACTAGCTCAAAAACTATAAGCCGTGCGAAACTGAAATTGGATATTTAGTGTATGTATATGCCCGCGGTTTGACAGCAAAAATTTCATCGAAATTGGTCAAACGGAGGGGGTACTTTATTTAATAACTTTTTACGTTTTTATCGATTTTCTCGAAAACGGCTCTAACGATTTTGATTAAACTGAGTATTTGATGCATTAATATGCCCGAGATTTGACTGCAAAAATTCAGTCACCGGAAGATAGGGAAGAAGGCAGACAATTTTTTAATTGCATTAATAAATTAAAAGTTCTGGACAAAAACGCCTCTTATAGAAGAGGTTTTTTCAAAGTTAGAGGAAGTCTATACCGCCTGAAAGAAGTAGAAAACATGCTGGAAAACTCACCAACAGTTGATCAAGAAGACGAAAAAATTAACCAGTCACCGAAAAAAAGAAAAATGGTGGAAAGATTAAAGGAGTTCGAGTTCAGGCCAAGATCTAGTTCACTCAGCGTACAACCTTCAGAAAATGACTCCTGACTTAATAATTATCAACACTCTCAAAGGCTTTTGGACCGTCAAAATAAATATAGTAATTGTAACTTTCTATTTAACCAAACTAACAATAGATATAAGATAATATTTAACAATATCAAAGGCTACCAAAATTTATTTAATGTCAGTTCAATTTCAGGTGCTAATATATTGGCTATATGTACAGTAGAAAAATGGTTAACGAACGATAATTTTATCATACCACCTTGGCTTATGAATTTCACTCCGTTTATTAGTAACGCTGTTAAAGCTGAAAAACGAGGTAGGGCAAGTGGAGGTATCGTCACTTTCTTAAACAATGCATTGATAAAAAATATAGGGAACGTTATTGTTTTAGAAACTAACCAATTCATGATCATAATTTCTTTTCAATTTAGTAATAAAACTGTATTATTGGGAAACGTTTACTTGCTTGCCCTATGACTGTGATTTCGAAGAATGCCTGAAGAGAATTAGTAGGGTAGTATGTAATTTCGTATCCAACCACCCTAATACCAATATAATCTTGTGTGGGGACTTCAACGGGCACATTGGAGGATTAAATAATTTAGAATCTGATTCCCTCCAGAACACAAATTTTTACGAAAACAGACGGGTAAATAATGGAAAAATAAATGCGAGGGGAAAGCTGTTAGTCGAAACAATGGAATCTATAGGCCTATTAGTATGTAATGGAAGATGTCCATCAGACAGACCCGGAAAATATACTTATATTTCTAAAAATGGTAATAGCACTATCGATCTTTTTTGGATTAACGAAAATTCCCTGCAAGTGGTTGAAGACTTGGAAGTTTCTTTTTTCTCTGACTGTTCGGACCACTTAGCCTGTAATATCACTATTTGCTTCCCACATGAGCATGTTATAAAAATATGGAAGCCACTTGAATATATAAGATGGGATCCGAACAAAGCTATGGTCTTCCAAGATTATCTTCGCAACTCTAGAGGAATATATTTCAATTCTGAAAGTAGTGAAGAGCTGTACGTGAATTTCGTCGAGTCTATGTCTGAATCTTTGGCAAACAGTCGGCTAATGTTACGTAAAAATAAATCATATCTCCAAAATCGCGTTTTTAAAAATAAATGGTATGATAATGAGTGCCAAGTACTTATAAGAATTCTACGGCAAAAATACTGATTAATGGTTAAAAATAATTATTCGCAATCTTCACTTGAAACTTATCTTACAATAAAATATAACTACAAGGAACTTATCGAAAATAAGAAATCCAGTTATCGCAATATGATCACAAACAAACTACAAAACGTAAAAAATAGTAGTGAATTCTGGAAAGTAATAAGAAATCTTAAACCGGTAAACATGCACGCTAATGAAATACCATAGATATTGATAAATGGGCTTTTAGAAGGACCAAAACTGATATTGGATACACTTTTCTTTTCGGTAACCCATCCTCTTTTGGACACTCCGTTCGCATTAGAGGAACTTCAACTAGTAATAAAATCCAGTAAAACCAAGAAATCCCCGGGTCACGATAACATCATCTATGAGGTCTTCAAAAACTTAACTCCTGAATGGGAACATTATTTATTAAACTTATTCAATCAAATAATGGAGACTGAAAAATTACCAACCGCCTAGTCAAAAACTAATTTAATTTTAATGCACAAAAAAGGTGAGTAAACAGATGTAGACAATTACCGTGGGATATCATTGATTAATAATATAACAAAGTTATTTACAGGCATTTTAGCTCAAAGGATCCAAATTTGGACTGAAAGTGAAAACTTAATTCCAGAAGAACAAGCGGGATTTCGAAAGGGAAGAGGTTGTGTTGAGGAAATTTTCTCACTTATGTCGCTTATCAATATTAATCTCCAAGTTAAGGGTAGTTATGTTTTCGCGACATTTTTGGATTTTAGGAAAGCGTTTGACTCCATTAACCATGAGCTGCTTTGGAGAAAGCTGTTTGACTTTGGTATCAGCGGTAAGACAGTGAGATGTCTTAAAGCATTTTATGATACAGCAATAATGCAAATAAAAATTAGGAATGAGGTGTCAGGGGAAATCGAAATCAGTTCAGGACTACTACAAGGTAGTGCAGAACACTTTATTCAGAGGCAAATGTTGCAGGAGCAAAGGTACGAGAGATTTTAATTCGAGGCAAGAGCGATGCGTGGGAAACCAAAATGTCTCTCTTTGATTCAATGGTCTCCTCATCTATTCTTTATGCGGCAGAAGTTTGGGGCTTAAGATACTTTGAATCAATCGAGCAGGCACAAGTAAAATTCCTCAAACAACTATATTTTGGGCCCAGGACAGCTCCTAATTATATAGTTCGACTGGAAACCGGCCGCTCACCGATTCTAATTGCAGTTTTAAAGAAAACCATAAACTTTTGTATAAAAATATCTTCATTACCAGACCATCGACTTCCTAAAAAGTGTTTGCAGAAACTTCTGGATCTGAACACTAGGCAGCCTAATCTCGAATTTAATTGGATATCACAAATAAAAAATTTAGCGGCTTCCAATTTTGTTCAAGAGTACTTCAACGACTTTTCCGATCCAAAAACATTAATTAGGAACAAAAAAAAACATTTTGTTATGTGTATCTAATAACTTACTCTCTAAAGACATTGAACGTGCATTTAATTCAAACTATATCCACATCTATAGGCGACTCTGTTGCTATAATCACCCAGAACCTGAAAACTAACTGAAATTCACAACCTCTTTCCGAAAGCTGCGAACTGTGAGTCGCCTGAGAGTTTCGAGTGAAGACCACCTGGTGCTGTACCATGGGAATATTGCTCATCTTTTAAGGGCTGAAGAAGTCTGTAAGTGGTGCGGCCTAATCACTAACCCTCTAAAGCATTTGGTCCTAGAGTGTTTATTTTTTGAGACCTATAGAACGAGATATCTCGATAAATATATCAATGTGGGCTCGGATGACTTATCACTGATGAGGGTTCTAAATATTAAAAGCCTAGAACACTTGGATAATGTGTTATACTTTGTGTCGTCAGTTAATATCTTAAACTCTGGCAATTTAACTGAAAACCCATAATTATAAAACAATCTTTTAAATATTCCTATGCTTGAGTTTTATATAAATAAAGTGCATATTTTTGTATTTTGGTACCCTTTTGAATGACAAGTGCATCGCATCATTGTAATTGAAAGAAATGTATATTTATGAAAAGTTGGATAATATTTAATTTTATACAAATGGTGGTATTTATAAAAATTTTAATTTTTTCAGTAAGTTTATTTTTAGTATGAGTATCAGTAAGATGAAAATGTAGTTAATTTGTTTTATTTTTGTTTTGCTTTAATTTTATTCTAACCTGTTGACTAACTCTAACTAATATTGATTGGGCCAGACTCCACGGCTACGCTGTCCTATAAGCCAATAAATAAATAAATAAAATAAAATAGTTTTTATCGATTCCGTGAAGTATTTTCCTCCCCCTTCCCCTTGTAGCCATTTTGATTGAATTGTAAGGTTATGTTGTCTTATTTCCAGGCCTGTATGCCCCCGACCAAACTACAGATATTAACTAGGTACGTGACGTCATATCAGAGAGATTTGATTTAAACATAATTAATTTAAATAAATTTTCTTTTCACTCGCTAAACCGCTCGTCAAGTGATTTAATTAATTTGCATGTTAATGGAATTTTCTCTTTCATCAAGCATTACGGAGTATCATCTTGAATTTCATTTAGTCTTGCAAATTGTGTCATTTGATTCCCATGGTTAAATTTCGAATTATCCAGTTACTTCATTTAAAGTTCTTCCTGCTTATACTGTATTTTATATAAGACTAAAACAACTCAATGAGTTCTTTTTCGATTATTCATTTATAAATCATCAATTTATGTAAATATTTATTTTTGAATATATTGTTTCCTACTATTCGGCCATATTCAACTTTATTTATGAGATTCATTTATTTATGGAGACCATGGTTTGTAGAAACGTAACGTTGGGCTCTTCCCTCTATTTGTTTTCCCACAAGAAAAATATTACATAAATGTATGTATACATATAAAACTTCAATTCCTTTTAAAGAATCTCCTTTATTTTAAAATCGGCTCACTTTGCATAGAAAAAAAAACTACTAAAAACGTTAATTTATTCGTAGCGCTAAAAAGCCTGAAATCCGCGTTAACGTTTTTGCTTTTTTTGAATGTTATTAACTGACATAGTATTTTATCCTACATACTATAAATGATTTAATGATGCTATTTAATTATGATCGTTAGTTAACGAGGACTTGGGTTCGATTCCCGGTCGTATTATAATCTTTTATCTTCTAATTAATTAGTTGTAAATTATAAAACATTTAATTTTTCAAATATAATGACCTATTTTAAACTGAAGTCAGTAAGTGGTTTAGCCAAAATCGAATAACGGTAATTTTTATTATGGTGTATACTAATGTTCCAACGCTTGTAACTCAAAAACGTCTAATCTAGATGAGAAATGATATCTTCATTGGGCTCCGGAATCAATAGTATTCGTATTTATTCTCCTCGATGGATCAGGAATCAGGGGAAGGTACCCCCGATTCGATGGATCACCCCTGATTACTGATCCATAGGGGGTTCGTTATTGTGAAACATCAATTTTCTCTCAAACATCTCTTTGCTGAAGACTTTAGGTAGTCGAGTAACAATTACTGGATCCAGTTGGGCTTATCGCTCAAGTTCATGATAGCTACTGCTGGATAATTTCTTAACTTGTGTGGATACTTATGCCCGTCAAAACAATGCGAATGTAACCTAATAACAGACCGCTCTAAAACCAGCAGGAAACATAAACAGACTAGATAGGTACTGGTTTTAAACAAAAGGAGAAAAGGTAACTCAATAGAATTTGTGGGATACTTTTTCAAAGCAGTGGACTGTATAATGCAAAATAGCAGTACAAATAAGTAAACAGAATAGGAACTGCCACTCACAACTTTTTGACCCGGCTCTCTTCTTGTTTGAATTTTCTTTCTTGGGAGCTGCTGTGAAAATTCAAACTCTGAACTCTTACTCGAACCGCCCTTGAGATCGTTAATGGTAAGGTTGAAAAGTTGACGACTGACGTCAACACTTACGAATGTTCACTTTCAGGAGAAAAAACAAATAAAATAAATAGGGCACACGAGGAGACAATAACCATAAAACTTAATAGAGGCACTTGCGGACACCGTGAACTCTGATAACAGATAGGATTATAAAGCTAAGGTTGGTAGGAAGGAAACACTCGCTCTAGCGGGAGCAGTGAAAAACTCAATTTAAATTTAATAGAAAGCGAGTCTTCGCATTTTAACAATAAAATAAACATTTATAATTGCTTTAACAGAATTTAATCTTTAACACACATTCTGAATCTGACCATATTCTGTTATTCTTAGGGGACAAGATGTCCCAGAATAAAAATTATTTTCTTTCTTTGTTTTCTTCTTATTTTTACCCTTTACAATTATTTTGTCAGTAAAAGTTACCAAGGAATAAAAGTTTTCCAGATTAAGTTTGATATAGCTACTCCAGTGCGTGCTTTTAGATTTCATCAAGTTCGCAACCTGTAAGGGTACATTTCGGAGAGTGATTAGTTCGGTAGCTAGTCGGCCGGAAGTTCACTTCATGTCCTGTGTACCCTGAGTATATCGATTAGCGAACCGTGATCCATGACAACGAGATCAGAATTTATTTAATGAAGATTGGGATGGCTATGGTAGTGACAATGCAGCGGCCAGTGTAGGTCACAACGTGAGGGCCATCGCGATGGGGTGGCTGCCATTACTTACCATTAGCAACCCCCTCGTTTGTTTGCATCAGCTATAAATGAGATCTACAAGTCTCGACAGCGAGGTAATTGAAATTTAAAATGCTTTCTACACCTCCTGGGACTTTCCTACAAAAGCTAAATCACAGCCAGCAACTAGTAAATGTAGAAGCATAGTCAAGATTGCCCATTCTTTCTTGATGAGCTCGTTGTTATGTCCGAATTTCATAATATATTATATATTTGAATATGATAATAATATTTTTAAGACTTATTCATTGCAGGCGTGGTATAGATATATTTCAACATAGAATACACAAGCTGTTACCGGGTGGGAAATGCATGAGTCACGGGAATTTTCGTCGGCAAGATACGTACGGGAATTTTTAATTTTGAACCGAAAATACGGGAATTTCATTCAATCATTCTCTTAATATCTTTTCAAATATAATTGAATAATATTTCTCCTACCGTTTTGTCATATTTTTTAAGGATTAGAATAGGAAATACGATTGTCGACGTCAAGTAGGAATTGGTATCGATAGAAATTCTATGTTCGCTTCGATGTTTTGAAGAAGTTGAGGTCATTGAATCTTGAGTATCATTGGATTCACCTTTTATCTGTCTGTTAAAAAAAAATTCCGGCCCTAAATATAACATAAAAATTAAAATGAGATAACGTTGTAAAAATAAATTCTTTCCACTATCTTATAAGTTATGTTACCTCTTATTATATTGATTCTTAAATCAATCTATTTCTCTCTCTTGGTGGGGGTAAAGGCGGCATTGTACGGTAATTTTATAAACCATTACTAGTAGACACCCTGAACACAGCATTATATTACACTTAATAAATGTATAAAATTTATTTGAGCTAATCGATATCTGCATAAAAAGCATAATAAAACATGGAAATAATAATATTACTGTAATATAAGATAGTGATAGCGTGAAAAGGCATGTTGAGATGCTAGCCATTGGTTGCACTCAAATATTCTTTATTGGTTAGTGGGTCTCGAGGCTATCTTTTTAGACACATTTGAGGATTGTAAGGAATAGAAGTAGGAGCTAGTTTAGAAAAAGGTGAGTTAGGATGAGTTGGGTTGGTATCTATTGTTAGAGGTTTGGTATCAAGATATTACCAAATCAATGACATAAGGAACATTAAGGTCTTTATGAAATATTTTAACGGGACAAAATAAGATGAGCTAAGAATTTAGCAAAGGATGTTGGACTGTAAGGATTGGATGCGAGAAGAATTCGATGGTTTAATGGAACCCTAAAGTTCAAATCCGTAAGTGCAGATAGGTCTAACTTTTGTCATATAACGTAGCTTTTCACTGTGAATTGAAAGTTTGGAGCGTTTGTCTAATAAATGTTTTGGAGGCGTTGGTAAATATGTAGTCCAACGTAGGGGATGTGCTCGACAAGGATAAGTGGAACATTGTTAAAGGATAGAGTAGGATGTTTTGGGTTTACCAAGTAATATAATAAATTACCTTAATGTTTTTGTTTATTTTCATTCTCCAGTTTTGTTACCATTCTTCAAATACTGTGGTAATTGTAATAAAAAGGGTAATTTTAGAGCTTGGGATCCAGCATTTGGGTCATTATTATTTATTATTATATCATTATTACAGATAATACACATAATGTACAGATAATAAATATCAGCATAACTAGAGAGGAAGGTGCTAGGATGGATTGGAATAAAATAATTAAAGTTAAAATCTGCAACTTTATTGTTTTTTATTAACAACTTTTACAACTTATGTCATATGTTGTCCCCAAGAATAATAGTTCGCCACCTTCCTCTGTCTTCCCAGTCTCCCTCACGCAGTCCCCTGTTCATCATTGCTTCTTCGATGTTCTCCATCCAGTGTCTCCTCGGGCGACCCCTCTTCCTTCTCCTCTCTGGTCTCCATTTCAACATTCTTTTTGGCCAACGATTCATTTCCATCCTCATAACATGGCCATACCATTTTAGCCTCATTGTTTCTATTGTATAGAGGATGTTTTCCATTTGATTAACTCGCTGTCTAATCTCTAAATTTGATACTTTTTGAAGACGGGAGACCCCACATGATCGCCTCCAGAAGTCCATTTCCAGGGCTAAGAGTCTCTTTGATTGACTCTCCTTAATCGTCTATGATTCGGCTGCATAAAAAGTGACACTTTCATGGAACGATTTATAGATTATTTTGTTGGTTCTCAATGACACTGTCTTGCTCCATAACACCGAGTTCAAGAGTCGAATTACGATCTTTCCATCGCTTATACTTCGTTTGATTTCCGTATCAGCTGTTCCTACAGCGTTCACCCAGCTCCCTAGATATTTAAATTGCGCTTCGGGATTCAGGATCCATGAATCTATATCAAGACATTTGCCTTGACCATTATAGGCCATATTCACTGTTTTTTCCTTGCTAACTTCCAGGCCCCATCGTGAGTACTCCTGAAGGAATTTTTTCATCATATACTCTGCATCCTCCGCCTCTGATGCAATGAGAACCTGGTCGTCAGCAAATTGAAGATTATATAAGCAATGGTTTCCAATCTTCATTCCCATGCCTTGACATTTTTCCTTCCACTCTTTTATGGCCTGTTCCACATAAATATTAAAAAAAGAAGCGGAGATAGTGAACATCCTTGTTTCAAACCCTTCGTTATGGAGAAACTGTTACTAATAGAGGCTCCGATTTTAACTTGCGCTCTTGCATCAACATAAAGGTTTTTATGGCAGTTATAACGTTACGTCAGATCCTGACTGTCCTAAGTACTTTTTCATTAACTGTGTCAATATAATTCATTCATCTAACGATAGACTAAGGAAAAATGGGCTAAGGCTCTGAGGTACCGCAAACAATAGAAATTTATTGTGATGATGAAAAAATCTAGTACTTACCGAAAAGGAAAGAATCATTTAATATTTATAATTATAGCTATTTTTCCAATTTATTTTTCCCCAATTTCTAACTTAATGGCCTGAGAATATGAGGTTACTTCTACTGAATCAAAAGATTTATTGCTTCCTTGCTCTGAAATCTATCCTAGATGGCCCAATAAATTTTCAATGGTCCAGTTATTTTTACACGATCCATTATCTCTTGCAATAAAAGCAGATGTAATTTCGGTTCCATTTCGAAGTTGTATGGGAATAATCCTGACACGACACCTATACGAGGGTAGTTTATGCCGGTCAGTGATTTTATGCCAGTCGTGAACCCCTGTTAACCGAGATAAAGAACGGTTATGGATCGGGCGTAGCGCCGTAATCACAAAAAGTTTTCCCCTTTTGCTGAATTCAGATCCATGACATTAATTCAAGAGTTATAAGCTTAAAACGTAGCATAGATAAATTCCAAAAAAAAAAATAATAAAAAAAACATAATAATAGAAAAAATAGGAAAATGAATAAAATTAAAAGCCATGATTTATTAATGATTTATTATGATGATTTATTAAGCCTGGCTTGGAAATTAAAGTAGAAAATATGATGTAATATTACAATTAGTATTATGATATAAAATTATTCATATGAAAATGAACCACTTCAGGTATGTTTATCTTACTGAAGTTCGTTTATGCCTTTTACTTACCAGATTAAAAAAAAAAATGTTTTATTATTAATAAAAATTACCTTAATTGTTTTTCAATGACTATCTAAATTTCAATAGAACTTCAAATCTTGATTTATATACGCCAAATCGTCAAACAAAAGTACAAGGAAAAAAGAAGTCCTTTAATGCCTTCTTCTTCTGCAGACCAATCAACCACTCTAGCCCGGGGCAGTAATCAAGAATGACATTGAGGGCTAATCTAAAGCCTGGCTTGGAAATTAAACCCTTCTAGATTGCACGATGAGAAGAAAAAGAAGAAAAAAAATAAAAAAGGGAAAGTGGAAACCTCTGCAACGGTACTAGGAGATAAGACGGAAAATTGTACTCGGGTCAGAATCCAAATAGCGACCATCAAAGGAACAACTTCATCCAATCAAAGGAGGGATTTTATTGGAATCATGATATTGAATCCTCCAAAAACAACTCCAGCGGAAGGCAAAAGCCCGGCTGGTATCAGGTTGAGTTTTAATACCTCACGCCACTACCTCTTGTTTATAGCGTGGATACTTCGACAGCTGTTATTGACTTTGTTGCTAAGCAATATCGAAACCTTAACTTGATTTCTATTAGGTTCCGTTCAGTTATTGTGTAAGATGATTTAGACAAGGAATAAATTAAGAAAGAGAGAGAAATGCTTTATTTTTTTAAAACAAAACAAAGCAAATTCATTGGGTTGCTATAAAACGCAGCATACTTATCAATACTTACATACATTAATTAAAACTTAATTACATTTCAATTTGCATGCATATACACATATAATTTTACAATTTTTTATATATTTTTTTTCTGTATTTCTCTTTTTTTTCCTCCCCTTTTCCTCCTTTATTATCCCCTTATAGTTCTTGAGTAAATTATCCTTTCTCGCCATTTTGTATCCTCCTTCTCTCTCACTTCCTCCCTTATACTATTATGACACGCATTCAGAGACTGTATCAGGAAAAATAGCCGGTAACCAAGTGAATAGACGAATATATCAATAAATAAATATATAAGTTAATAGATAAGTAATAAATAAGTAAAAAAAAAAAAAAAAACTTCACCACTATAAACCAGGGATAGTATTGTATAAAGAATTTCGTTTGAAAGTACAGTTTTGCGATATTTTCATAACAATGCTTTTATGAACTGAAATAAATAAATGTCCTATCCATTCATATCATTTGACTTTGAAGTTTAATCCGTTATGAAAAGATTGTACTGGTAATAAAGATTTTATATAAAAAACTAATGATAAAATTGCATGATAAAACGTTAAAAAAAAAAAAAATCTTTCCATTGCAACACATGTAGGGTAGTAGATTCAGAAATTAGTAATGGAGTACTGCTCCTATGTCGTGGCAGGAAGTGATTTCATGGAGATCGCCGTCAATCGCAAGATTTTGCTCCTTAATTAAGCTTATATTTAAGGACATTAATTTTATAGGTGGAGGCTTCCTATGTCTTAAGGATGTTATCTTGGCGCCAGACACGATCTGTGGTGGATTAGAAAAGATAGCCTCCGATAGGAAGATTCGAAACCGGGAAGGTGAGTACTGTATTTAAATCTTTACCACTAAGCAATTCGACCCAATCCGAAAATAAAAAAAGGATTTGTAGAATAAATATGCTAGTCTATGAATTATTATTCTAGGCATGATATATATAGAAAAAATTGGTAAACAGTTCCCTTAAGCTTGGCTGATGTTCGTGGCCTATTTTTAGACTATCTCTTTCAAATGATTATTAGGAGAAGGATTGACGGAAACAGTTAATTAATTACCTGTTTGGAAAATGTTTCATAAAAACAAGTTAAACTAACCCAAGATTAAAGTGACAAAAAACTGATAGTACTCTATCAGTTTTATTTTTTTTTACTAAATATTTACGCATATAACCAGAACTTCCAATTTACTACTGTATTGGCTCAGATACATTTCACATTCAGACCCACGTCAACATACCGCTTCAATTTTTTTTCCAACACTTTCAATAAAAACCCTCCGAAGCATTCCTTATGTTCCAATTTACAGGGATCTTTATGTTAGGAGTAGATTCGAATATAAATAGAAGATTAGCGAGAGTGGTTTATTTTAATATCAACTTTTCTTCAATTCAACATTCTACTCAATTTATTATAAAGAGGAGATTGGATTCAAGGGATGAACGAGTACCTCCCTAGTTTTATAACGTGGGCCGGTTATAATAAGAATGCCTCGAAGACAGTAATGTCATAATCTTGACTCGGTAAAATGGGTACCGTTATCCTCATTCCAGAGCTCCTTCCATACATACAGAGAAGATATTTATTCAAACTGCCCTAAAGTAGCGCTGCTCAACGATAATGCAGGGGCAGGCCCCGGGACGTGACCCTTCGAACAATAAGGGCCCTAAGCTCGGCCCCCTCTAATCCCCGGATGTCTCCCCTCACCACCACCATCCTGTCACTGTCATGCTCCTTGACGATAGGTGATTGTAACTCGAAATCCTTTCTTAGCTCACCTCCAGTTGTACATGTTGCCTTGTATTGAAAGTTGCTTTCCATACGCATTTGAATGATCCCCTAATCTTAAAAAAAAATCCTTTAAACTTCATATTCGACAAATTAAACCCATTTCTACCATTTAACAGTCCAACGAAAACACTTACATGATTAGGAAGTAAATGTTAATTAATCAATAAAATATCATTATAATCATTGTTTTCGTTATGGTATATTGTGTGGGCTCATTCGAAACAACCCCGTATTTTGTTCTTATATTTATTTCAAGAATAGAAAAGATCCATAGTTTCCACTTAAAGCGTAGGTAGTTTGAAAATATTCCGCACAGCCGGAAGGAGAACGATGAGACTCAAGCTTTTCCTGGGAAAAACTTATTTCTATTCATTTAGACTAGTGTAATGAACTTTAAAGGGCCACTATACCGCGTTGTACTTACTACTTACCTGAACAGCGGAAGATGCCCGATCTTTCTTTTGTTGTCCAATTGTTCCAAAAGCCGAAGCTGCACGAGACAAGCTGTTCGGGTACCTGGTTCGACGTTGTGTTGATCCAACATAAGACCTCCCAAGGCACATTTTACACTGACGGAGAGATATGCAGCAGAAAATCTGAACGTTCTTAGTTTTTATTAAGATGATACTGAGAATCATTTGACCTTTACTACCAGATTCAGTTCATACTAATAAGGGAGCATCTATTTTCAAACAGTTAGCAATTTTAACATTGTAATTTTAAGACCCATAAAGCTGTTAATTGCGATTGATTTGAAGGTTTGAACCATTCATATAAATTTATTATTTAAAAAAATGAATATTTTTTTTCTGTAGTGGTGTTACATATTAAAAGATCTTTAATTGCTCTATAACACTTTGAATTGTTTCAATATATTTTGATTATATAACAAATTTACCCGTCAATTACTGTTTCCATTTTCCGGCGCGAAGTTAATACCAATATTAGGTTACAAATTTTGAAGTCCTTGTTCCCCCTTCCACTTATTACCACGAGAGGGGAAATAAATAAATATTTTTATCGAGTTCTTTCTCGTTTTCTGATGTTTTGCTTTTTCATTAAAGCTTACTTGTTTTTTATTCGTTCCTGACATTTCGAAGAACGAGTTCCCCAAGCTAACCCTTGTTGTTGTTTTTTCCCTCTTCCGGGTTTTCCAATTTAAAGGGAGAAGAGGATGCTACAAAAACGGCCCTGAGCTGCGGTCTCAGGTAATGCAGGAAGGGTTGAAATCCTAGGGGTGCCTTAGAACTTGGCCCTACATCACTAGCGGCCTCTGTGGGAAGAGGAACAAACAGACCGCCCTTAAATGCAGGGCTTTATGGTCTTAAAGTGCTTTTAGCATCCCTTTCTCTGAAGTGACGGCTGGCAGAGCTTACAAATGGTCAAGTGATGGGTAGAAATACAGCGCACTTCAGGCATTTAGTTCATGTTCTGTTATTTTCGTATTTAAGTTCTGATTCCAAACACTTTTGGAGGACATTATTTAGTACATAAAGCCTGTCCAAAGCAATCAGATTCACTCTGATCGAAATCACTAGGTTTAGTTCAAATACGTGACATGCTAACTGAATATAACACAAGTCATATTGACTTTTTTCAAGGAAATTTTATTGTATATATTACAACTTACAATGGGATTAAAATTGGATTACAAAAGAGGGGATATTATATTCGGAAAGCAAAATAAATAAAATTATTGAAACGTGAGCTAAGTCATTCGGTACGGCATATTCTATAACGTCTGATAAAGTGTGAGTAATAAAATATAATGATTTTATTGATTATATCAATTATATATTACATCATATTGATATAGTACGTTTATATATAATTACACGTTTATAATTATATATTAATATCAAGAAGAATAACATGAGAAGGTTTCTTTGCAAACTCGTAAAGATCCACTTTGCGAAACTTCGCAGGAACATGAAAAAACCAAATTCTTGGTTCTACTAAGCAAAAAACTTAAAATTTTAACAAACTTTTAAAATAGTACACTTGAGTTATCTTATGCCACTACATTTGACATAAATTAGGCCCTAAGCGCTTATGAAGTCTTTTGCTATTTTTTATTTATTAATTAATTTTTTTTTTTTTTTTTTCAAAATAAAAATCTTACAGTTTTAAGTGGCTATTACTGTCAATTGGCGCATGTGCTTTGACTAGAATTTAAGAGAAAATAGGCGTTAAGTAGATATGAAGGACATACAGAAATATTTAGTATAACCTTGCCATAACAAACATATAATTTTTATTTTAATAAATCCCGTTTCATTTCATATATTAATTATGTGTTAATGAATTGGAAGCGTGGGTAAGAATAGCATTCAGCAATACCTCTTCCATGGTTTGCATCAATTAATCTGATTTGTCAACGAAAGAGATATTTCAGGCAACGCCTTTTTACTTTCACTTACTTACATATGAAATAGACAGTAAGGAAAAGTATTGCGATCGTGAAAAATTTTGACTTCCGGTTTTCAACGAAATGATTTTGAATGAACTGGGTTTTTGATTTATATATAGTTAAAAGACCACCTGCGGATCACACCATATGCACCTGCACCGATTTCCAGAGAAACCTGACTCGGTACTCCATTCCCTATATATCCCTCCTCAGACTTCCCAGATAGAGAGTCTAGTCGAACCATCGTTACAGTCATCAGTACATACCATTCTAGCCATTGTTCCGGTATATTTTGTGTATAGTGTTATTTCTAAAGTTTAAGTTTTATATTTGTGTTCACTGTACTCTTTTTAAACAAATAAAGCTTTTTTTTACAATTATTGAGTGCGAGAAAATATAACTGGCGCCCGAGAACAGGAACTTGCATATTTATTATCGCAAGCCGAACGTAGAAGAGTTTCCACGATTTCGGAATTACGATTATCACCCCGAAATCCTCACCTGTGAAGATTCTGGAATTTTGGCGTACTTACCTAAGATTACCAACTTCCGATCTTCAGATTCTGACGGATTACATCACCCCGAGTAATTCGCACATCGCAGAGGCTCTTCGACCTTGGCAGGACTCACTGACCTCAGGTATCCGGCTCAAGGACAGATCTACTAGAGATCAACTTATCTTTTACCGCTCTCAAATAATTGTAAGTAATTTTAAGCACTGTATGTAATATTATGTCTGATGATTTTGTAGACTACCTAATTTCTCAAATTAGTAATTTAACCTAAAGACACACAATGGCAAGTTTTCAATTTAAAGCAGCAGATTACGATCACATTCCTAATTTTAATAGGAATCCCCACAATTTATTAAAGTTTGTTACAGTATGTAGGCAGGTTTATCAAATAGTTTGCAAACCAAATAATACTTATAAAGATTTAAATGAACAGAGATTACTGAGTAAAATATTAGCTAATTTAACAGGCGAAGCCGATTACATTAATACCACTTGTGAATTCAATAAAGTGGAAGATTTATTAACTTATACACGGTGGGCCAGACCCCCCTACCGTGCACCCCCCCACATCCCTATAAATTGCATATCGTTGTGTTCCTTGTGATAAAAGATTAAGAAAAAGCCAATGTTCCCAGAAAAAAAAGTGGCCGCACTAACCGAAAATGGCGTTCAAACATGGCGGAATGACGATTTTGATTTTAGTTAGTTTTTTGATTACTGACATTCACCATTATGCTTAATTTCGCCATAACTGGTATTTTATTAAAGCTAGATAGTTCTAGATTCAGAATAAATAAACAAACGTTCTAAAATAATTAGCCTTGACAACATAAAATACATTTTAATTCAATTTTTTCAAGTCACTCGCGTAAAAGTTAAAATTCCAAGTTAATTTGTGATTAAACGGCCATCGTTAACGAAAAACACCCTGAAATAAACCATCTGGAGCAATTATTCTTCTTTAGAAATCAGTGGTCAAATTTCAAAATATATCAACTAGTTTCATAGAAAACGGACCTACAAGGCGAAAAGATGCCGGTGACTCGGGCGCATCCAGTCCTCTGCCACATCGTTCAGTTCTCATACATCATATATTTACAGACGGTTTAGGATATTATTTTGAATGAATAATCGAGCCTATGTTACTGCAAGTTTTTAATTTACAGAAATAATTAATATAACTTTTTTTTTTTTTTTTTTTTTTTTTTTTTTTTCTTTTTTTTTTTTTTTTTTTTTTTAAATCTTATTACTAAAGGATATAAATCTGCTAAATAATAATGAATTAGTCGCAGATTGCACATTATCTAAACCTCACTAATATTGACATAAACTGGTTATCTTGAAATTAAATAAAAAAGTTCTCATAGTTATAGTTGGGTTACAGACACTGACTTCTGATCATTCGTGAAATTTGAAATAAATGCATTTTTGCAAAGTATTGATTATTTACAGATTTAAAAACAATCAAAATAAAAAGTTCTGTTTGTTCGTTGATATGTAGAAATAATTGGTAATACAATTTAGGAAGTATATACATAACACGATTTAGTAGCTCACAACAATTAATGAATAATATGTATATATATATAAATATATATATATATATATATATATATATATATATATATATATATATATATATATATATATATATACATACATATTATGATTAATTTAAAATTAAACCACTACTGGAGAGGAAAACCAACTAAAACATGTAAGTATTCATGCATCTAATGATCTATAATCCACGAAGTTGTGGCCTTTTTCGGTTTCTGGCATATAACTACACATCAAAAAGTTTACTTTCTCTTTTTTTCGAAGAAAGGGTATACTAATACAAATAAAATGAAATATTTGAAGTTGAAATCGGATTAGTTATTTAGCCAAACTCGAACATGAAAGATCGGTAATTTTTATCATTTTGGTGAAAACTCATATTCCAACACCTAAAACTCGACAATATGTACTCTAAATGAAAAATGTCACAGATAAAAGTTTTAGGACATTAAATTTAGCATAAAATAAGCCCACCTAAATAGTTAGTTCTGTGAATATTTTATCATATCCCCTTAGGTTTCACAAAAAGAAGGAATCAACCGCTACGAATACTTTCACGTTTTCATTTGTATCTCTACTTAGTAATAAGTTAATTTAAAAATAAATGGGCTTGTGTCATGCTAAATTTAATGTCCTAAAATTTGTATATGTAACATTTTTCATTTACATTACATATTGTCGAGTTATAGGCGTTGGAACATGAGTTTCTACCAAAATGGTTAAAATTACCAATCTTTGATGTCCGAAATTGGCTAAATAACTAATCCGATTTCCACTCCAAATATTTCATTTTATTTGTATTAGTATACCCTTTTTTCGAAAAAAGGAGAAAGTAAACTTTTTGACATGTAGATATTTGAAGGAATGAAGATGTAGTTAAAATAATGAAGTAAGCGCTACAAATACTTTCACTTTTTCATTTGTATCTCTACGCAGGAATAAGTTAATTTTAAAATAAATGGGCTTATTTTATGCTAAATTTAATGTCCTAAAACTTTTATCTGTGACATTTTTCATTTAGAGTTCATATTGTCGAGTTTTAGGTGTTGGAAAATGAGTTTTCACCAAAATGATAAAAATTAAAATCAACGAAAAAAATCAACCGATGTTCGAGTTTGGCTAAATAACTAATCCGATTTCAACTTCAAATATTTCATTTTATTTGTATTAGTATACCCTTTCTTCGAAAAAAAGAGAAAGTAAACTTTTTGATGTGTAGTTATATGCCAGAAACCGAAAAAGGCCACAACTTCGTGGATTATAGATCATTAGATGCATGAATACTTACATGTTTTAGTTGGTTTTCCTCTCCAGTAGTGGTTTAATTTTAAATTAATCATAATATGTATATATATATATATATATATATATATATATATATATATATATACATATTATTCATTAATTGTTGTGAGCTACTAAATCGTGTTATGTATATACTTCCTAAATTGTATTACCAATTATTTCTACATATCAACGAACAAACAGAACTTTTTATTTTGATTGTTTTTAAATCTGTAAATAATCAATACTTTGCAAAAATGCATTTATTTCAAATTTCACGAATGATCAGAAGTCAGTGTCTGTAACCCAACTATAACTATGAGAACTTTTTTATTTAATTTCAAGATAACCAGTTTATGTCAATATTAGTGAGGTTTAGATAATGTGCAATCTGCGACTAATTCATTATTATTTAGCAGATTTATATCCTTTAGTAATAAGATTTAAAAAAAAAAAAAAAAAAAAAAAGAAAAAAAAAAAAAAAAAAAAAAAAAAAAAAAGTTATATTAATTATTTCTGTAAATTAAAAACTTGCAGTAACATAGGCTCGATTATTCATTCAAAATAATATCCTAAACCGTCTGTAAATATATGATGTATGAGAACTGAACGATGTGGCAGAGGACTGGATGCGCCCGAGTCACCGGCATCTTTTCGCCTTGTAGGTCCGTTTTCTATGAAACTAGTTGATATATTTTGAAATTTGACCACTGATTTCTAAAGAAGAATAATTGCTCCAGATGGTTTATTTCAGGGTGTTTTTCGTTAACGATGGCCGTTTAATCACAAATTAACTTGGAATTTTAACTTTTACGCGAGTGACTTGAAAAAATTGAATTAAAATGTATTTTATGTTGTCAAGGCTAATTATTTTAGAACGTTTGTTTATTTATTCTGAATCTAGAACTATCTAGCTTTAATAAAATACCAGTTATGGCGAAATTAAGCATAATGGTGAATGTCAGTAATCAAAAAACTAACTAAAATCAAAATCGTCATTCCGCCATGTTTGAACGCCATTTTCGGTTAGTGCGGCCACTTTTTTTTCTGGGAACATTGGCTTTTTCTTAATCTTTTATCACAAGGAACACAACGATATGCAATTTATAGGGATGTGGGGGGGGTGCACGGTAGGGGGGTCTGGCCCACGTACTATTATTTAGAGACCACTTTTAGAGATAGTAGGTCAATAGAACAGTTAACTTTTGAGCTTTTTAATAGAAAAATATATCATAAGGAACATCCGTTAGATTTTCTTCATCGTATAGATAAAATTCGCTCATTGATTATTTCGCGACACAGAATACAGATTACAGAAAATAGAGAAACGATTGTCAGTGCATTAGAAAAAATATATTATACCATTTTTTCACTAATATGCCCTTACACATAAGGACATACCTCATGACTAAAACTGATAGGCTAAAGAACGTAGACGATCTAAGAAACTTAATACAAAACGAAAATCATTTATTATTTGATGACTTAATTAGTTCGGGTAACATGAGAAAACCAGGAGAACATGATCATAGGAAACATTTTGATCACAAGAAGAAATTCGATAAACATAAAAATCACCATAAATTCAATAATTGGCAACACCCTAACAATCCGTACAATCCAAATAATCAGCATTGGCAGCAAGAACCTCCGCAACAACAATTTAGGAATTATAACAATAATTATAACAGTAACTATAATAATGAGAATCATCATAACAGAGAATGGCCTCATAGAGAACAACAGAGATTCTTCAACGGTTCTGGACAGTACAGAAACCAAAATAGGAATAATTACAATGACAGAGAGAAAGATCCTATAGTTTCAATGAGAATAGTTAGTGCTTTTGGTAGTAAACCGAAACAACCTCATTTTCAGATAGAGCAAGAAGATCCTAAGGATCAAGAAATTAGAGAATTAAAAGAAAAACTAGAGAAGCTAACAAGAATAATTTTTTAGGACAAGACCCGCCGAAAGATCAAGAGACATAATAGAAAATGAAAATTTAAAACAATTGCCATACGTCATAGATCATGCGAATCGAAAATGGTTAATAGATACAGGCTCACAAAAAAAATTATATCAACCCACGAATTGTACCCCCAGGTGTAGAAAGAAAAAAAGAAGATTTTATTATAAAAACAGCAATCAGTATATTGCACAACTAATTTTCTAAAATGTCCCGAAAAAATAAAATTTTATTTATTTAATTTCAGCCCTGACTTCGACATATTACTAAGCAACGAAAGCATGAAGTGAATTTGAATTTATAATGGAAGACGAAGTAGTAAAATTAGATTTAAAAGTGGGAACAAACCATTTAACAATTAATCAGAACCACGGATTATATTTCATTCATTATGAGGATGACAAAATGAAGATAAACCCAGGAATATATGATAAAAATAACATTATAGAAAGTAAGGTTGATGATACAGTTTATTTACCTCTTTATTATTTGAAAAAAGAAGAAGTAGAAATAGTCAACGAAGAAACAAATAAAAAGACAGAAGAAATAATCAAAAAAATTCCAAATTTAATCCGCACAAATCATATACTTCCCAAGGAAAAGGAAAAACTTATACAATTGTTACAAAAATATCCAAATGTCTTCAAAACGGAAAGCGATCCCTTTGTCGGCAACTAATTTATTAGATCACAAGATCAAAATAAAAACTGACGATCCTATTTACTCCAAAAACTATCGATACCCACATCAATTTAGAGAGGATATAAAAGAAGAAATTAAAAAAATGTTAGAATCTAAGATTATTAGACCAAGCAATTCCCCTTACAATTCCCCAGTTTGGATAGTCCCTAAGAAGGCTGACGCTTCTGGTAAAAGAAAAGTCCGAATGGTTATTGATTACAGAAAATTAATTAGAGAAACAATTCCAGATAAATACACTTTTCCAAACATTGAAGATTTATTCGGAAAATTAGAAAAAGCTACATTTTTTACAGCAATGGATCTTTGTTCAGGTTTCAATCAATTAAAAGTAGAAGAAAAATCTATCCCAAAAACCGCCTTTTCTACAGATCAAGGGCACTTTGAATTTCTGCGTATGCCATTTCGATTATGCAACGCACCCGCAACATTCATGAGAGCTATGAATATTATTTTTTCTAGTATATATGGACGATATTATCATTTTCTCAGAAAATTATGAAGAGCACTGGAAACATTTGAAAAAATTAGAAGAACATAATCTAAAAATTCAACTCGATAAAACATAAATCAATTCGGAAATGTATATATACACACATATTGTGAATATAATATCTAAGAACAAATGAGTTGAAATAGAAAAAAAAGAATCAAATAGTAAAAAAAAGAAAATTGAGTTCTATATTAACCCTTTAACACGTTAACTGCGACGAGGGGTCATTTGACCCCTTGCGGTGACTTCCATTACTGCGAGCCATTAAACGTGTATTTGTCGTTAACTGCGAAGCTTGTCACGCATGCTGTTTTAATATTTTTCAGATTTTTTATTTTTTTTTTATAATGCACTAATTAATACTAATTATATATCGAAAAAAAATGTTAGGGGTCACTTGACCCCTTGTCGCATTATAGTTTAAATGTTTTCCTTAATGCGGCAAGGGGTCAAATGACCCCTAACATTTTTTTTCGATATATAATTAGTATGCTCATTAACTTGCTCTTTTAATGCTCATTAAACTTCATCTTACTATTGTTTTGGCATATTATATAAAATATTAATGAATATGTAAATAAAAAATATTTTTTCTATTCTAAAATATATTTTTCTAATGTTTGAAAGCTATGAAAGCGGCAGTAATTTATTGTGAATCACATTTATCTAAGGGTGAATCACAGATTCCCCTTCTTTTCTTGTTCTTTGACTGATTCTACTTAGTATTGTTGACACCTGAGCTCTGGTTTATTTGTCTCGTCTCGATTCAGTAAATAATTTCGAAGAAGGTCCGGACCACTGTGACGACTGTGCCGACAAACCGTCTCTTTGTTTGCAATGCTTCAATGATAAACATTATAAAATGTAGTTTTCACATGTTATTTCTATTTAAATAATTTAATTAGTAATATTTAAGTTTATTTTTTTAAATATATAAATGGTACACCTATGTTCATTTATTTATAATAAAAACATACTTTTGGTTTTATTTTTTATATCTGAATTCTTCCTTTCATGAATTATATATGCTGAAAATTAAGAAAATTAAAACCATATAGCAAACATTTTATGATTAAACGTAAAAGGAAAGAAAAAAATTACTGTTAGTATAACACTGATGTAGTGGAAAAAATAAGTAATAAAAAATATATTCAGAGGCAACAGAATTCAACCCTGCTTCTGTTACGAATTCTTGTATGTCAGGTATTTGTAAAAAAAAATGGATTTCACTTTAAAACATTCATCAATGTTTACAGAGAGTTAATTTTAATGTCTAAGGGACAAGGGGTCAATCAGCCCCTTGACGCAGTTTAGCGGTGTGGTAGCAAGGGGTCATTTGACCCCTCGTCGCAGTTAACGAAAATCCCAGTTTATTTGTTTCGCAGCTAACGTGTTAACCGGGGAGTTTCCTTTAAATTACGTAGCCTATAACGGGCGCGAGCTCTTTCACCAGGACGTGTTTATATGTCGGTGCAATGTAACTTCATATTATTCTTTTTTTTATTTATGCTTAAAATAAATTGAAAGGCCATGAAATATATTCGTGTTCGTTAATTTGTATATAACTAGCTGACCCGGCAAACATTGTTGCAATATAAATTATTTCTAGGGAATTTCTAGACATTAAATGTTTAATATTTATGCGTCTTGTCCCATCCAGAACATTAGCGGATATTGGATAGCTTCAGCGTGTGTATCAGCAATGAACTAAAGATTATTATTTCTTCTACGAATCACAATTTCTTGCGCGCCTCTATGATCCCCAACGATGATTCCAGCAACCTCGTCAACAACAGGTGCATTGAATCCACGAATGTGCTCTCCAGCCGGTATTTTATCAAGATTAATGAAAATAGCGTGATTATCGCTTTGTAATTAGTGCATGTGTGATTTGAATATTTTCCACAATTCATTGTGTTCATTCCTTAGAGCGTCTAGCTCGCCGACGATGCATTTGGCAAAAAATGAATCAAGGTTATTGTAGTCACAACGTGCATTCACAGGATTGGTAAGTGCGCTTCCAGAATCCTCGCCGCCCATAAAGTAGATCTGTAAAAATTTATGTGGTTCGTTTGGCATTGGCAGCAATGAGCCCATTTTACGATAAGCTTGGCCTCTGATTTTGAATGGAGAAATGTATTGTTGTCCATTTGTATTAGAATTTCAACTACTTCTGTTGCTCCAAATGATGTCATTTGAAAGCATGAATTGAATATTCGAATTGACTTCAGGAACAGGTTAGAATCTGGATCCGTGCTGATAAGTAAAGCGTTCAATGGTTCAGGTGGTGTTTCAATTTCAGGTAGTTGCACCATTCCTGACGCGCAATACATCCCGGCTAGCTAATTTTTGAATTTGAGAGCATACAATGCGGGCATTCCTTGTCCACACTACCAATTACAACTTTTGAATGAGCATAATATTCAATATCGGACTCATACTGGAATGCTAGACGCAGGAATGAATTAGATGTAAATGCTGTACCTGCATGATGTAAATGCTGTGCTGTGTGATGTATCTGTTGGCGTTGTTGCTCATTTGTTCTGTGTCTATTGACTGTGGAACAGCGCGATTTTCGTTGTTCTAATCTTATTACTTCATTGCGTTCAGCTCGTGTATCCTCTGAAAGTTCTTGACGCAATTGCGTCAGGCTCACACGCGCATCAATATTTTGTTGCTGGATTCGTTCTTCGGTTCTTTGGGGCTCTTCTATTTCGCATGCTTCTAGATCTACTTATAATACGGCTCAAATTAGCCCCTTTGCGTTTTGTTGGCATTTTTCACTGTACAAAAAACACATAAATAGAACTAATTGAATTACTTAATGATGAAAAACATTATAGTAATAATGTATTTAATCTTTGATAGTACACACATACATATACATATACATGTAAATATTAGCTGTTTTACGAAAGCGAAAAAAATTATTTTTTTTAATTATATCGAAAATATATTGCTAGAAATGTTGGAAAAAAATCTGTGGAAGTTAGAGCTCTTAAAAGAGAATACAATAAAAAAAATAAAAAAAATTTCCTAATTGTAATAAAAATCCAACTTTCACCGATTTTTTTTTTTACCATTGCCAACTACATTTTCGATATAAAAAAAAAATTGGGGCCTGGTGTGGCTGTGCGGTAAAGCGCCGTACTTCCATGCCGGAGTTGCGTGTTCGAGTCCCGCCCTGGGTGGTGCTTTCGTAGGAGAAGTATCATCCAATGCCATGGGTGTTAGTATGGGCAGCAAGGGCTTCGGTGGAAGCCTTGAAGTCCCCCAAAAATAAAAGTAAATAAAAATTATGGATTTTATAACAAACTAGCATTTCCCGTCGCGGCTTCGCCCGCGAGCCTTTAAAATCAATTCTGTGGCCATTATCTTGGTATTGATCTAATATAATATGTTAACTGATGTTAAGGAGATTTAGTAGAATCTGAGCTTCCAGTAGGTGGAATGTTGGAGGGGGAAGCTGCCGGCTCGGTAGAAGAGAGGAAGAGGCGCAATGGAGAGAGTTCACTAAAACCGCCGAAACAAAAAAATGACTTACTCGTCGGGAACGCTTCATTTTTCGGCTGTAAAACATGGTTTTCGATGTTCAATAGGGCCTTCGTCGTATCAAATTCTTTACAATGAGTACTAATTAGATATATTTTCTCGAAGTTCGAAAATAGATGTCCGTTAGAGTTAAACGACAATTAAACCCCTTAGGGGTTACATTTTTGATATTCCTTTCTTAGTGGTTACCTACATCGCTTTTAAAATCTAAATTCCGAACTTTAAGTTTCTATCATAAGTAGTTTTTGCTCTGTGTTGATTCTGTTAGTCAGGACAAAGCCTCTTATATATATGGAGAAGAGATCGAAATAAACACGCACCATCCCCAATAATGGGAATCACAGTGTGCATAATTTGATTACCACTAATATTTAAATAATCAGTAGCCATATTTTATGTGAATGTCTATTTTAATACTATTGAAACGTTAAATCGATATTCATATAAATACATATGGTTTAAAATCTCAACAATAGATATCCGTTAGAGTTAAACGACAATTTCGCCATTTAAGCCCCTTAGGGGTTACATTTTTGATATTCCTTTCTTAGTGGTTACCTAAATCGCGTTTAAAATCTAAATTCCGAACTTCAAGTTTCTATCATTAGTAGTTTTTGCTCTGCGTTGATTCTGTCAGTCAGGACAAAGCCTCTTATATATATAGAGATTTATAATAATAATTTATACTTACAACACAATTGCCGCGGGAATAACTTTCCAATTGATAATTGATCAGTTATCGAGCTGGGAGAAAAATTATTAAATAACTATTAAAAAATAGAGGTTGGTGATAGAAGGGTGAAAATTTAGGGTCGTATATATGTTTTAAAGCCACATTATAAAAAAAAAAAAAAAAAAAAAAAAAATTGTCCAAAAAATAAAAAATAAAAATTTAGGGGTGGACAACCCTCATCACTTAGGGGTATGAAAAATAGACAGTAGCCGATTCTCAGACCTACTGAATATGCATATTATACATACTAACATTGTGACACGAGAATTTTATGTATAAGATGCACAAAGGAAAACAAAATGACCTACAAATAGAAAAGAATACCAACAAAAATATAGAAGTATCGAAATTAGAAATTATAAATTTTACAGCCTTAACCAGCTATAAAGAGTACAAAAATATATACATATATATAAATATAAATTAAATTTATTATTATTATAAATTATATATATGTATATATATAAAAATTCACGTCGATACACCTATCGTTGACTAATACATCTGTTGTACAAATATATAAGTCCCACCCGTTCCAGGGCACAACATATATTTTAAGGACGTATTTATACGTCCTGCCCGTTGACGGTATTGTTCAGGTTAGACGCCTATATACGTCCCGCCCGGTTAAAGGGTTAATTACTTCATTATATGGGGTCGATCTAAAAGATTTCATTTTTAGGTTGTTATGATAGGTTGAATTGGTGTTTTTCTATTCGTATGTTACCATTATTACGATTTAGCAATTTGTCTAGAAATAATGAAAAAACATATTATTCTTCTTATATTCTTAAGATCTTTTTACAATAAATATAGATTTTAAATATGTTACCAAGTCTACATAAAACATATATACAATAATTTATTGTTGTGTAAAATAGTTTACTATTTTGCTTTTTCAGCTGTTAGAACAAAAAAAAAAAAAAACCCAAGATGAGGAAAATAGTCTTGGCCAGTGTTTGTTTGAGCTAGAGAGACTCGTGGGTGCAGTTGAGGACCCAGGAAGGAGTCGCTATGTTTACACTGTGAAAATATCTACCGCCTCCCGCCCAGGACCAGCCTACTCAAACCGATAAATATTGACCCTTTATTCTTTCAGCCTTTCCTTTCCAACTTACTATAAGAAAACGAAAATCTCGATGTACACATAGTAACACAAACTACAACTCATAGCATCTAAATCCATATACTATGGCTTAAATAGTTTCCTTATAAAAGCGATCATCCTATCATGTATCCACAGTTAGTTTCTAAATAATGTTATATTTTTTTTTTGTCTTTGAATCTTAATTTTCTCTTGTCAAGGAACCTTCGATAATCAGCAAATGATTTGGCTGTATGCTTCTTTATTATTATTTTTTTAAATTATTTATTAAATTTTACAATTGCAAATGCAATAAGTGAATATGACATAAGTATACTAATGACATGGATGGGCATGAAGAGAAGCTATCCATTGGTAGCACTCAAATACTGTTTCTAATTTAGTAGATCACGAAGCCATCTTCTTTTTAGGTGCCTCGGAGGATTGTCCGGTATTGAGGTGGAAGCAAAGTTGGAAACAAGTGGATTTCTTATTTAACTAAACATAGTGTTTTAGTGATAACTAAACATTTTTTGCCAAACAAAAATTTATATTTGTGACGACTACATTCGTATAGGTGTCAGGAAGTACACATGTATAATTAGATTTTGCCTTATTCCCAGTTTTGATGTGTTAGAAATAGAGTGATTAACATAGGTTAAGGGTCATTTGTGTAATTTTAAATAGCGGCTCATGCCATCGTTCTGAAAAATGTAAGACCAAGATAGTGTACTTTCTGAGTTTGATTTGATACCTGAAATTTATGAGTCAAATTTCAAAATTTTCTTTATATATTGGAGGGCGAATAGGTTTTAGTAGATCAAACGCTAATTTGTCATGATTTAGTCGAATTTTCCAAAATTTTAACCAGTCCTTTAATCTAGGTGATATTCTAAAGTTAGAGAAGTCTGGTTAGGATCCTTACGTTTTGTGGAAATTGTTCTATTGCCAGCATAAGTAGCAACCGGCTTTTGCGCTTCCACGACTTCGAAGGCGGTCATACCTGGCCGAACGACCTACACCGACCGCCTCCCTATCATGGAGGCAAGAAAAGAGAGGAAGGGGACAGAACCTACTAACCGGACGTGGTGGTCGTGGTTACTGGGACCACCATACGCCGACCTGTATAGGTCATGAGTGTTTGTTGGGGTCAGGCTGGTTAGCATAACGCATACGATTCAATGACAGTAGATCTTATGGTTTGCAAAATTATATTTGAAACTAATCTATTATTTGACGTGTTGAATAAATACAAGTTTATCATCCACCATCCGTAAATGACGATTTATTAATTTTTCAGGCTTTATTTTGTGCCTAATATAACCAATAAACTAAAAAAAATTAAACAAACTATTTTAATTTTTTAAATCATGGGTTCGTTCTATTGGTCAACGTACTAACGGTGATGATTGGTTTTTTTAATACGTATAAAAACTAATAACCAAATGTTTCAATTGAATACCTTGGTAAGCTAGCTTCCTTCTTTAAATATTTGATTTATTAAAAATAATAATAGATGCTGAGTATAGCTTTTATTCTTATAGAGCTCATATTTCTTGTGGAGAAATTAATTTATACATATATATTCAGACTTTCAAGAAAAAATCAGGAGAAATTATTGCGTTTGGATATAGTTTTTCACGAATCCTTCAAGTCATAATAAAAAAAAATGCGCATTATAATTTGCTTCAATTAATCTTTTTGTAATATAAGTAAATTGGCCTCAAAGAAAATTTGCATATGCCCAAAATGGGCCTACTGATCCATGAGTTAACCATCTTTTTTTGCCTTACCTTTTACAACATCCCTCATTTTTCTTCTTCCTTTTTTTATCTCTTTATCATCACAAAGAAGAAGCAAGGGCTTTGTCTTCATTTGCTATCCTCCGGGCCCCAGTTTTTTGGCTTACTAAAAACCTAGCAGTTCGCTCAGAGAAAAATCATTCCACTTCCTTTCCTTCCGTTAAAAGGATCCTAGTTTAATCTGATAAAACTTTTTAAATATACATTTGAACACTATATCATAAATTCTAACAAGCAAATTCGCTACATCTCAATTTTTTTTCTTTTTGGGGGTTAAAGACTAACCAGTGCAAATCCTATCTTGCCAAAGTACTAATCTATGAGATATTAAACCATATGTTTTTTATTTGAATCTCGATTTAACGTTACAATATTATTAAAATAGACATTCACATAAAATATGGCTACTGATTATTTAAATATTAGTGGTAATAAAATTATGCCCACTGTGATTCCCATGATTGGGGATGGTGCGTGTTTATTTCGATCTCTATCATATATTATCGAGAATTCTCATGAAAAATGTTGTCGTTTTCGGCAAATTGTAGTACAACAAGTCATCCAAAATGGGAAAAATTTTCTGCGTTTACTCAAAATGATTACAGTAACAATTATTCTGATTTCAGTAGTTATTACACTCATATGTCTCAGCATTCAACCCATGCCGGATTTGTGGAACTAACGCCAGCTGGGGAATTGTTTCCTTACGTTTTTGAAGTATATCGCAATGATGAGCTTTATGCGGTATTTGGCAATAATTCTAATCCCACGAAAAGACTACGTTTTACTGGTACGCTATGTAATGGCCATTTTGACGTGTGTGAAGCTCTACTTGCAACTTTCTTCATTTGGAGAAGAAACAAGTTAAAAGCCGACATGTCAGGTACAGCAATGCAACACGGAAAGACCAATTAAAATCAGCTAAAAAAAGTTCGGAATTTAGATTTTAAACGCGATGTAGGTAACCACTAAGAAAGGAATTTCAAAAATGTGACCCCTAATAAATTGTCTGGCGAAATTGTCGTTTAACTCTAACGGACACCTATTTTTGCGCTTCGAGAAAAAATATCTAATTTGGGCTCATTTTAAAGATCTTGATACGACAAGTTTAACTCGAAAGCTCTAAATGAAATGAAGCTTAACGAGGAGTAAGCAATTTTTTGTTTTGGCTGTTTTAGTGAACTCTCCATTGTGCGCCTCCTTCTCTTCTATCGAGACGGCAGCTTTCCCCTCCAACATTCCACCTCCCGGAAGCTCCGATTCTACTAAATCTCCTTAACATCAGTTAACATATTATATTGAATCAATACTAAGAATGATCACAGAAGTGATTTTAAAGGCTCGCGGGCGAAGCCGCGACAGGGAATGCTAGTTTTATATAACGCACGAGATGAGACTTTGGAATAATGGGATTTTATTGTCCACTCGATGCAACAACTACATAGCAATTTTTATCTTAATGAAAAAACTGGCTAAATCGAGGGGCCTGTCCTTATTAAGTACTTCGTCGTGTAGTCTACAAAGGGTCTCCCCAAGATTTTGCGTCATCTCCTATTTTTTGTATTTACTTTTAATAAAACAGTATACATAAAGCTGAAGTAAGAGAAAGTAGTATGAAGACTAGGGCTTACACTTCCAAAACCTGGGATCTAAAGGGGGTTTTTAACATGACTTTCGGATGCTCTCCTGCCAAAGAGAAAAATTTTATATATAAGATAATATAATATAAATATAGATAAGAATATTTCCCTGAATAACAAGCTTGTGAAAACTCATCATACGATTATTTACCTGAAGATGTATACAATTAAACATACTTCTTTAAACTTTCTTGGCATTATAAAAAATAATATAACGAAGAAACCAAAACAAATTTTTATTTCTTTTGCGTTGTATAACATTCTTGAATTGCCTGGAACAGTTAAGATCATTAGTAAGTAATCATATATGGGGATCGTCCCATTCCCTATTACTTAGCAAACCATATGTAAGTGAGGAATCGACCAGTGGGTTAATCTAACCTTGAACAGCAAAGCATACTGTTACTTTCAGCCACCGTTCTGTCACTGCTTATCACGTTGTTATTAATTACAGTTTTTGAATTGCAATTTTAAGTAAATCATATTATCTAAACCCTTATCCGTGTTACAATAATTAAGAAACGTTTGCTTATATTAGAAAAAATAAATTAAAATCTCATAATAATCTATTGAAAATAGTATTAATATTATTGATGTGTAAAAGCATCTCTGGGACTAAATGGGTATAAAAAAGAGGAATTAATAACTATTGATTAATATTTGCCAATCATAAAAAAATTGTTATTTGAATTTCCCTTAAGAATAAAATAGTTAATTCCCTACGAGTTTTTAAATTCCTGTAGATATAGCACGTAAATCTAAGAAAACAAAAGGAAGTTATACATTCTACAGATACCTATTTATATGTACTTTCCTACAACTCTCATTCCCGAGATGTTAGAGATGGTATTCATTCCTAAGAATATTTTCGACAGTGATATGAATAAAAGTTGCAAATTTTCCAATTTTTGCAAAAAGGACTCTGGACTCGTCATCTACTAATTTTCCTCCCTCCAATTATGAGCACATACATTCTGAATTGCCAAATTTAGTATATGAATTCTTTTTATAAATTTGACTACAAACAAAACTTTGTTGAAATTTATTTTATTTTTTCGAAGTATTGGAGACATGCAGTTCTGGCCATTTGTTAACTTTAATACCGTTAGTTTTGTAGAAATAATGGCTCGGAACGGGGAAGTGAGCCGTGTATCAGGACTTAGTCAATAGCTGTTGTGAGATAGAGCCCGCACCGGAGGAAGAGGAGCCCATTCTTCAAAGATACTGTCATTTGCCTTATTGACTGATCTGCCCTTGTTCTTTTTCTTTCTTCGTCATCCGTTAACTTGGCCTTCTATAATCAGCTTCAAGACACTTTGAGTCATCTGTCACCCTGTTTAATATACATCTTTCATGAACCTTTTTTATATCCTTTAAATTCCTATGATTTATTTATTATTATTTTTTTTTAGTATCGGAATACTTATGTTGCCCATAAATAAAATAAAGTTGTCTTTGCAGGGTTTGAATTTAACTTTTATTTCCTCAGAAAGAGAATAAACGTCAAATCAGGACTTTTATAGTTCTAATAAATAAATAAATAAAAATCACATCATGACTTCTATATTTAAGAAAATAAAAGTCATAATATGATCTTTATCACAATGATATCTAATATAAGAGCCTAAGTTTGATTTTAATTATTTAAGGATGATATTATGAGTTTATTTCCGGATTACTCCATATTGGTAAACAATATTGGGTCAACCGCTTTTATGGATATCTTATAGGGTAATAATAGATACTATTATGAACCTATTTCATTATCAAGGATGCTAATAATGAAAATAATATTGATTTAAAACCTCAGGCGCACTCAGACATCGATTTTTCATTACAACTTATTCGATATTATATCACTAATATCGACGTCGACTTCTAGATTCATTAGGGTGCTGATTGTGAAAATGATATAGATTTTTGAAATAGGCGCCAAGGTATCGATTTATTACAATTTACGCGATATAAACGATATTGGGGTCGGCTCTTAGGTTAATTTGTTTGCTGAATTTTGAAATGATATAGATTTTTGGATTACGCGCTGAGGTATCGATTTATTACAACGAGATGTAGACGACATTGAAATCGACTCATAGGTTAATTGAGGTGTTGAATTCGGAAATTATATCGAATTTCGTATTAAGCGCTCATGTATCGATGTATCACAATTATACAACAGTATGGATTATCCCAATTGGGTAACCTTTAAATCTATATCCTTTTTATAGTCAGCACAATCAATGAACAGGAAGAAGAATGAAGAGGGATTTTATAAAGGTGAATGGAATGGATTAGTATGTCGATTAAGAGAATATCATGCAAATTATCATTAAGAAAAATTTTCCTTTAATAATAAAAGCTTAATTCGCACAAATTATATTGCATATTTTATTAATTTCATAATATTTGTAAAATGATCACAAAAATAGGATTTTGGAATTCTACATATATCCATGTAATTTAATTTTTCCCAATGTAAAATGAGTTCCATGAAGCTTTACTCCTCATCCATAATTATTTTTAATATTAATAGTAATATTGATTTTAGAGATTTTTTGAACCAACTCACTAATTTTATTCTATGAGGTAATATCTAAAGGGATTAATATATCTAAATAAGACTTTTGAATTTTTGACATAGCCTTATGAGAAGTATAACAACCAAGATGGCTGTAGACAAATGTAATAGAAACAAGGTCCTAATCAAGAAGCAATCGAAAGCTAAGCTATCATTCCTCACATGGAAGCCATATCTTCCGCCCTCCGAGGCCTATGAGAGAGCAATCTACAAGCAACTCAGTTAACAAGATAGCTACGCCATTTTCTCAACCCCTATCCATCTGCACCTAAATAACCTCTTTCATTCGGTCCTTTCCACCAGAACTCAGGTACGTCTATAGCAAGATATGCTAATAAACTCAACCACTTTTTATACTCTTTCGCTGTCTATCTTAATCTTAATCACTCTACCTAAAAGGAAAGAGGCTGCTTGGATTTCTGGTTGCCATCAATTGCTTTATAGGTTGTTTGGGTGTGACCAATTACAGTCACTGCGGTTTCTCTCGGTTTTGTGTTGTCAGAACTAAAAGTGACTAAAACGCACCTTTCGCAACTTTTAAGTAAAATTGTTTATCACTAAATGTTGGTCTTTTGAAACGTAAAATAATGTTAACGATATTAGAAGACATCTTAATCAACGTTTTTTTATTCGCTTGTAATTGTTGGGACAGGGGTAACCAGTGATAAATTATTTTGTAAAACCCTGGGACTTCAATCTTTAGATAATTGAAAAGAATGGAATTTAGCACCGTTGAACTAGCTACTAGCCGGTGATGTGTATCCACAATTTCGGTGTATACGCTTAATAATACCTCTTAATTTGAAGCTGTTTTGCTCTTAATTTATTAAAGCTATGTAATCTCGTAGAGCATTGGTTGAGATCTTTCGAAAATCGGTTTCTTGATGCATGACTGAGGTTAAACTTTAACTTTTGTGAAGATGTCAAAAATATTTTTGGTGATTTAAACTTCTGTTTCCTCAACTATATTTTTTTGATTTCCTCCGTTTTATGTTTTTCGCCGATAGCCATATCATGCGCTAATAATTCCGTTAGCATTTATATTGTCCATATTGCTTTTCGTTTTCAAAGAAAAAAATCGCTAAATAGTTTTAGAGTACTTTGTTTTAACCTTTTAACTTCAATGTTCGCCATATGTTTACCACTTATTTTTAAGAGAGATCGTACTAAAAGAAAAAAAACTGAAGCACTATTAAAGAAAGTACTATTTTTTTCGGTCATTCGATCGTGCAAAAAAGTTTCGTGATCACGGTCAACCCTCAGGAATTTAACCCATAATTTTTCAATTAAGAGCACTTGCACTATAAGCTAGGATTTCTGTAAAAATATAAAAGATATGCAGATTCGATCCAGTATCAGATTCGATGTAATTTAAAAAAAAATTAAAAGCATTGCAATTTTTTAACCACACAAAGAAAAGGGAGGTTGTGATATAGATCTTTCACTACTCCAACTCACATTATCCAGAGCACAAGCCTTGAAAGTTCAAATACAGTTAGGGAACCTTTTAACCCAGTTAATAGCTGTTTGCCGGGCACGCTAAAGTTACCTTTGAACGAGATAAACCAACTCGTATGGGAACGTTAAAAACTCCTGATTTTATCATAACTTTATATTCCATAAATTGATTGGAAAGTTTATTAATTAATTTACGAAATGAAAAGTTGCATAATAAATAAAATCGTTTGAATTTTTTAAATTGTCGTGGTTTAGAGTTTTAGTATTTTTTAATAAAGCAGAATCCATACGAGATGAGTGGAATTTAACCGTAATAACGCGTACAAGGAAGGCAGGCGTATATAATGTGGCGTTATTAGTTTTCCTGGCTTGGCTGGGTCAGTGATAAAACTCCAGCTTTTATTTAAAAAAATTAAAAATATTTAAAAAATGTGTATATAAAATGTGGCATATCTATTACACGTATACTCATAAATGTTTTTTTATTTGATTGCTGGATTATTTACTTTGTTTCTATATCATCATTCTATGTCATCATCATCAAAATCCAGAAAATGACAAGGAAACCAATAGCGTAGCTATCCTCTGTTTCTAACACATGTGAGGGCAGGTCAAAAAGTTCTCGGCCTGACAATGAAGGAGGGATTTAATATAAAGAATTAATCCCTTATTATGTTTACCTATTCAATAGTTATATGTACACAAACTTTTATAATTCTGCTGATTCTTGTCTATCATTTATAATAATTTTATTTTTACCAGTTTGCTCCTGCCATTAAAATAAGTAACATTGAGTACAGAGCTGTGATGAAATTTTTATTTAAAGAAGGCATATAAAGCCTTTAGAAATTTTCGAAAGCCTAAGGAATGTGTATGGGGACTCATCTCCTTGCTGTAGCACTGCGAAAAGCCACCTGTCAAGTTAAACTCACACCCTCGACCGGAAAAATCATGGCCACAATTTTTTGGGATTCAGAAGGAATCCTGATGATTGATAACAAAGACAAAAGCGTAACAATCACAGGAGGGTACTGTTGTTATGTTTTGACCCGTTTAAGAGAATCAATGAAGGAGGAGAAGAGGGGGAAGCTGAGCCGAGGAGTAATGCTGCTTCATGACAATGCCCATATGCACACCTCTCGTCAAGTGATTGCCACGAATGACACATCGGGCTTTGATGTGATAAACCATCAACCCTACAGCCCATGAACTACTAGGTGTTAGCGTATACCCCGAAAATAAGGACCATGTAGAGCATGGAGCATGTAGATAGCTTAAGGCAGTTGCGAATTCCCATACCTACGAGTTAGTTAAAGATCGAAAACCTAGAGATGAGGTGATTCCAAAAAATGTAAGATGTGGTAGAGGCCTTGAGAGCAAAACTAAAATGTAGCCGATAGATGAACTAGAGCAGAAATCCTAAATTTCCCAATGTTGGGTCATATTAAGCTAGCTACAAAGGAAGCCTAGTTCTTAAACAATTGAAAGCAGGAAGGAACCCAAGCAGATATAGTTCTAAAAAGCTATCAAAAAGGGCGAACCGTCTCTTCACGGCTAACCTCATTTAGGTCCTTTAAAACTGGAATCGCAACGTCGTTAGCCCAAAAACCAGTTCCTTTAAGAGCGATTGCAGCTCAATATCAAAATCCATCAAAAATGAGGAAGGGCAATATCCAGTCAGTACCGCCACTGAAAATAATCCACTAACTCAATTATTAAACTTGTTTAGTGGCTTGGAATAATCTTATTAAGTCCCTGTTTAGTATCCTTCAGCAACTGTCGCAGGTTGTTCAAGGATTTTATCCTGGCACTTCTCCCCTCCCCCCATTCACCCGATAACACCAGCAGAAGGAAGAATAAAAGGGCTGTTGAAAGATCTCTCTGCCTTAGTGAAAAATCAGGACGAAAATATCAAGACATTGTTTTACATCAGATCTGCTATTTGCCTTTCTTTTTTCGAAGTTACATTAAAAAATATAGTCAACAAAACCTTTTTTTTTTTTTTAATAATAAAGAAAATAAACAGGAGCAAAATTGAAAATAGTCAATATTCTCTCATAGAACTAAGAAATCCATTTAAAAAAAAAAAAACTTAAACAAAAGAGCTCGCAAGAAAATAGATCCAGCTAACGGCTATTTTCCTGCGAGCTCTTTTGGTAATTTAACAAAAAAATAAATAAATAAATAATTCTGATGGCTCAATGAAAGGCGCTTTGAACCACCTATACTTACAGACTTGGCAGTATTGCGGGTCTGCTGACTCGAATATAGTTGGGCGCTAACTGTTTTTAATTCATTAATTTTTCATTTAAATTATTTGTTGGTGTATTCTAATCAAGTCGGAAAGAATTCACGAAAAATTGAAACAAGAAATACCGATTGAGGGCAGATTTTCTTTTTATAGATATATTTTTACAATTTTTTTTAATTACAGAAAAAAACTGTTTACTTACTTAATTTTATTTTTGTTGTTTATTTTTACTTTTTATTATACTTTATTAGTTTAAATCGTGAAATAAATATTCGCTTAAAAAGTTAATCATAAGTACCTAGCTATTGTCAGACATGAAATCCACACGAAACTGCCTTTCATGTGGTTTTTTTAAAGAAGAATTGAATCTCAAACAAATATCTATTTTTTATAGAAGGCTTGAATCTCGAACAAATATCACTGGTAGTGATTGTATAAACTTAAATTATATAATTTTATAATATCTAGAATTCAACATTGGTTTTATTCTAAAAAATACATAGTCCCTAGAATAACATATACTTTCTTTAATCATACACAACTGACTTCAACCTGCTCACACAAATCAACATTTTTTTTTTTTTTTTGTGAAAGCTAGTAGAAAGGATTTTTATATTTATTATTACATAGTAATATCGTATCTTTAATTTCACTCCCCTTTGTTTAAAATATATAATTAGGGAATATTTTGCGACTGAATAAAATTTCAATTTCGAGTTTTATTTTATACCTAATCCTATTTTTACATGTTGAATTTTTATCATTTTGGCTTTAGATAAAGGATGTTTGTTTTATGATACTGCTTTGGTTCTACCGAATAAACAAATCAGTGTAATTTCTTGATTTAATATCTTGTAGTTTGTTTTAAAAATATAATCATGTACAAATTATATGATCCATAATATTTATACTAGGGCGATCCAGTTTTTGTAATGGTGCTCACTTGCATTGGCAGATGTAACTTTATCATAATTTCATATTCTGTTAAAAACGAACTCCATGCATTAATATATTAGCATATCCTATTACATTTGTAAACTACGGAGGCCGATGCCATAAATAATTCAACTAAAAAATGTTTCTATTGGTTGTTAGTGGTGTAGTAGGTATAAAAGTCGAAGAGTAGCTTAGCGAAACCGAGCTGAAAACTTATTGGGCGTTAGGAGGGACCATCACGTATTCAATTTCAGCAAAGTTGTGGAGACTTAGATCGAATAGAGATATGTGTTTTCTCCGATTTATTGCTCTTATTGTACTTTCATCGTTAGGCTTTGTAAAAGAAAAAAAAAGTTTTTCCAAACTTTTATTTCATCCAAGATATGTAAGGAACACATTTCATCACATATCATTAGCATTACACATTTTTTATAAAATTCAGATAAAAATGATTAAGTCATAAAAGTTCAGAAGGTGGGGTTAAGTTGTCATATTTAATACTCAATAAAATTAATCAAAATGGTATTATGCCTAAATCGTTAGTATTATATCAATAGATACAGATGCAATAATAAATATCATTGCTGATTGATACTCTTCTTATATATTATTTATTTTTAGGTTAGCTCTCCTTTAAAGATATCTGAATAAAAAGATGGCTATTTTCTGCTACCTACATTAATATATAACCTTTTCAATTAAAACACCTTTGATTACGGTTAAATAACAGATTTTCCAATTGAGAACAAACTATTACAGTATAAAAGCGCTTTATATGTTGTAATAGTTGTACGGAATTATATCGGGAGGAGGGGCGTTGTTGTTTCTATAATGAATAAAGTAAAAGAACGAAGCAAGCTTAAAGAAAATAAGAAATTACATATTTAACAAGGTTCTAATAAACATTGCTTGTTAAAAAAGCTGTTTGAACGTATAAAAAGAAGCGAGATTGTTAAAGTGTAATTTAGGGAATATAGGTGTAAGGCAACATTTAAAAAATAGATGAGGGAAAACCTACATAAAAAAAAGGGATCAGCTTGCAAAAAGCAGAGTAAAATTTGTTTCTTCTTAATTTGTATACACCCAAGTCAGCATGGAAAAACCAAATAAATTCTAAATTAATTTCTTATCTAATAACTCGAAAACAATCCATTGCTAAGTAAATTTTACTGTCCTAAAACAATATGGCAACGATTCCCACAGAATGACATATATGACAGTAAAATTCGTTGAGCCGTTTATTCAAAATGTTTTATCAGAGATCGGCCACAATTCCTATTTGATTGAAAAAATAAATTATGGAATTTATAGTAAAATTATGGAACAGAAAAATAATAACTCCAAATAAAATCTTTTAGGTTAAGACTTATAGAGCTGCGTCAAAATTTCAAAATGCAAATTCCGCGTCTAAGTAATTCCTTAGTGATATAATGTATTATGACTAAATTTCGATTTGTAAAAAAAAAAGTTAATTCTAAAGATTTAACGGTTTTTAGGCCGCAAAAAGTTTTACCAGAGGAAATTATGTTTGAGATTTTGATTTTATTTCATACCTGGCTAAGTTACATACAAGTTATTAAAAAAAAAAACTTTTACCCGATCTTTTGCAAGCTAACCCTCTTTTTTCTTTGCATTTTCCGTGGACTATTTTTTGAATGTTACAAGTGATTCTTGGTTTTTTATCTTCCTAATCTAAGATCTAGAGACATTAATGTTCATTTTAAATTACAGGTAATTTGACAAGGTATTAAGGTTTTCATTCACGTAAAAAAATTATTACGTAGAAATATGAAAATGTCTTACTTATAACTTTATTATATTATAATTCTAATAACCCTCATCGACTACGGTCGGTCGGATCCAACCGGAGTGAAAGTTTTATTTCGCGCCAATTCCGACGGAGTGAGTTTAGACAGCTGTCCTTCAAGGGCACCTCCTCCTCTGTTGTTAGGTACCTGCTGACCCAATTACAACTAAAAGGAACGTACCGTTTTGCACTTATCCCGCCTTTGGTCGAATCTGACCCAACAGTAGCAGATATGTTTTAGGTCGGATTCAAGCCCATTTTAGTACTTTTTGCTCTAAAAATTTATTTTATTCAACCTATTTCTACAATTATTTATCCCTACATACAGTAGCATCTGACTGAAATCACCGTAGCCGACGAGGGTTAACTTTATAGAGCTTCTATAGAACTATTTAGGTTGGTAGATACTTAGTTAAATTGCCAGGGAAGACATGGAATTTTCGATTGATGCAGTAAGATAAAGTATTCTTATTATTCAAAAGAATTTCCCCAAGATCAATTCCACTCTTGAACGTACAAGACTTATTGTATGAATAATAGTGAAAATGATGTAACTTCGATGATAGATCTGCTAACATGATAACCAAAAATAGATACTCATCTTCGGAGATTGATATGCAGATGAGGGATTATCTCAAGCTAACGGTTCATCAACCAAGCCATTAATGCAATTAATGACTGAAAAAAATTCATAGAAAAAAATTCACTTGATATCTAAACTCTGATACAATACGCTGTTAGAGTCTTCGTATTAACAAACAACTGCCATTGACAGAACATATAAGATGGAAAAAAAAATTAATCAGCGATTCGCTAATAATTAAAAAGCGATTCGCTAATAGTAATAATTACACAACTTTGGCAATATGTAATGAATTTAGGGAAGAGCAAGATAAGTCAAATCTTCATCACCATGCTAAAGTAATGAATATGCATAGGTTTTTAGTTGCACATTCGTTACTATAGCATGGTGACGACGAAATATACAATCCATAAAGTCATTCCAATTAGAAGTTTTTAGAAAAATTGTAGGCGATTCCTTTTTTTGTCTCTGATGAGACCTTACACCTTTCATACACTCTTTCCTTGAAATTCTTTACGACCAAGCTACAGGATAGTTTTAAGGTTTTTGTAATAAATTGCAACCCCTATCTCAGACTGCTGAGGCTATGGCCAGGGGATTAACTGAATCAAGCAATGATTTTTTTTTACTGTTATTAATAATTCGCACCAGTGTCTGAAAATTGAATGAGATTGCCGAAATAGAAACTCTTTTTTAAATCGTCGATATGTGCTGGTCGACTGTAGGAGGTATGTACGTACAGTTTTGTTAGTCACATATAAGGGGGCTTTTTTAATGATTCTTAACAATTTTTATTAAAAATTTTGAAACTTTTGTCGGTGGATCTCTTGTTAAGAGTTCTTTTCATCTTAATATGTAAGCTCCGTGTTGTCCTTCATCAGAATTGAGTTTAATTTTCCATTGTTTGAAACATTCGTGTAAGTTATGTTGTAAAGTAAATGAGGCCTGTGTTACGTCCTGATGTTTAGTGATAATTTCTATATCATCAGCGTAAGTTGCATTCTGACTAAGGGACTTGATTAGGGCAGAGGAAAGAGCGCGTAGGATTTTAGATATTTGAAAACAAGATTAACTTACTGCCCTTCATTGTGGATCAGTATATTTTCAAACAATATATTTCGTGTTTTTTCATAGGGGTATAACCATATAACCTAAAAACCTACACCTATGGTATAGTGGTTAGCATAGTAACCTACAACACTAAAGGTCGCGGGTTCTCGCGCCCCGCGGTGGATTTAGGTTTTTTCAAAGGGAGTAAAAAAATCCTCGGATAGGACGTAAAATGAAGGTCCCGAGCCTATACGATGTGAGTTACTCGTTGAAGATCCCATTCCTCATTATACCTGGATAGGCAAAAGTTAGGACTCCCAGTGTAGCATCGTCCGTTTAACCTTCTTTGTGTTTAACGTCCGTCAGCTTTTAAAAGTGTTTAACATTTCTTCTTTTTTGTGTCAATTTAATTACGACTTTTAAATCAATACACAGTAAAAATAATAATAAATTAAATAATTATTTTTAGATCTTTGATATAACCTTGCTCATTTTCTGATCAGTTTGTAATAAAGCTATAAATATTAACAATTAGGCATTGCTTGCTCGCAGAGCTGTATCGGGACAACCAGAAGAAGTGATGCTATTAAGAGACGTGGTGGGTAACGTAAGGTAACCGATATTGGTTCCTGGGCCTATATTGGTCTTCTCTGTAGCTCCCACCTCGCCCACATCTGACGTGGGTGGTTTGATTCAAGACATTCGATCTTCCATTCCAACGTAGTAAGGGGGTATCAGTCACTGTACTCATTCATCCTTTTATTGGATAATCATTAAATAAAGTCTAATCGCAGTAGTGATGATAATAATTAAATGATTAGGCGTACGCATTCCATTTTTAAGAAATTTTCCCTTTTTATACTGTCACATTAATATACCATTACTTATTCTGCTATTGTGCAGGGTGTCTAACCTGGTGGAAACGAAGGAATTATACCGGAATTTAATTTTGAACTGAACATGCGGGAATTTCATTCAACCATTTTCTTAACATATTTTCAAATTAAATTAATATAAATTACTGCTAAAGTTCCATCCCGTTTTGTTATATCTTTTAAGGATTGGAGTATAATGTACGATTGTGACCACGTTGAGACGTAATATAATAGTTATTTACCGTTAGTATAGGTAGCGGGAAAATCGATGTATACATACATATCGGGAAAAAAAATCAATGTAAATGGATCTTCCTCGAATAGGGTTTCTTGTTTAGTTACGTCAATCCTTTTTAATTTATGAGGAATTCCAACTTCTCTCTCAGCCTTAAAAAGTTTCTTTTTTTTTCAAGGAATTTTCCCAATTCGGCTCTGAAATTAATTTTTAAAATACAAATACAAATGTTTTTTGGGGCCCGGTGTGGCTGTGCGGTAAAGCACCGTACTCACATTCCGGAGCTGCGGGTTCGAGTCCCGCCCTGGGTGGTGCTTTTCTATCGTAGGAGAAGTATCACACACTGCCATTGGTGTTAGTATGGGCAGTATAGGGTTTCAGTGAAAGCCTTGAAGTCCCAAAAAAAAAAAAAAAAAAAATACAAATGTTTAAACCAGTGATGTTTTTGGGCGGTCTGAATATTATTCTGGCATGTAATGAATTAAAAATTAAAACCAATCAACTAAGTACATAAAAATAAAACTGAATTTCCAACTGTACCCATTACTATTCATATCCACATTACTAGGTCGGAATAATTTCATAAATGACCCCCAATATGGTAAAGAATTCAAAATTAAACTGGTTAACATTAAAAGTGATGAATACTGAATAAAAAATAGATAAATAAAATTTCTTACTATAACTGTACCAGTGTTATGAGAAACCCGATGTATGCAAAAAGTCGTTTAAAATTATTTTTGAGCTCTTATAATTCCTAGATAAACAATTAAATAGAATCATACTTTTTATTCTATGTTCTACTAAATAAAACATACATATTTTATTATTAGTCATTAGTTCTCTTTTATTATTTTAGAAATTTAACTAGAGTGCACTTATATAAATAAATAAAAAAATATTTCATATAAAAAAAAAAATTAAACCGACTTATAAAACTAGGAACCAGTAAAAATAAATGCACTAACAATTATGGAATAGTTGCCCTCTGATTTTTGTGAATACACAGCAAAATTGAAGATGGTATGAAAAGTGGAAATACGCAATAAAACCAATAATTTTATTTTGATTTGTAAGAATATACACTGACTGTTAATAAAACATATTAAATTAAAATATTGAATAACATGTTCGATACAACATAATCTTTTCGGAAGGGGGCGCAAAATAGAAAATCTTCCAAAATACATGTTACTGATTACGATTTCATTAGAAAACGGTAGACATTGAAATCAATAGATGGAAAGAGAAGATCCATTTAGAAGATTTCAAGAGTTTCATGCAGAGGTAAATGTTTTAATGATTCTTTAAATGGTTTTGCTAAGGAATGATTACCTAGTGTTTTTGTAAAGAAGAAAAAGAATCCAAACCGTTTTATAAAATAGAACCAAGATGGGAATTTGACAATTTTTCAGAAGTACAATTAATATGAAAACAATTTAACTAAAATATTATCTTACTTATAGGTGAATTTTTAAACTCAATACTTCAATCCCACCTTTGTCGATATTTTCTACAACCCCGTCTTTTATTTAAAGTAACATCCGTCAGGAGTTTTGTTTAAAGTGAAATAGATTGTTGGGTAGATATCATTTAGTCTTGTAAATGTAATACGAATGTTATTTAATGTTAAAATTAAATTTTTTTTCTATGTTTTTGCATCAGTTATTTTGGAGAGGGAGGTGTATAAGTTATAATTATAACACATTATATAATGCTAAGTTATATAGTACATAATGATACTCAAAACAGGAAATTAGGAAATTTAGGGCTTAGGAAATTAGTTGAGTGAAGAGGCGTGGAATTGGAAACTTTACCTGGCCTACCACCCACATGCCATATATCTCAATTCATCCGATGGCCCCTCTGAAATAGACCAAACTGAAATAAATATCTCTCGGCATAAATCTCCCTTATGTCCCTTCCCAAACGTTTATGGTTATTAGAAAAGGTAGAAAATATTGTGGAAATGTCATACTCGTGTATATGTAATGTTTTTTTAGTCTTTCCCTTTTTCCTAATCAAAACCTCTGTCTCATACACTTTTGTGCTGTGTGCACAGAGCGAGCTAGCATGCGTGCTGGCTAGTTATTGCATGGCCGCTACTCGCAGAGCGTGAGCTCATCAGATCAATTACAGTCTTGTGCAAGTAGATAAGTTGCTTGTATATACGACTACAACATTTTTTTTTCCACGCGCCTTTCCCAAAGTTCACTGGAAGCTCGAATGCGGTGCGTATGTCAATTCGCAGGGGAAAATTAGCATATTTTAGCATACTTAGCAATAGCATATATGTACGAGACTTTTGAGGCCGAATTACTCTAAATAAATAATCAAGATAGCCTACTTCTGCTCACCTAACTAATATTATTTTGTAAAACTTTTTTTCTAAGGGTTTCTGTTTTCATTAAAAAAAAAACATATCTTTAAACAATTCTGTTTAAAATGTTTTTATCAAAATGCTTTGTGCGTTAATCTTTCGTACCGTGTTCATTTAGATGGAAATATCGTGTAACCAAGATATGCTATGATCTTAATTTAATTCGCCTGTTCTTTTAATTTTTATTGTAGGTATTATTTTTGATGTTACGATGAATCAAAAACATTTACAAGGTTGCATTTTATTTACTATAACCGATGTTTTTTATTATGCTTAGATAAGGACCCGCTAATATATTAAAAAAAAAATTAAAAGTTTACTTCGCTAAAACAAAACAGTCTCATTCCTCTGAATTTTCATATCTAAATATTTATTCGATGGCTTTTAAAAATGAATCGAGGATAAACCAATAAATTACGAAATAATTGGAAACCTTTCTTTCGTAGAGTACAAGACCCTGAATGGATTTTATCAGGGACTAAATCCCTTTTTTCCCCATTAGCTTTCAGCTTTTTCTTTTGGTGTTCCCGATTGTCCCCAGAACCGATAGACAATTAATCTTTTTGAATGATTTAGCCTCGCCCTTTTTTTTTTTTTCTTCTTCCGAAGGCATTAATGGTATGATAAAAGAGGTGAACACTTTTCTGAACTTAGCGAACCGATTATTCAATTCGTTGACGGTTCAAACGGAAACCGAATAGAAACTAAAAAAAAAAAAAAAAAAAAAAATCCTGACTTTTTATACTAAGGTTTTTGTCCGGTAAAGTTGAGGGAAGCCAAATAAAGAGAAATAATGATACAATTCATAAATATAATTTAAATGATTTATGTATTCTATTAATTTATTCTATGATTTATATATTCTATTAAGAAAGATTCCGGAATCAGAGCCAGAGGAAAGCACCTAGGAAATAATTTATATATATATTTTTTATATGTATGTATTTTTTTTTTCTTCTTAGTCCCTTCTTCGTTTTAGTTGTTTGTTGAATGGCAGGAGCTTGAGGAACTTCTGTATTCGTACAGAAAAACTCTTTTCCTGCAAAGGTTGCATTTTAAGAGTGTTTTGTGTTAGTTTAATGTGATGTGTGTCAGTCAGTAATAAATCTGTCTCTGGTGATGGGGCTCACCAGTTTTGTTAAGTCAGTTGGGTTAAGTAGCAGATTCTAAGTTGGTCTAATTTGAGGCTGTTGGTGTGAGTGTTTGAAATAGTGGGTTGGTGCAGTGCTTGAGGCTGTCAAAGAATTTGATGTGTCTCCGTCTGATAAATTCAGTGACTGTCGGAACGTCAAGAGTAGTATGCAGTAAGTCAGTTTTCGTTTTTTGTAATGCCGTGTGTTTCACAATAGGTCTCAGTAAGCCGTTCTGAAACTGTTGAAGCTTTCTTGCTGTGGAAATAATTTGCATTAATAATTTGTGGAAATAATTTGTAATGACTATAAAAAAAATAAATTTTAAATAAACGAGAAGAGTTTTCATACACTCATGCTGAAGCAAACGAAATATAGTTTAGTATTTGAAAATACGTGTCCTAGTTAAAATTGTTTTACATTAGTTCAAATTAAAATTCAGACACTTTAATTTTTGCTCATTGGCTAAATATGTTAATAATTTACGGTACAAATAGAGCGTCTAGAATATTGCGATTCTTACGCAGAAGGTTCCTAGCTTACTTGAGCAGCAATAAATACGAAATGTTTTATGACGCATCGGCCAACTTTGCGTCATACAAAAAATATTTCCCTTATTTAGGCCACTAAGGAAAGTTTTACTGAATAGGTGATTGCGTTAGCCGGAATAATAGCCGGAACAGAATAAGATATTACGCCGAAATAGAAAGGAATGTTCGTTATGCAGATGGGGAAGGAAAGCCAGAGGAAGGTGTTTGTTCATGCAGAAGAGGGTTGCCCACAAACTTGTGGAATCATGAATACAATATGAAAGGTAAATTTTCTTATTCCGAAAAGTTTGGTACCAATTCATCGGTGGAGGGGCTACACAATTGGACCCGCTACAACTGCTACATTAAACATTGGTTGACTTTAATAGATATGCCAACTGATGGCTATTGATGTTATGAGAATACAATTGAAGCCGTCGCTTCTTGGTTGGTTACTTTGGTGGTCTGTTGCAAAATTAACTCAGAGATTGAATGATTGACTCTAGGAACTATTTGAGGCCTCGTATAAGCAGTCAAATCTCATTTAAGATAGCTATCTTCATTGCATAATTGGGGAAAAGTTTGGTGATTGGTCGTGATTCAGGTCATATCACCTCTTTGCGAAACTCTATACTAAGAAAATCCTGAATTATTATTATCGTTATTTTATTTTTAAATCTTCATTGAATTACGAATAACGCCAGCGCCTCGAATGTAAGCTGTCTGACAATTTAAGTATTTTTAATATAAAATTACTACACCATTTACTGGTAATGGCATGTAAAGATTTAGAAACATGAGGTAAGTTAAAAAGATAAGTAAATGAAATTCTTCATTCTATATTCTTGACAGGCTTTTTCTGATTTTCTGAAATCAAAAGGATTAAACCTACTATTGCCTAATCAAATTACTATTAACAACTATTACTGTTCAAAACCCTCTCTGAGAACTTGATGAGTGATTCTAAAAATCGAAAATTAAAAATGTATACAACTTAATCAAGCCACGTAAGTTTTTGTAAAAGGAAGATTTACTTGTCTAGTTCTGTCAATTATCAAACGAAAAAAGTGCCTAATCTTCACAACTATTCTGAGACCTTTTTAAACATAATAACATAGAAATACATACACACAAAAAACGTTCACATAAACAATAGACAATCGAATAAAAAAATAAATACAAAATAGTGGAAAAAGGAAATTCCAAAAAATGATGAAAAATCATTTTTTTTCTTACTTCATAATTTTTAAGCATAATGGATATATATTTTTTATAACGTAGATGTACTTTCTTACAAAGGACGTACTTATAGAAGTGTCTATACCCCTCTAGTAAAGGCGTTTTTTATGGCACCTCGCTGGTGAGCTCCTTCATCTAACGACTGTATTTAATTTATCTATGGTACCATAGATGTATTTTCAGATATGGTACCGTATATTATGTCCATGATATTCATTTTTCAAAGAACCATTCACATTTTTTTTCTCTATTTACCTAAAAAATAAAGCGACTTTTCAGTTTGAATTATGAACCGTAGAGCTTATGGCTGCTGAAATTTCTAAAAAAAAGTTCTCACATAAACAGAAAAGAAATAAGATCGGTATACACACCTAAAACAAAGAGCATTTGTCTTATAGCGTGAGGAAGAGTACAGCGGTTAATGTAGGGCCAGGACAAGCTTTAAATATTAATGTAGAAAACAAACCTCGCTGAGGAACTGACATGAGTTGAAATTTATTAGAATGAGATAATACTGTTTAAACGGAGCGTTACGTCTGTCGGTAATATCTTTTACCCTACTCGTACCAAATATTTCTCCTCTCTAGATAGCGAAATTTTGTCTCCTTCGAATAAATGGTTGAAATTATTCTATTTATAATATTTATAACTAACGCTTAATTTTTACAAAGTTCGGTTCATCCATCCAATTCGTAATATTAAAAAAAAAAAAACACACATTATTTATGTTAAAAACAATAAATAGTTATATTTATATTTTTATATTTTTTATATTTTTATATCCACCCTACCTTGCCTCTCGGCAACACGGGTGTTGACAACAATAAATAGTTATTGATTAGGGGAGAGCGGGGTTGGTTGGCATAGGGCGTAGGTTGGCGATCGGCTTATATTTTCCGTCACACCTGTTGTGAAGGCCCCACCATTGTACCATGTCACCCGCTTGACCTCAGGAGTCTTGTCCTGAGTTTTCAATCCGATGCTAACAGTGTAGAGAAGAGTGTGCTTTGTTGATTGATTTTACAACATGTAAGTTTATTTTTTTATATTTTCAGTAAATTTGGTTTAAAGGCATGGTAAAACATTTGACTCCGATTCTGTTCACCTAGTCCCAAACCCCTTTGAAAAACCTAACCTTTCGATTAACCAGTTTGTTGTTTGATTGTTCTCCCCTGTCCTGGCAGCCATCTTTCATATGATCTCTCCTGTGGGGTTTGTTGGCTCTCTTCAACTGGGCTTTGTTGGCGCAGTAGCAATTCACAAATGCAAGGATACATAAACAAAGGTAAAACTACCAATTGTCTTTAGTTCCAGCAAGGAGGATGAGAGAAATTTTTCTTATGCAGAAAGTGACGACTGTCTAAACTTCTATCTCCTTCTTTTGTCATTATATTTTCCCTTAAAAGCTGTTAAAAACCGATTCAAAATTATTATACCATTATACTGGGATATTTAACGAGTACCTGACATCGTACGGGCTCGGGACCTCCATTTTACGTCCTATCCGAGAGACGGCATGGCTAAGGATTTTTTTACTCCCATTACGATTCTTTACGCCAGTGCCACTGCTGCAATGTAATGACCTTATTTAAAAATAAAAAGGAAAAAATTATTATTTAAACATAATCTCGTGTAATTTAAAGAGAACTGCTGAAACTAAAACCATAACAAACCGAACTAATGAATGGAGCTTAACGCTCCTGGCTTCCGAATATCGAACTAAATTTTTTAATTCATTAACTCGCCTGGGCTAATTAGCGTCTGACATGTAGCGAGAGGCTTAAAATTACAGCCCTTGTCCCTTCAAAATTACACATTTAAGATAAAAACTGAAACCTTTTCATCGTTAGGGGCTATAGGGCGGGCTATACGACGACATAACATTCTTGATTGTACGTGAAGTCGTTTTTGAGCCTTTTCGGCACGCACATTGTACACTTAATGTTAACAAGGCTTAGTTTTTGTCAGTAATCTGAAAAATAACACTCCAATACGAAGAATTACTGCAACGAGGAATATAGCATAGGTTTGTGGCAATATGTTCCATGAAGTATTAATTAAAATCATTTGATTATTAATGTGATTAGAACAAATCAATCAACTAAATAATTTAATAACCATTTAGATATGACAAGAGATCAATAATATACTACTTCTCTGATTTCGGGATGATATATGAAAATCAGGAAACTCTAGGAAAGAGAGTGAGAAATTGAACAAAATGGAAAATGTAGCCAAAAAAACAAACAAAAAAACGTCATTCTTGATCAGAAAAGGGTTTTTTTTATCACCGAATGCTCGACAGCCTTCTAATTCATGTTCCCCACCCCCATATTTCTGTCAATTAAATTTCACGGATGACATATAAGCTCGGATTTCGATATATTTTTTTAATAATAGGATGTCTGAAATTTCTTTCAGCTTCTTTGACAGAATTCGTTCATTAAGCAGCATGCCTGTCTTTCATGGAACATTATGTCAATAACCAGAAATGTTTTTAGGATATTAGGGTTTAGAATATAATTTTGGATTATAAATATTTATGTTTTAAGTTTTTTAATTTATGAATATTCACATTAAAAGCCTATTTTTATACTCCATTTTAAATTCCGTGCCGGTCGACAACATGCTGGAAATATGTTTTTTTTGCTTGACATATAATGGCATGTCAGGCATGGGGAATGATGGCACCCAGCAGTACCTCTTCCCTGGCTTGTTTAAGTTATTCTAGTCTGTAATGAATTATTGGTGGGCATTTCATCTTTAGTCATATCTCGATTAAGGAAGTTGAAATATATGTGTAAGTTAGTATAAAAAAACATTAAGTTAGTATAAAAACATTTGTAGAGAGTCTTTATGTGATAGTTGACTGTTAGTATGTGGAAGACAGTATTTAAGGTTTGATTTTTCACGTTCCTAGGTCTTTATAAAATGATTCTTTATATTTTCGAATAAATAATTGAAGTTGTCATAAATGTGTTTTTTGTGGTACTGCCGTTCATTAATGAAATATGTGTCTATATTGGTTTCAATAAAGTATTTATATGTATTTAGTGTTTGTCTTATGTGTTAGTTTTGAGGATTTAGAAAAAAAGTGGGTAAAGTTGGTTTAGTCGTTTTATAAGTGTTTCGCTTGTCATTTTAATGTGAGAGCTCCATGTCATCCTTCTAACAAGAGTTACTCCGAGGTATTGTACTGAGTCTCTTTGGGGAATTTAGATTTCCATATAAATTGGAGGGCAAATATTTTTTCGGAGAGTAAACGGTATATGTTTTGATCTCTCGTGAAAAAATCTAATTTTCCTCATTAATTTTAATGAGTCATTTAATTTATGTAAGTGTTTTTGTAATGTTAGTGAAGCATGTGACGGATCTTAATGTTTTTCAGAATTTTCGTTTCTTATGCGTAAGTAGCGTTCAATGTCTAATTGCTAATATCACCGGTGTATACAATATAGGGTAGAGGATCCAGTATTAAATCTTCCGGTACTCCCACGAGGACTGGATGATTTGAAGAAATTTCTGATCCTATCCGAATGGAAAAAAATCTTTCGTAATGGAGGATTTAAAGATGAGATAGGAGATGTGATGCTCGAACGCCTGAGTAACATCCCAAAATATACCAGTTGCGCTTTGTTTTTGTTCTAGTGACTCAGCAATGTAGTGAGTAACTCTGTATAATGAGGGGTCGTTGGATGTGATTTGCGAAATCCGTATTGATGGTTAGGTATTATATGTTTGTCAATCATGAAAAACGGCCAATGGGTCTGTACGAAAATGGACTGTACCTATATATCTCTTTTTGGCTATCATATCATCGTTTTAATTTGGGTATCATTTTAATAATTGAGATAAGGGTCTCATGTTCTGTTTTTTTTTTTTTAAGTCAGTAAAGGGATCCAAAGTAAAGGGATTTTAAAGCCTATTTTAATTTTAATTGTTCAAAAATTAGTTATTATTATGTGTTGACAAATTAATATGTTTTCGTTATGTGTTTTATTTTAAATAACCTTATAAAATATACGATATGTCATTATTGATAAATTTTCAGCTGTCTAATTTGCTGTTTTTTAAGTCTGCTATTGGTCACCTAACCTATTTCCTAAGTTCGCTATTGGTCATCGAAGGTGTGTTCTAAGTTCGCTATTGGTCAGACGCATTATATGTTTTAGTTTATTTTTAAGCTATATTTTTTGATTCAGCATTAATAAAAATGTCTCCCTGATACCGTTTATACAATACTTTGAATGGTTTCGGAGGAAAAGCTTAGTTTGATCGGTTATTCTACGGGTTTAGAAGTTTATAAATTGTTTATTTTACATAATTTTTACTTTATATTTTAAAACTATTTTGTTATTTGCTTGCTTGCTGATATCGCTCATTCCTTTCAACAATGTTATACCTAAAAAAAAAAAAAAACGTAAATTTTCAGAAGATTGAATCTAAAGTTTAAATGTAAAATAAATCTTTGTCATAATAGATATTAATATTCTATTGAAGTTTAGATTATGTACCAGATTATTTTAGATAATAACTGACCTGTTTTTTCACAGTTTGATGAAGAATGAATGTTCATGTACTGATAGGCAAGAAAATCTACGCAGGAATATATAGTAGAAAAAATAATAATATACCTTTCTTTTGGGAATTTAGTAAATACTTACTATGTGAACTTTTTAATGATGTTTAATATTTACTCAAAATTAATATTCGTGGATATTTAAGATTTTTTTTGCTCTCGAAAATAAATTTTCTAGTTGAGAAATTTTCATTTTAATTTTCTTCATTCCTTTTGCATTAAAAGGAATTTAAACCTCAAACAACCCCTACCCCCAAGTTTAATGCCTCTAGGGTGAAATGTCTCTGCGGAGAGCCTGTAAATTGAACTGTTAAACAGTAGTCGATTTTCAAGCACTCTACCAATTTACTCGGTTAGTCAATAAGCAATTTATTGAACTAATTTATTCGAGAGCCCTCAAATCATTCACTGGTAATTTATTGCCGATTTTCTCTCCCTGGCAAATTCGCTGTTTCAACATCATTCACTCTGTTCGTTCGTTAGGGACTGGTGTGCTGCTATGAAAATGAAAAATCACCCTAATTAACAAAAAATAAAAAAATAGGGCAAAAATGTAAACCTTAAAAAAGATAAAAAAAAAGTAATTACAATTAAAACCATCTACTTGTACATTTGTTGATAAACCAATTTAAAATCAAAGTTAATCTAGGTATCTATGTGCCTATTATTTCTATTTTATGTTAATATATCAGATATGTATGTATATATATATATATATATATATATATATATATATATATATATATATATATATATATATAATATAATATAATATATAGACCATCACTGAGAGTCAGTCAATAACGAAATGGCATTTTTCATACCTCAATGTCTGCCGATATAAACTGAATTTCAAATCGTTTCAAGCTGCAACAATATTAAAAGATCCAATAATGATAGAATTTTAATACTTCATTGACAGGGAAACACTGCAAATAACGTTTCAAGATTGGCTTCATTTGATCACAAATTTGTGTATTTAAGGCCTCCTCGATATATATCACATCACTATTCAAATAAACATTCTCAGAACAATATCAATTGTTTAATCAATCCTTAATTCGTTACTACCGTTTGCTTTTGTTTTAATGAATCGTCTCATTTTTTCGATAAATATACTTATTTCCCTTTGTGATACAAAAATTAATTAAATTTAGATATCATAAAACTGAAATGAAATTCGTAAAAAAATAATAAAACTTTGAGAGAACTCCCTTAATTGATACAAGTTCTTTATTTCCTTCATTCATCAAAAGTATTAGCTTTATCAGAATATATGATTTTTACTCGTCTACTAAATAATATCACACAAATCTTTTCAACTAAAAAAAAAAAAAAAAAAAAAGAAAAAAAAAATATACCATCTGTGAAACTATAAGCTAATTCATAGAAATAACAGTTTAATTAATAAGCAAATGAGATCACCACTACTATAAAATAACTTTTTATAATTATGGTTAAAGAAAGATAAATAAGTCTGGCATAGTTTCTTTAACAACGCATATATATAGCGAGCCATATTCAGTGCTGAAAATTGGTAATTATTTGTAACATTTAATGTGTTTTTCAACAAAATATCGGCGTAGGGAAGTGGCGACCCCATCGCCCAGTCTTTTTGACTGCAATCAGCCACTGGTCCTCCAGGTTGGGGGAAACCTAGTGCCGTGGGGTATAGCCCGGCCACCCTTCCTCCTGAGGGGACATAAGTATTCAGGAGGCCAGTTGTCCCGAGGATACGGGGCCTGTTTGGTTGGGCTAATCACCCACCAAGCAGTACAGCTGATTCAAAGAACCATTGTTGATAGCCTCGGATATGGACGATCATATGGTAAACGACCTGGCAAGTTGAAGGATATTCGTTTAGGTACTTGGAATATACGATCTCTCAATGGCAAGGAGGTTGAGATAGTTGAGGAGATGATGGCATATAGGGTTGATATTATGGGAATTGGAGAAATCAGGCAGCGGAGAGGTCAGGCTTGATAGGGGATACACTCTACTATACTCTGGGGTGCCACAAGGTATTAGGGCCAAAGAAGGAGTTGGTGTGATTTTGAAGGAGGAGCTTGTGAAAAAAGTCTATGAATGGGAACCGATTAACTCTAGATTGATATCTGTTAATATTCGACTTACAGTTGGGAATGTTACTACCATTCAGGTTTATGCACCAATTGAGGATTCGAGTGTGATTGAGGTTGAACAGTTTTACAGTGACCTGGCCAGAGCAGTAGACAAGAATAAGAGTAGAAACATTATTATAATGGGAGACCACAATGCAAGAACTGGTAGGAACCACCAAAAGGCCTTTGGATGTATGGGTCCGCATGGAGGTGAAAAAACCCTAAATAATAACGGCAAAAGATTGATAGAGTATATGAACGCATTGAGGTAAAACAGTTCAACGATCCTGAAATAAGAACACGCTACGAAGACGATCTGAAGGCCAGACTCCAGGAACTAGATTTCAAAAAGGAAATGGATGATGTATGGCTTCTCAAAACAGCTCTGTTGGAATCGGCATCCAAAATTTGCGGATTGAAGAAGGTCTCAACATCAAGAAAACTTTCTGACTGGTGGACAGAAGATCTTCGAGCAATTATAAAAGAGAAAAAGACGACCTGGAAAAATGTCTGCAAGGATAGAAGCCGAGAGAATTACGAACTATACCAAGCGGCACGAAACAGAACGAAAATGGCCGTAAAAGAAGCTAAAAACAAGTCATGGGTAGAATTTAGCCGCATTTTAAATTGTGATCGAAAGGGAAATGTGAAAATGTTCTGGAGAAAGATCAAATCTCTCAGAGGCCAGAAGCCAAAAAGTATGAGGAACATACGGAACGCAAAAGGAGAGATTGTCTCGGAAGACAAAGAGATTCTGGAAGTATGGCGTGAATACTTTATGATACAGTTCAAAGAAAAGGAAAGTAGCTTGTTTGAAGATGAAGGAAATGTAAGACAGGAGGAACAGGGAGATGACCCAATCGAGGAAGAAGAAATAGAGATAGCCATCTCTAAAATAAAAATCGGTAAAGCAGCAGGGCGCGATCAAGTCGCTCCTGAATTCATAAGGTATGGAGGGACTGAACTTGCAAAAGTGCTACAAAATCTCTTCCAAATTATATGGAATGAGAGAAGGATACCGAAGGATTGGGAATTCAATTTAATTGTTCCAATTCACAAAAAAGGGAGTCCAAGTGAATGCTCTAATTACAGACCAATCTGCCTCTCCCCTGTGGTGTACAAGATATATACCAGTATACTGGAGAAAAGATTAAGACCCATTGTTGAGCCCTACCTGCAAGACGAACAAAGTGCATTTAGGCCAGGAAGACAGACGCAAGATCATATCTTCACCCTCAGGAACGTTATAGAAAAGGCATGGGACCGTGATAGGAATATATATCTTGCATTTTTGGACCTGAAAGCAGCTTTCGATTCGGTTCCTCGAGAAGAAATCTGGAGAGCCCTGCGATCAAAAAATGTGCCTCCCCGATTGATAGAGGCTATTAAATCTACGTATCAGGAACCGAAGGGAATAGTCCGCCTGAATGGTCAGGAATCCAAAGAGTTTCAGATGGAAATGGGAGTCAAGCAAGGAGATTCACTAAGTCCTCTTCTTTTCATCATCTACATGGATGAAATCGCCTCTTGCTGCAAAAGACGCACTGCCCGAACCCATATTGGGCAATGGAATTTACTCCCTGTCGTGGTCCAGTTTCTACTTTTTGCTGATGACATAGTGCTTATTGCAGACACCCCTGAGAGACTCCAACAAGCAGTGATTGAGTGGTGTGAGGAGCTAAAACGGACGGGTATGACCATAAACTCCGCTAAAAGCAAGATCCTGCAAGTTGGGAAATCAGAAGAAAATGTCAGGATCCTTTGTAACGATCAAGAAATAGGAGTGGTGTCAGACTTCACATATTTGGGTACGGTGATAAACAGATCAGGGAAGGTGGACTCAGAAATAACGAACAGGACCTCTAAAGCGAACTCGGTCTACTACCAGATCTGCAAGTCAGTCATCGGAAACAAAGAAGTAAATCAGGAAACGAAGCTACACCTTTATAAGTCCGTATACCTTCCCGTCCTTCTTTATGGAGCGGAAAGCTGGGTCCTAACTGAGAGACTGCAAAGCCGAGTTACAGCGGCGGAGATGAGGTTTCTAAGAAGGATACTTGGGAAAACAAGAAGAGACCGCATCAGAAACGAGAGGATTAGGGAGGATCTAAAGATATGCCCACTCCAGAAAACAATTGAGACCCGCCAGCTCAAGTGGTTTGGACATGTCTGTCGCATGGAACACCACAGAGACCAAATTAAAACAATGGACGTCAGACCATTGGGCAAGAGGCCCAGAGTTAGACCCAGGAAGTCCTATTTGGACCATATCGAAGACATTGGGAGACGGAGGCAGAAGACGGCTGCCGAAATGAAGATCATGGCAAGGGACAGAGATACCTGGCGCCTTTGGCTAGAGACATCCCCACGCTGAGAGGCAAATGGGTGGAAGAGAAAGAAGAAGAAGAGTCAACAAAATTTGGCTATTGCTAACCTAAATATCGATGCATTTTGTATAATGAGCATTGTCTAGTGGCATCATACTCTAACTGATTATCTTTCAGTTAGAGAATGATACCACGAGGCAGTTTGGATAGCCCTAAATGTTGTTGACGAACAGATTAAATGTGACGAATAATTACCAATTGTTAGCACTGAATATGGCTCGTTGAAAAATTGGCTTTGTTAAAGAAGCTATGCCGGACTGATTGATCTTCCTTTAACCATAATTGGCAACAAATCATAAAAAACAATTATCTTTGTAACATTTTAAATTTAACAGTTATCTGTTCACTTTTAAAAAAACAGTATTTTCCAACTTATTGAAGCTTGTTTTTTAGTGAAAAAGAGCAGGATCTTTTGATGTATAGTTCTATCAATTATTATGTAACGAAAAATAAACAAACAAACAAATTTTTTTTTATTTAATAAAACTCATTAATTAATAATGGAAGAGGGCTTGATATATTTTGTATATAATTAAAATGTGTGTTGTTTTAAAAGCTTTGTATTAGTTTTTTTTTTGTTTATATAATATTTTTTATTTACCTATAAAAATACTTATGTTTTATTTTAAAAGAAGAGACGGAACCTCAGTAATTAATTTAAAACAGATGTGATTAAGGCATTTGTTTTTTTAAAAAAAACAACGAAGGAAAATACAACAGATGTTCGCTAGCGTTTGAGGAGTGAGGATAAAATGAGACTGCTTTTAGTGGTTAAAGTGATTGTAGTCTAGATCGATAAATATCAGTGAATTGAAGAATAGTGGATTTCACGGAGGAAATTACGGTGACGAGAATCCACAGGCCGAGTGGCTGCTGGCAACCTAAGCTACGAGAGCGAAGACAGGCGAGTTAAGGCAGACTGGAGATATTTTTCTTTTAATTTTTTTGCTAAACATTGTTTTTTTTTTGTTATTGTATAGTTATAAGTTTAAATTGTTTCTAGTTGTGTAAATAGAGTTAGATTTTGATCAGGCCTGACTACAGAAATTGTGAGTAAATTTTATTTTTAATATCGTAGTGTAAATATAGTGTTAATTAAAAGTTCCTTTTATTTGAGTTTAATTTGTTTTGTTCTATTTCTTTTTAACTCACCATTTAGTAGTTGATAAGGGTAAATTGCAAATTGAATTTTATGTACAGCCCTCTCCGAGATTTTAAGGTAATCTTTCACTTATTAAATTTAAATTATTTTTTATTCAGATTCCTTTAGGTTTTCGCTATTTCCTCAAAATAAATAGCGTGGCGCCCCTTAATTTATTTTATTTTTTTAATCACTAGTCATTTAAGAACCCGCCCGTCTCCACTGAGCTACCATTTTTTTTTTTTTTTGTTAGGTACTATTGTTTTATTTATTTATTACCAATTAATATTTTTTTTAACGTAACAATTAACCTTGACTTATAGTATACAGTATGGATTTTACGCTTAGTATCAGTTTGCAAAACAGTGATTTTCATATTTAAACAAAAATTTCTAGGCTATTTGAAATGTCTTAAGCGAATCACAACTGATATATTTTTTCTTTTTTACAATTTATTTTTAAATTAACATCATTATTCCATACAACGTTAATAATAACATCTCAATTCTTATGTGATTTTGTACTAGTGCATCTAAGCTAAAGTGCCTTATAGTGATAGGATGTGTCCTGGTTTTGGTTTATTGGTGTTTAATTGGGGTTTCGGAATGAATTCAAGGATTTTAATTCTCCTCATTTTGACTCTTCGTTTTTCAGGACCATTGCTCTGTATAAAGTTTAGTTTTTATTGACCGTGATAATTTCTGTGCCAGATTATGAATTATTCAGCAATGATTTTCATTAGAGATTTAAAATACCGACCATACTGTTTTACTGGTATAAATATTGTAAATTAAAAGACAATATTTAATATTCTCTGTGTTACCAAAATTATTGGGTAACAAAATAAAAGTGCCTATGCTCAGAGGAGACGGCCATGGTTTAAGGAAAAAAAAAAAGAAATAACTTTAGGGACAATCCGTACGATCTCCAAATTTAATTATTCGTTCAAATCTATTTCGGACGCCACACTATTTTTTCTAAAAAAAATATAATACAATTTATTTTTCTATTTGAAAGGAAAATAGTGAAACCCCTTTAAAAAAATAGAAATAATAATAATCATGCTAATAATAATATTCGTTAATTTAATAAATATTGACTGTATACTGAAATTTAAATAAATATACTGCATTTTAAAAAAGAATACTAACCAGAGGGAGATTCGAACGCAGATCACCTGGGTGGGAATCTGTTACCTTACCTTTCGGCTAACCTGGCTATTTGCTAATTATTAATAAACCACCTTATAAATTTTGTCACACACTAAAAGAAATTCAGAGGTGTGTGAGTGTGAGTCATAATTAAATTAATCGTAACCTCTAAACCTCTAAACAAAATTATTTACATGGAAGGAACAAAAAACGAAATAAGAGATAATGTAACGACAACAATACATAAATTTATTAGAAGTAATTTAAATAGCAAACAAAAATCAAACCAGCTGGATTAAACTTAAACATACAAAAAAAATATTCCTTTTCTTGACTAACCTAAAGTAAATTTAATAAATCTTAATACTATAGCCTTAATAACTAATATATTTTGTTTATCAAAATCACAAAGAACAAATATAGTAATAATTACTGTCTTTTGAATGACCAGCGGGGTTGATGAGGCCGTCCTAGGCTAGGTCCCTCGCTCCTCGACTATCCACCGTGATTAGATGTGGTTTCTTGGCTATATCCCCTTCCGGATATTTCGCTCAAACGTCTTCACCATTGAGTGAAAACTGCACCCAAAAAAAACCACTGAAATCGCTCCGACAAATCGGTCATCACGAGGTGTACGCTCTCTTCAATTCAACACTCCTCGACCGCTTGCCTCGACCAGCTGGTCCCTTCTGTTTTCTTTTTAAACAACGAAGCTCCGGGCCCCCACACAACACCAATTTTCCCCTCCGCCAAAAAATTATAAATATATAAATTTTCCATAACTTAAAAAAAGGTAACTAATTTACAATATTTTTTAAAACTATTTTATACATGTATCTAATATTTCGTTTTCATATATTTTTATTAATATATACATCTTTTCAAACTCTCTGAATTTTTTTTCTTTTGTTTTAATCGATAAATAATCAAATCGTAAATTTTTATTGTAACATCTGTACAAAAAAATCTTCTCTAGCTATTTTTATTATCATTCCGTATAAAATAAAACAAGGCTGTTGAAAAAGTTTTACCTTATTTCTTTATCGAAAATAAGGACTCTCGTTTCTAATACAATGTTTGGTTAATGTCAAATGCACCTACCCGGGATTTTCGCATTTTTGTCGCTAATTGTATGAGTCTACACTTCGAGCTATAATTTAATTAATTAATTTCTTCCTCTTTCTGACTTCATTCAAGTTTAATGAGGTAGCCGTCGAGGTATGATGACTTAAATGCCTGGACCGGGGCTATGGGGCGGGTTAGATTCGGTTACAATTAATTTTTACATTATGGGGAGAGGTGGGGGAAGGACGGGAGATAAATTAATTAATTTTTTACTCTTTTCGATTTTATTCCCGATTATTAAACCATGCACATGAGCTTATTACAGGAAAAAACGATTCAATGTTTTTTAAATAATAATACTATTTTTTAATAAATAGTAAGTGAGATGAATGAATATAATTCTTTATGGAACTTTTGAAAGTTGTATGTTGGTTTTCCTTAAGACGGATAATCTATTGTAAACGCTGAGATTCTAAAAACATTACTTTTACTTACCTTTATATGAAATAAATATTGCGATCTTCAATAATTTTGAGTTTTCAACGGAAATACACGTTTTGGGGTCACCTGAGTCCAAATGACCAAGTCCCGCGAAATGGTCTGTGTGTGTGTGTGTGTGTGTGTGTGTGTGTGTTTTTGTATGCGAACAGAATAGGTTAAAAACTATAAAACGTACGAACCTAAAATAGTAAGTGTATGTATATGCCCGCGATGTGACAGCAAAAATTTCGTCAAAATGAGGGGTCAGTTTATAAAATAAAGTTTGTTTCAGTTTTTTTTTTATCAATTTTCTCAAAAACGGCTCTAACGTTTTTGGTCAAACTTGTCATGTCTAATGAGAATGATGTATTCTTTAATATTAGGTTAGTTTTATCGTGTGAAGTGGAAGAATGTGTGAATTTGAGGAATGGCGTTTACATATTTATAAAACTCGTCAACTTCTAATTTAAGTAAGTTGGTAAGTGAAAGTATTGTGTTGCTTTCACCCCTCAGATTTTTTTTTGTTTTACAAATATGCCAAGTGTGTTTAAAGTTATTATTATTTTTTTTTCTAAAAAACTTCTACTTATCGTCTGTCAATGTTAATATAAAAAATTGATTAGGTTTTAATATAATAAATTGTATAAAAATGCTATGACTACATAGTATTCCTACAACGCCATATCAGCGAACCGCTTACACCCACAAGTTTAGAATGGATCTATGCCACTCCGTTCCTTAGAGACGAAATGCCAGAGCCTCAGAACTCGACCCAAACCGCCACTAAGTCGGAATAAGTTTTAAGTGCCTCCATTGTGTCCTTTAGAAGCCCCTCCGCAAGTTCTTGTCACCTGATGGTCTGCCATTCTGCCTCTGACAACGTCCCCCCACCGCTCTCCAATCGGCTTCCTGTTCCCAGCCTCCAACTCCTTCGATTTCAGAACTTTTTTTATAAGCATTTTATTAAACATTTCCTCTTTATTAGCTTCCCCATTGATATTACAGATGACATGAAAAGGGGTTGTAAAAACAGCTACATTTCAACTACAAATCTTTTTCGTTTTGTTCTTTCATCCGCTATTCAATGCCAGGTTTTTTCATTAAAAAAAAAAAAGAACGAAACTTGGTAAAATGCATTCAAGTTGATTCATTCTTTACAAAAATAGGCTAGCTTCACAAGTTTTGAGCTTATACTGAAACTTTACTAGGTCAAACAGATAGAGAAAACATAATTAAAATTAATTAAATTTTTAAACTGAAAAATTATAAATAACAGTGTTACGTATTTGAAAGTAGAATGCAGAGCAGTCTTAGACATTAAAGGAAACTAAGACGTTAGCTAAAAATGTCGTGGAATGAAATCTCTAAAGCGCCAGGAAAAAAGGATTACTGGGAAATGTTTCCCCAAGATTATCTCGAAAGAAGGAGGAAGAGCGGCCGCTTGAGGAAAATCCTGGATTTAACCCTAGACTACAAACCTTTCTCAACATACCTTAGACACAATCGTTTCTAAATTTTACGATTTTAAATTAAAATCTGTTTTCCAAAGAAATGAGTCAAGATTTGTTTTAGCTAAATGTTTATTAAATTAGAAACATACATGAAGTTTAGAAGGATGAAATAAGAAGCAATTAGAAGTATATGTATGTATAAACTTTCTCGCCTAACCTCGAACAAAGGTGTCTCAGAAATGTGTAAGATATACGATTTTTTTTATATCTTTCATCTTACTTTCCATAGATTCAAGAAATCTGTAACAAAGCTGTTAGGAAAGTAATGTAGATTCAAGAGGATAAATTGAGAAATATATCATAAACATAAATGCTTAAGAATGAAATTATTTTATATGAAGAATATAACAACACCATTAGATAGTAAAAATAATTAAATACTTTAACCAAGATAAATTATTAAAAACCAGAACTAAACAAATCGTTGAAGTAATGTGATTTAATTACTGAAATTTTAATTGTAAATAACTATATTTTACGAAGTTTCACGAAGTTTCAAATCGGCGCGTGTTAAAAGTTTTTTCAGATGGTTGATTTGTAGAATATTATAAATTTAATTGAATTCGCTATTTGATAGTTCTAAATTTCTTCTAAGATTCTAAGAAAAAATAAAATAAACAAAGTTGGTTTTGGCGTTTAGTTGATCTTTATTTGTTATAGAAAGAATTATTACCTCAATAATTTCTCAACAAATTTCTGAGACACCTTTGTTCGAGGTTAGGCGAGAAAAATTATACACACATATACTTCTAATTGCTTCTTATTTTATCCTTCTAAACTTCATGTATGTTTCTAATTTAATAAACATTTAGTTAAAACAAATCTTGACTCATTTCTTTGGAAAACATATTTTAATTCAAAATCGTAAAATTTAGAAACGATTGTGTCTCAGGTATGTTGAATATTTTTGTACAAAGGAAAAAAAAAGAAAAATATTTTAAAAAAACATAGAAATTTTTGCCTTGTAAGCTCGTCAGAGATAGAAAAGGAGAAAACTTGGATTTTTGGCTTATTGTAAGGGAGATGATATAAGTAAAATATTGTTAACGGAAATTTTCGATTCCTAGAAGAAATCGAACTTTTCTTTTTTTTTAACCTTTCGGACGAATAAAAATTTCCACTTCCTCTGACAGAGAAGATACTATGAAAAAACTTATTGGGGGTAATAATAAACACGTGTTGAACATTCAATTCTATCGTTTCACTTACAGTGATCGTACCTTGCATGGTTTCCGTCGAAATCGACCTCATGGTATATTTTTCTTGCAGACAATGATTGATAGCATAGCACTTTTTTCAGTGTGAACAACTTGAATTGAAAATTGTCGCATTGGCAATATTTTTCCTTTTTTTTTTTTGCTTCTGGCAGTAAGGTTGCAATAGTAAGGGACCGCAAATAACTGAATGGTTCAAGATTAGCTGGTCCTGTGTTGGACATTGATCGACGTAAATGATCTTTGGCATATTTTTGGTTTATTTTCTATGTTTCACGATAATTTACTAATCTGTCAGGTATAGATGAGAGAAAAAAAAACGTATAATATAGTTTTATTAAATAGGTTGTTTTGAACTATGAATTCATAGAAAAAAATAATAAAGGTTTAGGTGTGAAGCCTTTTAAATAACAAAAAATTATTTTCGATACATACAACTGTAAAAAAATACTGAAAATCCAAACGTTTTATAAGCTATTTTATCAATAAACTATTAATTTAAAACTAATTTTATTGAATTCATGTGTCATAGTATATTTTACATCACGCTAACTACTAAAATATTACAAAATGAAAACCGCGTTATTATAATAATATTATATAATATAAATTTATTATATTAATTACCTACTCCACTTTAATTTGATGTTTAAATATCTTTTCCCCTGAAATTTTTATTAAATGCGGTAATTAATTAATAATTGATATGCTTGTAAATAATCATTTTAAATTTAAAGATACCTTTTTTGTAGAAAGAAAAAATATGTAGAGGCTTTTACGTAAACATTTATATTTGAAGGAAAGCAGTTAATTATACAAATCCTTTTCCAAGCACGAAAATCCCTTTCCATATTTGCTCTTTGAATACTGCCTAAAAGCATAGCTTAGCTTTGAATGGGTTTATCACTAAACATTTCCGTTTTTTTTTTTTTTTTTTTTTTTTCTACACAGAATTTTTTATTCGATCATGTAATATTCCAGCTCAGTCTGACAACTTCAAATATTTGCATATAACAAGTTTGAATTATGAATTATCAAGGGGAAAACCATAAAATCCTTTAACATCAGAACTACAAGCCTGAATTATAAAAGAATAAAACGACGAAGTTTATATTCAACGTAAATAATAATTGGCTCATTATGAAGTTACCATATTTTACATTTTTTTAAATAATTTAATTGGATATAAAAACATCGAAGGTTTTTTTATTTTTTATTTTTTTTATTTTACTTTACTCTGAAATAGTAAAACTTTTTCAATTATTTTTTAATAAACAAACTAGTCTAAATATCGTCGGGTTGTCAATGGAGACGATTCCAAATTTCCAAAGTACAGCCTGTTCTGAATCTAATCACGGCTTGCCCATTCCTTGGTGTGAACTAATCATCATTACAAGCACAAGGGAGCAAAAGATTCCTTGACTATGCCGTCCCCTTGATAGGACGTAAAATGCAGATCCCGAGCCTGTGCGATATCAGGTACTCGTTACAAATCCCTATCCTAATTATACCTAAGTAGGCAAAATTTAGGACTCCCACTGTAGCATTGTCCGATTAGCCTTAGTGGCATAAAGTGACGTTAAACAAACAACAAAAACATTACAAGCACCAATTTCGCAGTAAAATGGCAGAAATATCAGTCTTAGATATAAACAGCTTGTTGCTTTAAAGTCATTTATACTCGTCCAACATCGTTCCAACTGTTTCCTTGGTTTTCGTTAAACGGTCTGTGTTGTCCACGATTAATTAATGCTTCTGAACAGGCAATGTTTCAAAATGTGAATTGCTAAATTTATCATCATCCATTATCACATTTTTTTAGGAAACGACCCTACTCCAGATTGCCTTCAATTAATTTACAAATCTAATTAATACACTTAAATGGTATTACTCACGTTGGAAGATTAAATTAAATAATGACAAATCACAGCATGAAAGGTTAACACCCCGAAGAACGTTCACATCACCAGTTTATAGCAGTGCCCACCAAATTCATGAGATTCAAAATGCTGTAATCGCTTTTTTCCAAACAAAGCGATTTCATTGTATATTTCCATTGAATATCAGAGAGAAAATAAATAAATACTTGAAATAAAACATTTATGGACATATGCATCAAAAATTTATGGTTCAGCATAAAATACCCAGTGATAAAACTATAAACGTTTCTGTTCAAAGACTTAAGATATCACCAACGCACCTCGGTACATAATTAACTAAAATTTACATACAGATTTATCAAATCAAACTACCGACCTGCACATAAGAAATCTTTATTCCAGCATTCATATTAAATAGTATAGACATAAATTATCGAAATGGCTGCAACTGACATTTATGACATGAGGGGACTAAAAAGGAGTAGGATGAGAGAGACCTCCTCTCTGGGTTAGGCTTGGCTAGATAAGGCTTGGCTTTATCTTCTTTCATGTCTGAGAATGCCAGATGGCTCTTAAACGCCATTGCATTTGTGAAGAAGAAATACATACAATGGATTTAGACGATGGAAGCCTAAAACAACATTTAAGAAAGGCCATTGCATTTGCTGATCGTAAGCTAGTGGGATATTTATAAATTTATATCTAATGACATAAGGATAAAACATTTTATCGTTATTCAAATTATTGTTTCTTTTTTTATTTAACGTCCCTTACGCTAGTAAGGCTAATCGAACGATGCTACAGTGGGAGTCCTAATTTTTGCCTATCCAGGTATAATTGAGATGGGGATCTTTAACGAGTACCTGACATCGTACAGGCTCGGGGACTTCGTTTTACGTACTACTCCGAGGGACGGCATAGCCAAGGATTTTTTGCTCCCTTTAAAAATTCTAGAGCCACGGCGGTACGCGAATCCGGACCTTTGGTAATGGAACTACACCACATGTGACCCCGAAAATTATTTATAATTTTACTATGAAATAATGCTATACAGTTTATTGAAAAGATAAAAAATGAAATATGACAGATGCCTGTTTTTTTTAATTGAATGGAATTAATAATTAATCTGAAGAGGTATAATTTTTGATCCTTCATTCATACTTTATTGTTTTTTTTTTATCTTTAAGTTCAGCTAAAGTTTAATGGAAAACCTTTTGAGCAATGTATCCAGAATAAACGTTTATATTTTAATGAATAGGTACTTTCATTTAAAAAACATATACATTCGTAGAACCATGATATAAGGGCATTCTAACTCAATTATAAAGTGGAAACTGTATAAAATTGGTCTTTTGTGAGAGGAAGTTGGAACACAAAGCAATCCCAGAAGTTTTGATATAGGTAGCTCTTCTTTTTCTATGTAGCCGCATTGCGCATACGGAAATTACATACTATTCCAGACCTCACTTCAGTGTGGGTTTTGAAGAATTTTAATCAACAATATTCCGAATTAATTTGTTTTTAAACGAGTATATAATCTTATTAACTATGTAAATAAATAGTTTATAAGATTATATACCTTTTATTTAGACATTTTGACCTGTTTAAAATTCCCTTAATTAAAATATGAAATATCGGCGTGTTTATCTATAATTATTTAATATATTTTTGATGTTTCCCCGCTTTTCATTTTTCTATAAAAACTCAGATTGCTTTTTAAATGAGTCGGAGTTCTCATTAGACAGTGTGATAGTCTATTTAGACAGTGTCTAAATAGTAACGAAATGGGTATCCACGTTAATTAATTAAGGAAATTATCTCATACATTCATTAGATTTATTAAGTCTCTCATGCATAACCATTCATGCCGCTTGGTCAAGCTATTTGAACCTGTTTGTTCTACCATAAATACTTAGTTAATATGATTGGAGAGAAAGAAATTCCTAATGTACTCTTATTTAAAATCGATTTTAATTAATAACTCATGTTATTGAAATTAAATTAAATTTTAAAATATTTATAATTTTATAAAACATAATGGCAGACGCTTCAACAGTTGCAACTGTTAAGTATGTAATTTTTCAAATACATTTTCCTATTTTCTTTTTTTTTTAAATTGGATTTCCAATATTGAAAACTTGAGTAATTACATCATTTAGAGATAAATTGTTTTGTCTTAAGATATGCTAAAAACCTTTTTTTAATGAAATTTAAATCAGAATTCAGCTTCATGAAGATGTTTCCCCAAAAAAAAATTGTTAGGGTCTTTTTTACTTTACCCACACCAGTCTCTAAAAGAGTGATTTATCGTGTTATTAAATCAATACTAATGAAGGACAGATGATTAAAGTAATGTATTTAACAAGCTTCGAATGTAAACAAAAATAATTAATTTAAGTTATAAATTATAGTTTGATTTATAACCAAGATTTCCTCTCTGCAACTTCTCAAACTACATCTAAATGCTGGAGATATTTTTGGTGAAAAGCAAGCTTCATAAAATGTCCTCTTCTACATTTCCGTGTTTTATTCAATTTTCCTCAAAGGTTCGGAAAACTGTGTCTTAAATGCCTCTTCTTCTGATTTAAGAACACGACTCAGATGTATCAGATTCATTACTAACAAAAACAACTTCAACGTCTCTTGAAGGTTTGGAGGTAACCTCCTTCATGTATAAAAATAGGTCTTTTAAAATAGACCTATGTTATTAAATAACTGGTGTTATTTAATAAAAATATAAAAAAACTAGTTATCAAAAAGTAACTGGTGTGGGTAAAGTTAAAAAGACCCTATTGTTCACATCACATACAATTTATAGCTCAGTATGAGTTCACAGGCTTGTTTGCGTATATCACGAATTATGTAATTTTTTTAGGAGTAGGATTCGTTATTTCGGTGCTAGAATAGTGAAATAAAAGCCAGCCCCTCAATAAATTTACTTGCCTGGAAACAAAGGAAACACTTTATTAATTCCCATAGAACTCTTCCTTTACATGTAAAGAATTGATGTAATATATGTAAACTACTAACTTCAAAGTTTTTTTTTTTTTTTTGTATGCTTAGTTCTTCTCATTTAGGTTACATATTCCCTCCGCATAGTCTCGTTATTTTATCATTGATCCATTATATAATTACTCTTAGAATATAATAACTTGTTTATTCAACCAATAATAATATAAATATATAAAATAAAAATTTGCTGAATGTAGAAAACCAACTGAACTCATGATAATTTACATAAAATGGGAATTTGCTTAAATAAATATTTTTTTAGCCATAGTATCATGATATTAATCTTTAATTATTCTTATTATTAATTAATTATTCTTATAATTAATTCTTATTATTAATTATTCTCTAAATTTCAGGCGCATTTTCACCTTAAAATAAAACAAAACTAAAGTAAATATAACGAAAGATATGCCGTGTTAAATCAAGTCTCCGGTAGGTCCATGAACTTGATTTATAATTCTGTTCCTTTTGTTCAAGCTCCTTTGCAGTCATCGTAAATTTTCTGCTAAACAAGCGTACACAGTAGATGTATTCTCCGACAATGAAAAACAGACACATGACTTATTTGTATGTTTCCTGAGCCTGGTTTGGAAGGATGAATCGCAGTAACATTTCAAGTCTCCTTAAAGGGAGATGTTAGCTTAAATTTTATAGAGAGGGGACGGAAATGACGAAATGTTACGAGCATCCGTTAAATGAGGTAGTTAAAGAATTATTGTATACCAAAGATATTATCTGTGTTTATTACTTGGCCAAATTTATGTCCCAACGACAGCTTAATGATAAGTATTATTTTATTATAATATAAAAATATATTAAAGGATTAATAAAGAAATATAAGTAATAAATGTATTGGTAATAATGTTTTTATCTGTAATAAAATTCAATTAAATTAGTAATAACCTATATATTATTGTTCCATCACATTGATATAATTTGTTAAAGAAGTAATTACGAATCTTGAAAAAATATTATCGAGTATCTACTTTTTGTTTTTGCAGGTAAGTCAACATGTTAGCATTTTCCTGTTCTTTATTTTCGATTATATAAAATTTATCTAGATATAGAATACTGGAGAAAATTATTGAACTTAAAAAACCCATTTGTTGTTAGCATCAGCTTAAACCACGTAAAACTTTTCAGCACTTTAATTTACTTTCGGTAATTACAATGATGCTAAACAATTTAATTCTTTAAAGCCTGTAGACTGATGTATCAGTTCGAGCGCTGCAGTCCCTGGTGCTTGTATTGTAGACTGTATATGTATATCAGTTCCGCCCGCTTCAGCGTTAGAGGACTGAAACTGCGGACCTTATTTCAATTGATTTCTTAACTCTTTCCATTTTACTATTATTCGGATTTATCTTATCATTATTTAGGTATGCAACATTCATAAATCGTAGGTAACAACTCGTAAAAAAAAAATATAGTGTATAATTTAAAAATGTTATTAAATAAACAAATATATAAAACATTTTATAACAGTTCTAAAAATTATATGTAAGTATGTCTACTTATGTAGGATATTATTAATGAATGGTCTATTGTTAAAGTACTGTCCATCATGCTTATGCGTAAAGTCGTAAAATGCCCTCACTTTTCATATTATCATACCAAATCCCTCAGAATGTATATTGCCTAAAAACATTTCCCACATCCGTACATTACTGTTTATGAGTAAGTGATATTGCAAAGCCTCCAAACATTGCAGCCCTGAAGCTCCCGTAATCATGCATTGACCAATAAAGACCAATATTAGCTTCTGCTTTGGGATTGTATTTGCAGATAGTACTGCGCGGGGATCAAAGCAGCCATCGAACCTTCATCAGAGGGTGATTAAAATTGCGATAAACATTATTCGCTCCTTTTATCAATATACAAGTACCCATTTTTGATGAATTAATGAAAAATACTGACTATAATCTTGGCCTTTAGTCTCCTAATATTAAAAAAACAAGCGTCGTGATCTGATTATTCCAATGGCGTCACAAGAAAGATACGCAAAATGGCCATAAAAATTCCCTGTATATACTGGTGAACTTTTCTTCCCGGTCTATAATTAGGCAATTATTTACATATGCTCATGTATTCAAGTATTTATATGCTTATGTTTATGTCTGCTTGATGTCATCAAATGTCACTAAGTCTAATCGGACGATGCTTCCGTGGGAGTCATAAATTTTCCCTATCCAGATATAATTAGGATAGGGATCTTTAACGAGTGCCTGACATCGTACAGGGGACCTCCATTTTACGTCTTATCCGAGGGACGGCATGGCTAAGGATTTTTTACATCCATTAAAAATCCTAAGGCCACCGCTGGGCGCGAACCTGCGACCTTTAGTATTGTAGGTTGCCATGCTAACCACTACACCACAGGTTACCCAGAAGTATCTATATGAAATGACAAGTAAATTCTTAATTTTTAATATAAATAAGTAATTGTTGTTAATTCGTATATATAAATAAAAATTAAATTCTTATCTTATTTCAACTTTTGAGGAAATAAGTAAACTGAGGAATTTTGACATTAATATTAGCTTTTCTTTTAAATGAGTTGTTAAATTGGCTCATAGGATTTAAATAAACTAGGTGTCATAAGTGAAGAAAATTTATGGAGGAAATGATGAAACCTAATTTTGATCCTTTTAAAAGGCATTGCATCATAAATGAAATAATTATAAAAGTCAGAATCTTTCTACGCTTTTGCACATGTAAGTGGATGGATTTAAACAGGGCGGATATATTTTTTTAATATGTTGTGGCCGTTGTACAGATCAAGAGAGTTTCAAATGACCGTTCGTATTAAAGTTTTGTAGAGTACCATTTTGAGTTAACCAAGATAAGTCAAATTACTCTTTTGTTGAATGGCTTTCCTTGGTTGAATAGGCTTTTGTTGAAGTGTCTTTCCTGATATTTTTTATACAAATAAAAATTTATGAGAGAGAATACGGCTAGGTATCAAATGTTAGGTTATATTAGTTCTCTTCAAGTTATTATAAGCGAATCATGACAATAACTTTATTCCTGGAAGGAATCTCATAATATAAGTTCTCCTTGAAGAACCGAGATGCTAAACTCTGGATTTTCGATACTCGTTCTAACGTAATAAGCCATCTTCGACGACAAGAACCGTGAGAGTATAAATATATTCCATCTGCTCATACGATACGAAAGGAGGTGACGAAGGAAATGGGAAAGAATGGCAGATCTAATAAGAGAGAAGGATAACCGAATCTGCATGTGTCAGAGCTCCCGCAGAAGAAACCTTAGGCTGGTGGAGGGTAGGGTTGTATATTTATTGAATCGTAGCTCCTGGCCGGCAATCGATAGTGCCATTGGCGGCTCCTGGCCAATATGTACCGCGTCTCAAAATTCATGGCGTACTCCCCCCCCCGCCATACCACCCCATCTCACCCCCATTCTCCCATCACAACCCTTGCCTTCCCGCTCCCTCCACGGATATGTTTATTTCCCATATATCATCGTTCCTCTTTTATCTTTTATCTTATCGAATCGTTTGACGATTTAAAAATGAAGCGTAGAATTTTTTTTAGATGCATCGAATTACTTAGCAATAATTCAATAGGGTATTTGATGTATGTATGCACCCACGATGTGACAGCCAAAATTTCATCAAAATAGGTCAAACAGAGGAGGCAAATTATTTGATAAATTTTTATTCATTTTCACGTTTTTTTTTTCTCAAAAGCGGCCGTAATTATTTTGATCAAACTGGGTATTAGATGTACGTATATGTCCGTGATGGGACAGCCCAAATTTTATTTCCCGAATTATCAGCCCCGGATTTTATGCAATTGCATTTTGTTTGCGTGTTTCTTTAAAATAGCAGACCAGATATGATTACGAATTAGAGTACGCAGATCTAATTGGTCAAGTTTTATTTTGCGTATTTTCGCATATTTGATGATCTAATGAAGTTATTATTTATTAATGTAAAATATTCTGCCTTTTAGACTACCTGGATCGTTTTCACCCTATATCTAATAATGTAAACCATACATTAACCCGGCGCTGGTCGCGCCCCTCCGTGGGACACCGTTGGTCGCGCGTGAGCAAATTGCTCACACTTCAGTTTTTGGAGATTCTATTATTTTTCAGCAGCATTCTTCGCAATATTTTTGTTTCTTTTAATTTAGAATATCTTTATTATTAAATTATTAATCTGTTTAAGGTGTTTTCATCAGTTTAATGCATTCATTATACTTGTTTTATAGGAGGAGAATGAATAGAAGAGAGTAAACAAGAATAAATGCTTTATTAACACGATTTTTAGTTTAAAAAATAAGTAGTTATTGTAAGAAAAGTGCAGTAGCATACATTAACCAAAATTATAAAAAGAAAAATAGGAAATTATTAGTAGAAAAAAAATTATAAAAAATCGCATAAGGTTGGTACCATTGGAATAGGAAGAATCTAATGAAAACAATAACGAATAACAATCTAACAACGAAATACCCCGTTTTACTCAAAAATATATAAACTAATCTAAGCTTTTACTAATAAATCGAACAGAAGAGACGAAAATACTTAGTCATTTTTTTCTTCCGGACGATCCTCCAAAAGCCGTAATATCTTCGCAGCACGTCTTGTTCCACTCATTTTCCGAACTAAACTAACAAACAGAACAGTTACAATATTTTATCAAAGAAATACAAAGGTGTACTGACAAGATTTTGGCCCATTACAGCGGAGATGGGCAAGACCGTGCAGGTCCCGGAGCGGCCCGCACGGTGGCTCAGTTCTGTTTCACGGATGGTCGCGCTGTGAGCATTTTGCTCACGCTCCCGTTTTTTCGAACAAAACGTTTTATAGGGGCTTAGAGCGGCAATTGTTTTTTTCAAAAACAACTTCCTGAAGTGAGTTAATGTATAAATGACAAATAGAAAAAATGTCAGAATTAAATAAAAAGAAATAAGCGAAATACACAAGATTTTCGGCAAGTGTGAGCAAAATGCTCACAACGCGACCAACGGCGGGTTAAGATATTAAATATAAAAGTAATACCCAACGTGGGAGCAACAATTCCAATTTCGATCAGGGTTATTTGCCGTAAATAAGTCTTCTTCGACTTTATGATTGCTGAGATTTCCGACTTTCCATCTCCCTTTTTAGTAAATAAAAATATAAATCGCATCTCAGGCTATTTTGGAGAAGCTTTGAAAAAAATAAAATAAAAAAATGGAAGACGTTTTTATGAAAAATTCAAGGCTTAATATCCAGGAAAATAAAAGAAATATTATCAAAATAATAAAATTTTAAACGGGGATAATTCAATTGTTCTCAGCGACATGGACAACGTCCTAATAATTAGGCGCTTATAAATTTGCTCCTATCACATTAGTTCATGTCGAAAGATCATTTTCTAATTATAAAAATATTTTAAACGATAGAAGGTAAGAATCCACTAAAATAAATTTAGAAATAAAAAAACAACAAAAAAAAAACAGTACCACTACAACCTATGAAGGGTGTTGTCTGCAATACTGTGGAAGGAAGTACTGTTTCTTGGTCAGCAGTCGTGCAAGGAGGTGATTTGACCGTGATCACGCTCAGCCGTCTGCTTTTTCAATTTATGTTTTATTAAAGAAGATTTTGTTATAGAAGTAATGATTCTATATAATTAACATTTCATTTCGAAAATCTTAAGAAATTTTATAATGAATTTTCCAATCTTTCAGTATCCCCATATCTTTTTAAGCTCTCTTAAATGAAATCTATCTGAAGCCTTTGCATTAAAAAAAAACAGTCTTGTTTATCAATTCCTAAACTCATGTTTATTTACCAATTGTCCAGTCGACTAATTTTACAATTAATTGAATATTCAATTATTCGAGGAAATATAAATTTCTTTATCGGATGGTTCTTGATATAATTTTCATTTGTAATTAAAATGTAAATATACGATTAATTAAATAAATCCATGAATCATAGTCGATATTATGATTAATAAAACCTATACTAAGAAATGAAAATAATACCAATTAGTTTTTTTATGATAATCTAGTTTTTCTTATGATAGAATAAAATATTTGTTCTCCTGGGAATCATCAGTCACTTGTCATTAGCATTTTTGCAGTATTAATAATCAAATCAAATAAAGCAAATAAATAAGATTAAAATTGTTGTAATTTTGTTCGCTATGAATGCATTATTTTGGATTTCTGTATTACACCCCTTCGTTACGTGCTACTGGTAGTCGACTACGTCATTGGTGTCCAAGTTTTTAAGAAAATAATTCAAGTATTGCCTGGATTGATTTTCAAACAGCACACGACTCTATCCCACACAATTGGCTGATCGAAGTTCTTGAAATTTATAGGAGGAACTTCAAAGTTATCGATTTAATGTATATCGTAACTCCCCTCTTACTCCTCTTCGAACTCTCAATGAAACTTCTACTGTTTTCGGTTACTTCATCTGTAACATCATTAACTTTGAGAGGATGTTTGGTACGGTTGAAGTACAATGTCAATAGGAATAAATACAAGAGGAAGATAAAGGTTTAAACAACTGTTTATACTGGTGGCTTTTCAAATGGGGTGGGTTATTGAGAAGCGATGCCTACCCCTTTTTACTCAAGCCCTCCGCCCTCATCTTTAATTCATATCAGCTACCACTCGTTAAATGAAGAATGCCCTTTGTGGTTATTGCTTTTCATTTTCTTTCTGTTATTGTCATTTATGATAAGTATGGTATCATCCAACTTCATAAAAAACAGACTAAATAAGACAAATTTTCCTTATTCGCAAACACAGGATACTGTAGATAAGAACTGACAAAGAAATACCAATAGTGCTACTTCAAATTTCCCTTCCGAAAAGTTCCTTTAAAAGCATAACTATTTCCCTCTCTTTTAGATTAGTCGCGGTATTTGTGATTATTCAGCTATCAGCTTTTTTTTTTTTTTTTATCAATCCAAATTTTTGTATTTGGTAATAATTACAATTACAGGGGTCTGTTAACCCAGGGATATAGATAAAAATTAAATAATAACAATAATGAATAAAACATAACTTTTTTTCTTCCTAGTTTAAAATAATCACTACCTTGTAACAATAATGAATGACAGTACATCCACAAATCCAAAAAAGTAAATGCTCTAATCTTTAAGGCCCCAGTAAGATAATAGAGAATATTTTATCATAAATGATCACTTCCGATAAGAACAGATTCGGCAGGTTAATGTATGAAAACCCCTACCACTTGTTATCACTCTGATATATCTCCTTCTGGCCAAAATGGTTTCTTTAACTAATTATATATTCTCTTTTAGTTCAACTTCCACAGCACAGAATTTTCGCAAATCGGTTTTTTTAATGTTAAACTGAAAGAATAGTAAAAAATATATTTAAATTAATTTACATTTACTGTGTTAGATGTGAGACGATCATAGACACGATGTTCACTGTTTCACGGCCAGAGCCAGACTCAGACAGAAAAAAAATAAATAAAAATCATTATTTTAAAGGGCATTTTCTTCTTGAGGGTTAAATAGGCAAATTACATGTTCTTCATTATCACAAGATTTGAAGCCTTGGATATAGTAAGTTCTTAGAAGCTGGTAGACAGGACACTTGAAGATAAGGTGAATCAACATCTCCGACTTGCACACACAACATCTGGTTATCTAGCCTGTAATACGATCTGGGTATCTAGCTTTTAAGCTCTGCCATTCAAGTATAGTCGAATAACACTGTAGGACGTCAGTCTAAGCTGGATAAGAGCTCTCATCTCTTCTATACCGAAATCGAAGCCGGCACACTCCTCACCAAGATCAAGGGAACTCCGCCGTCGAAATAGAGGATTGTACTCAGAGTTAAAGGCTCTTTCGATACCTAACGAGAGAAGGTGATTCTTCCAGCCCTCGATTATCTCATTTTTATTCTTGAGTAGCCAGGTTAGAGTGGACTTCCGTCATTCCCAATGTTCTCAGGATATGATGGAGCGGCGAAAACCAGGAATCTTTCTTGGACTCCGGGTGGAAGTTTATTGAAAACAAGTCCTCGGTATCTCACAATAACTCAATATTGTATCCCGTCATCAATCAATATTAATTTTTTTAGTGTTAGATAGAGTAAAGTAGTTAATTGGTTATTCAAATCTTAAGGACATAGTTCTAAATCACAAATTACCTTGTTATATTCAATATATTATTATCGTGTTGTATATTAATATTCAAAATTCACTCCAAGTGAGATATAATGTCCGAATATTGTGCCGAATAGTCTTGTTAGATTTTTTGTAATGACTGTTTTCCTGAACCCTGCATATTGCTCCGGACGGCCAATAGGACTCAGTTTAATGTTACATGGTCATTTGTTTTTTGTTTGGTGTGTTAGTTCCTCTATTTGTTCGAGGTGAGGCTTATGTCCGATTATTGCCTTTGATATCTTACATACATTTTCGAAGGCAGTCCATTGCTATTGATTGCACAAAGAGGCCATGAAGGCTTAACTCTAATCTGAGAAATGCGAATAGGTTTTCTTAATACAATATTTTAAAATGGAAGAGTGGTTCATAATTCTTGTATCAAAAATGATATCAATGATCAAACGATATAATATTGTAACGTGAAATACAAAACCTATGATTGGCTGTATATTATATGTTCGAGGATTTTCTACGCTTTTCGGTAATCTCTCCCTCTCTTGATTTTAATTCAAGAACGTTTTAATTCAGACTAAATATAAGGGGCAATGAACTGGAGAATTAATGAGCAATGAACTTGCTCTGAAAATCGAAACATGAGGTTACTTTTGTGTAACTGTGTCGTTACAAGTTGATACTTTTTTACATTGTTAATTATTTGAGTTTTTGTTTGTCTGACGTTTTGAATTATAAAAATTCTGACATTTCGTATAATAAAAATTATTTAAACCCACGTTAGTGTTGCAATATGTAAATATAATGTGATCCTTTGAGGGGTTCGCTGAAAAATACAATGTCCATAATAATTGCTTTTGTTTAGGAACGGCAGGTTTCAAATAAAAGAAAAGCACTTCAAATCATTTTATGAAAAAATATTTATTTAATAAAAGTACAAAATATATATACAAATTTAAGGCTAGAGTACACTTAGAAGTGATGAGACTAGGAAGTTGTGGGGGTGGGGTTCAACAACTTGGGGGATGCAGTCCTGACCCTGAGGAAGGGTGCTCTCGGGCTGGAGATGGCGGGGGCTGCTGTGCTGCTGCTGTAGACTGCGGTGCTGCTTGGGCTACTCGGCGAGTATCCGGAGTCGTGACTGAGACCGTGACCGTGACCGTGACCGGTGAGGCCGTGACCAAGGACTCCGACGCCGGCGATAACCCCGCCTCCGTGACCACCCCCGATGAGACCTCCGTGTCCGCCGCCATGACCTATCACCGCACCACCACCGTGGCCCCCAATGATTCCTCCATGACCTCCTGCTCCGCCTCCGTTTCCTCCATCTTGTCCTCCAGCATATCCGACCTCCTTCTGGGTTTTATATCTGAAAATAAAATATATAGTAAATCAATGTAAGCGACACGATTAAACATTCCTTTACAAGATTAAATATTTCTGATCACTGTCACTTTTATTTAGGGGGAGATTATCAAGTGATTTTATATGGAGGGGAGATTATCAAGTATATCTTATAAAATTAAACTTTATTTATTTAAGTATATCTTATAAAATTAAACTTTATAAATATCATTTGAATTTTAGCCTATTAAAGGATGAGGGATAGGATATCAAAAGACTATCAACTATCATGTAATGATTTTTGTTCGATGAAAAACTTTCAGTGACCCTTAACTTGGGAATTGGGGATAGGAAAAAAGCACTTGCTATGGGCTGAATATTTTAAGCAACCTTAAAAAGCTACTTTGCTAACCTAAAATGCCAATCGTGCCCATTTGAATTTATTTTTACAAACAACTTTTTATTTCTTTGGCCGTATCATCTATTCCTAACAACTTCACTCACCCCCCCCCCCCACCAATAGGCAGTACACGCAAATTTATTATGCCCAGATCTCATTGTGTATTTACCACTTTCCTTTAGTCAGCTCCGTTCATGTTACTAAATTTTTAAAGCACTTCTTCATTTTTGAAAGTCTTTAGCTGTTGTTCAGCCCTTGACTTTTGTTCACTTCTCATTCACGAATACTTTTCTTTACCTTACTTTAACTATCAAATTACGGTAACTATATTTTTTACATTTGAACCCGATTTTGGTTTTTTTGTTCTTCTTGAGTCTCTTTCCGCATTAATACTAATGGTCCAAGATTCAATTATCGAATGTTTCTCATGAATTCCTATCATCGTGACTAACTATTGAAATAAACTTGGGTTTAAACCCAAAGAATAAGCTATTTATCCAATTTATTCAATATCTGATTCCCAGTAGTCAAAATTGAATCTGATATTTCCTCTGATTCTCAATTAAACTATAGTAAATCACAATATACCTTCCCGAACTGTTATTGGTTGAGTTTTTTCCTAAAACCTAGCAGGAATATTTCACTATTTTTTTGATACACGAGCATTCTAAAAGTTCTTAGGGTATCAATCAACAATTATCGAGCTAAATTCATCATATTTGCTGAAGAAGGAATATTTGTTTAATACTTAATGGGTCAAACTTGAATCAACATTAATACTTTTCAATATCGTTCGGGTATACGAGCTACTGTGATATCGCATGTCAGCAATGTAAATATTCCAGATATTTGTTGGAAGGAGTTTATTCCCTAATATTTCAATAAGTCTAACGGTGATTCCATTTGGGGAATGCGTCGAGAAGGCTTATTCATTTATATTATATTTACAAGTATATTATTTTTTTTAAAAGTTAATTAAGGGGCGGTAAAATTAGCTGATTCTCTCCATTGGTAAAAGACAACTTGTTTAGCATGAATAATTTTCTTTAGTAAGCATTATTCCTAAACAATACAAAGCGTAGGGCTACTATGTTACCTCTAACTTAATAATCTACCATTGAATAACTTTACGGTGCGGTGCACTTACCTAATAAAGTAAACTTCTGGTTTGGATGGCTGAGTAGGCTTGGCAGTTGGTATGACTATGGGTGGAGCATCTGAAGGGTTCTTGTGCAAGACATAGATGAGAGTCTTCTCCTGGTTCTGCGGTATCTCTGGTATAACTGGTGCGGCAGGGGGCGCGTAAGTAGGTGCCTTAATGAAGACGATCTTGTAGTGCTTTTTCGGAGGCGGTGCTGGGACTACCCTCTGAGGTGGTGCGTGGAATTCCGGGTCTGGGGGCGGTACGTGGACATATATGTGTTTCTGGATAACCGGTTCTGAACCGCCGCCCCCATGGCCGCTTGGCGGTTCGTAGCTGTAGCCTCCATCTGGCCGGCAGTAGGCTGTGGATAAGATTCCGACCAAAACCTAAAAAAGTACCTTAATTTTAGAAATAGGTATAAACTACTGCTAGAAACTAACAAATTTCCCTACATACTGTGATGTTGATCTATTATTGTATTAAATGCATATCAGCCAAAGATATGATGAAGCTTCAACATCTATAATTCTGTGATACATCGAATTAGATATTGATTTAACAAATATGTGAGAACTTACGTTTAACTTATTAATAAAATGATAAACTATTGTATACAGGCGAAATAGTACTGCTGAGTACTGCCCATCGCTTGGATACTGTATTTTTGAAAATTGCATTCTCATTTACTGATTGTCAACATCAAGTGGGGAGGCACGAATCAATTTCGAAAATTTTATCAATCAATTTCGAAATGAAATTTCCCAATAGGATTATACTAATGAAATTTATGAAAGGTATCGCAGACAATTAAATATTCTCTTGAGTGCCACACAGACATAACCACCAAAAAAAAAAAAAAAAAAAAAAAAAAAAAAAAAAAAAAAAAAAAAAAAAAAAAAAAAAAAAAAAAAAAAAAAAAAAAAAAAACGGAAAAATACATAGGTCTACTCCCTTCCTGAGTTGCCTTAGTTTAGCATATCAATACATGCTACAATCTAATTGACTTCTAAGTCATCCCCGTATGCCTACTACTCATATTAAGTATTACTACTATTAATAAAAGTAAGTAATGTATAATTTACATATTGCTTATTTAATAGCATTTAATGACTTTGAATGAACATTTGACATCAAAGTAAACCTTTAAAAGCTAGAGGATTGTTTTTGCATTCATTATTGGCTAATAACGTAGAATACTTTTAAGCTTTAGATTGGTTGTAGATTTGAAATTTAGATTGGTTCAATAGTTTACTTTGTATAGTTCCAATAAAGTCCCCTTAGTGAGGTTATCAGAATAATTAATGCTCGAAAATGATTTAAATATTAAAATTCTCTGAAGTGGATATTAATGTTGTACTTACACAACAATTACTCTTTGTATTTTATTTTCTTTATAAAAACAATTCTATTCCACTATTGCATATTAATAAAATTAAAAAATCACAAATTCGATCCCCTAGAAAAACTATCTATCGAAAAGACCATAAAGACAATAAAAATAATTTATCAGGTATAGCCAATAATAAAAGCAAATTAAAGAAAGAAAAAAGCTTTTTGCAATTCGGTTATCGCAGGCTCGTAAAAATTGTGGCCGAAAATCTAAACCTTTTTTTGTTCTAAGATCTTGGGGTATTCTGTATTATTATTATTTGTAGAATAAACCTGCTTCTAAACAGTATTAAATTCGGTATCAGTACAGTATTGATCATGGTGATTGAAGTAATTCAAAACCTTTATACAAAATACATAAATAAATAATATGACGCAATAGAAATATCATATAAAATAATGATCTTCTCTAGAACAGCAAGTGCATTAGAAAAAAAAAACACTAAAGTAAAACTAAAAATAGAAAAAATAAAACTAATATCTTGTGACCACTTGAAAAGATTGGATTTGAGTAGAATATCGAGGATGATATTGAAATGGGGGGGCAGATGGAAGAAGAGAAATAGAGGGGACCTTGTTAACGGTAGATACAGAAAATAGAAGAAGGTATGGCAAGTCGTGGACTGAGGGAAGAAGGATAGGAAAGAGTGGAGGAAAACACTTGAAGAAGAGTTTAGCTGAGAGAAACTTCAAACATGACGAAATATGCCTTAAGATAATTAAAATTAAAACAAATAGAAATAAGTAAATTAATACAAACATCTTAACCTGAGGCATACACTATTTAGCATGAGGTTAACCTCGAGTCAGACTACTCCCTCACGTGTGGAATTAAGAGCAATATTACAGGAGATCCCCGCGCTTCACTTTTATTTGCGTCACTGTTATTGAAATCAGAGAAACCTGGAATTAAATCGCTTTAGTCGAAATGAATATAGTGGAGGAATTCCAGGGATTGTGCAATAGACTTCAATAGAGTTCATAAACAGTTTTTTTTTTTTTGTGGAACATTACGCGTAATATCCCCTTAAGGTCTTATGATAAGAAAAACTTATCATGAACTTAAAAGTTCATTACTATATGGAATATTGGAGTATACTTAAGTATATTGAAGAATTTTTTCAGAGAAATAATTTTTATTCAATCCAGGATCCTTGGAATACAATCTTAAGCTTATAATCAATAATGAAAGGAGAGATTATCACTGGAACAATGGTGGATTTGTAGTTGATTGTATAAGATTATTCATGTGGATGTAAATGACCTTGCCCGCTGAGCAGCTAGATCACTAATCCAGGGGACTGATCTCAGGAGATTGTTGCACTGACACTAAACCCATTACGTCCCCAATGGGAATACCGATAATTGCCTAATTCCTCCTGTCCATCCCCCAAGGTGCCGAACTGCAAGCCATTATTTATTATGCAATTTTTTTTTTTTTTTAAGGCAATTTTAGCACAATGAATGCTCACTAACACCTTATAGATATCCGCGTTAGTTATTAGTGATGCAAGGATCCACAATTTTTGAGTATTATTTTTTTACTATCGTTTGAAGTAGTAGTAAAAAAAAATATTTCATAAAAACAATTAATTATTATTGTCTAAAATTAGAAAATTAATTTACATAATCTTGAGAAAACAGATGAAGTGACATGAATATGACACAACATAAACAAATTTGTTCCTCATTGCTCTCACTACACAATTATATAAGAGGCTCATGTCGCTTCAATTTAAGATTTCTATTATGTCCTCAATTGGCGAATTATTTTTCGTGAAAACATCAAGTCGGACCTCAGCAATGATCCAAGATACAGAGTAGGTATTTGGACGATTTATCACAACTTCAACGTCTTTTTTACAGATTGAGATATCCAGTCTTGCTTTTTAAGGTAGACTTGATCATGTACATGTTAGCATTCTTACTATATGATAAGTTGTGATGATTTCAAATGTAAGCTATTTATATGGAGAGAGTGGGACTTGGCATTACTTAACTGGTGAAGTAACAATTGTTTACTTCCAATAGCGTGATTTAGTTGCTCGTTTATTATAGAAAATGAAATACAGAATTCCAAAACGTAGATTATTTGTTCATAAAGAACAAAAATAACCATTTTAATATTCAATGTTGTCATTACCGTCCCGACAGAAACGAAAGCTTGTTTATCATTTAAGACAAAATAAAAAGAAGTCAGCGTCAAGGAGTATTTCATCCCTGGAACAATCAACCCACTCAATAAAGTATAATTCCAGAACAGCTTTCGTTATATTACGAGGTACCAAAAAAGGATTTTTTCTTGATTAGAAAAAACAAAACAAAAAAAAAAACTGTTATTTTCCAAATAATTTTGCCAAGTTATACTTTCATATATTTTTTTGCGAATTAACGCGCAAAATATGTGTCTTGTAAATAGAAGCCTACAAACAAGTGGAGCTAATATGGACTCAACATCTGGCACCGAAAATAAAATGAGAAATGATTCGTGTAATATGCCTTTATACCTTTTTTTGAATTTCTCGTCAAGCTCTGTTACTATGCAAAAGTATTATTAAGATTTTTCTAAATCTTAAAAATCTAACAGAAAATTACTGCTGACTTATTATTAACATAATTATCAATATGATGAACATAAATTGGATATATCAGAGAGGAATTTAATATCGGGATCTTTGACAGCATTCGTGTTTGCTATTATACAGTCGTATCCAATTATTTGTTTATCCATTCAATGAAAATCATTAATATTCTGATTAAACAATTCGACTGAAAATTAATCTCACTCAATGAATAAGGTTACATAATAAATAATTTATTAACTACACGATGTCTGAAAGCCCATAAGAATAATATTCATATTCCGTTTGTTTTGTATTTGGTTCTGTTTGTTAGGTGATTGAACGGGTATATTTATTGAAAATGATCCAATGCTTATCCTTTTATAAGCTCGAAATCACTTTAACGCTTACTTTATAAGTAATTAATTGTTTATTCTATTCAGAATATATTCCAAGCAATATGTTAGATGAAAATCAAGCAAAGTTAATTTATAAATATAAAACTGTAATTTGCATCAACATACAAACTATCTCAAAAGTCATCAGCTTTCAACATGGAGAATAACAGAAAATTGATATGGCCTGCATAAGAGACTTATAGTATAAATATTTAAGTATAAACGTAACTGAACAAGTTTTGTGTTCAATGTGCTGCAGATCACAAAAAGAATCTTCACCGATGCAATGTAAAGAAAGCAGATTCAGGAAGTCTAGGTCTTTTGAGTGGTTTCAATTTGTACAAATATATAGTATATTGCCTACCTAATTTATGAAATGTTATAACACTTTCCATACATTTTGCTTCCTACACTCTAACATTGCGTTTCATTTTACATCGCAATCCATTTCATACAAACAGCCTAACAGCAGCGGACATGTGAAAGCCACTTTCGACTTTTTTTTCGACTACGTTTAGACAGGACAGACCGATCGGGCAAGATTACCTTCAAAGACACAATGATCTACCGTGTCCGAAAGGCGTGACGACGGAGCAGAATGCGTGTAGCGATCTGGAATCAGTTGGCCGCAGATAAAACGCATTGACTGCGGTGCGTGTTGGCTAACGCGGCTGAGCAACAGATCTGCAACCGCCGTGAATGGCGGACATTACGGCTATTCATCAACTTCAACAACATATCCCTGCCTCCTGTACCCTATCGATTCTGCCTATAATCGATTCTCTTATTCTGGAGGGCTCGTGCCTCCCACAACAGCTGCCGCACGCTGTTTCGGTAATACCTATTATTCCACATCGTTAGGCCGAACAATGCGGAAGAATCCGGATTATGCGTAACACCTTCATTCTAATCCACTTAGAGAAACAGGCGAAGTTTTGGAATTTAATGAGTATATTTTTTATTTTGTTATACTATGTTCAATACATCAGATTCGCGGAACTGCGAACAGAAGGGTCCATTATTTACTGCACTGGTGGTTTTAGATTTTTACCAAATTGACAGGTCCTCTCAATATTATTTCCAAAAGCAGACCTATCCAGGAAGAGCACTTGATCGTCTATGCCCTTATCCTTAGTTAATGAATTAAACAGGAATAAAAAATTATGCAAGACAGTAGAAATTGGATTGTAAAAACTGTTTATAACTCGCACCAAAGGTATATACCTATTATATTTATTTTTAAATGAAAATACTTGAGTAAAAGTTGTAGAGCGCACAAGTCTGTATTTATTGATTGCTTCTAATATGAAGTCTAGTAATTAGCTTTAGTTTGAACGCCTAGGGAGGAGGATGAAACTTAAATCTTACGACGCATGTTAATAAATTTCATTCCTATAACGTTTAAGTTATATGGCTTATTAATTATGTACGTATACAAACTAGCTCTTTTGACGATCCAAAATGGATATTAATGAAAAAATAATTTTTTTTTTTAGGATAAATGTCTTTTCAGCATTTTTTCAATTTCGCAATAATTCAGTACATTTGTCTAACCAGTGTTCACTTTATTGATAATTACTTAATGAATATGGTGAACGGTGGTGATCAATGGAATTTAAATTAATATCGATCACGGTAGTGCGGTGGTTTTATAAAGGAGGAGGTTTAGGACGGTTAGTTTTTGTTGGAAGGAAATTAGGTTTGAGGATTGACGAATCGAGATGGGTAAGGCATTCCAGATAGAGATTGGAAGGATGGCAAAATATTTAGCTAACTACTTGGAAAAGGAGACAGAAAGAATTGTCTTCAGTGACCAGGAAAAAGTCAATCTGGTAACATGAGAGCGGCATGTAGATAAAGCTTATTAATTGATGGTACTCTATTTAGGAACAATGTAATGCAATTTAATTTGAAACATGATATAGCATTAAATGTTATAGGCATTAAGGTATAATGTTAAAAGTTCGCAACTGCTCCTTCTTTCCTGTCGCAATTTAAATTAGTTGAAAATGCTGATGAGGCTGACATTATTGTTAACCACGAGCAGCTACTGCCACGCGTTGCTGTCGCTCCGTAGCTATAATGCGTTGAATTAATTATTTCCTAATCTTTTTAATAGAGTCAAATCAAAATTCACTAATAAAGATAAAAACGTTCAAGCTAATCTAAAAACCAACGGGATTTAAAATTGAATTTTACGCGAAATTTAAAATTGTTCGCTAAGGAATTTAGAAACGTTAAAGTTTTCCTCTCTTATCTGACTATAGTAAGTATATATAACAAAAAAGTAAAAGGAACTAATAATGAATATAAATGAAATTTGGTTTAATACAATCACAATAGAGAGCAAACATGTACTAAATTAATCTAATATGAGCTATCGTATCAGTAGGTTCTACCTGAAACAGGTTATGAAAGGCGAGCAACCTCAAACCATATTGTATTTTCTCAAAGTGCTACTTATCAAAACACAATAATTAAATTGTGTGAAAGAAATCGATAACGATAATTTATAACTTTTTATAAAAATAATTTATATTTTTTTTATTATTAGAATCTGCAATTTCTATTTGTTGTAGTGTTAATAGGTGCACAATGATTTTAGTTAATCTGTCTTTTGTTAAAACTATGCTTCTCCAACACGTGAAAAGGCGCCAAATAATTGCCCATGGAAAAAACACGGAAAGCCGGAAAAATAGATTTGGCTGCTTGATGCTTACCCACCCTAAATATCGAAAGAAAATGAAGTTTGGTGTCAATCCATTAACTTACATTGCCATCTGTTGGAAATTTATAGAACTTACTAATAATCGCACTCAATTGTAGTAAAATAAGCGATTAATTTGCAATAAAAGAAATATTGAGGCCAATAATCGAGATAAAAACTATCCTATCTTTTAAGTTGGACAAAACTACACAATGAGCCAAATTTTATAAAGATCGGTTGAGTAGTTTCTGATTTTACTCCGGTCTAACATCGGGACCTGAGATTTTATATATATAAAGATAAAGATTGATGAAAATCAATCCTGTTCTCGTGGAGTTGCATTTACAGAGGCGTGTAGTGCGTGGGAGGATCAGGTCCCGAAGAAGTGGCCCATACTTCTTGGAGCTGGAGGAAGGCCAAGACCTTAATATAAGCGGAGCGATGGCCAAATCCGACGACAATCGTAAGTGTTCTCGCCACTTCTTAGCTTTATCTCTTCAGCCTAATCCAACCTTGCCTCCCCTCTGCCAAGTCCTCACCGTCCCCTCCGGCCACGATCTTTCTTCCTCTTCCCCATCTTCAAACCTTCTGTTAAATTTTCCGTATAATGCGGCTACTTTTTTTTTTCTTTTTTTATTCTTTGAATAAAAATTGTCTCGAAAATTCTGTTATCTTGTCAGACAAAGCGAAACCCCCATTTCATTTTATCTGAAAAAGAAAGAAAGAAGAAAAAAAAAGAAGAAGAAATAAGCCTTATTGGCGACAGGCCTGGAGGAGTATTTTTTTTTAAATACTTTGCCTTTCAGGACCATCTTTTTTCTAGTGAAAGGGAAAAATATTTAAAATTTTCTAAATAATATGTGAATTTGGCTTACTCATTTGTTAAAAAATTAAGTTTCCTAATTACAAAATTACTCTATCCACCAAATAAAATACTTGTGAAACTTGTGAGAGATGTTTTTCGTCTGCAATTTTGTGCTCTTTTAATTTTTTTCCTCAATGCTCGGGATATCTGAATTGGTGAAACCTTTGTTCGTAACTGATTTACGTGTATATTGGAAACTCTGAAATTGTTTTCTTGGTATTTTCACGATTTTATTAAGTTTCGAATTCGATATACTTCTTTTTTGTATTAATTTAAGACAAACAGAGACTCAGCTTCGCAAGAGACAAGCTTCGAATGCCGTATAAAAGTCTTGATTTTTTTTTTTTTAATCTTCATATGAGAAAAAACGATGTCCATCAAGGTTACAAATTTTTTTTGGAATAAATCAGAATTCTAATAATAATTAATAATATTAGTGCCTTAGTTGTTTCTGAGTGAAACGTAGTGAACAAAATTAATTATAAATAAATAAACGAAACTATTTAAAAAGTTCAGTTAGGAAACTTAAAATTGACGAGGTCGACAGATTAAACTCTTTCTCGGTAATCGCGCAGCATCTTAAAAACTTTCCTTAGTTAAAGTTTAGTTAAAAAATAATATTTTTTTTGAGCCAGGAGAAATAATTTTCTTTTGAAATACTCTAAAATTCCTAAAAATTTAATATACTATAAAATACTTAAAGGATTAATAGATCGTTAGTAATTAGTACATAGATGAATTTATAAAGGAAATTAAAAAAAAAAAATTAGATGGAATAAAATTAAAAAATTATATAAGTCAATGAGTTTTCCGTTCTTCAGTTATTATCGCCTTAAATTCTTTTTATCGTACCTTTAATTAAGTTCTATCTATACATAATTTATGTATGAATAAATTATATATATATATATGGTTCAGTCAATTAACTAACTACTATATAAGGCTACGTGTTTAGTCTGTTATTTCCTGATATATTATGACAATGTTATTGACGGATAATGCTACATAAGCCACATAGTTGTATCGAGATTAACTAACTATAAATCTAAAGTAAAACGTCAAATGCGGGACAGTTAATGTATAAATATTGCTTTCTAATAAACAATACTTATTGGTAAGTTATTATATTCAATGATTCAACAATAGATATATATTTTATACAGAGGAAGGGGTATTTTTGTTACCAATCAAGTCTTTACAACGCCATGCGAAGTTCGACATTCATTCCGTATGTTCCCCGCTAAAGAAATTTCAGAATACACTACAAACGTGTTTCTCATGCCTTAGCACTCTTGTTCATCTAAGTTCCGCTAGAAACAAAAAATATAAAAACACTAAAACACCTCCCACTTCAATTGGTTTTTATTTCTTCGGATTTTGCGGCCTAGCCTTACAACAAGAACATCATTTTACCCCGAGACGAACAGGTTCAATATTAGAGGCAAATATTTGTGCCCCATTGCCGAGGATTAAAGTTGAGAAAATTGAACCCCCTGTTTGCCTTGGGTTGCAGGAGCAAGAACACCTGTGCCTCCTACTCACTGATCCAACCAAGGAACAAGTAAAGACACTCAATCTCATTCCCTCGAGAACAACTTTTTCTCTTCCCTCCTGGCTTTTACCCTTTCCCCCCCCCCTCTTTTTTTCCCTACCCTTTCGAATAATTCTAGGTCGTTCCACCGCTGTCTCCGACGGATAGATAAAACTAAATCCGTACCCTAACCCCCTCACCCCAGACTGCTTCTGATAGTTTAACAGAGGTCATCCTTCGACTCCGACTAGAGTAGAGATGGCTTAAGTTCCTGTTAAGCTCGTTCTTCGCAAAATAATTTTAAACTATAATATTTGTTTTTCGATTATTATTTTCATTACTAAATTATTTATAATTAATAATCAATTTTAATATTTGAAGAAAAACCATTTGTACCATTCTAAATAAGGGTACATTTTTGAACATTACATTAAAGATTGTTGGTTGTTTGGCGTGGTTTAAAGGCGTAAAACCGCAATTCGGTCATCATTAAATTAAAAAAACATGAAATTAAATATTTTTCTACTAGAAACTCAAACTACATTAATCTATAGAATTAATTTGTCTCAAAGCATGAAAAAACACTGCAGTGTGGAACATAAAAAAAGGAACATGAAATAAAATACATTTCTAGCATAAACTAAAACTAGCTTCAATGCTTAATCTACTAAATTAATCCAAAAAAAAAAATCCCACTTAAAATATTAAGCCCTTATTTCGGTTAATTTGATGGTGGAAGAAGAGAAATAAAGATCACGGCATATCACTCTTTGTGAAATAATAATGTACCGCTGTAAGGACATGAGGGTTCGAAACCTTTAGTTATGTTTATTTAAACAAACTTTCAATTAATTTATAATTGAATCTGAATCCATGCATCAATGTCGGTCTGACTGATATATAATTAATAATTATAAACACCCTGAAGAAGACCTGCATTATTGGGTTGAACGTAGCTTAAAATAAAATAGTTTATTACTGAATCTTTTACCACCACCATTTCTTTCCTTGTTGAATTTACTATCAATCAACTAATTATCAACAATCAATTAATAAATCATCAATTATCTTACTTTTGACGTATTTTTATTTAAACTATATTAAGTAAAAATTAAAAAACCTCAATCGCAAACGTAGTTTATATGTAGTGTGACATTAGAAAATTTATATATTACTACATTGTAGATACGTTGGCGAATTTGTAAGTGAAATATTCCAAGACCTTTTTTTATAGATTTATAGATAGAGATTTTTATATTCTTAAAATGTTTTACTCTTAATTGAACCATGAGTTGAAAAATAACAGTTATTTTGCATTTTTTTATAGTAAAGTTTATTTTGTATTTAAATTGTGTACAACAAATTACAGATGCAATATATTTACGGTTCAAGTTGTGTTTCAGAATCATTTCTTTTAAAATTAACCCTTATTTTGAGATAAGTCTTTATCAGTTTAGTAGATAGCAAAAATAATTTAAAAACTATTACCTAAATGGGAACAAATTTGAAAATAAATTAATATATTGTTGTTATTTTTGTAAAGATTGTTTAATTTCGATTTTTCTTTTTGTTTCCACCTCTACCCCACATGGTAATAGGCGTTGGTTCAGAGCACCCCTGAATCACGAAGCAACCCCATAGACTTTCTAATAAAAATATTATCAACTATCACTGATGGCTTATTGTTATATATTTTCTTCGTAATTTTTCATTCGTTACAAATATTTTTAACAAACAAAAAAATATTCCAAAAGATCAGGCTCACTTGTTCATTGAATAAATCATGCTCTTCCTTAAATAAGACTTTGGACTCCGGCTTAATTTTTTGGTGCTAATATATTTAACATTTATATTTATTTAAATTGTGGTATTTTTATTTATTTATTTTTTATCCAGTTTAGATTAAATCAATTAATATATTTAAATAAATTAATATATAAGTTAAATTAAATTAATATATGTAAAGAAAAAGACAAGTTACTCTAAACTTGTCCAACTAAAATCATTTAACAATATTTAATATTTTTAAACAATATATAATTGTCTTGTCATAATTTATCATTAATTTATTATACAAGTTTTTTGAGTAAAAAATTTGATCAAATGGCGTTATTAGTTTTTTTTTTTTTTTCCTCGATTCCTACTGTCAACAGTTTTTTTTTATATTTTAATTAGAGGTGAGAAGAAAAAGATATTTCTGTTTCGATTACTTATCATTCACCCGTGAAGATTTTCTTTAGATGCAAATTTTAGCAAACTTTAATTTTTCTCATGATTTTTTAAAATAAAGCTTTAGTTAAGCATTTAATATCAATGAATCGACAGAACAATACTTCTGATTGTAATTTTCAAAACTAAAAACGATAAAAAACCGATTTTTAACTATTCAATTTCATATAAGTTATCAAAAATAGTTGAGACCTATTACCAAATAACCCCCTCCCTATTCTAGTTACAGGAATAAATATGGTAAATAGTTACATTTTGACCCAATATCTTAATTTTGAAAATCATTGAACCTGAAATAGTTGATTTCGTATATTTATTATACCAGTTCTTGTTGAGTACTTTCTGAAAATTATTGGGTACACAAAATAGTAAAAAAATCGCTACTTCTCTAAAACTGGGGAGCCTAGCCCGGAGGACAGTACCGTTACAATGGAACCAGTGACAACTCTTCTAGTCACCGAGTCCCGTAGCCGTTACCGTTCCTGTCACAGATGATACATTCGCGTCACTCCCTCCTATCTTCCTATACAACTAACACTAAGTCACTAGTTCTCCACAATCTTCGTCTTAAGAGTTAGGTCCAAGGACTGCAGTAACTCACCACAAGTATCTCCATTGCTGTCATCTAGCTACTGACCGCTGCCCACACCCCCACCATCCTATATAAGCCCTCATCTGTTATGTCATCACTGGTGGGGGTGTTGCCTTTCCCAACTTCCCCTAATCTATCTACTACAAATCGAATTATAATCTTATAAATATTTATGTTCGCCGATAATCATATTCATATAATTATCTTAATGCACGGAAATCTGAGGAGGCAAGATTTTTTTTTGGTTTCATAATTCATGTTTCTTTTATTGTAAATCAACTGAGACCTGTTAAAATATTTCCGAAATCAGCAAGATGTCTAGAAGAACTTGTAAAAATAAGAATAAAATGCCAGGTATGTATTTCCATAAACCTAGTTTATCAAGGAAGCACATCTCTCATCTAGCGTATTTTTAGTCTCCCCTCCTCGAATTCACGAACTTGTAAACTTCAGCTGTTTCTGTATGTAAATATTTCCGATTAAGATAGAATGAAAACGTTTTGAAAGTTTTTAATATGGTTTGGTCAAGGGTTGTCAGCTAAAGGAAGCTATATGATTTTTTTTTTCATATTCTTGTTTGTTTATATTCAAAATTAATATTTATTTGCGATCGTTCAGCTTATGATATATTTACAACAAATGCAAGAATAGGAATAATTCTCTCTAAATTAAAAGAGAAAAAAAAGATGGAAAATAGAAATTGGTATATGGTATGGAAATTTTTAAGAACCATGAAGCGAATCAACAAAAATAAAGGGAATTTGGATCAGTCATCATAAAGTCGATTTTATGGCTCACATCGAGTTATGATTAGTTTATTGTATTCCAATCGAAACAAGTATTTCATACATATATTTGAGAAATTTTATTTAATTATCATTGAAATTTATATAAAGGGAAGTCTGAACTGTGCTGCCCGAAATCTTATGCCCGGAGAGAGGGTATGACTTTCTTATGGCTCAGGGAAAAATATTTAATATCAAATTTTTTTTTTCTCTTCATACATCTATTCACACCAGTCACCAATCAGCAAATATAATCGTATAGATTAATTTGATTAGCCATTTTACACATAACTAAGAAAAGTGTCCAGCAGCACCTCTTTCCATGCTCAACATTAATTTAGAAGAGAAGGTCTCTTCACTGGTGCAACGAAGCTCCCCATTAGACGATAGAAAGAAACATTTTATATCACTAAAATTACGTACCGAACTAAATTTAATGCAAATGGTTTCAAGTAAGTGATGTGTTCAGTTTTTGTCAATGTGTCAATTTAGAATATTTAAAAAAAAGAGTAAATTATTTTTAAATGTATTTTATGAATTTATTTATTATTGTGTCGCCCTACCACAAAGGGTTATTGTCGTCCAATAATTATTTATATGTTAGTTTTAAAAATGTATTCAAAATACAACTTGTTCCTAATTGTTCTCAAGTATTTCTTTTAGTGATGGTTTTAGGCCCGTTTTCCTCATCTGTTTTCGGTATTTGGGGGATTCTATTAGCAAGTGCATAACAGACTGTGGGATAGTGTCGCATTGTTCGCAGGAGGGCGTTTCGAGACCTCTTAAGAGATATCCGTGTTGGAATAGGCAGTGTCTATGTTTGAACAGAAATATCTCCTCTCTCCTTGATATGATGCAGCTTGTGGTCCATTTTCGACAGTCAGATTTAGTTTCTTTTAATTTTGAAATCAGTCTCGACCAATTGTTCTTCCATCCTGTAAATTGTCTTCTTTTAAATAGTAAAAGCCAGTCTTCCAGAGTATCATAATTTAATTTAATCAGAACTCTTTGGCCTCATTTTCTAACTAAATGAGCTGTTTAGTGGTCTACTTTTTCTTTGCCTAAAATGCCGCAAGAACGTACTATATGAAAGCAATGGTAATTGCTTTCTTTTTTAATTCCCACCATATATTTAAAATATCTATAATCAAAAATATTTTCGGCTGTTGATTATTGAAGGCAGCCAAAACACTAAATGAATCCCATACACAACCGTTGTTTTCGGAACATATAATAATGTATAGCGCTTTGATGATTGCTCTCACATCTCAACTGAATATGGTGCTCTCTCCTGGAAGGTTAAATGGGTGTCTATTCTGTTTATTATCACGAAACAGCCTACATCATCATTCATTTTGGATGCATCAGTGTAAACAAATTCGAAGTTGCTGAATTTTCCCTTTAATTCTAAAAAATAAATTTTCATTTTTGTTGGGAATTTCTTGGAAATTTTAGCTGTAGTTTTATCTGTTAATGGTTTTTCTTTTCTTCACCAAGGTAATTTCGATAAAGGAATCGGTTGAAAATTATTTTAATTCATGATATATTTCTTTTAACCCGCGATTGTAAATTGTAGTTCAAGGATGGTTTGGAAGTGATTTTAATTTTGCAATGTACTTAAGGATCCTTAATATGAGGATGGTTCTCCGGATTCAGCATAGATGCTATCTAAAGGAGAGGTCCGAAACGCTCCAGTGCAGATTCTTAGAGCCGAATTATGGATGATACCTAAGCTCTTCAGCAAGGTTTTGCTAGCAGTTCCATAACTCTGACCTGAATAGTCAATTTTGCTCCTTATTATCGCGTTATACATTGTTATTAGGGATTGCCTGTCAGGACCCCTGGTAGAGTGTGATATGCACTTTCGGATCCGAAGCCTTTTTTTACAATCTTCACTAAGTTTCCTAACATGGTAAACCCAACTTAGTTTCTTGTCGGGTACGGTTCCCAGATGCGAATGTTTTTTAACATATTATATTGGAGACCCATCAATAAAGATTTGAGTACAAATCTGTACTATGGACAAATGTTGATACATTTCGATTTTGAGGCTAATAACTTAAATCCTGATCTCTGCGACCAGTTTTCTATTTTTTCAGCCGCTTCTAGTAACTTCCACTGGGTAAAAAAAAAATATTTACTTCTGGCTAGTTTTATCAACGGTCAATGCCTAACTAAAATAATGGTATGATTACCCTATCTGTTATTACCACCCCGATAATAGTTATCCTCCAATATTTTACACATTGAGTTAACCCTCTTCATATTAAATATAACAATTGGTTTAGTATTTGTTTGATAATTATTTGGCACCATCATTTTAACTTACACACTTTCAGAATGTATTATAAGTATAGAAATATCAAAGCTTTCATGCCTCAAGCCTGTTAGTATTATAATAATCGGGATGGCGAATCAGATTTTCTACTTCTGAATATACAGCTTTTCACATCTCCACAATCAGTAAGATTCTTACATGGAAACAAATTAATAAGATTTAGTCCAGAAGAATATTTTACAAATAATTACGTTCAGTTCCGGACTAATTATAAGGAGTAGCGGACAAGAGTCTTTTGTTTTTTGTATGTACTTTGTTTTTTTTTATATTTTATTCGTCTTATATAGTACGAGCAAAGTTTTCATTTTTCACATATCATATTTGACTGTAGCAAGTGCCAATGAGAGAAAATGAAGTGTAGTGTTAATAAATCAACTTACATCGATCGCCATCTGTTGGAAATTTATAAAAACTTACAAATAATCAGGCTTGTCAATTGTAGTATAACAAGCAATTAATTTGCAATAAATGAAATATAGTGGCCAATAATCGAGTTCAAAACTATCCCGTCTTTTAAGTAGGACAAAACTACACGCAATGAGCCAAATTTTATATGATCGGTTGAGTAGTTTCTGATTTTACTCCTGAAAAACATGAAATTTTTATATATATAAAGATTATAATTTATTTTGCACTTCTAAGTATTACAAGTATTTAAACAATTATTACAAATACCTGCTTTTATAAATTAAAAAGAAAAATAAATCTAGGCAGAAAGAAAAATTGTTACCTTACGGAAAGGGAATGCCATTTTAAATAAAGCTTAACTTTTCTTCTAGACATTTTTTTAAGAGTATTTAAAAATAATTAAAATAAAAAAAAAATAATTGTAGCTTTTGTTGTTAGTCTAGGTGCTTATGTTTTTACTGTGCCAAAAATACAAATAACAGCAAGCGTATATGATACTTATCAAGTCGATATGACTTTTCCGTCATCACACTTAAAGTTTTACCTTATTTTATCTTTTGCGAGATGATTCTGTATCTCTTCTCACTCATTTATATATTATTATATATATTATATATTATTATATATAATAAATATTATATATTAGTTATTAGTTAATTTATACTTATCTATCCAATTTATATATTGTGTAAGCTGTGATACCTAAAATCCTCGGTGATGACTTATGACACAAGTATTAACTTTAATGAGTTTATTATTCACAGTTCTATCATTAATAATAAAAAAAAAATAATAAAGCATTGCATATACTTATATACATTGCATATAATTGAGACATTACATATGAGATCAACGAATTTTCTTTTTTTTTATTATACAAGGTCAATTTCACTATCATAATAAATAATCATTTAGAGGTGCTTTTTAATGCGCATCATGAGCCAATAACAAAGGAAACAAAATAATTTTAAAATTTGTATCATAAATCTTCATTCCAAGTAATAGGTAAATTACAACAAATTTCTTCAAAACTGCAAAATCCAAAATTCGCTTCTTGAATAATGGACCAGGTAAACTTTTGATATGAACAAACATGGCTACATATTTTCAGAGTCTTTGAGTTTCATTGAAATCAAAATTTTGTTATGGACATATAGGGCCTTGAATTTTTTTTTTTTAAATTGAAATGTATTTATTTAACGTAATATGTTATTATCATAAATCATGTAAAATGGTGACATAAAGGTCTAGGCCTTTGGAGACTCTGGAATGGCGGTGATGTATAAAATAAATCACTTTTTAATATATAACCTTGGGAAACTATAACGAAAATTTCTTGAAGCATATAATTTTATAATTGGATATTTTAAATTATATATTAAAGTTTATTTATTTATTAATATATTTAAAATATTGAGTAGAGCTAATACGACAAAAGGTGTACTGAGCGAAGACTCAATAGCAGATAAGACCCCACCCCTGACACAATACATCACAGTACAATCACCTAATGGAACTCCTAGCCACAGCTGCTTGCCCCACTACCACGCTCTCGTATACTCCTATCAAACTCCAATATTTTATGAGGCTGCGCTAAAAAAAGCAAAAATAAAAAAAAAATTATTACTATATATGGTAGATGTTGCCGTTGAGAAAATATTACTCATAAATATTAATTCAAAGGCAGGAATGTCAAATTACAAACAACATTAACCGCGGGGGACATATTGGGCCCCATATTCCTCCTATGGTACTAGTCATAAACTAAAATAATTCTACATCCAAGAACAAATATAACTACAAAAAAAATATTATGAAAAAGGTAGAAGAAGAAATGCAGAATGACCCATGAGAATCAGACTTGGGAAAATGAAGTATGAAATATAAAAAAAAGTAAATAAAATCATGCAAAAAGATGCAGTTCTTGGGAAGATGACCAAGTAAGTGCCTTTCGGTATGCCTTTAAGAAGCAGAAGTGAAACGAAGTCCAGAAACTAACAAAGGCGCAGAAAGAACACCTAACTAGGATTTGGTACGACCAGTACCAACCAAGATCATATCGTGTAGTCAAATAATTTAGAATTTTGAAGAATGGTAAAAAAAGGGACTTTTTTTCACATATTAAAATATATGCCACTGGTACTAGAAATGGCATAAAAACGTGTATGAGATAGAAACGTAGAGTGGAAAAACCTCTGGCTTTCCACTGAATCCTCCAACAAATTAAAGGAAAAGAAATAGAACCACTGTCTAGGAAAGCTATAACAGACCTATCGAAGAGACTGCTCTAACAAGGACTTAGGTTTGGGGACACGCGTCTTACACACTAAGTTACCTAATCCAAAAATTGCCTCCACCTATGTGCGAACATTGCAACACTCAACTGACAATGTTCAAACAAACTTCACTTTGGCAACAAAGACCTTTCACGATCCATAAGCGTAACCCATCGAAGGAAACTACATATCGAAAATCAGCCACCTGATAGAAATCATGAGACAAGCCTCATAACTCAGATTGATACTTAATTATTAATATAAATACTACTATAATAGATACTTAAATGTCTTTCATTTCCATGAAGGCTGAAATCTATTATTGCCATTGTGTTAATATGAAATTGATTATTATTGTTTTCAAACAAAAAGTATACCTAGCTATATTTTATTAAAACTTTTTATCATAGTTTTATATAAGAATGTAAGCAGAAATTAATGAATAAAGAATGTTTTGTGTGTACGTATAAATGTTCATATACGAATAAATTACCGTTTAGGGCACATTCCCACTATCGGTTCCGCTCCCGGTCCGATCTCCTAAAGTCTTATCATATTCACATTATATAATTTTACACCGTTCACGATTGAAGCCATTTATAATCGAAGTCGTCTGTATTTTGAAATTAACAATTAATAATTAACTTACAGTTATTAATGTATTTATTTGTTCATAAGTTTTGCGGCCAAAAAAAGTTCAACTTTTCGTTTAAAGAAATAGCTGTTAATTGTATTTTTCTTGATGATGAAGATAATATTATCAAAAAATATAATAAGAAGAATATATTAAATTTAACAGTATGATAATTATTAATAATAATCATAAATGAATTTAATAAATGGTGAAGAAATTTTTTCAAAAAATTAGCTTACATTTAAAAAGCATTTATTCGAATATGCTTGAAATGGTTTAAAAAATATTTCACCAAAAAGAAAAGAAAAACACGAAATCTTGTCGTGAAGCGGTTTTTCTACTAGAAAAAATCATTTTATTTTTGAGATATCATATTTTGCAATGGATTAATGTAAAAAAAGTCACCGGTTTATTGACTATATACTCATTTCTATTATAAAATAACGGTCAATTTGAAACGAATAAAAATGCAGTATATTATGAAAAATGTCAGATCATTTTAAAAAAAATATCATGTCCTATGCTGGAGATTTAATACATATTTTAAAAACCAGTTTCGTTAATTTTCATTATTTATTAAATTGCTGTGTATCATGGATGGTAATAAAGTGGATATGGGAGAGGAAAAGGTATTTCATGAGAGCACTCAGGCCCAAGCTTCGTTTGGAAGATACTACACAACTAAACTAAGTAGATCCTAATAGTATAGGTACGTGTGAAAGAAGCCTTTAAAGAAGTTTAGGGGATTAACGTAAAAAAAATCCAACTTAAACTTCCATATTAAAGTTAAATGAAACATCCTATAACATTTGGTCTAATAGGAAATAGACTGACTTAAACGGGGGGGGGGGAATTGTGGAAAAGGTTTTTTTGGAAAATTAAGACAATTCTTCGGGAGATGGCCTAGTTCGCAGGGTGTTCTCATGAAGAAGGTTAAGCGGAGGATGAGGATGACCAAAAAGACAGTGAATGGAAGGAAAATAAAAATAGTAGGAGTCTTAGAGGGTATTAAATGGTATACACTCTGGTAGTAAAGGGTGGAAAAAACCAGCTGACATAGATTATAAAATAAATATATTCAATAGATTTACATCACACAACGCCATTGTTAGACTCCCCACACTTCCTGCCTTCGATAGCCAGAAACTTGGTAGGATAATTTTATTTTTATTTTTTTGTATAATTTTATTTTCTACCTGATGTAGCATTATGTGGTGGTGATAAGACAGGCGAATATGATGGGGAAGACGCAATGATAGATTTTTAATTTTAATAGTAAAATTTCATGTTGATAAAGAATCTGTATGTTAGATACGTCATTCTTAATGAAATCAGAGAAGTCTTAAACACTAATAAGAATGAAAGAGAAGACATTTAATTTTGGTTATTTAAAAAAAAATTTTCTTCTCAATTATATTGCTTTAAAAATGTCAGTTACTTTTATATATCTACGTATGAAGAAATGTAATGATAATTGGATAATGATGATGTTTGGTAATGATTTTTTAATACCTTACTTAAACCTGATGTTTATACAATTGAAAAACTTTTCAGGCAACGCTCCTATCAGAAGTAGGCTAATTTATCCTCCTAAGAATTATCTTCTTGGAAGCAGTTTGAGATAATTAGCCTTTTTCTTTGCTAATGAACTCCTGAAATGGATGAGTCTAAGATTGCTAGGAGGTATTTAATGGCCCAGGCATAATTTGGAATTGTCTAGGGAAATTGTATTTGGACGAAACTATGTTTGTACAATCTAAAATACTAGCTCGTAATGGAATATTCATAAATTGAATGAGAAGTTTATGATTATGAGCAGTATAAAACTGCTTCTAGAAATTATTTAGAACAGAATGAAGTTTCATATCTAAATATTGCTAGTATGAATCAAGCCTGTTTATTTTTTTACTACCTTTTTTTGCCAAATACTATTATCAATCAAAAAAAAAATTTTATTACTTATAGCGGCTGGCATGAAATAATGCCTGTAAGAAAACCGCATTCATTAAAATTCCTAAACTTAGTACTAGCGTATTATATGGTTTTTCTCGTTGATCGTAAATAAATATCACGCGGAAAAAAAAAACTATTATACTACAATAATTTTTTTTTTTTAAATAATAATAAAAATATATTAATGCACTGTGATAGGAAATCAAAAAACTAAAATAAATTAAGCACAAACAGTAAACATTAACAATTATACAAAAACATAAATATCTCAGGAGAACCATCATCCAACTCGAAATGAGGAAAAAAGAAACGGAAATAGATAGGAGACACAATAAGAAACTCTTCAATGGTAAAGGCAAAGGAAATAAATAGAAACAAGGAAAATAGCAAAACTATTTTTATGATAAATGGCTCAGTCACCTGTTCAAGTCAATAGTAACATTTTTCAGGCTTGAATAAATTATTAAATGTTATGGTTTTTTTTTTTTTTTTTAAGTAAATAGAGTAGAGGGGTAGTATATATTTAGTTTTCGATTTTTTAAATATTTAAATAACTCAGATAACTTCGAATTTATACTATGTTTGAAATTTACTCTGTGTCTATTGTATGGATTGAAGTTTGGTGCGATGGAAAAATCAATTCAAAAGTCATAACACAAATTAAAATAACCATTTTTAAATAAAAACTTAAATAAACCATGATATTTAAGAATTTATTCAACCCTTAAAAAGGTTATAGTTTATGAGGAAAAGTTACAACAGACGTAAAAAAAGCTATATATCTATGATCACTTTTTTTCCTGAAATTCTTGGCTATTCGCTTTTCAAAGGCAGATAGCCTGGAGTCACTAGAAACCTCCTTTAAAATGTAATTCTATCAATAAAATTTACTGTTTTTTATTTTATTTTTATTTTTTTGTTCTCCTCTTCAGCCTCGCCTTTTAGACTATACGGGGTTTCCCGGGCCTGGGGGGAGGGTGGGAATTAATACTGAGTATTATTAAATGTCCCCTGGCTCCGGATTTCGAACTGGCTGTTTTCCGATTATTACTCGTATGTTGTCAGGGGCAACGCGTATTTCCAAACGGTAAAAGGTGTATTTCCAATAAAGATCGGTTATTATACCGCTTTTTCTTTAATATTTTAGAATTTAGTTCGAATGCATTAGGATTTAATAACTTTTAAGCGAGAGAACACATTTGGGTGAATGGATTGTAAATACTCAAATGAGTTATGAACAAAGAGAATTTTAGACTAAATAATTTTATAGATTGAGCCTTTTTATTTAATTTCATTTAATTGGGGCCTTTCATTCACATATTATAAGTGTTTCATCGTTTACAAATCCTTTTACAGTTTTTTATATTCTACTTCACAAAATATCAATACGTCGGAAACGTATTGAGTATTGAGAATAGAGCATCGACTATAGGAAAGAGATTGAATAACAAAAAGAAGTTGATAGGATTATTTTCAGGCAATAGCTGCACGGACGTAGGTGGCTCCCAGCTTAATCGGCTTTCATATCGCGCTATAGAAAGATGGACGCAAATTTTATTTCTGAAGGCCTCCACAAAGACTGGGACTACCCCATTGGAGGTAGAATGCAAAACCTTTATTGGAAATACGTTTCAAATAAATGTTCTGCGGGGCCTTTCATTCACATATTATAAGTGTTTCATCGTTTACAAATCCTTTTACAGTTTTTTATATTCTACTTCACAAAATATCAAAACCATTGTTGCCATGAGCTGTTTATTCATTTGCGAAAACCATTAGCTGGTATCAAGTTTGATTTATTATTTAATGCAAAATTCAAATTATCATTTAAATGTTATACGGGGAAATTTATTTTTTCCATAAAACGTCAAGTTAAAAGATAAGAATTTTAGTCAGAATTTTTAAAAATGATTTCCTGATTTTTAGACATCTGGCTTAAAAATAGTTGGGTGTATAACTAATGGATGTCTGTTTTTGTTAAGAAACTATGATTAGATATGATCCAAAAATAACATGTAATATACAAATATAATGAATGGCTCTATACTTTTTACGACATTTTTTAAGTAATAAAAATTAATGAAAGGGAAAAAAATTAGTTTAAAAACACTTTGGAGAATTTTTTTAAATAAGTGAATTATGCCGTTAAAGGTTGGTGGGGAGACAAAACACAAAAGTTACTGATTTTAAATTTGAGCATCATTCGTTCGGATACGTTTGGCTAAAAAACTTTCAAAGTAATTGGAACATAAAATCAGCGATTGGTCTCTTGAAAGCTGTAGGTACTTACTGGCACTTACCCGGTGGTTTGTGGAGGGTCTACCAAAAAGGGAAGGATTGCGGCAGGGAACCATCGCTCAAGAGGTACCCGAGAGTGACCCCACCATGTCTGAACCAGAGTAATGTCTGTACAACTTCCCTCCTTGGCTGCTAGGAATGTCACAACAACCACTGACCACTCCAAGCATTTAAATCATGAGTGAGACTAAACATTCACCCGATTGCAAACTGTGGTTTGTATGTTTTTGTTTTATGATAATAATTATATCTGGTGGACTTGTAACCTATGGTGTCCTTACCATAGTGTCCTGTCATAGTTTCTATTTCTCATGGGGTTAATATTAAATACATTATGCTGGTGAAAGGGTTCATAGCCTCGTTTATAATCCATACTTCCCAATAGCAGAAAATTTTTTTTTTAGGATTAGCAGAATTGTTAAAAAATGGTCTGAATTTCATTCAGCAAAGGACTGAGTGTATTTACAACAAAATTATACATTTACCCAACTATGAATTGATAGTCCTACAGAATAATAAAAAAATAAAAAAGAGATGCAAATCAAGGGGGCGAACTTTGATAAAAAAATTAAGTACATCAATACTACAAATAACTTTAAGCAATTAAAATAAATTAAGTGATTATTTCAGTATATAAATATGTTACATCGGAACGCCTTCTAACAAAACTGATATAACCTTTGTATTTTGTGCTCGAAGATATCTAAATACATCTTAACACATTTTGTGTTTAATTGATTTTTTTTAGATTCAATAAAAAAAGAAATAAAACTAAAATAAATGTTTTCTATAGAAGGCAAAAAAACACTACCAAATAAACTCTGCCTTCTGTTGTATTTTCAATTTTCACCTGATCCGGATTCGTAATATTTATCCAAGTCAATACAGGAATGTATATATTTTCGAACTGCATATATTTATTAATAACAGTTCATTTGTTTTTTGTTTATTGCAGATAAGCATCCTGCAGAGCCTATCAGTAATAGGTAAGTCAATATAAAATTAGAAATATAAATATAAAATTTATTACTTATTTATTTAAAAATAGGGGTTGGAGACTTTGAAATTATAAAGAAAAGTAATTTGGATCTTCGTCTCTAGCCTGTTTATTTTATTTTGTTCATTGAAAACGTTCCGACCTCCAAGGCCGTCTTCAGTGTTTCTTAAATTACTGCATCATACTACATTCTAATCAGATTACTGAAGACCTAGAGCCCTAGAGGTCGAAACGTTTGTATTGTACAAAATAAAATAAACAGTAGTAGAGACGAAGATCCAAATTACTTTTCTTTATAAAATTTATTTTAAATATTATAAATTGTTTAATATAAAAAACTACTGTCCCAAAAAAAGAACAGAAGAAAAAAAAGTAGTCTTTATTCACGGTTATGTAATAAACTAAATGGACAATAACCATCTGTTAACGATTCGAACACAACTTAAACTTAAGGCTGAAATGCCAGTTGGAAGGATGCAGAATGAATAAAATAATAGAAGACCCCCTCCACTGAGGGTTAAAAACATTTAAACCATTGCTCACCTTATACTAACAAATTTCACTTATACTAAAAAAGATTTTAAAGCAAGAAATGAAAATGCTAAATGAATAAGTTTATATTACATATAGTTAATATTTACAATTAAATATCAATATTTAATATTATTTAATATTAAATATTAAATATAGTTAATAGTTATAATTACATATAGAAGACAAACTAATCAACGGTTATAAATAAAAATGGAAAAATAAAAATTATAACCTCTAAACTCAATCCAAGGTACCAAACCCTTGATTTTCCCTTAACTATGTATAAAGGAAGGAAAACTATGACTCAGGGAGATCCTATTAGGGCACCAGACTAAATTAGGATAAACGCCCTTTACAAAATGTAAAGGTTTGGATCTATAATTCACCTTGTGTAATACTTGTCCCTACGTTATCAACCAAAGCTGTTAACTATATTAATTTATTTTTATATTTTATACTAACGTTTCTTAAACAAGCTTATTGGGCTAAGTAAATAGGTTTTAAAATAGTGTTCTTGATTATTTTTTATAAAGAATTCAATCAGAGAGGGTTTTCACAAAGGAAAATAGATTTGATAAAGAAACAGGCTTATAAAAAATTGAATATATAATCGTTTTTCATGGAAGTTGTGAATTCTGGGAGTTGAGCTGATCATATTCAGGACTCCCTAAAAAGAAATTTGACTCCTATAAATAATCTAAAAAGATTATTTCCCTAAAAAGAAATTCGACCCCTGAAAAATGTATTGTCTTACGAGGAAAGGAGCGGTAAATCGAGATCTTGGAGAATTCATCAATTTTTGCTGTGTGGGTGGAATCGAGTACAATACTTCCGAAGTCTTACTTCACCGTAACAAAAGTATTTGAAAGAATAATTATTTTAAGATTTATTTACATCCCATCAAAGATTAAGTCCAGATATTCGAACATAAAAAAAATTAAACGATTTTCCTGTTCGTGTACTTTTAAAATCCAAATATATTTAGTTTTAAATAAGATATGCAATTATATTATATATAAATTTCAAAATTTTAATCTCTTTTATGTATTTTTTTTCCAAACTATTTTTGATTTATAAAGTATAAATCAATGGAAGGTTTTTTTTAAATTATTTTTTGTAACAATATTATGGCTTAAAATAATTTTATTTACGAAAAATTATAATTTACAAAGTCAATCAAGGAATAAAAACTCAAATTATTAACAACGTTTCAAAAAGTAAATGCTAGTGACAATACAGTAATCATATGCTAAGCCCCTTTTAAGTACATTGAATTATATTTAGTACGATATCGAACGTTCGAGAAAGGCGTAGAACATTCTCGTAAGATCCAGAACAGATAATAATACAATTATGTAACTGTGGGATATTACTACATTTTATATAGGTTGAGGCTTCTAGCCTCTTAAGTATATACCTATGTGTGGAGTAACAATGTTTAATCCTAAGTCGGCACAGCATTAATTCCTATCTCCTTGCTATTCTGCAGCTTGCGGTGCATTCCTTCCAGTCAGTTTTTAGTTTGTGATTCGCGATTTTCTCTCATCCAACTCTTCTCCCATTCTGCTAACATCATTCTCTTTGTATGTAGCACCCAGTCATCTAGTGTAATTTGGATAATTAAAAAAATGTTTTAAATAATGTTATGTATAATTTTGTTTGTAATTTTTTTTAATCTTTAAATATTCACTCCTTCACAAGAAACCTACCCTAAATAAAAGCCCCGGGTTACGATTTAATAATAGCCGAGGCGCTCCAACAAATGCCTAGTAAAGCTCTAGTGTTCCTTACGACTATCTACAACTGTATGCTAAGGACTACTAAATTTCCCATTCAATGGAGATATTCACTCATCAAAATGATTCACAAAAAAGATAACAATCCATCATCGTACCGACCAATTAGTCTTCTTCCCATCTGTTCCAAACTTTACGAAACATTACTATACAAGAGATTAGAGGTTAGAGATGGTTAGAGAAGGTTGACCTACTGACCGAAAATAATTTATACCTGACCAACGATTCGATTTTCGTACTTCCCATTCAACGACACAACTATACAGAGTAACGGATTACATTGCTGGAGCACTAGAGCAAACACAATACGAAACTGGTGTATTTCTGGACGTTACCCAAGCATTTGATAAGGTCTGGCACCAGGGGCTTCTTTTCAAACTCAAAACCGTACTACCCCACACATAATATCTTCTACTCCAATCCTACATCTCCGACAGATTCCTCTATATCCGGCAGGGCTCAGAGATTTCTTCAATCCGACCAATCTTAGCAGGAGTTCCGCAGGGATCAATACTGGCTCCGTTACTTTACATCATATACACTCACGACATACATACCAACTCTAAAATTCTGACTGCAACTTACGCTGACGATACCGCAATTTTAACAATACCCCATGACCCCAGTCTTGCCTCAATGAATATACAGAACCACTTACTTCAATTATAAAAATGGTACTCACTATGGATAATGAAATTAATACATGGATAATGACAATACATAACTTTTACACTCAGACGAGATACATGTCCACCAGTTTATATCGGCGACAACCAAATTCCACAGACAGAAACTGTACGTTACCTTGGACTTCTGTTCGACAGAAGGATGCATTGGGACCCACATGTCAAAATGAAAAAAAAAAAACCTTGAACATACGCTTAAAAATTGTTTACTCTCTTTTTTACAAATCTTCTAAATTGAATATTAGACCAAAACTGAATACATGCACCTACTTACTTAAGCCCATTTACTATGATTGAGGACATACGCCTCACAGATTTTAGGCTCAGCTAAAAAGACACAACTTTTCAATCCAAAATTTTAAGACTAATTACGGACGCTCCCAGGTACGTAAGTAACCAAACTCTACATACAGACTTACAACTGACTATCCAACAACACATAGGAACGCTTTACTCACGCTTTTTTGTTAAATTGGAAGGACATAACAACAGATTAATTCACGACATGGCCACGGTTTACTTGCCCGTTCGAAGGCGGCTAAAAAGAAGCTGGGTGGTTAGGGATGGGAGAGACCTCATCTCCTGAATTAGTGTCAAGCCCGGAAAGAGGTACGGCTGGACACTTTCGTTCCTTCATGCCATACATGCCTTACATATCATTGCGTTGCTACAGCCATCGAATTTGCTGATTGTCGCAGGCCGCTGACAGGAGTAAATCAATGTTTGAAGACAAAAACAAAAAAAAATAAAAAATTCTTAATTGTTGCTTGGATAATTTAAAACTTTATCTTAAATTATTTCATGTATAATTTTATCTTTTATTTATAATTAGTACCTTTAAATATTTTTGTTTTGTTTTATAAAACAAACGGAACGAAATAGAAACAAGAGATTACCCTAACTGATTTAACAAGCTCATGCTTTACCGCTTTCAACTTTTTTCTTTATTCCTGGATAAAGATAATCCAAGCAAGAAGGAGCAGGATGCCATCCCCTCTTCTCGCCCCTCCACTATGTTCTTCATGCTCATCCGCATGGTTCCTCACTTCCTAAACTTTCATTTGAATTTTTTTTTTTTTTTTTAATTTATTCTTCACACTTTTTTTACAGCCTTGTTTGTTAACACTATAACATGATTCCTTATGAATAAGACCATTATGCTTCCGGCCGGATAGTGACGAAGCTATATATCAAAAAGTACTTGGCTTCTTTAAGGAAACTAATTATGATGTTCCAAGAGCAACAAAGATTGTTCTATTAATTCCAAAAAAATATCCACTTAAAATCATGATTTTACATCGTATTTTTGTTTGTTTCAATTAAATACATCATCGTGTGGATTAACTAATTGTTAAATTTTGAATTATAAAGTAGATTTTGTTTTTTTAAATCAGGCAATCCACAGCTATGGTGATATTTGCCAACATATATCTTTGATTTATATTTAAAACTATTAAAAGTTCTACCTATTAGATTTAAAATACCTGATGAATGTAGGGAATAAAAACAGGAAAATAAAACTATTGAAAATAAAGAGCTAAAATTTTTCACATTTGTTCCACAAGTATAACTTTAATAAGAAATAAATAACCAGATATTTCAGAAAAATAGGCTCTATCGTCGTTTAGAAGGTCAGTAAGAGTTAAACTATCAAATGTAAGACGCAAAGTGTACAGTCTTGGTCTTCCAGTCAACAAATATTGACAAGTAATTAGCGCACGCCCGATTCGTAGTCTTGATTGATGATTTCCGCGGTCGAACTGAGTGCTTGATCTCCCTCAGTTTATTTTTTATTTACCTGTCATCTCTCTATTAATTTTGATGCTATTAGTGGGTGACTGTTTTTACATACAACATTGACAAGGGAAGTTATAGCTAACTTTATCGCTTACTAGACAAAAGATCAAAACTACCAATCAATAAAAAAGGCCCATTTCTATAAATATGATTCTACTTATTTGAACTAATAGATTTAAACCTTCACCGAACAAAATTCACTTTTTATCCAACCATTTCAGTCCTAAACCTAATTCTCGTTGATAATAAACTCAGTCCTCATCTAAACTCTCATGGTTCCCTCCTTACTTCCTCCTCTATTCCTGACAATTCACCGAGGCATATGAAAAAAGTTGGCCTCAGGACCTTCTAACTTAAAACTTTTATTTTCAATAAATAGTGCTACCAACGGATAGTTTCTCTACAAGTTCAGTTATTTTTTTAAGATTTTTTTATTTGTAATTTGTTTTAATACAGTTGGAAATATCAGTAAACGATTTTTTTTTTAATTTTAAATGTGCGTGACATAGACGAAATATTAGCAATCAGGGGTTAAGTAATCCATGCAAAAATACTGATAAAAAAGTTTAGGACACATCGCTCAATCATCTTTATTTTTCCTTTTTTTTAGTTTAGAAAGATCTGTTTAGAATAAATAGTAAGTAATTATTTACGACTTCGTTTAGCTTCTCCTGGTATCCCCAGCTTCCTTATTCCTATATATTCCTTTCCAAAGTTTTCTTTCGCATATTATGCCTCTTCAGTGTACATCAATTAATCTTCCTCCATTATATCCAAACTTTTTTTTTTTTTAGAGGACCTGTTTAGAATAAATATTTATTAATTATTTAAGACTTTATTTAATATATTTAAGATAATTTTCTAGCTTCTCCTGGTATTTCTTGCTTCCTTATTCCTGTATATTCCTTTCCAAAGTTTTCTTTCGCATTTTATGCCTCTTCAGTGCACATCAATTAATCTGTTCTTCCATTATATCCTACATTTTTTTTTACTTACAGAAGATTCCATTCACTGAGGGTCTCTGAATAGGGGCTTATTAACTTTGAGTCGACCCTCGGCTCAAGTATTTATAGGGGGATCCTAAAATTAAAAAATAAAGTTTTATTTGTATTACTGCCTAAAAGGAACAAAATTTACGTTCCATCAAAGTAACTTGATGATATGTACAAAATGTATTAGAAAATATTTTCTTGGCGCTCATCCTATACCTCATGTGATACCCTTATCTGATTAGTCATTTTTATATATGTATATATATTTATATGTTTTAAAGAGAGAGAATGTATATATAATCTGAATGTACGCAATGATGACTGGGATGCCTTGCATGAAACTGAGGTTTAATACATGTGCTTTAAATTTATTTTCGAATCTTTTAACCTTAAAAAAAAAAAAAATATTCTTAAAAGTTATCAGCTCAAATTAGTGTAAGATACATTCAACGTAGCTAAATTATTGAAGGTATCAAGGAAATTAATTTACTTAATACCTGCGTAACTAGCATTGCATTTGTTCATTATACAACTAAGGTTTGCTCCATCTACTTAGAAGAGAATCGTAAATCATAACACAGCAAATTATCCATGCGTATTTCCATTGATGCTGGACATGACTACAAGGGTTTCCTAACTGTTTCTAATTTCACTTTCTAGTGGGCCATAGAGGATTTTCCTTGCGTAATGGTCCTGTCTTCTTGTATGTAACAACACATGACGGTAGCCTTCGTCCTCAGGATCACTAATGGAGTCCAGTCTTCGGAAATTGTTTCCTATGCTTTCATACTGCGATGTTGCTACAATGGTTTAAAGTTTTATTAAACCTTATGAAAAAAAATATGTACTAAGTATAGATTTATAAATATTTTTTCTTTTTCTAAATATATTAAAAGAGAGAAAAGAAGAAAAAATGGAATGGCCAACTCGAGATAAAACTTGACCTATTTTAATAAGGAAAAAAGTAATTATGAAAACTGTAATTGAATTCCATAGAGTTCTTCTCAAACATACCTTTTCCTTTGGCCCCAAAGGCATTCATATTTGGAGACAATTAAATAAAGCTATTGTTTTTTAAATTTCTTTCCAGGGTTTCCATTAATATTCATTCTTTTGAAACGTTTCTCCATGATTTTAATTTTATTTTTTAATACAATATTTCAGGTGAGAACAACAACAGTGACGGCTGAGTTTTGATTTTTGGAATAGTTGTATATTTAAACCTCTTATCTGTATTTTTTGATCAGAGTTCACATTTAAATCTAAAAATGAGAGGTAGATAGATAATTTGTTTTTATTGGCTTATATGTTACAATATGTAGCCATGGAGTCTGGCCCATTCTGTTTTTAGTATGTTAGTTATATTTAATATGAATAAAAAACAAATATAAACAATAACGATTATCCTAGTTAGTTTTATAATATTACAATTTACTAGCTAAAAATGACAGGAACAGAAAAAAAACAAAAACAAATATTAATTCTTCAATGGTCGTGAAACAGATCGAAATCTAAAAAATTTATTCAAATAAATCAAATTTTGGAATTCTACTGGTTCAAATTCATTAACGTTCAAGAGTTTTAGGCTATGAAATTTATTTATGTTTTATATGAACCGAACATTATATGACCTTAGATTCTATTTTGAAGTTTTTGTAATTTTTTCTTTTTGTCAAACAAATATTTAAAAGTTTTAATTAGTATTGAAAAATTCACTAATTTAAATAACTATTTTACATAATGAAGTACAATAAATTAGTTCTCAAGTATGTTCTCATGTCACCTAGTATCTACCAGTAACTAGGTGATGTACCGTTAGTCATAGAGCCCTGATTAGTGCTTGAAATTCGGGTCGAAACGTCGCCACATTTACATAGGTAGATTACATATGTTACATATGTATGTAATACCTAAATATGCTGTAACACTTACGTGCTAATTTTATTTTTAAAAAAATAACAATTTTCAATGCCACACAAATTATAAAAACACAAATATTTAAACAGGTGACTAAAATTATCACTTTATAACACAGAAATGACCATATGACTTGCGCTTCAGAACAAAGACTAACTCTCCAGTTAACTGTAGGAAAGTATTTCTGGGAGGTTGCCCATCGTCGGCTCCACTCCTCAATCGTATCCTCCCGGATTATCTACTTCCGTTTGTTTGGGTTTGCAATAATCCTCGTCCTTAGAGCGTCCGAAAGTCCTGCTGAGCCTTCATGTCTGTAATCGCATTTAGTCACTTCTTCTCGCAGGAGGAAGTCGAGAGGAACCACCCCCGCTAGAACCTGCTAGAACTAGGAGGGGGAGGTGACCCAATTTCTTGCTGATAACCTAATGTTACATAAACGTACATTTTTTCGCTTTTATTTAATACCTATAAAAAATAACAATTTAGGATTATTTGAATATATTAAATACACCAACAGAAAAATAACACTAATTCCAATCAGAACGTGATATCATTGTCAGGGCTAATAATAGCAGGGCACATTATGAAATGTCATTTTTCTGTTGGTGTTTTTAATTTATTCAAATAATCCTAAATTGTTATTTTTTTTATAATAAAATTGTTATATTTTATTAATACAAAAATTTGGGTCACCCCCCCCCCTTGACTCCCTATATAAGATTATATTTATAAGATTTTATTGAATCCCTATAAATAAGATTATTTTTATTTTATTTTTTGGGGGGGTAGGGAGGGCTTGCTACCTTCACAACCCTCTCATGCATATAGAAAAGAATAAACATAACTAATACTTTTATTCCATCAAGTAGTTTTTCTAGTAGGTACGTGAAGCAATGAAGTATTTATTCTCTAGCGTGTTTTTCATCACAAAAACTTCTTTTAGACTCCAAAGGTGAAGTGCAATGTATCGTGGGTTACACCATTAAAAAGCTAACTAAATTCCGCAGTTTTAAGGAAATTTGACAGCTTTCTTTTACACAAGGTCTGGGACACCCAGTATATAGTCGTAACAGTCTAGAACCTCTTCGATCGGCTAGATGGTACTCGAACATCGTAGTGTCCGTCAAACATGTGCTTTGACGGTTCCAACTGTTATTTCATCCCAACAAAAGGTCTAGAATTATTCTAAACCATATGCCTAGTCTTTTGATTATCATACACCCTACCATTTTTACTCCGTTAACCTCCACTATTTCGACTAGGTATTGTTTTTATGTCTTTCAAAGCGTACAAACCTTTTTGGGCTAACAAACCTTTGCTTTTATATTACTTTTCCTATTTCTGATACTTCCTCAGATTTAGGAGAATAATTGTTTAATGAATTACTAAGGCAAAGTATACTACCTTGTATTTTTTAACAAAAAGAACAATCTTGTAGATTATCAAGTTGAAACAATGTACTATTAATGATTAATAGAATTATTATGATTTAAATTTATAACGCAACTGTATTAACTGTCAATATTAATAATCAATTAATATGGTATGTAAAAGGCGTTTTTTGTATTTATATATTGACAACTGACGTGTAACCTTGATCGAACTCTTTTAGTTAGAAAAAAAAAAAAACATTAAAATATTTTGTCACTTTGCTTTACCATTCGTACCTTTTGAACTTCCACTTGAGAGAGAAAGTAGTGTGCGGTATATCATTGCAGTCGAGTCTGTGACTGATTGTCTAATTGTATTCCATAGACGAGTTTCACTTATACCGTGGTAATAGATTATGTAATAAAACAGATAGTGGTGACCCTGGTATGCAGTTGCGGACTGTTCTACTTCCATCGTCAGTATACTCATAACTCTTAAATTCATTTTTTCAAAGCTTTTTTTTAATCCAAGGCATACATATCCAATATAAAAAAATATTATTTGCAAAAAAAAAATTGTGCTAAATTCTACTAGATTCTTAGAAAATGCAATTCTTGACAGAGAAGTATGCCATGATAGTATCTCATTTTAATTCAGGAATCACAGAATAATTAGTCGTCAATCCCATGATTCGTTATAATCGTTTAGGTCTATTATAAAAGCACTTTTTTTCTTTACAACAGATGTCTTTTCAAAATATTATAAATGAGTCAAGAAAAGGAGGAATACTTACCATTTTCGGCACGAAACTATCTGCCAAAACCTGACTCTTCACCTACGCCATGAATTATGTTTTATGGCCAGATGTGTTATTTTAGTGAAGTGCCAAGGGGCGATACTCAAATAAAATAAAAGACCTCTAGAGGAATACGACAGATTTAAGGGTTAATTCCGAAGCAAGGATGCTGCAGCTCAATAAACATTTGAGCTTCCTTGCTTTAGAAAGCAGTAAAGAAGAACTTTGGCATAATAAATTACAATCGTAAAGTAAACGTAAGAGGTTACAAAGTAGATCTATGTTCTGTATTTTAAATGCGTTTCATACGTAATGACATGCTATATTGAAATTGATATATTTGTATTGATTGATATACAACAATTCTTAATAAAAAAAAAAAAAGGATGCTACGCATGGCTCAATAACTTTACATCACCCAGATAAATTAAACGACTGGTTTAAACTATGGAAAATTGGAATTAATTCTGACAAATCAGAATACACTTCATTGATGACATGGTCGTATGTTAAGATACAATGAAAGACTCTTAGCAAACAACTCAACCTACTTTCATCACTTTTTTCTGAAACTTCAAAACTAGGACTTGGACAGAGATGTACAGAACACATGTTCATACTTGCTAAGGCCAATATGGACAACGAAAAAGATCCACTTGCAAAGACTTCAGACCTTTCAATCGAAATTAAGAGTCATAGCGAAAGCTCCATGGAACATTACTAACAACGCCTATCTTGTATACTGACTCTCAAATGCAATCAATAAATTAATATATTTGCTATTGGTGATGGGCGAGAAAGGCAATTTAAGAAAGAATATATATATAATTTATAAATATGTTTTTACTTTCACTTACCTATATATGAAATATATAGTAAGGAAAGTATTGGGATCGTGAAAAAATTCGACTTCCGGTTTTCAACGGAAATACACGTTACAGGTTACCCCTGAATCCAAATAACCAAGTCGCGCGAAATGGTCCGTGTGTGTATGTGTGTGAACAGACTAGCTCAAAAACTATAAGACGTACAAAACTGAAATTGTATATTTGGTGCGACAGTCTAAATTTCATCAAAATTGATTAATTGGAGGGGGCACTTTACTTAATAAATGTTTCCCATTTTCACGTGTTTTTTTTACTCAAAAACGGCTTTAACGATTTTGATCAAACTTGGTATTTGATGTATGTGTATGACCGCGATGGGACAGCTGAAATTTCATCAAAATTGATTACACGGAGGGGGCACTTGACTTAATAAAGGTTGTCTCAATATCACGTGTTTTTTTTTTTTTTGTTTACTCAAAAACGGGTTTAACGATTTTGACAAAACTCGTTATTTGGTGTATGTATATGCCAGCGATGTTGACAGTCAAATTTTCATCAAAAGTGATCAATAGGAGGGGGCACTTTACTTAATAAATTTTGTCCCATTTTCACGTGTTTTTTTTTTTTACTCAAAAACGGTTTTAATGATTTTGATCAAACTCGGTATTTGGTGTATGTATATGAGACAGCCAAAATTTTGTTAACCGTATTATCCCTTTAAGCGCTAGGCACTCGGAACGAGAGTTGCACTGAGACGCTGAGCGGGTCTGCAGACATTTCACTCCCCACGCTAAGGCCTGCAGGCCACTCTCCGCCGCTGACAGCTTCGACTTCTTTAACTCCTCATAACCTTCACCGACTATTTATTAATGTTTTATTTATTTTTTATGATTGTATAATACCTTTATCATTATTTCAATAAATTAAAATGCTAGATTACCGATTGCAATAAGAGATTACGTGATATAAGAAGGTAATAATGAAAAATAATATAACAATGTTAATACTTTATATACATTTTTTTTAAATGAATTAATTTTAAATAAGTAATATTTTTTTTATTTTAAAGTAATATTTTAATAATTTACCAATGTTTAGATGGATAAAAAACTTTCCCATCGTCTTTTTAGATGCGGGCTTCGGACCGCCACCAGCAGAGTTAGGAAATTTTTTATTATTTTTTTAAATTTTTTTTTTATTTTTAGATTGTTTTTTAATTTTTTTCGTCATTTTTTATTTTTGCAGTAATTTTTTTTGTTTGTTTTTTATATGTCAAATTTATTCTTTTTACATAACATTTGTTTGTGTGTTATATATTTCAAAACAACGTTTTGCACAAAGGGCGACTCCACAGTTTCTACACCTGTACTTCGTCTCTCTCCTAATTTTCTTCTGGCTGCAGACTTTTAATTAATTTAAAAAAAAAAATAATTTTATATTTTTATTAAGGATTAAGTCTCCATGGATCCGCTAGGATGTGCCTCAGTCATCACAACTTTCCTTGTGAAGCTGAGGACGGTAAATAAGTGAAAAACCATTTGCCAGATATCTCCTCATTAGCGTGTGGGGACCGGTAGCCTTTGACGAGTTATCTCGTCATTGGCGTGTGGGGACCGACTATGTTTCGCAAGATATCTCGTCTTATAACCATGAAAGGGTTATGAAAATAAAAACTTTTATTTATTAATAAAAAGATTAATTTAACTTAAAGAGTAAATAAGTGATGCTCAAATTTTTGAAGCATCGCAGGTGTGTAAAAATTGTTGTATAAGATAATATACTATAATTAATATAGGTATATTATGGTCTAGAAACTTTTGTTCCATAATAATTTTTTTAAAACAATCTTAAGTGATTTTAGAGGAACAGTAATCGTTCTTGATTTCCGGAAAAGCATAAGAGACGTAAATACACCTATCGATTCACATTCACGATGTATTTGCAAAAAGCAACTCGTAGTAAAAAACAAGCAAGCAGTAAAAAAACTCGACTGTTGATGAAATTATTCCCTTCATAAATAAATTAGCAATAATGAATCGAAAAGTGCAGAGAACTACTAAATTTTGCTATACAGATACTCTATAATTTATGGAGATATACAAATATAAGTGTATATTTAAATATGAAAAAATGTGTGAAGTTGAGGAATGGCGTTACATCTTTGATGCGCGGTCATAAGGGCTTAAGTCAAAATTTTGAATTTTTCAGGAGAGCAACAGCAAAGTTTAAAACATTATGTAAAATCTAATTATTGATATTTGTGATTGTCATTTTTATAAAACAACATAATAGTAGTTCTATCTGAAGCATACATTTTTTTCTTGACTGATTAGGTATTTTGGACTTATTTTGACACAAGCTCTTTTTGACCGCACTTTGATGCGCGGTGTTCTGGGCTAAAGTCAAAAATTTGAATTTTTTAGGAGAGCAACAGCAAAGCTTAAGATTTTTCATTATGTAAAATATAATTCTTTATATTATTTCTTATTTTTATAAAACAATAGAGTAAGTAGTAAGTCTATCTGACTTATACTATTACTATCTGACGCCTACATTTATTTCTTGTCTAATGATTGACTGACTATACACCTCTTCATGAAGTACTTTGACTTTAGTTGTGCCTTATGTAACACAAAATAAGTTCGCTAAAATTTCAATCGCAATGATAATAAATTTATTATAAGAAATAAATTAAGTAGTACTTATAAAAATGATAGCAACTCATTTCTTTTTTAATTTGGGAAATAATAAATCAGAATACAACATTAGAAAATTGTATTAAAGTTGTTTATTAACGAATTCAAAATTACAATTTGGGAATTAACAAGGATTTAATTTGTTTAACATTTTACTCTTTTTAATCGCTTAAGGATGTTAGGACATACATAAACCATAGTTGTGTTATAGAATAATTTTATTAATTTTACATTACAAAATATACTAATGGCATACATGAAAAAATACAAAATTAACAAATCTCAAAATTCCATTCCTTTTATTTGATACTACTCCAGCTCAACTTCCGGAAGGTTAGGATCCTCCACTTGGATAGCAGAATCTGTTGGGAGTTGTCTATAAAAATTGTGAAATGCTGGTAGTATCAGAGGAAGTAAATCCATGAGATCTTTTTTCTTTACCTCAGCATAGGAACCATGGATTTGTACTTTTGTTGAACCTGTCCTATGGAAGGCCTCCCTCTTTTTCTAAAACTCATTGACTTGAAGGATTCTTCTTCTGTTTAGGAAGTACAACTTGTACCACAGGTACAACTTGTACTGCTTGTACAACAGAGTACCATAGTCTTGAGTGTACTGAACATTATGCTAGGAAAGTAAGTCCACATCCGAATTCTTCTTCCTTAATACTAAATATGTTTTGAGAAGCTCTGAAAAAAACCAAGAAAATCTTCTTGTTTCATTTCAATTACTAGAAATGGCATTTTCTTTCCGATTCTACTAACAAGCTGAAACCATTCGTGAGGATGATAAATTGGGATTTTTAGCTTCTTTTTTTTTTCTATCATTGAGTGGTCAACATCACACACATTGAGTGGTCAACATTACACACATTGAGTGGTCAACAACACCCCACGATGTACGTAATCTCCATTCATACCAGCTTTACCACTGTTGGTGTAGTCGCATAATACTATAGCGCCAATAAAATTTATTTAAATAGTGAACGGTATTAAGGTCATATGTTGACTTATACCTTAATACCAGGAAGGAAGTTATAAACTTGACTTAAGGCTATAATATCAATTGGTACAGCTAATAGATTCTTAAAGTTTGACTTAAGACTTTAATACTAACCGGTAGCTCTGATTTCGTGCTATAATATTTCGACATAATCTCCAATTGCTCAAAAAGTGACTTAAGCCCTTAAGACCGCGCATCAAAGATATATTATCGAAACACGACGAACTTATCTAAGTAAGTTCGTAAGTGAAAGTTGTGTGTCGCACGCATCACACCAGATTTAATATTTAATTTACGTTTTCATGACCGACTAAAATGCATTCATAGAATACTATGAATGGTGCTTCTCGTATTTTCCTTTGTATGAAATAAAAAAAAAAATAAATAAAGAACCTTACACAAACAATTAAATGGATTGAAAAATTTATGATTAAACAAATTACTAAATAATCCGATAAATTTTATTTATTTATTGTTTAGCTTTTTATTTATTTAATTATTTATTTAGGGTCATTGGCTTTAATTTTTCCTCTTTATATTCTATTATAGTAGTTAAGTAAGTGTCTTTAGTGATTTGAGTAAGTTAAGGGCTGAAGATTCTTCATCTTCTAGTATTTCTTTTACGGTTTTCTTACATCTTTTTATATGCATTATTCTTTTTTCTTACATCATTATATTGTGTACAATACAATCTTGTAACAAGTGTTTTACAGTCTGCGTTTTATTGTTGCACATTTGACAGGTGGGTGCTTCGAGACCTCTGAGTACGTGTCCATGTGTGAATGCGCAGTGCCTAATCCGAATTGTACCCTATCCGATCAATTATAAAATATTATTTTTACTTTAATCGAGTGAAGACAACGTTCGTAAAATGATATACTCCTTTGTTACCTAGTCTTCTGTAGATCGTTTTATCGGTAAACTCAACCTTGTTTGAACGAGTTGTTGATCTTCTCATACAGGAAGTTCCGGAGTCCATGGTTGGATATTTTATCTCTTAAATTCAGCGAATTCCTTGAAGGAAACAAAAGATTGTTATTGTTATTAACTTTTCTGAAGCTGATTATTATTTTTTACATATTTAATAATTGCTGTTAACGCAATTAAACATTTTCTATATTTATGATATACCAGGGAAAAAATAAAATATTATTACATTAAAATTATTAAAAAATTATAAATTAATTATTCAAATATGAAAAATGACTAAATTATAAAATAACGAAATCTTATTTATAGAAGTTTTGGTTTATAGTTATTTTCGACCAAAGTATGTGCGAAATGATTAAGATTCCTATGGTACAATAAAATGTCAAAAGTCTAATAGTAATTCGAAAAAAAAAAAAACATTATTAATAATCTGAATTCTTAAAAAAAGATTGTGAAAATTCTGCAAAAATAAAAAGGACTAGTAAAAAGTAAAAAGGTTTTCCACTTTTGCAGCAAACTTGTCTTAATAAAATCATAAAACACAATGTTCGTAAATTTAGGGCGGTCTATCTTTTTTACCCATGAAGTGTCATACATTTAAAATCCGGTAGGTAACAAAAACATTTCGTTTTACTCTGAAAGCCTTTGCATGTTATGGGAGATGGTATCTCTGATGTGCCTATCGAAGTCTAAATAACTAATACTTTTCTTTTAATGTAGGAAATATGAAATTCTATTAATAAATTTATATCTATTCTTCTATTAATGAGAACCACCCTTGCTATTAAAATATAACTTTTTGAATGAAAATGAAGAAATTTTCTTTAGATGAATTAGAAGAAAGAAAGGGTCTATATTCATATGCATTGTATTGATATATACATGTATATATATATGTACAGAAAAAAAAACTTTAACAATAGAAGAAATGAAATTTTATCCCCTATTCATTATTTAATGAAATTTCAGACGTACGTCCAATTAATTTTTTAATTTTGCTTAGCTTATTCAAATGAATTTTGCAATGTTGAAAAGTGTGTATAGCCACAAAATATGGATCTAGAAAATAATGTTATATTATTCCTTAGATATTAAACAGTTAGGTATATTTTTCAAGGGTCTTGTTTCATATTTATGGTATTAATGTTCAAATTGTATTTTTACATTTCTTATATAATAATTGCTCGATGGTCAATACTTTAAATTCTGAGGTCGATTTTTAAGTTTCATATCTTTTATTTATTCAGCTTAATTTTTTTATTATGGGCCGCAATTAAGAAGTGAAGTGTTTCAAGTTTAACACGTCAAACTGCAACATGAAAATGTCAAACAAACAATGAGAACTCATGTAGTATCGCTTAAAACGGAACAATTTAATGTAAATCAGAAGTGACAAAATAGTGATTCGAAAGTAACAGTATTCTTCTGTGTACTCTTTATTACTAGGTGACAAAAACACCCTAATAACTGACTGACAAATGCCAAAAATACACCAATACGTAAAGAAACTTTACTAACGCTCCCATTCTAGCCTACACGGGCATTTTAACCGACTGATAAAAGACATGGCAACAGCTGATGTTCCTTTAAATGTGAGATTAAAAGGGCTGAATGATAGATCACCATTTAATTATTGTAAGTAATTAATAAATAATTTAATTATTCAATTATTAAATAAAACAGCCAGGGAAGAGGTATTGCTAAGGGCCATCCTTCCCCATGCCTAACATGCCCTTATATGATTAGCCTATAAGCGAAAGCATTTGCTGATAGTCAATTGTCAACTTTTGTTGATATGTGCGAATTAACACATTCGGTGCGGACCCAGTAGATCTGATGGGTGCCTGTCTACTCACAGTATGGGCTCAGTAGATCTACTGGCCATGCTGCCTAGTTTATAACTTCACTAGAAACGCACATGGATGTTGACAATTCTTCGGCAAATCCGGTATATTTCGCTTCTGTTACGTCTTAGTTACCTTAAAGTAGAAGCGGTCCGGAAATATCAAATTTACAATTTGTTTTATTTGGAATTTTCTTCAAATTGCCTTAACTTCACGTTTTACTAAGTTTTTTATTTATTATGCCTAAAAAGAATTATCTCATAATAATTTTCAATTACAGATCGAATTTCCGTGATTATTATCTAAGTTGTTTTTCATTTTAAGTCAATAAGGATATTTTTAATCTTTTCATAAAAAGAAGATTACCTTGTTATTTATCATTTTTTTCTCATTTTTTTTTCCCATTTTAATTTGATTATTTTTGTTATAATACTCCAAGGCACTGAAGCCTGTTATTATATGTTTGTGTATAATTTGTTCCCAAGGGACTAGTTCCCGGGACAATAAACAAAGAGTTTATTATTATTATTACATGTATCGTATACTTAATTACTTTCTTTTTGGATTTCCTATATTTTTAATTATTTATTGAAATAGGCACTATAAAGGTCTGGCCACACATGTCCGCACCGGATCCGCACCGTAGCAATAATATAGGTTATGTTCATAATATTTTTAATTTAACTTACATATTACCTTTAGTTATGCCTAAAGTGGCCTGTGTCTGACATGTATGGCCTGAACTTTAGGCATAACTAAAGGTAATATGTAAGTTAAATTAAAAATATTCTGGACATAACCTATATTATTGCTACGGTGCGGATCCGGTGCGGACATGTGTGGCCAGACCCTTAAGCATGTTAAGAATTATATCAATAATAAATAAAATTTATAAAATTCACGATTACTTAAATAACGAGAAATACATATAACATGAACATTAAGCTATGACCCTATCTCGTTGCTAAAAAAGCTTTGACGAACATTAATTGTGCGAAAAGAAAAAAACAAGACCCTTGTACAGATGAGCATCTGTAATTAGGAAGTTTAAACATAAAGTTGAGCGAATAATTTAACTTTGAAGTCTTTGAGTAGGGCATTGAATACAAAAAGGATGTTTACAAGTTGTCCCATTTCCTAGTGGGGATCGTTAGGCGTGTGGGACTAATTAGGTAGGCCCCACTTCATACATTCATAATTGATTCTACACAGGCCTTCTCATGGCTGGCTTAAATCTGTCTCCAGCTCCTTCTGTTTGCTCACAACTTCACCTACCAATTAACCGGAAAGCTCCTTTGACTGCTTAAATAACCTTGTTTCTTAAATAACCCCGAGCTTTTGTCTTTTAGATCAACATTGTCTCTTGGGAAGCGCGCTGTTTCCGAGTCGTGTACGAAAAACTTCACCGGCTTGTTAATTAAATAAACTGTCCTTTCTAATCATTATTATCCGTTTTACCCCTGACTACCCTGATTGGGGTAGAATTTATTTTCTCCAAATAAATAAGAAAAATAAGATTAAAAAAAAAATGGTTTATTAAATAAGAAACATACATAAAACATAGGATAAAAAAAACTTTCTTGCCCAACTTTGGATCATGATTTTGAACACATAACATGATTGTAATTTTTTCAAGTGAAATTCATATCGGTAAAATATGAACAATAGTTGGGAAATTATCATTAAAAAATGTTTAATGATAATTTACCAACTAAGACTGCATATGTAAATCAGTATTATAATCTTTATTTTTGCCACTCTAACCTTCCAGTCCGATCCCATAGGATTCATTCCAACAGCGTAGGATTCATTGTTACAGAATCGTGTTGTATTCTTATTATAGTCTTACTTATTTATTTATATTTTTAGATGGGATATGAGGTGGAGAATGGTACGGCGTATTATAGAATAAATTGAAAAAGCATGACAATAACCTAATAGGGCTTCTCATTGTAGTCCCCCTTCCTACCACCTTTGAAAAAAATATATTTTACCCTACCACTGGGGATAAGGTTTCAATGGAAATTCCCCTCGTGTTCCCGGACAATGCATTCGGTTCGTGACGCTTTGTAACTGTAATATGTAAAATATACATATATATTATCAACAAAATATACAATGCAATGCTTGCGGGTTCGTGATATGAAGATTTATTTATTTTATATGTACATTTTATTTATAATAAATATATTGAAGGCTTGTTTGATAATTAATTGATTTAAAAAAAAAAAATCTGGTGCTTGCGCGCAACACACAACTTTCATTTACCAACTTACTTAGATAAGAAATTGACGTGTTTTGTTAAATATAATTTCCCAAAGTCACACATTTTTCAACATCCATATCTTATTTTTGTTAATCTTTAAAGCCGTTTTTGAGTAAATAAAAAAACCCGTGAAAATGATACAAAATTTATTAAGTAAAGTCCCCCTTCCGGTTAATCAATTTTGATGAAATTTCTACAGTCATATCTCGGGCATATACATACTTCAAATACGCAGTTTGATCAATATCGTTAAAGCCGATTTTGAGTAAATAAAAAAAACACGTGAAAATGATACAACATTTATGAAGTAAATCTATTAAATAAATAGATGAAATACTCAGTTTAATCAAAATCGTTAGAGCCATTTTTGAGAAAATCGAAAAAAACCTAAAAAGTTATTAAGTAAAGTACCCCCTCCCTTTAAGTAATTTTGATGAACTTTATGCTGTCACATCGCGGGCATATACCTACACTAAATACCCAATTTCAGGATCGCACGGTTTATAGTTTTTGAGCTAGTCTGTTCACACACACACAGACACACAGACACACACACACACACACACAATTTCGCGGGACTTGGTCATTTCGACTCAGGGGACCCCAAAACGTGTATTTCCGTTGAAAACCGGAAGTCGAATTTTTTCACGATCGTAATACTTCCACTTACTATATATTTCATATATAGGTAAGTGAAAGTAATAAACGAATATTGAAAAAGTACACTTTTTTGTCCTAAAGCATACATTGCAATAGTCACTAGAATATCGCACACTTTATTCAACAACGTTTTATCTCACAAATGGGCTCGTTGACTGATTGAAAGATTGTCAATATCTTAGCTTAATCAAAAAAGTATCTTTTGCTCTTCTGCAAACATTTAGTAAGAGTGAGTTATTAGTAAAAGCGATCAGTTGCATTCTAAGAAGACTTGATAAAAATTCTGAATATATTTTATTCTACGTTTAAACTTCATATAATGACGTTGTAAGGAATTAGTGGCATACTCGGAAAAATAAGTAAGTATCCATAAGAAAGAATAAAAAAATATATATATGATGAACTAAAAAATATATTTACATTTATTTAAATCAAGAACTGTATTAGTATTAAGCTTGTGATTCGGCCTTGGCAAAAAATGCTGCAGCTAATTCGGTCTATTTATCTTGCGAGCAAGTAAATCTGACTCATGGGATACCAAATGTCAATTATTGCTTATTATTATAAATGACGGAAATTTGGGGTAGTTGCTAGTCTAAATCTCTTGAAAGAATTAAAATATATTTATTTAAAAACGCAGTAAACTTTAAATAAGCTAAGAAACACACCAAATTATTTTAACAGAATGGAAACCGGCCGAATCCATCTGTTATTTGATAAATAACTAAAAATGATTAAATGTTGGATTAAAATCTTAAATGTGGGCGACGAACGGCTACCTAGACTTTGTATCAATGAGTGGCACAAAAACAATTCTATTTAACTGAGCAACAGAACTTCTCGGAAACCTTTTTTCTCTAATTGGTGCTCACAATCTGTGGACTGGGCAAAATTTTGGGGTAATCAAATATAGGAAGATGGAATTAGAGGTCGCAATGAGGAATCATCTTCTCAGCCTCTATATTAATTGAGTAATAAATTCAACCTATAATTTATATTACAGGTGTATCAGTTCCTTTGGATCCCCTGCACTACAACTCTGATTCTACATTCACATGAATAAATTAAGAACCCTTGCTCAACTTCGTATGACAAGTAAAAGTGTTCTACGCATCAGACTTAATGGAAAACCATTAAATTTAATTCCGATGCCCAGTGTAATTATTGTGATTTAGGATGAAATGATAGTATTACGTATTTTATTGTGAGCTTTAAAATATTTAAAAAAACGAGACAATCATTTTTATTTAAATACATTCAAACAGACATTATTGAAAAACAAATTAACAAATTACTAATTAGATGTTAATGAGACTGAGCCGTTGAATAGAATCAATCTTTTCATTTTTAACAGTGTTTTCAAAGAGCCTAGGAAAGACTGAATCAAAAGTCTAAAAGGTGTATCTTATGTTATTAGATTAGAAACGTTCAAAAAGTTTTTAAAAAATGGGATCCAAAAAAAAAAAAACAAAAAAAAAAATCCTTGGCAAACTTTGGACCATGAGATCTACATACATATGTATATTCCAGTAAAATTTAGTGATATGGTTAGAAAAGTAAAATAGATCCCCAGTGTAATTATTTTAATTTAGGATCCCATGATATTATAACTCATTTTCTAATGAGCTTTAAAATATTTGAAAAACAAAAGCAATCGTTTTTATTCAATTACATTTAAACAGATAATATTGAAAATCAAATTAAAAAAATACTACTTAGAAGTTAATGAGACAGAACACTTGAACTGTATCTATCTTTTCATTTTCAACAGTGTTTTTAAAGAGCCTAAGAAACACTAAATTAAAATGGTTAAATGGATATCTTATGTTAATATTAATATTTCTTTTTTTTTTAAACACTCGGTATTGTATTCAAGTATTATGAATGAATGAATGAATGAATAAAATACTGTATTTTGTAATAATTACAATTACAGGAGGTCTGGCTCCATATACAAAAAATAAAATAAAATGGTCATACAAAACAAACGAAAAAAATAAAGAAAAAAAAATTAAATAAAAAAAAATAATAAAATAAAATCCTAAAATATAACATAAAAAGACAAGTATTAATATTAATATACCAACAATCGACAGATAGTACAATATGTTTGTAAAGAAAAATGTTAAAATTAAATCACGTACAGAATATTTACAAACAGCGAAAATAAAACATAAAAATTATTTGTAGGTAGAATAAAATTATGTATAGATAACAAAAAAAAAAAAAAAAAAAAACACACAAAAAATAAAATAAATACAATTCTTACAGAATATTATTAATAAGCTGCAATTAAATATTATGGGGTATTAAATATTTTTATTTTCTATTGTCGTTCTTTCCTTAGTGATTTGAGTACAAATAAATAAATATTGTTAATTTGACTTTCATTTTTAATTAACAAAAGATTCTGGAGATTCCATTCTTTTGTACTATTTGGTTGAATATACTTTTTCAAAAAGGTTTGCCTCATATCATGAAAGGCTGAACAATTTAATAAAAAATGTGAGATTTCATCGCTACAACTGGTTTCACAATATTTACATTCTTGATTACTATTGAAAGTTCTACGCATGTTGTTTATTGATAACCGGGTATACTTCTTACCCGCCATCCTCAATTGAGCTACTATCTTTTGCTTATTTACATGAATATTAAAGTTAAGATACTCTTGGGGATTTCCGAAAATAACAATATTCCTATAAAACAAATTAAATTCTGATTGGGCCACTTTATCAAAATCCAAACTTATTAAGTGATTTTTCATTGATTCTTGAATTTCGATCGCGTGATTTTTTATGAAATTTATATTTTGGGAAGCCCACAAATTAGTTGCCCCAATCATGGAGAGGAGTTTAATTAGTTCAGTTGCCCAATTATGAGGTATAGACGGATGGAAACTAAGCTCGGCAAGTCGGTCTTAACAAATTTTGGGAAGTTGATGGTTCTCCATAGCTAATATTTTTAACCACCAATACAGCATCCTTTTAAATATTTTTAGTAAAACATGCACTTTACCGGTTTCGACTCTTATATAAAAATTAGGCGTATTACGAGGCAGTTTTAATAAGTATTTAATAAATTTTAATTGACCTCTTTCAATAAAATCCGAATACTGGCATCCCCAAATTTCAGACATGTATAACAATACACTTTCGGATAGCGATTCGTATAGCTGACACTTAGTATCCCAGCTGTCTGATTTACACGCTTGTAGAATACCTGTGACCACTCCATATGCAGCCGCATGCTTAGCTAAAGCTGAATCGCAAGATTGCCTGAATTTCCCCGATGAAGAAATAGTTACACCCAGGTAATTAAATGTTTTGACTACTTCGATGTTAGAACCCTCGTAAGAAAAAGTATTGAGCTTCCCTAGTATTCAAGTATTATATATTTATATAGTATACTATAGACTTCGAAAATCATTGTTTACTTTTCCTCCTCTTAATTTCTTTTAATATTGTCTTTCTAGATTATGATTAATTTATCTTTCTTATTGAACCTAATTTATTTATGCATTGTAATGTATTATATAATTTGATCTGTTAATTATTTTTTATTTATTTATGTATTTTTCGTATGTTTATCATGTCAAGCCAGACCTCCTGTAATTGTACATCTTACAAAATACATTATTAAAAAAAAAAAAAAAGAAATTGAGAACTGCGAACAGGGACCTTTTGCCCCAGTACTTCTTCTTTTCACATAACTCGGTTGTTTTGGAAGTATGTTATGAAAAGATAGAAACTTCGTCAGGGTTGAATCGCCGAAAATTAAACTTTAAAAGTATTAAAATTAAAATGACAAAAAAAAATCATTTAGACTTTTAGTAGGAAGACGCCTTAAAAAATAAAAAAAAAAACTCAATACTTTTTGCGCACTAAAATTTCAAGGGAATTTCCTTGATCTGGGTTTTTTGGATCATAGAAATTTGAATAATTACTGACTAAATTTGAGATACTGTATAGTTCAAAGAAGGGAGCAATTTTTCCTTAGTAAATCTATATATTTTTTTTTTTTTTTAATTTAAAATGATCCAAATATACCATCCAAAAGATCTCAAACGTGGCAATTAATATACTTGTTTTTTCTCTATACTTTTAAAATTGTATAATAAATAATTTTCTATGAAGTCTATCAACGGTAGTTGATTAGCATAGAACTAAAAATATAGTTCATAAATATAACTAATAACTTTTCTTTAGTAACAAATTACATCATTCATTTTTTATATTGGTTAATACTTTTTAATTTATGAGAGACTTTTAAAATTACTATAAACACTTTTCAACGCTTTCTTAACTCAATTTCAATTATATAACTGTTACATCCCTCATATATACTGACGATATTCACGAAACCACCCCTTGATATAACTGTTCCCAACAGAAATGTTACTTGTTATACCTGTCAGCTGCTCGTTATGAAAACCCTCCACGAAGTTATAACTTTAATAGTAGTACCTACCAACTTTATGAGACGGACGCCAACATGAGACATGGATGCCTTATACATATTTTCGAATAATTTCTTCTTATATTCACCAATTATTCATAACAACCAATAATTCTGATAACAATAAAAATATTATAATGGATAATAAAATTTAAAAAAAAATTTATACCTCCTGTTGGTTATAATTGGATTTACACAAAATGAAATCATGTATGCATGTATCAGGACCCCCAGTATTGAACACCTCCCTTTTGAAAGAATTTCTTAAAAAAAATTGTTTAACACAATATATGGATGAAGTGCCAAACTTCAAAATGGAGTTTAGAAAATATATTCTTTTTACTTTACATTTCATTATTAATATTGTATTAATTTAAAAATAATGAAAAACAACAAAAGTGCTTAATTATTTTATTTTTAAATATTTTTTTCAATTAATTATGGAGTGATTACAATTAATAGTGTCGATATGATATTTATTCTTTTTCTTGAAAAAGCTGTTAAAAAAAACATAATTTTCAACTAAAATTTTTATTCAAATAACTATCTAATTTTTTTCGAAGTTAATAGTACTAGATTTTATCCATCAGAAAGTCACCAGGGAAAAAACATTGCCTATTTCTTATTTATTTGTCTTACTGGAATATTTCAAAATGGAAAGATATCAAAAAGAAAAAAAAATGTATATTTATTTAATAAAGCATTTCAAATACAAAATTTAGAATGATTGAAATGTGTATAATAACATAAATCAGCTGTTGGGATATAGGGAAATATTGATTCCATTAGTTTCCTAAGAATAAACACTGTTTGTTTACTTAAATCCTATTTATTCATTGCTTACTTTAATCAATGTGGATTTTTTATAGGCAAAAATAATTACATTCAATAAAAAAATCATTTCATTGCCTAATAACTACAGTAGATCGTATATATTTGTCTGTCTGTCCGTCAACCGTTCCACAGTCTTTCCATTAAAAATCAAACAAAAACATTTCCTTTATTTAAAAGGCGAAAAAGTAGCAAAATATATTTTAGGTTTATTAATACCACAATCTGGCGGCGTCAACTGCTATGTTGTGATTAGCAAAGAAACCTACAATACTAAAGGTTGCGGGTTCGCGACCCGAGGTGGCCCTAGGATTTTTTAAAAAATCGTTGGCTATGCCGTCCCTCGCATAGGACATTAAATGGAGCTCCCGAGCCTGTACGATGTCAGGTACTCATTAAGGATTCCTATCCTAATTATAACTGGATAAGCAAAACCTAGGTATCCCACTGTAGCACCTCAAATTAGCCTTAGTAGCATAAAGGGACGTACAAAACAAACAAACAACAACAAATGACGAATAATCTTATCGTTTTGATGCTTTCAAAGATTTTTAGGCAAGGCTTACTATCCAAGGAATTCTGCTTGAATCTATTTCCAGCTTTCGAACTCAAGAAGCTATGTATGAACTCATTATAACGACTGTGTCGATCCAATTCAGTATTATATATTCAATCAATTGTATAATATACCTTCTGCATTAGATATTTTTAATGATTGCATGTCAGATTGCGACGGTTCATTCCAACGCATACTAACCGAAGCGGGAACGGTGAATGTCTCACCTGGAGCGTAGAATTGATGTGGCGAGCGGAGGTGTGTTTCGCATCAACGCCTCGGATGGTGAAGTAGCAATGGTCTGAATCCTGCCTGAACGAGAGAATGTTGATGAGGAAAATGATCTACTAATAGCTGAGCACACATTGATTGGAGAAATGAAAAACTTGATAGAAGTACACAGTTTCAAATTGTATGTGAGAGAAGATGAGTTCAAAGAAAGGGTATTAGGTAATATAAGATATAGGTACTTACATATATATATATATATATATATATGTATATATATATATATATATATATACATATATATATATATATATATATATATATATATATATATATATATAAACGTATGTATAGTATAGGTAATATGTATTAGGTGAAGAAACGTCATATCAATCTTCTAATGTGTTTCTTTTTAGATTTGCTTTATTAATAAAATGGTTTTCTATGATTAAATAATTTGTTTAATTGATTTTCTATACTATCGATTTGTTTCTTCCAGATGTTTTCTGGTAAGTTTAATATATAAATATATAATATCTATGTGTTTGTATATTGGGTGATTCAGGGTTTAGTGGAGGAATAAGTTCATTTGATACATTCCTAACGGAAAAGAAGTAAAGTCCCTTTTCGTGTTTTCTTAAGGGAGTCACATCCTGTATCGAATAAAAATGTATTACTCAAAAACTGTTGAAGAAAATAAAATTCTGGATGCACTATCGTAAATCCGATAAAATTTTCTATTAGAAAACTTAAGAGATATTTCACATTTATGTTTTTCCAACTTTTCATTATATTTCACCATCAAGTCGCTAATAGTTCCTCATAAACTTCAGCCAAAGCAAATATTATTGCACCATATGGGAGAGTGATAAATACCCATTTGATGATGTAATTTTCCGACCAAATAGTACTTTAATAATAGAAAATTTCATCTAATTTACGATGGTGTATCTAGAATTTTATTTTATTTTACATTTTCTTAGTAATATTTCTTTATTAAATAAAAATTTTTACACGCTTAAGGAAACACAAAATGAATTTGTTATTTATTAGAAAATGTGTCTAAAATCGCCTACCAGATTTTATTCGTTAAACCTGTATAATGTATAATAAAGAAAACCAAGAAATACAAAATTTTAAAAGAAATCCTGTAGTTTGCAAAAAGATATTTTATTTTTGTATTGGAGATAACTGGTCATGCGGTGTGACGGAGGCTATAATTCCAGGCTCTCTGTAAGTCTCTTTTAGCCATATATATCAATTCAAGGATTTGCTTTGTCAATATCATGGGTAGGGAAATATGCTGTTGTTTCTGAATCCCATTCTGTAACACACGGACATATTTCATTTAAAGAGTTATTGGTTTAAATACCTTCAAAAGCTATTATTGAACTAATAATCGGACAAGGAAACTGATTTCATACTTTTTTCTTTAAACAAACCTTTTAATTTGCTCCAGGATTAAATAAGAATTAAACTAAAAATTTACCATAAATCAAGTAATTAAATATTTTGCTCAATCCTTTAGTATTTTGTATGCCTTTTGTATCTTCTTAGTTCATTTTTATTAATTATCATTTGCGACTAAATCAATTTGCTCTGTATCTGACTCATGAAGCCAAAAATCCTTTTCTTTCGACGAATTGTAAGAATGTCACTGAGAGACTATAAAAGTTTTGTCTTGAATTCCTGGCTTCCGATCATCCCAGAATTATCTTAAAGAACACAGTTGATCTTTTTTTCACCTATAAATTATCCAATAGTGTTGGACCAATACAATACAATTATAACACGACTATTAGATATAGTCATGTTATTATTAAAACACTAAAATTTCAATTAGTGGGTTTCATTAATTTTACAAATTATTCCATATACCTCGCTTCACCAACAAGTTTACATTAGTTTGAACAGATCCCAGTTTTCAATTGAAACACAATTGAATATTCTGCAACTAGCGTCACTCCATAATGTGGAATGGGCTAAATTTATATCTAATTGATATTAAGTTTAGTCCAAGGATATTAGTTAATCATAGCTTCTCAATATACGTTATGACTAATTGAAGTAAATTGCTTAGTATTGAACGTTGTTGCTCCCGATGGCAAAACTTTATAATTGTTTATGTGAATAAAAATTTAAATCTTTATTAAATACAATAATATATTTTACCCATACATAATATAAATACAATATGTCAAATCAGGTTGTATATAAAGAAGCAATTATCATTACAAGATCAGTTTTTACTTTCACTTACCTATATATGAAATATATAGTAAGTGGAAGCATTGCGATCGTGAAAAATTTCGACTTCCGGTTTTCAACGAAAATACACGTTTTGGGGTCCCCTGATTCCAAATAACCAAGTCCCGCGAAATGGTCTGTGTGTGTGTTTTTTTTTTTTTTTTTTTTTTTTTTTTTTTTTTTTTTTTTTTTTTTTTTTTTTTTTTTTTTTTTTTTTTTTTTTTTTTTTTTGGGTAGGGGAAAAATCTTACATAAGACGCTGTGCGACTATAAGCCCACAACAGTGTGAGATTCCTACTCACTAAAAAACCACCTCCCTATTCTGTGTGTGTGTGTGTGTGTGTGTGTGTGTGTGTGAACAGACTAGCTCAAAAACTATAAACCGTGCGAAACTGAAATTAGGTATTTAGTGTATGTATATGCCCGCGATGTGACAGCAAAAATTTCATCTAAATTGCTCAAAGGGAGGGGGGTACTTTAATTAATAACATTTTACTTTTTTTTTTTTTTCTCAAAAACGGCTCTAACGATTTTGATTAAACTGAGTATTTGATATATTTATATGCCCGAGATATGACCGTAAAAATTTCATCAAAATTGATCAACCGGAGGGGGGACTTTACTTAATAAATTTTGTATAATTTTCACTTGTTTTTTTTTATTTACTCAAAAACGGCTTTCACGATTTTGATCAAACTGAGTATTTGATGTATGTATATGCCAAAGATGTGATAGCCAACATTTCATCAAAATTGGGGCTTTACTTAATAAATTTTGTTTCATTTTCACGTCTTTTTTTTATTTACTCAAAAACGGCTTTCACGATTTTGATCAAACTGGGTGTTTGATGTATGCGAAAGATATGATAGCCAACATTTCATCAAAATTGATCAACCGGAGGGGGTACTTTATTTCATGACATTTGTTTCCAAATTTTCGATTATCTCAAAAAGGCCTTTAACGATTTTCATCATATTCGTCATGCTTAATGAAAATTAATATCAGGTAAGCGCTATCATTATTCAAATGTTTTGAGCAAATGAAAACAAAAATAAGAAATGAATGTGGAAAAATGAGTAACTTTGAGAAGTGGCATTTACAAAACGCATTAATTTCTGAAGTTTTTTCTTCTTAAATACTCGTCTCCATTCAATGTGATGTAAAAAGAAATTTCTACTAGTTTTTCATACTATGCTCCAATACCATTTCATCTTTCAAAACCAAACAATGCACTAAATGTTTACATCTCTAATATAAATTTTCATATAGACATGTATGTATAATTTATGATTGTAATCACCCAGCGTGTTTTTGTTTTTTTCACATCAGACTTTTATTAACACCTGTCGCAAATAATAAGCGACAATCAGCAAATGAGATGAAAACTGCTGTATGTTGGCATTTAGTGACATAAGGAAAGATAGTGTCCAACAGCACATCTTTGAGGTATTTTTTTTTTTTTTTTTTTTTTTTTTTTTGGGTAGGGGAAAAATCTTACATAAGACGCTGTGCGACTATAAGCCCACAACAGTGTGAGATTCCTACTCACTAAAAAACCACCTCCCTATTCTGTGTGTGTGTGTGTGTGTGTGTGTGTGTGTGTGTGTGTGAACAGACTAGCTCAAAAACTATAAACCGTGCGAAACTGAAATTAGGTATTTAGTGTATGTATATGCCCGCGATGTGACAGCAAAAATTTCATCTAAATTGCTCAAAGGGAGGGGGTACTTTAATTAATAACATTTTACTTTTTTTTTTTTTTCTCAAAAACGGCTCTAACGATTTTGATTAAACTGAGTATTTGATATATTTATATGCCCGAGATATGACCGTAAAAATTTCATCAAAATTGATCAACCGGAGGGGGGACTTTACTTAATAAATTTTGTATAATTTTCACTTGTTTTTTTTTATTTACTCAAAAACGGCTTTCACGATTTTGATCAAACTGAGTATTTGATGTATGTATATGCCAAAGATGTGATAGCCAACATTTCATCAAAATTGGGGCTTTACTTAATAAATTTTGTTTCATTTTCACGTCTTTTTTTTATTTACTCAAAAACGGCTTTCACGATTTTGATCAAACTGGGTGTTTGATGTATGCGAAAGATATGATAGCCAACATTTCATCAAAATTGATCAACCGGAGGGGGTACTTTATTTCATGACATTTGTTTCCAAATTTTCGATTATCTCAAAAAGGCCTTTAACGATTTTCATCATATTCGTCATGCTTAATGAAAATTAATATCAGGTAAGCGCTATCATTATTCAAATGTTTTGAGCAAATGAAAACAAAAATAAGAAATGAATGTGGAAAAATGAGTAACTTTGAGAAGTGGCATTTACAAAACGCATTAATTTCTGAAGTTTTTTCTTCTTAAATACTCGTCTCCATTCAATGTGATGTAAAAAGAAATTTCTACTAGTTTTTCATACTATGCTCCAATACCATTTCATCTTTCAAAACCAAACAATGCACTAAATGTTTACATCTCTAATATAAATTTTCATATAGACATGTATGTATAATTTATGATTGTAATCACCCAGCGTGTTTTTGTTTTTTTCACATCAGACTTTTATTAACACCTGTCGCAAATAATAAGCGACAATCAGCAAATGAGATGAAAACTGCTGTATGTTGGCATTTAGTGACATAAGGAAAGATAGTGTCCAACAGCACATCTTTGAGGTATTTTTTTTTTTTTTTTTTTTTTTTTTTTGGGTAGGGGAAAAATCTTACATAAGACGCTGTGCGACTATAAGCCCACAACAGTGTGAGATTCCTACTCACTAAAAAACCACCTCCCTATTCTGTGTGTGTGTGTGTGTGTGTGTGTGTGTGTGTGTGTGAACAGACTAGCTCAAAAACTATAAACCGTGCGAAACTGAAATTAGGTATTTAGTGTATGTATATGCCCGCGATGTGACAGCAAAAATTTCATCTAAATTGCTCAAAGGGAGGGGGTACTTTAATTAATAACATTTTACTTTTTTTTTTTTTCTCAAAAACGGCTCTAACGATTTTGATTAAACTGAGTATTTGATATATTTATATGCCCGAGATATGACCGTAAAAATTTCATCAAAATTGATCAACCGGAGGGGGGACTTTACTTAATAAATTTTGTATAATTTTCACTTGTTTTTTTTTATTTACTCAAAAACGGCTTTCACGATTTTGATCAAACTGAGTATTTGATGTATGTATATGCCAAAGATGTGATAGCCAACATTTCATCAAAATTGGGGCTTTACTTAATAAATTTTGTTTCATTTTCACGTCTTTTTTTTATTTACTCAAAAACGGCTTTCACGATTTTGATCAAACTGGGTGTTTGATGTATGCGAAAGATATGATAGCCAACATTTCATCAAAATTGATCAACCGGAGGGGGTACTTTATTTCATGACATTTGTTTCCAAATTTTCGATTATCTCAAAAAGGCCTTTAACGATTTTCATCATATTCGTCATGCTTAATGAAAATTAATATCAGGTAAGCGCTATCATTATTCAAATGTTTTGAGCAAATGAAAACAAAAATAAGAAATGAATGTGGAAAAATGAGTAACTTTGAGAAGTGGCATTTACAAAACGCATTAATTTCTGAAGTTTTTTCTTCTTAAATACTCGTCTCCATTCAATGTGATGTAAAAAGAAATTTCTACTAGTTTTTCATACTATGCTCCAATACCATTTCATCTTTCAAAACCAAACAATGCACTAAATGTTTACATCTCTAATATAAATTTTCATATAGACATGTATGTATAATTTATGATTGTAATCACCCAGCGTGTTTTTGTTTTTTTTCACATCAGACTTTTATTAACACCTGTCGCAAATAATAAGCGACAATCAGCAAATGAGATGAAAACTGCTGTATGTTGGCATTTAGTGACATAAGGAAAGATAGTGTCCAACAGCACATCTTTGAGGTATTTTTTTTTTTTTTTTTTTTTTTTTTTTGGGTAGGGGAAAAATCTTACATAAGACGCTGTGCGACTATAAGCCCACAACAGTGTGAGATTCCTACTCACTAAAAAACCACCTCCCTATTCTGTGTGTGTGTGTGTGTGTGTGTGTGTGTGTGTGTGAACAGACTAGCTCAAAAACTATAAACCGTGCGAAACTGAAATTAGGTATTTAGTGTATGTATATGCCCGCGATGTGACAGCAAAAATTTCATCTAAATTGCTCAAAGGGAGGGGGTACTTTAATTAATAACATTTTACTTTTTTTTTTTTTTCTCAAAAACGGCTCTAACGATTTTGATTAAACTGAGTATTTGATATATTTATATGCCCGAGATATGACCGTAAAAATTTCATCAAAATTGATCAACCGGAGGGGGGACTTTACTTAATAAATTTTGTATAATTTTCACTTGTTTTTTTTTATTTACTCAAAAACGGCTTTCACGATTTTGATCAAACTGAGTATTTGATGTATGTATATGCCAAAGATGTGATAGCCAACATTTCATCAAAATTGGGGCTTTACTTAATAAATTTTGTTTCATTTTCACGTGTTTTTTTTATTTACTCAAAAACGGCTTTCACGATTTTGATCAAACTGGGTGTTTGATGTATGCGAAAGATATGATAGCCAACATTTCATCAAAATTGATCAACCGGAGGGGGGACTTTACTTAATAAATTTTGTTTCATTTTCACGTCTTTTTTTTATTTACTCAAAAACGGCTTTCACGATTTTGATCAAACTGGGTGTTTGATGTATGCCAAAGATATGATAGCCAACATTTCATCAAAATTGATCAACCGGAGGGGGTACTTTATTTCATGACATTTGTTTCCAAATTTTCGATTATCTCAAAAAGGCCTTTAACGATTTTCATCATATTCGTCATGCTTAATGAAAATTAATATCAGGTAAGCGCTATCATTATTCAAATGTTTTGAGCAAATGAAAACAAAAATAAGAAATGAATGTGGAAAAATGAGTAACTTTGAGAAGTGGCATTTACAAAACGCATTAATTTCTGAAGTTTTTTCTTCTTAAATACTCGTCTCCATTCAATGTGATGTAAAAAGAAATTTCTACTAGTTTTTCATACTATGCTCCAATACCATTTCATCTTTCAAAACCAAACAATGCACTAAATGTTTACATCTCTAATATAAATTTTCATATAGACATGTATGTATAATTTATGATTGTAATCACCCAGCGTGTTTTTGTTTTTTTCACATCAGACTTTTATTAACACCTGTCGCAAATAATAAGCGACAATCAGCAAATGAGATGAAAACTGCTGTATGTTGGCATTTAGTGACATAAGGAAAGATAGTGTCCAACAGCACATCTTTGAGGTATTGCTTCAGGAGAGGTCTCTCAATTAACTCCTTTTCAGTCTTCTCATAAAAGACCATGTCATTAATAAGTCTGTAGTTATTTCCGTGCAATTTGATGTGAAAGCGTACAAAGGGGCGTTCGTTATTAGTCGTAAAATTTTGGATTGAAAGATTTGTAGTTATTGTGGAGTATTCCGACCACTGTTTATCTTCATCCTTTTTCTTATGTCTCTTTCTAGTGCTGGGTTTCCTTCTATTCCCTCCTCTCTTTCTTTTTGAATAATTGGAGCTTAATTGATCGATCCATGTTTCTTATGTGCTAATCAATATTTTATAAATTAGATACAGTTTTGTATAATGTGTAATAATTTCTTTTGCTATATGATTAAATATATTTTATTTAAAAATCCTAATATTGTATTAAATGTTTTTGGTTGTATTATTTAATAAAGTATTAAATTTGTATTAAAAAATAATCTTAATCAGATATACGGTTGTCTTTCTGGACTACTTGGCCAAAGGTTTAATATCCTCTCTGAATAACCAAATAACTGTTTATAAAATCTTAATTAAACCACGTTAGACAAATGGTATTTAATTATGGGAATCAGCAAAAAAGGTAAACATACAATAATTTATAAGTACTCAGAAAAATAGCAGACGGTCCATATTATCTCTCTGATAAGACCTAACACACTCCACCTTGATATTATTTTTGTCCAAACAACAACCAATGGTCGTTTCCATGAAACATTTATGCTAGATTCAAACCCACTAACTCAAGCTCTACCCCCCCCCCCCCCCACAATGATTGTTAAACTTTCATTATTTTTTCTTTCCTGCCAGCATATTTGCTTATTTCTATAGTCGATAGCATATTAAAAAAAAGGCCACATGTTATTTGTATCTAGATAAATATTTATTTTAAAGGACATGGATTAAATATTATATTTGAATGTATCAATACATCTTTTTTTTATTTATGCCTTTCAAAGAAACGCGTGTAATGAAAAATATGGGTATCAATAAATTATTTACGAATCCAATAAGGGCACAACTTCATAGTTTATCAAGAACAAAAGGACTTGGTGCTCTTGGAACGTGGAAGAAAGGAACGTTGGGTAATTACAGCAAAAACTTTTTCAATTACCGTTCAGTGATTAAATTGACCAGGTAGAGGGCTTGTGAATCTCTACATTCTCAATATACATCCCATCACTATATCCAAGAGATCTCTACTATTTTTGAATCTTGAATCTAATGATTTATTTCATGTTTCAGTAACGATAAATAATAACAAAGAAAACCTTATCAATATTAAGTAATATAAGGGAAGAAACCAGAACGATGATTATTTCTGTTGCTTTGTAAAAAGTCTTAGAACCCTCTAGAAGCGTTAAAATCATTACCACGTGGTCATATATAATGGAACGTTCTAAGGTTTAAGAATGCTCATTGCAGAAAAAAAGGGAGAAATTGACAAGTGAGACAGTCTAACCTTGACCTGCAAAATGATACTGTTACTTTTCGTTGTTTTTCAGGCATTTTTTTCATTGTTATGTTAATAAAAATTGTATAAAACCGCAATAGTGTTACATTATAAAGTCACAAGGAAAATAAATTTGACATATTATCGAACCATTGCTGTCCATGAATGTGTAGTTATATGATATATAATGGACATATATATAGTTATTAAACACGTTTTTAACAAATAAGTTCTCATTACTGCACTTCCATGACGGCAAACATTATTAAAATTTTATCTTGATGCAAATAAAAGCGAATGAGCTTATACATCATAAAAATATAAAGATAATTACGGTGCCTGAAGACTTTAATCTTAGTGCTGTTTCTCATTTCAGTTTCAGTTTTATTTATAAACTAATGTAAAAATAATATAATTTAATTTTACGTCAGGTGAAATGGGGCAAAAGTGCATTAGTCATTTATTTCTTGTTATGCGTTTTTTTTATCTTTTTATTTTTATGTATATTGTACTGCTTTATGTTGTACCAACTTTATAATCATTAGTTATTATAATCATTATATTATAATCACTTAACATTATAATCATTTGTTTGAATTTTATAATCTACTGTAACATTCTATTGCAAGATGTAAAAAGTTACACTTTAGTTACATTTTACAGCAAAGACTGGGACCGTTTTATAATAACAATGGCTGATTTAGGTTTGGTGTAAAGTGGTAAGAGTTAAATTTTATGAAAGTTCATGGCCTGTGTAAACATGTTTTCTGTCATTCAAGTAGCAAAATAATTGGATGGTGCTCTTTACTTACATAACCAACATATAATCGATTCTCTATATTGTTGTTTCATTATTTAAATTGTTTATAAGTAAATCTTAAGTTTAGGTTTATGAAATGCCCCTATTGAATTGGGGGAAGTGCGTAGATCAGACTTGAAACCATTTTTTCTTCACCCTTATTGCAATTTTAATCATATAGAACTATATCAATCAACACTACTCCTAAAAAGAATATATTATATATTATCAGATTGCATATAAATTTTAAAATTCATTGAAAAAATATTATTCTACCATTAATAATTGTTATGCTCGGTTAAAGTAATTTTTAAGAACAATATCACTGACGAGACAAAATATTTACTTTTCACGATAGAGATATAAAAATATTTAAAAAAAAAAATTATAATTATGCAGTGATTACTGTAATAATCTATGAAATAAAATAATAATAATTAAAGGTGTTTCCAATGTATTCTGCTTTTGAGCAAGGATTGGGTGGTACATATTTAATTAGGTAAGTAATTATTCGCGAAGAAACTCTTGAAATACATATTATATAAAGGTTTCACAAACTTGGTATTTCTTGTTTCATTATAACAGTTATTATTGATTTAGACAATTATTCAGTGATTTCAGACATTCTGTTATGCAAGTTTAGGTTTGCCTCGCTCTATTTCCAAGTCGCATAAATTATTAGTGAACCCAATAATTAATGCGTAAGTATGAACCATCCGATATTGACCAATACTACCTTTACTTCGGTATGAATAAAAAACATTTCTTTTATTAAGGAATGTATCTGAAAGTAAATATAAATATAATATAGTAATAAATAAATGTAGAATAGTGATAAAATAACTATGTTATTATAAATGTATTTTTATAACTTTTTAAAGTAAATTATTCTTTATCTTTACAAAAAGAAAAAGAAAAAAATGGAATAACTTCAATCTAAAATTTTTCTGTTTTATTTTTCTGGTGATTTCAAAACTGTCTGGATTAAGATATCTGTCAAATACTGTGTGTCATATGGTGGGCTGGTTTGAAGGGTGTCTACCGTGCGGGAAATTCTTGAATTATACGTTTTTTTATTCTATTTTATTTTGAACCGAAAAAGTTTTATTTACAATTTTCCTTAAATACTTTTCAATCAATTTAATAACAATTACTGCAAATGGTAGATCCCATTTTGTAAAATCTTTTGAAGATTGGGATAGAAGTAGTACGATTGTGACCACGTTGTGACGTAATAGCATGGGTGGGTACATTTAGCAAAAAAAATCGATGTCCATGGATCTACTGCAAATAGGTTTTCATGTTTTGTTAATGTCAAGCCTTTTTAATTTATAAGAAATTCCAACTTCTTTCCCTGGGAGTTTCTTTTTATTTTCAGGAATTTTCTCAATTCTTCTATACAAGTTTTAAAATAGAATTGCAAATCATTAAACCAGTGATATTTTTTCGGTGGCCTGAATAATATTGTCGCGTGTACTAAATTAAAAATTAAAAACAAAATAAAATTAGGACAACTTCAAAGCCTCACTCTCTCTTTTATTTATTCTTTTATACAGTGAATATTTATACATTAATTTACTTTTAATAAATAAACTGTATTATTGTAGTTACCTGTATCATTGTTATTTATATTTCTTATTTTATTGTCTTTATAATTAAGCTTTTATTATAATTCTTATTTTAAATATAAATCATGTCATATGAGACCCTTTTATTATTATTGTTATTTTAAAAATGTTGGGTTTCTTAATAATTCTTTATACCCTAATGAACGTTATAATTACGAAACTCATATTAGATATTACTGCTCCATTACATATTACATATTACTGCTCCATTACGCAGACGAGTGTTGTGCTTTCCGAAGGGAACGGAAAGTGGCCATCATTACTTTATATTCATCATTGAAATTTGATTCCAGGAGGCTTCAGTATACTGGATTTTTTTTTCTACTGCATGCTATAAGGTACATGCATGCTATATGCTATATGCTGCATGTTATAATCAGAAACTATATGGTTTACATTAACATTTTAACTAGCCTATACCATAAAGAATTTAACCATGTAGTAAATATTCTGGAAAAAAAAAAAGAAAAAGAAAAAAAAACCTAACATAATATTTTCATTCCCAGTAGATTTCTTTATCGGAGTTATAACTCTTCTGCATTTCTTGGCCTATTAGGGCTTTATTTGCAGACAGCATTTGGGGACTTTATGTGTTATCCCAAAAGTGATACGACACTGTTTGTGATCCGGATTCCGGCTGCCTTTATAAAACTTTCGCAATCCGTCCATGAGCTGGACCTAAAGATAAAGACGAAATGAAAACAACACACCCATATAACTGCTAACACCCACTCGCCCCGGTTTACAGAATCGATAGTGATAAATATGTCTGGCGTTCGGAGGGGGTTGGAAACTTCTCATTTCCTCTTCGGAAAAAGGTTGAAATATGTAAAAAGTTAACTACTTTTATAGAGCGTGACTGTTCGGCCATCTGCCCCTTTTACGATGGGAAGGTATCTGAGAGTAATGTAGGTGAGAGAGCTAACCGGTTTCCTATATAGCACCGCCCCTTTTACTGCGACGGCTATAAAACTTTACAACTCCATAGCCCTTTCATTCGGGCTCTGATTCATAAAGATTTCTCACGAAAATATTCTCGGGGATAACTCTACCAAATAACTCTTGTTATTGGTAAACCTCGTTACCTTTACGCGTCACTATAGAAACTGGAATAAGATAATAAAACTCACTATAACCATGTCAGGACCAGAAAATCGCGTATACGTAGTGATAATATAAGAATTCGGAAATTCATATTTATTCTCAGATATCTCTTTCATAAGGTCCTTTCATACAGAGGGGTGTACTTATGATAGCTTTCAGATGAAACACATAAGCTAAGTGCGGTTAAAGGTCACTGTTTACTTATAATAAGTTCTTATCTCTCTAATTCCACCTTTTAATTCAGGTCAGTTTCTTTCGGACTGCTGTGAGTTACAGGTCGATTTAAAAATGTCTAAGTTTGATCACCGTGCAGCGATGAAATATTTTGTAAAAAAGGGGATGGGGCCGAAGGAAATTTTTTAAGAAATGTCTGCAACTTTGAGGCACTCTGCCCCCATCCAATGCCACTGTCAAAAAGTGGGCCGCACTCTTCAAAGCTGGGCGAGAAAACCTTGAAGATGAAGACCCATCTGGGCGGTCTTCAACATCAGTCACCGAAGAAATCATATCCAAAGTTGAAAATTTGGTGATGGCGGATCGTCTTCTTGCTGTCTGCTACTTAGCAGCAAAGGTGGGCGCATTAGCGCTACATTGATGGAAACGATTTGAGACTGAACAAGGTTTCTGCTCGTTGGGTGCCAAGAATGCTTTCTTTTTATCAGAAAATAGAAAGGGTTAGAGTCTCGGCGACTCTTCTGGAGAGTGTGAGAGTGTTTTCGTCAGACAGTTGAAAATATATTTGTATATATATATATATATATATATATATATATATATATATATATATATATATATATATATATATATATATCAGGCTTAGAACTTTCTGTACACCCCTCGTATATATAATTTTTGTAGATCCCAACAACCCAAAGTACTTTAAGGTAAAATCGTTTCCATTTTACCAATTAAAATATCTCGGCTTCACAATAATAATATCAACGGACAGAAATAAATTAATAACAAAAATCTCTAACACGTTTTCCTTTTTTCCCTTAGCTTTACTTAAATCACTAATCACATTAAATTAAAGAAGTACAATCCAACGATAAGTTTAGATTTGCTATACATGTGTAAGCGCACTGCTGTTTTTCCATCGCGCTGGAAAAAAAAAGTATTGACAGAAGTCCAAAGATAGACAGGGAGGTAGAGAAGGCGAACTCCAGTAGCTGAAGTTCTTCAAGGTCTAAAGTTAACAGAAAAAAATTCTATACTAAGAGATTATCCTGTACCTCAGAGGTAAACTTTCGTAACTGAAATTTTGCTAACTTATTTATTTATTATTGGAAAATTAAAAAAAAAAAATCACTATGACGCCATTTATTAGCTTTGCAGCTACGACAACTTTACATTCAAGAATAAATATGAACCCCGATAATGCAAGAATTTCGTTGTTACCTCTCAGTAATGGCACGTTGGTCTATTGTGTGCCGACGTTTTGGCCCAAGCTGTAAGTTTCCTTCTGTACTAAGGAATAATAGAAGTTTTTCGAAAAACGGAAACAAAAAAATCAAATGGAAATTCTGTAGAACATTATCAGCGCACATAAAAATACTGAACCCTTTGACTCAATTTGCAGGTACCGTAGTTAGCAATGTGATTTAATGTATATTTTGGTACGCTGAACATTTAGTACAGTTTACCCGTACATCTACGATATTTTTCTGCTTACAGAAAACAATACGAAATGCACATATCAAAAAACACGAAGCACCTAATTCCAAGTGCATCCTCACACTTTTCGATAGAACATCATTTTTGTAGAGGAAGCGGCAAAAATACCCGCACAGATTTTTTCTTTCCTTTTTCTATTCCATTAAAGCAACACGTTAATAAAATTTGGCTATATCTTATTTCGCCCATAAATCGCGGCTAGGGCCATACATTCCGAAACCACGATAGCCGAAGAAATAAATATTCCTTTCTGGACTCCTCTTTTTCTTTCCGGTTGGACCTGCAGAGCGTGAAGATCTATGGGCGGTTTAAGGGCTAAGGTTGGCAATATTTTAGTTTTATAGTACAGCCTACTGTCCAATTGTAATCTTTCCATTCACAGCTATTTAAAAGATTACTTTAATTTATGGTTATTACTTCTGCCTATTTGAATATAATCATCATAATTAGATCAGTTGGGACATTATTATGCATCTTAAAAGAAATTACATTAGAATATTAAATTTTTATCTGGATATTATGATAATTTAATCGAAACCCAAGGCTAAACACTGAAAAATAATCTAATTGATTGCAGGAATCTAGTGGGAAGGCATAAATTTTCGTTCGATTCACTTAGCTAGAAGTTTATGAACCGGTTGAATTATTTTAGAAGTTTACTTCCAACCATCCGTATCGGACTAACCAACCGCAAACCGCAATGGTCGTTTTTACGTATTATGTCTACTCCCTTTTCATTTAATGCCTTTAACGGTCGTACGAAAAAAAAATGGAGAGTTTTTATTGTTAAATAGAAGTTATTATAAAAGAAAATAGGAGATAAGTGGGGGGATTTGTCACTAGTAATATTCCCACTTTTAATTTAACAAAAATAGTCTTGCATGATGTATGCATCTTCCATGACAGTTTTAAGTATACAGGTGATTTTCAAACTATAAGAATAACGAGGGAACCATCGTCACGGCCTCCAAGGTCTTGTCCTATTGTTAAAAGGAAAAGCATTTCTTTACAATCTAACGTTTGAATGTACTAAAAATTCATTTAATACCCCAAATTTTTGAAACTTCAGTTTTATTGAAATTACCGTTGCTGTGACTAATCACGATTTCAGAAAATAACTAAGTAAATGTTCGTAAAGATTGGAATCCAATAGTAGAGATAAAAATAAAATAAAACTGATATAGCTAGCAGGGGTGCTGGAAAAATATCGAATCCTCGGCGCGAGCAAATAAGAAAGATAGGAGTCGTCGGCAAGAGCAGTACCATTATGAGGTGGCCCAATATAACTATTATAATAGGCAAAACAAAGTGGTGCAGAACATAATGAATGCCGACGCTCCCAAGCAATGCCCTTTGAAGGTAGCCGATATAGAAAGCCACTTCAGAGGCCTCTTTGAGACTGAAAATCTCTGCAAACGTGCGGATTGTGAGAAAAATGCCCCGGTGCCAAATATAATGTCAATTGACGTCAAAAATGTAAAGAAAGCAATTAAATCAACGTCATTGGACACATCACCAGGGCCTGATGGAGTCTTGATCCGCACGATAAAATATTTCGATCTATCCCATATTATTAAGACAATTGCGGAGATAATGCTGAAGGTGGAGCATGTACCGGAACCTCTTCGTCAAGGGCGCACAATACTGGTCTATAAGGGGAAAGGGGATGTTAAAAACTTCTCTTCCTGGAGACCAGTTACAATATATTCAATTGTGCGGCAGATCATAAAGAAGTTTCTGGATCAGGAATTGAGAAAGCAAATCACCTTCAGCAAAAATCAGAGAGACTTCATTAAAGGCTTCCCGGGAGCACATGTTAGCGCGAGGATCATCGACGCGATCATAAAAGACGCAAAACAAAGGAAAAATGATTGCGCGGTGGTGATCCTTGATGTCGTCGGCGCTTTTGACAACATTGGCCATAATCACATAGTCAGCTCGCTGGAGGCCAGAGGGGTGTCACCCGACCTCAGAAATGTGATAGCAGCTCTCCTGCGGATCGGTCTGGCTATAAATCCGCTTAAAAGCGTTGGTATAATTATAGATAATGGAGAGCTGCTGCCGTCGACGCTCACCCTGAAGACTGCATCCAGACTGTAAAAATGGATGAAAGAATAAAATACTTGGGATGCTCGTTCTCGGGGGAGCTGGTCTTTAACGATGAGGCGGTGACAAAGATAACTGCGAACCTAGACAAATTGGTGAGCACTAGTTTGCTCAAACCTGAGCAGAAGGTCAATGTTGTTAATCAGTATGTGTTCCCAGGTCTTACCCATCTTCTCCAGACAGCGCCCCTTACAAAGATACGCCCCGATATATTGGAAGGAGTAGATACCAACATTCGGAGGAGTATCAAAGCCATTATCCGGCTACTGGCCAACACCTTTACAGCGATGCTCTACGCACCAAGAAGATATCGAGGACTGGGATTGATCCGTTGCTCAGCGGCTGTCAGATACGGATGGATCCACGAGGTATGCAGACATTGTCGCATTTCCCAAGACCGGGAAGAAAGCACTGATCCTGGATCCAACAGTTAGATATGAGACAACGACCTTGACCAGGCGGGTGAAGTGGAAAGGGAAAAGAGGGAGATCTACGAAATGTGCATCCCTTTCCTTAAAGAGAAGTTCGGCGAGACCTTCGGTGAGAGAGAGTTCTCCGTTAGGGGCCTCTGGTTTGGATCTCGCGGAACGATCCCTAACAGAACAAGGAGTTTTCTAGAAGACCTAGGTGTCGAAATGAGAGAGATTGCGGTGTTGGCCGAAAACATAATCCTGGACTCCCTGGGAATCATCCACCACCATGTGTATGGAAATTGATGTATGACTACGTATAATCATATATCATATATTTTTATTTATTTATTTATATATTTATTTATTTATTTATCTGTTTATTTATTTGCATATTTATATATTTATATATTTATATATTAGATATAAGGTTCATTGGAATACCTCATTTTGTCTGTATGTGTGCCTATTTGTAATGTGAGCGCAAAGAGAGGGAAGGAAGAGAAAAGGAGTAATTATAAGAAATAAGAAAGAAGAAAAAATAAAATAAAATAGAATAAATAGGAATGAAAAATATAGGAATGTAAAATATATTGAAGGGAGGAAAAAGGAAAGATATTATGATATAATAATTATAAAATAAAATGTAAAAATGTATGTTAGTTATAAGTATATATGTACTCAAGTATTGATCGGTACGCTGTGTGAGGTAGCAACCCAATGTATTTAGGCAGCATGGCTTTTTCAAATAAAGCATTTCTCTCTTGTTCTTCTGTTTCCAATTCATGTAGCGATTTCTTTATTCGCACCAGCGTGAGTTGCCTATTCAAGTTATACTTATTCACTATATACCTTAAAATTTGAATTTAGATGTAATAATAATTTATATATATATATATATATATATATATATATATATATATATATACATTCTCTATTGGATATTTTTTTTTACTGTTAGTAGTAAGTAGACGGTAGAGACGTATGGAGACTAACTATATTACTCTAATGTACAACGGCAAGTTTAGGACTATAAAGGAATGTATCAATGTATAGTATCTACACATCGATGTGGTTTATATAGCGATATTTATGAGCAGCATTGGCATGATGATGAGAACAATATAATCTCGTAATGTTGCCATAACATAGTTGTTTATTATTGACTGAACCTCAAGAACCCTATTTCTTTGTTGATGCAAAACTTCACGAACGACCCCTCCAAAACTAATTTATAAAATTGAGAATAAATTAATAATGAATCGATTAATATTATAGGAACGGTGTGATATCATTGATTCTGACTGGTTTCAGAAAGAAAAAAAAAAAAAAACATCTGAGTATACATTGTAAATACAATTACAAACGGGGCTCGCACACCTTGTCGCGAATTTTCGTTTATGAATAATTAGGTTAACTTAACTAAATAGTACGTAGGTGTATCTTGATTTGTCATCTTTTTCCATTTATTGCCTCATCTTTTTATCCAGCTAACTGCTTTACAAAGAGGAATAACTATCTGTTGTCGGTATCCAGGAAGTACACCATTCGTTCTGCGACCTCGTTCCTCAATACCTCAAGCGTTACGCAGGAAATCTGTCACTCAATTCTCTGCCCATTCACGACATTTCGGGGTATGAACGAAAATCCCGAGTCATTGCCTAAATAAGACGTTTTTAACGCTTCGTTAAAAGGTAGATTTCAGGTAGGAAGCGGCCTAATCTCTCATTTCTTCGAATTTAGCTCACTTTCAAAAATATTTATTCGAAAATACACTAACATTCTTCAAGATCATTAGAAATTCATCTTTTTTAAATACTTATCCTTAGAAGAAATATACAATAGCCAATTTTTATATAAATTAAATACTAGGTAGTTAATGTAAAAAAAAAAGTTATACTAGGTATCGAAATGGTAATCAAAAGAGTAAGATTATTGTATGAGTACACCTAACTCTAATGAGATGAATATCTTCTCGAAAGAATTAATCTTTAGTAATCTTTATCTCGTTTTTGACATACAAAATAAAAATTATTGGGAATATTAGTTTATTATCCAAAAACATCCAAATGAGCAGGGATTGAAATGATCTCTTATTTTCTCAGAAAAATAATAAAAGTCAAATCCTAACTTCTATTGTTCTAATAAATAAATAAAAATCATATCATGACTTTTATATTTCGGACCAGAAAATCGTGATATGATCTTTATCACAATGATGTCTTATATAAGAGTCTGAGCTGATTTTAATTATTTAAAAATAAAAATATAATTTTTTTCTCGGATTTCTCTATATTGGTATACATGATTGGGTTAGCAGTTTTTTTGGAAATCTTATACGATATAATAAATTACCTTCTAGCGATCTTAACATCGAAGATTTGCTTATCAAGGATGCTGCTCATGAAACTAATATCAATTTAAAATCTTAGGATCACTAAGGTATCAATATTATATTACAACTTAACAGATGTTAACAATATTGAGGTCGACTTCTAGGTTGAATGTGGTGCGGGATTTGAAAATGATATCGATTTTTCGATTATATGCTCAGGTATCGATTTATTGCAATTTAAACGATATAATAGATTTTACGGTCGGCTCATAGGTTATTTGAGGTGCTGAATTTTGAAATGATATCGATTTTTGGATTACACGCTAAGGTACCGATATAATATCTCTTTCCTGATATATGTTATCTTAGTGTGTATTACTGGGTTATCACTAATTAAGGTTACCAAATCGGTATAAATCACTACCATACTCATAATATATTACTAGAAAAAAAAGCACCTTAATTAACCTACGATATGATCCCAATATTGTTTATATCGGGTAAATTAAAATAAATCGATACCTGAGTCGACCTCAAATTTGTTAATATCGGATAAGTTGTAATATAAAATTGATAAGCTTAGGATCGGTGTTAAGATCGATATAAGGTAATTCATTATTCCCTAAAAGGTTAACCCAATAAAGTATACCAATATGGAAAAACCAGAAAAAAAAATTATATATTTCTTTTTAAATAATCAGAATAAAGCCGAGTTTGTGATAAAGCAGATCAGGACTCCTATTTTCTGGTCCGACATATAAGTCATGATGTGATTTTTATTTATTTATTGGAACTATAAAATTCCGGATTTGACATTTATTATCTTGCCGAGAAAATATTTATTTCAAACCATGCTCGTGCAGTATTGTTAAGTCACACCCACGCTAGGTGCATATTTGCGATTATTCTTGTTTCATCAGATTTTTATTTGTATATGGCCAATTAAGAGAATTGTGGTTTCTTCACTTCTTGTCAGCCTTTGTATCACCTCGGGGTGTTTAAAACATTGATTCATGAGGAACAACTTTCAGCTTTGTATTAATTTATAAAAATAAAAAATATATATAACATTACAACAGAATATAAATAATCATTAGACGTCAACGAGACTGGGGTATATCAGAATAATAAATACTCCTATATTAATTATAATAGTACAAGGTCCATTTAATTCTGTTTGCTCGGAATATCTAGCAATGCGTGATACAAATACATAGTATCTAGAATCTATAGTATCTATCTAGTAGTTAGTGATATAAATACTGACATCCTTTACTAGATCACTATGTTTACCATCAAATACTGTCTCATTATTCCTATACTATGTGTGCATTGAGCCTATGAGATAGGGAGGCACATACGTGTTTATGGAACGTGACCCGGCATGCCTGCAGGCGACGTGGACATAGCTGGTGTCCGCCGTCCTTTCAAGTCTTGTCCAGCTGACAGCCAATGGTGCTGTTGTTACTGATTACAGTAACACATCTCTGAGAACACGCAATGTTATAGGCATTGAAAATTCAAATCATTGTAACCATGAAAGAACTAAAAAAGAAACTTTAAAAAAAAAATTACAATGCTTTATCGAAATTCGGTCGCTGATGTTTGTTTCTCTCATGGCAACACAACCTGGCTTATATTAAAAGCTTAAATATGTATTATATTTTAATTCAATATAATATATAATATATGTCATCAAGAGACAGAATTTGCTGACTAAGAGCTGCAGATTAATAGGTGAGGACAAAAAAAAAAAATTATGAAAACTTGGGATGCAGCTGACCATTTGTTCAGCACTTAGCAGATAATTTTATGTATGTAGGAGTTTCCATGATCAATTTCTTTGCGATGGTTTTGGGGGTCGTCGTCGTATACGATGTTCGTATGTTGTTCCAAAGGAAAACTAATGGACTTGGAGTGTAGGATATACCTGTTTCGGGCGAAACCTGCAAAAACAAATGTGTAAAGATTGAATCGAGGTGATTATGACTTATATTATAAGTTAATATATAAAAATAATTTAGAATTTTACTTTAAAAATGTGTATGAAAAACGTTTATGAAATAAAGTGTGTTCTCCGTTTGAAAGTTATTTTGACTAAATTTTCGCTGTCATATCACGGGCACATGACTACCTCAAATACAAAATTTTTTTGTGTTTCGTCGTTTTTTGAACTAGTCTGTTCACATACACACGCAGGCCATTTCGCGGGAGTTGGTTATTTACACTCAAGGGACCCCTAACCCCGAGTAAGTAAATATACTATTAAATTTAAATTTATTACACAGATTCAATATGTTTAGAAATTGTTGGTTGGTTGAATTCCTCACAGTGGTGTACTTTAATTTTCATATAATTGTTTATATATATAATTATATCAGATTAATGGGAAATGTTAATTTTATAAGTAATAAAAATTGAATAATTAATATTTTAATTTCAACGCGATAATTCAGGCTACTTAGCGGAGGGCTATTATCTCCGCAGCTATTTGCTATTTAAGCGTTGCCGTCAAAGGCCTCTTGGTAATTTGTGGCCCCGTCAAATAGCTGTCGTCTTCCTTCTGTCACTTCCCATTTCAGGCCCTTAAGGTCTAATTTTTCTTTTTCCTTTAAAGGTTAAAGTGGAAATTGTACCTTTTCTGTTGACAGAGAAAGTTTCCGATTCATAGGTAGGAATATTATTCCTATTGATTCTACCTGCTAATAACAATATTTGATAAAATATATATTGAACATTTATTGTAAGAACACTCAAAAGCTATAAGAGAAATATTCATTCTATCAATTGAAAACCAAAACCATTCACAATTTTTTTTGTTTTTTTTATATTCATAATTTGGTTCACACCTGTCAGCCATCAGCGATTGTGATCATATAAAATGAATAAGTATATAGGCTTTATATATCAAATAAATATTTATCACCTTTTTTCGGACTTAGCACTAATTCAGGATAGGAGGTCTCTCATCCAGCTTCTTTATAGCCGCCTTCTAACTGGCATGTCAAGCGTTGCCATGTCGTTGATTAGGTTGATGTTATGTCCGTGTAATTTAACAAATAAGCGAGAATAAAGACTGCATATCTGTTGTTCGACAGTTGGATGTTGTAAGTCTGTATGTAGAGTTATGTTACGTACGTGGGAGCGTCCGTTATTAGTCTTAAAATTTTGGAATGAAAAGTTTGTAATTTTTGTGTACCTTATTAGCTGAGCCGAAAATTTGTGAGGCGTATGTCCAAATTGGTATAAGTGGGTTTAATCGATCATAATTAAACCATAAATTAATATTGAGTGCATCTTATAGGTAAAATTATTAACAGTGATTCATAGTTGTTTTTCCCTATTGATTTTTCAATATTGTTATTGAATGTGTTTTCATTTAAACCTAAGTGAAAAAAAATACAGTCGTATGGTGTTTCCATTTTATTTGAAAAAGAAAAATTATATATATTTTTTTCTTTCCTTCTTCGACTTTGTGGACCAAACAATCACGAAAGAAAAAAAAAAGTTGATTAAAAGCAATAATACTGAAGACGAATTTACGAATGAAAAATATTTAGATAAATTAAATAAAAATGTACTAGACATTTTCTGCGTTTCAAGTAGTACTTTGATTAAAAGAAATGTAAAAAAATAAATTATAAAATAATAAATGTATCGAGCCTTCTTGCTAATTAGTTGTTTTCCCACGAAAAGGGAAAAACCATCACGTTTAATTATACCTAAATAATTAAATTTTAATTACAATTTCAGTTTCAAAAGTTCTATAAGGAAAAGACAAAAAAAAGATTCAGTTTTCAATAGAAACTTGGAAAAAAGAAATAAAGCACTGTGACAGAAAATAAACAGTTTTAAAAAATATTACAGGTGGAATACTTCATTAAATTAATCGGTTAGCTTACAACAAAATGAGAAAAGTAAAACTTATATAAATATAATAATTTATAAAAATGAGTATAAACAATCACTAATTAATACTAAAATGTTGCATTTATTTAAGAACTATTTAGTTTTATCGAAATTAGAATCATTTCTAGTGGTGCCCTAATGACAGTTTTGGATATATTTGTGGAATGCAAATATTATCAAGCAATTAGAAGAAAATCAACGATGAGCGCATCATTAGCTGAAATATTGCAGGATTTGTAGGAAAATGTGGGGAAGCTTATAAAATTTCTGAAAATTGATTTTTAATAGCGGTTTTTTTTTCTTCTAAGTCTCTTCTACGTTTTTGAATGGCAGAAACATGAGAAACTTCTATATTCCTATAGAAAACTCTTTTGTGTCCGTTTAATATGTTAGGTGTCAGTCAGTGACAAATCTGTCTCTGGTGATGGGGCTCACCAGTTTTGTTAAGTCAATTGGGTTAAGTAGTTGTTCTAAGTTAAGTTAGTCTAATCTGAGGCTGTCAACATGTGTTTGCCACCTCTGTGGCTGTCCGGTTGGTGTGAGTGTTTGAAATAGGTTGTGAAATGGTGCATTGCTTGAAGCTCTCAAAGAATTTCTTAATAATATTAATAATTAAATTTATTTATTTATTATTAATATTTAATTTTATTATGAAAATTTAATGATGAGTAATATTTAATTTTATTATTTACGTCGAATTTTATTAATAATATTTAATAGCGTTAAAAAAAAAAAAAAAATAGCCAATGACTTCGTCGGGTAGAGGCAAATGCTAACTAATAACTAAATATAATCATAAAGGAGAGAAAAGCGGATGGGGGGTGGGGGGGGGGGATTTTCATAAGGAAGGATGTAACAAATTTAATAGCCAGTAAGAATTTATAATGTTTAATTATTATTGAATCTTTATTATCGATAAATAAATAAATATGTTTATTAACAATAATTTCCATATATCACTACCTATACATTTTTCATTGCGTGTGTATGTATATTCACTTTTTATTAAATAATGCTTTATATCTTTTATATTTTGCGGGGGGAGATTAGATTGTTCCACCTTCTTGCATAAGGTTTTTTACAATTTATTTTTAATTTTTTTTAATATATTAGGCTAATATATTAAAAATTATTATTAAAAAAGAATACATTATTAATAAATAATTAAAAAATATTATTAGTAAAATTTGGGATTGATTTTAGGATTTATATACTTACGATAAAAGTATATAAATACTAACATGATTTATCCGATCCTTATCCTTTTCATTGTAGCTGTTATATTTCAATCGAAAAGGAAAAAATTACAAAGAAGTTAACAAACAGGTGAAATAGCTATTTCACAATGATCAAGTAGCAGAAGGAAGTGGCGTGCGCTATGGAACAGAAAGCCGCACGTAAGACGGAAACAACCTTTTTATTGTACAACCGGCCCACGATTAAATATTCATTTGACTAGCACTAGATATTAGATAACATGGGCCATAGTTCATTGTTTAGTTTTTTTTTCTTGAATTCTTAAAGATATTTTCTTTCTTTTTAGGTAAATCTGTTCCTTGAAAAATCTCTTGTTAGCAACATATAGTCATAAACCAAAGAAGGCCCGTCATTACCGCATTTACCTATTTTGGTTTTGGAATTTTGATTTGGGAAGAAGAATTTAATTATATTAATTAAAGAGGAATAGAAAGATTGCACCAAAGTTTCATATAACATGTGGTAGACTTCTTGTAAGATGAACTGAAAAAATTTCAATAAAATATACTATAAATAAATACATATAAAATATTAATGGAACACCGGAACCATCATCAATGCATATTTCCGATTGCAATATTTTATTTTTGTTACGAAAGTGGTTTGTAAAGTTAAATAACAATGTTTTAAAAACGGGTTTTCTTAAGTCTCCACACGATTCTAAAAATTGTAACAATAAACATTGGATAATAACTTTGAAGGAAAAGATTGTTGCCCTTAAACAATATTATAAATCAAGTACTATATCAATTATGATTATCAAAAGAATAATCAATTATGAAGTAGATTTAATTAAGGAGAACGCATCTAGAAAATCGGTCAATCAAGAAGTAGTAGAGTCAATGACTGGTTACGACAGGTTAATTCGAACTTTTTCACGTTTCCGCACACCTTTTGGTCCCATTAAAGCCAGACTGACGGAATTTTACTGTACTTTGTTGAAGAAACCTACATATGTTCAAGCCACATATTTATAAAATAAACCATAAAAGCTTTTAATTGAAGGGGTCGGGGCAAAATAGTGCCAAGCAACATTTTTAACAAAAGTAAAATGTAGCTGCAATCTGGTACATATTACGTAGAACTATATGTCTATGATGGAAAATGCCACCTAAATATGACTATAGAGGCTCTATATAGTCATATTTAGGTGGCATTTCCATCAAGACATACAGTCCTACGTAATATACAGCAGACTGCAGCTAAAGTTTATTTTTGTTAAAAATGTTGCTTGGCACTATTTTGCCCCGACCCCTTCAATTAATATATTTAATTTAATAAAAATAAATGCTAAATAATAATGTTTTTTTTCATAACTAATGATAATTCAAATTGGATCTTAAAAGATAATTCAAATTGGAATGAATTATCCAGCTACGCCACTAAGCAATATTTGGTTATTATTTAAAAAATAATAACTGAAATAATACTACAGGGAGTTTTGTACAAAGATTGGTACTCACTGGTTGCGATGTTATCCTGTCTGGTAAAAAGGAAGACGTGATACTGTGTTTAATATTCTCCATGAAAGACAGCAAAGAGAATCGGTAGGTAAGCGATTTTTGCTTTCCGGTTGATGCGTTCGTAAAGGTTTAGACTCACTCTGACTGGCTTGAACACATAATGGCTCTAGGAGTGTTATAACCAAAACAATTACGAAAAATTGTTAATCAAAACAGGGTAAATTCTTGGCAAAGCTTCTTCATGTTACTTCTGGGCGTGGTTTATTTCGGGAGATTAAGTGACCGTAACATAAGGGTACTCCCATCGCGTCTGTTTCAGTTAAAAAGGGGTTTGATCAATGTTATTGGATCAAGAGTTCGACTCCTACTCGCTAGACTTGCTCTCTTGGAAAAATAAAACCCCCAAAATGCGCCCATTTCACTTGATATTAGGGCCTCACTGAATGGCGCCTTTTTGACTTTGCCAAGAAGCAGCATTGGAGTTCTGGAATCATGAATACCGAAAATTATTGGAACATGTTTGTACTTTTATATTTAGAGTTACTAGGGTACTCAAGATGGTTTATTATTATTTAGAAAACGGCAGGACTCTTATTATATATGCATATACCTTATGCAATATTAATAACTAGCTGTATATATATAGCTGGAATTTCATTTTTCTAATAAGCGTGATCAATTCTATAAACATTTATTTTTATTTATTTACATATGTTAACTTGAGACATTTTTATTAAATTTGCTATCTACTTGCGTAATAAGCAAATATGCTGACATGACTTATAATATGGAAGAATGAAAAACACTAAATACAAAAAAACAAACACTTCTGCGCATTTGAAAAACAGCGATATTTCTTGGTATCGCTGTTTTTCAAATGCGCAGAAAGTAGTATATACTGGTACATCTCCCTAATTATATCTTCCTAACAAGATCTATAAATTTTTAACACAACCAAGCATTATCTATGACATTTTTAACATGAAGGTCATAAATCCTTTCTCTTCTATGAAAAATAAAGTAAATCCCACCGGTAATGTAATGACATCAGTAATAAGGGCCAATGTTGAAAACTTTTATCTAAAGAGGTCAAAAGATATAACGAACGCTGAACTTCTCACGGTTTTGCAATTCTATAAACAAAAAACACAACAAAAATAGCTAAAGATTATTATTCCAAAGCTTTAGGATATACTATATTTTTAGTTGTACCCTATGGGGCATATATAATTAGGTCTTTAGATGAACCTACTCTAGAGCACGCAACCTAAAGCTGACCATGAGAAAAACAGGGGGATTCTAAATTGATACCATCTACCCTCAGTGATTGCCCTTGAGCTATATTTATAATCATCGCAAATGGGATGAGGGCAAGGGGGAACTGGGGATTCCAGGCACGGAAAGGCGTAAGGGCAGAAGGATACGATAGATTTCAATTAACCATATAAACAGTCCGGGTAGTTTCCATAAATCAATCAGGTACCAAATATCGAAGAACAAAGAAGAAATCCAGTCGCAAAAAACAATGAGAAAAGCCGTGGGTCAAGAAAAGTTCGTTAGGACAGAAGAGAGAGCCAGGAGCGAGAAGCGAGTAGCGGGGAGATGCGCACTCGTCGGCCAATAACTCGAAAGGACTCGTTCAGGCTTAAAACTTCCGAGGGAACGGCCTAACCGGGCCTTGTTGGCCTCTTTAAAATCTATGAAATGACACTTTTTTCGACTCAAACGGTCGATTTCGTAAAAATCTAATGTAAAGCAAGTTCGTAACGATTTTTATAAAAATAAAGAATATACACAATGATTGACTGAAGTTATACAATTTTAATATGGACAGGTGTTCGGACCTGGTATGAAAGAACCATTGAGCCAAAATTTGGAGAATTTTGTACAAACGGTTTGGATTTCTATAATGAACAAACAGAATATCATCTTTATTTACATAGATTATAGCTTTATATCCTGGTTTGACCCGGGGAATTACATTTTTCTAATGAAACAACCGATTTTGTAAAAAACTATGGTAAAGCGATTAATTATGATTTTTATAACAATAAAAATATCAGCTGAAGATCGGTTGAAGTTATGCAATGTTCGCACCAGGTATGAAAGAACCACTGAACCATATGAAAGAAGGTATGAAAGAAGAACACACACATAACAACCACATAAAGAACAAACAAATAGAATTTCATCTTTATTAATATAGATTAAATTTTCCTAAACATATGATTTTCCCAGAAATTAAAATGTTTTCTTCATTTGCTGCCTTGATCTGTGTCATAACATCTAGTTTACCTTTTCTAGGAATAAGATACTGAAAAAATAATCAAAGGAGTTAAGAAAGAAAATGATGTTGAAAGGTTTTCTTTCAGAATTTCCTCACGCGTGAACATTTTTACTGGTTTTATTTTGATATTTATCATATTGTACAACAGAGGTATGAAAAGAAGGACACGGCGAGGAGTTGGAAATAACGTTTTGTCATATTTTTCCTCCGAGAGGAGTCTAGCTATTGATGGTAGGGAATGGGCCTGAGGGAGAAGAAAGGATTGCGTGAAAGTAGAACATTCCCAAGGACCCGGCGTTACGTAGGTCGGTCTGTCTGTCGCCGACTCCTTTCCCCCGTTCCATTCATCTTGCCGCACAATGCCTCGGACCTTGTGACTTTGTCCACAGCCAGTGACCTCATCCGTGCCGCCACACAACGTCGGGATAGACTAGCCAAAACATGATAACATCATTCTTGAATTTGCAAGGATATCTGGTTCTTGGAGGTTCAATTTTGTCCAAAAACAAAAATTATACCTGTTCCCATGGCTCTGAAGAACGTCTGCATTCGCACAAGGTTGAACAGAAAATCTAAAGAACACTTCTCTGATTACCTAAATGTTATGAGAGAATTCAAGACAAGAAATGAAAAGAATATTATAATTTCTGGGAAAAATCAAGATTTATAATAAATTTTTATGTTACATTAGATATTTGTAGTAACAGTTCTGTAGTTTTAGAAATAAGAATACCCATTTTTAGTTCCTCACTAACTCGTACCTCCATGGTTATATAATTGTCGGTATTTAAGATTCCAAAAGTTTTTAAGAATTTGGAATTTCTGTGCAAAGCCTACATGGCGCCGCTTAGTGTTCCCCCATAACAACTGAAATGGACCATCCCCAGGGAACCTATTCAAGTCCAGCGAGTGATAGTCTAACGCTGTGATCTAATGAAGTACATCAAGGCCCTTTTTAATTGTAAATGAGGCTATGAGAGTACGCTTATATTACAGCTATATAACCTTCCGAAGTTGGCAACCCCCAGAAGTAACACAGGGCAAGCTTTACCCAAAATTTTCACTGTTGCGATTAACATCGTTTCGTACTTATTTTGGTGATAATAACATAACCGCAACGGCTATCCGCCCTGATGTCAATAACCTGACACACATTTATAAGGGGCTATCACATGACACTTCATCCACGTCAAAGCACGAGGTTGAAGAAAAAAGACTTGTATTAATTATAGGAATTTTATTTCTGTATGTACCGTGATCTAAACTGAAGATGGTCCGTTGGGGGTTGGTTTATCAATCGTAGCGAACGGTTTTTTTTTTTTTTTTTTTTTTTTTAATTGAGTGCCTGAGAAAGAGAAGGGGCTATGCCACTAACACATTTTTACACAAACAGTTTTGAGAAAAATTAAGTTTTATTAGATTGAGTACAAAATACATAAATTTTGATTATTTTTATTGGATTATGGCATCTTTGCTTTGTATTCTCAACACGGTAGTTGGGAAAATTAAAAATAATCATTATTTAAATTTTTTTATTAAGATTACTAAATTAAAATTTGAGGTTTTGTGACATAGCCCCTTCTCTTTCTCAGACACTCAATTGTTACTCAGATAACTTTAAAGGGATCACATGAGAGTTAACAAATAGTTTTTCCTTATTACCTTCCGGTTTTTTTTTTATTTTGATTCCTTTTGTTTACTTTCATGTGATAATTATTAATAACCACGAAAGAAATCCTTTCAGTTAATTTCAATTTATATGTTCCAATAAGACATTTGAATATTAATACCAAAATATGATAATAAAAATAAAAATAAAAATAATAAGCATTTTTGTTAGGAAAGTAAATTAATTAAACATATTGCTTATTTTTTTTCTTTAATTAAGGCATATTCCACATTGGTGCTTAGAATTGGATGCCAAAATTTTCTCTTTTAAAAAAAAATTGTGGTATCCGATAGTATTATGTCTAGTTCCATCGATTGTTATACATAATGATAGTTTATTATGACATAGGGTAAACCATACAGTTATTGACACCCTTAAAACTACATTTCTGTGGTGATATTAAAAAAAATACTTTTTATGAAGGGATCAAATTGAAACTTCCTATAGCTCCTCTTTATCTATCCTTATACAGATTCAAGAGGTTTTTTTGGGTCAAAAGATCAATAGTTTTGCCATATAACAATATTTATTGTTAAAAGTGCAAAAACTAGTTGTGGACACCCTGTGGATTTAATTGTTAAATCTTTCTTATGGTTAGTTTGTTAAAGTTTGTTAAGTAACTTCATAGATGACCCTTCAGACATTAGATTCATGTATATCTTGAAATAAAATTAGGACTTGTATACTTATTTCTTTAAGTTAAAAGTGGGCTGTCAATAACTGTACAGAGTGTCAATAACTGTATGGTTTACCCTAGTCTCAAAAAGTTTAAAATCTTAGTACCCCTATAAAAAAAGAATTTGTTCATCTTAATCCAATTCATACAAATTAAAACCAATTAACTATTTTAAATATAACTTTTTATAAAATTAATAATTTGCAGTCGAAACACGAAAAGAAATTAAAGCGGAGCCTTTATCTGAGTTGTTTTGTTTTTTTATTAAGTATTGTTAGCAACCTGTCATGGAAGAAAATTAAATCTGCTATTTTTTTTTTTTTTCAAGAAGAAAAAACTGCACCGCATTTCACAGGTAAAATTAATTAAATACTATACTGCCTGTAAAAGTTAAAATTGGAAAAAGTAATTTTCTCCGTTACGATATTTTAGATTAGGATTCCCCTGATTAAATAAAAAGGAAAATGGATAATTTTCCTTATAGTCGGATAGATGAAAACTCTTTGCAGTGTAAATTTAACTGATTAAATACGTGGATAGTGGTTGTTTAACCTAAAGAAAGAAAAGTATATAATAATTTTTAACTAAATCAAAGACTTACTTACTTATCATAAAAGTATTCAAATTCATAATCATAATTTAATTAAAAAAAAGAACATTAAACTTTATCTTAGATCTCGAGTTAACGAAATGATATTGATATGATTCTTGCACCAAAGGGTTTAGACTGGCAGTGTGTCCCTCCAGTCAATTATAAAGGTATATAATTATTGTGGTGATAAAAACAAATAGTTCCAACTTTGTCCTGGTGTTCATGACAGGGCTAATAGTTGGAGGGCATTTCAGAGTAGGTGTGCTTGGTTCCAGGTATATAACTTGGCAACATTAGCATGTAGTTGTCCTCATTCCTAACTAACCCAGGGTTTGATTCCAGGTCCCACACATCAGCTGTCCCCAACTCTATAACCTAGGACAAATTCCTACACCTATGAAGGTCAAATCTTACTCAAATGAGTTAATTTCACAGGTTTGATCCAATTTTAGAAGGTAACTATGCTACCTATAGCGGAAACAATCGGTAATTGATTTACTTTAGCATTAAGATAAATTAATTTTTTCATAATAAATGGAAAATTGAAATATACCAAGATAAAACCAAAGCTATATATTGAAAAATAGAAGATCATACCTTTTCCCCAACTGTCTGTAAACACCAAGCTCATACCTTGGTCAAATGTGGTTAAGTTTCTTTTTTAGTTGATTAAGTTTCGATAAAATGTTTACTTTCACTACCTACGTACGCAACAAAGCCAATAGATCAATATTTTAATAGAAATTAAAAATTATATTTACATTTTAGCCTGACGTATATTTATTTATTTACAAATATTTTAGAATAAATGTCTAAGAATTCGTTGAAGTTATTAAAAGCAAAATTATGCGCGAATACTTAATTGGGAATAAAATTTATAAAGACTATTTATAATTATAGGATTAGAACTAAATATGTATTATTTTTAAATAATTTTATTAGAAGAGAAAAGATTGACCAAGGACGGGAATCGAACCCTGCATCTCCGTCTTAGGGCTCTAGAGCTAACCACGGGGGCGAATCCCTGCTTTGTTGATACCTTCTCTTCAGCGATTCCACCCGCCAGGTCTCGCCACTCAGCAGCGCAGTAACCGAACGAAGTCCAGATGACAGTTAAACATTATAAACCGTCACAGTTAAACATTATATGTTGAAATTTAGTCATTTATTATTTTCAAATGATTAATTTATAATTTTTAAATAAATGTTAAAAGAGATAAAATTATTTCTTTGAATAAAATTATTTTACAACTAAAAAAGTTTAGTTTTTTTTATTGATTTATCGTCTTGTACTATTTTTCGTATGATTGCTAATGTTTTTTAGGAGATCATTTTTTTTTATTATATTTGAAAGATAAAGTTTTACTTAGTTTGTATTATAAATGATTTTCCCGATTCTTCATTCATAATTATGCTTTTAATGTTATATTAATAATTTCCACGAATTATAAGACATTTATTCTTAAATATTTGTAAATATTTATAATTAGATTTGGACATTTAGCTAAATATCGCGCAACTAACTAAATATAATTTTGAATTTATATTAAAATATAGATAAATGGGGGCCGGGATGGCCGTGTGGACAAGGGCGCTTGCAATAGATGATCAAAGTTAAGCAACGTCCATCGTGGTCAGTACTTGGATGCGTGACCGCTCCGTTCGGGTGACCGCCCACCAATAAAAGCCACGCAGTCCAAGTCTACCCCCACCCCCGGGTATGTGAGGCCCGTCAGCCTATTCATCACTCACACCGACCGGGCGTAGGAGTGATGAACCTTCCCCGTGTATCTCATCGAGAATCGTGGTGTGGTTTTCCAGGATGTCAGTAACCGCTCGGAGGTTTGGTTCAGGGACGGTATGCATCAGGGAAAGAAATATAGGTCCTCGGGGCCTGCTGACTCTGGGCTACCATAATCCTTGGACCTAGACCAGTTTGTCACTGTCCTTGAACTCGAGAGAGCTGACGCCATCGGTGGGAAGGACACTGCCAAATTGGCCCCAATGGGTTTGGTTATGGAGCTATGGGCAGTCTGCCTCTGTACCATGGTGACCATGGCTTTCAGCAACGTGAGGTTTGGGCTACCCCCTCCAGGCTGTCTGTACTCCCGCAAGCAAAACAAATGTCTGTAAGAAGACCACACTGCGCGGCCAAAGGTCTCATCAGGCCTAATGCGCCAATCGAAAAAAAAAAAAAAAAAAAAAAAAAAAAAAAGATAAATGGAACACTTGTTGGCTTTATTGTATACGTATAATTAAAAATAATAAATGACTGTTTGTACATGAACATATATTAGTATGGAACAGATTTTTATTATTATTAAATTTTATTTATTTATTTTCAAAAGTGATGATTCTTTTGCCTTTTTTTCTTAATTTTTTTTAATGAGAGGATTATATTCTCTTCCTATGTTTTAATAATGTAAATCAAGGGTATGGTCTATTTTGGTACATCATATTCTGTAGATTCTATGAAATTATTCAATAAAAAAAGGAATAAAGAAAAAAATTAGTAAAAAACAGCGAATCTTTTGTAAATCCACTGTTAATAAATTAATATTACCAATTTTATTTATCCATTCATAAGAACCATTGCTGAAATTTAAATAATAATTGAAGATGTCCAATGGACTAAATATTAATGGCATTAAAGGGAAATTCAATTCTGGCTGCGGTGGAGATAGGGCAGTAAATAGCAGTGCGGTTGGTATACCTGGCATTTTCATATAAATCCCCTTGTCAGTTGCCCTTCCTCGCCAGACCCTCGCATTAAAAAGATCTGTCCGACTTCCACCGATCCGGCTTATCTTCCTTAGCTGATAAAGGCACGTTAGATTCCTCAAAAGACTTATAATTGGCAAAACGTTTATTCAAACTCTCTTCTACATTTTCTCAAGCATTGATCTCCTAAATGGATCTGGTGAAATACCTTCCTTATTCAACGACAGATTGGTAGTAATAATGTAAAAACTTCTGGAGCAAATCTAGAATATTCTTGAAGAATATTGAAATATATTTCATATGTGGGTAATTTCAAAATTTCGGTCATATTCAGGCATCAAATTAAACAAAAAAAAAAAAAGAATAATATGTGTGTTTTTTTGCTCCTTATCAATCTTTAAGGTTGTCTGAGAAAGTCACTGATGTGAGCATACATAATTACCAGTCAAACCATACATACGCCATATTGAAAAAAATATAATTCCAGGGAGTGAGGTAGGTGTTTAGGAAGTGAGAAAAGTTTTTTATTTTAACATTTTTATTTTAAGAAAATAAGAAGCAGTTAGAAAATATCAAAATATAAAATATTACACAAACTTTTAAGCGCTAGGACCCAGAAAGGTTTTAATTTTGTGAATGTGGTATAGCTTATATTGTAATCTACCTGCTTACTGAAGAGAGCATGAAGTTTTTTTAGGGACCCTGATAAAATCCTTTTTTGTTTCTTAATTTCTTGTGATACATTCCTTTTGTCCTGGACACAATTTTGAATGTTCGTCATCCTCAAGAAAATTTATAACATCTTGACGGACCTGAGCATTTACCTTTTTCATTCTGTGCAATAGCTCCTCGCTTCGCTTCTTTTTTGAGCAAGGAAAGTAATAATGCACAGTGATAGACTTTTTGTATTATAAATTTATTGTAAAAACTTGAAAACACTCAATCACTAGATGTTAACCTCACTCCCTAGATCCCTAGATTTTAAGATTTTCTAGGGAGTGAGAGACTAGGGAGTGAGGTTTCCACCATTAAATGGCACAGGCGGTTAGTAGAGTAAGTAAGTAAGCTATTCAAAAATATTTTCCACAAATTACCATCAAACTACAATCAATGTGAAAAGGATGATTAAAATCCACTTACCTTTATTGGAAAACTTATTCACTAGGAAGTGAGGATGAATAAAAATACCCTATGAGTTTCAAAACTTGAACACAAATTAACTTCCTAGTCTCGGGATTGTTCTTAGCCGGAAAAATCATGTGTACTCCATGTTGAAGCAGTGTTATCGTATAGGTTGGAAAAACAAAATTTCCCTGTTCCTCCAGTTTAGCGGAACTTATAAAAAATTTCTAGGGAGTGAGGATCAACACCAGTGACACTCATGAAATGAACTAATTAGGTTAATTGAATTAATTAATTTTTATTCATCAGTTGAATATTGGACTTAGACATAATAACCTTTCTAAAAAACCCTAGATTTATGGACTTACACCCAGAAGTTTCGCAATATTCAGCTAACTTGTGGAGTACCTCTGGGTTGTGACATCACTAGGGAGTGAGAAATCAATATTTTGCATTTTTTTTTCCTGGGCCGTAAATTACTAATCACAATTAATGTTTAATGATAAGTAAGCTTTCAAACAGATAGATTTCAGGAAAAAATTATCAAAATGGATTCAACTGTGATTTGGCCCAATTATTGTTCTGTGACATAAATGTGACCAAAATTTTGAAATGACCCATGTAATAATAATTTCTAGTGATTACAAAAAGAAACATTATATGTCAATAAAAAAAACATGAAAAGAACAACGAGCAAAAATACCTTTTGTAAAAAAGTCAAAAAATTTTCTTCTTGTATTCCAAATTAAATTCAGACCCATGAAAGAGTTGGTAAGGTAAAATCTAAGGGAGCAAATTGTTGTTAGTATCTTTGCAAGCAATTTACTTAAACGTTTGTTAAATAACTTTGTTACGGAAATAAGGGAAAAGTAAAAACAGCTTTATTATTGTTAAAGCTTCTTTTAAACTTCTTATTTTTTTTTTAATTAAAACGGATCCTAACTTTAATTCCAGTGTAGATGACATGTTGAAAAACCTTTTTGCAGTTTGAGTGGAACATCGGCCTCAAAGTCCACTTTCACCATTCACACATCCACTAGTTTTCGAACTATTTTAGCTCTTTCAGTGAGAAGAGAGGTTTAATCAAGATATCATGGAAGGTAGAAACATGATAGCCCAAGCTAAAAGCTGACGATTACAATGAGCTCAGGACTGAAAACAATTCTAAAAAAATTTTGCTTGGTTTAGGTAAGAATTAATGAGATCAAAAATTTCGCAAAAACAGCCTGTAATGAAGGAAAAAATGGGCCACTTTAAGAAAAAATAAAAAGTCCTAAAAATACATTCCTATAACCGATTGAACTCAAAGCCATTTTTAAAAGTTTTTTTTTATTTGTTTTTGTATACTTGTATAATTTCTGTTTGGCCCTAACCACCAACTGTATAATAATTATCATTTTATTTAAGACGAATTCAACTGAATTTAATATTATCATCATTATTATGAACTGAGTTTATTTATTTATTTTTATTTTTTCTATTAAACATAATAGATATTTTCAATTCAATTAGATTTAGAATTAAATGAATATGCAATTAGAGGATTTTTAAAAAAATGATATTCTTAAATATATACTCAGAATCATTATATATACTTACATAAAAAAGTTTGAGAAAATAGAATATGGAAGAACAGCTGAAAATACGTATGAGGGTCATTATCTGAAGATGCGTCAATTTCACTTGCTAAAATTTCATTATTTAAAGGTTATAATTTCGGGCCGAAAAAAATTATACGTACTCAGTGGTATATTACCTTCACTTTTTAAATAGTAGCCGGACAGGAGAACCTTTAATTGTTCTTTTAAACATGAAAACAATTTCAAAGTGAGAGAGTGAACGGTAGTGAAAAATGTGTTGAGGTAGTAGTAAACTTTGAAAAGTGAAAGCAAAAACGCGTATATTTTAAAGAAATACAATCTTAAAAAACAATAGAAAAACAATAAAAACAATTTCAAACTCAAAAATATAAAATTCCAAACGCGTATAGCCAAAAGTAAGCTTGATATTAGAGGTAGGTTAGGTTACAGTTACATACTTTTGGTCATAGTTTAGGAATCGTCCGTCACCTTTACATTCAAAAGCATTCTCAAAATCTTTTGAGAATTCAGAGAATGGAGGTATTCGCTCCCTCATTTAAGAAATTTTTGGAAAAGTGAGGGAGTGAAGTTTTCAAAGTCTTTATTATTTTTTAATCACTGTAAGAAGGTTAAAGTTGAAAAAGACTGCAGAATCGAAAACTACGATAATTTTCCATCGAAAAACAATAGTTGAGTGAAAAAATTACTAGGAAATTCACCAGTTTTTTTGAAGTGAGGGAGTGAAGTAGCTATTGACCACAGCTTAGATTTCCCTTAATAACCTAAATCTGACAGTGGAGGCAAGCGATCGCAGCCCCTGGTCGGCAGTCAAAAGGATCCTAGGGTCTTCCCTGAACCGATTCTTTCCACCCCGGGCTTTGAGCTATGTTCCTCTCAACGCTCAGACCATCCAACACTTGATGTGAGGGAGTGAAGTAAAAACGCCTGGACATACCTTTTTTATTTTATTTATTGTTATTGGTAACAATAAATGACACCGCTTATTTTTTCATGGAATCTTGAAGTAATAACTGACTTAACCGATTAATCATTTTAATCAAACATTCAACTTGTAAAAGAATTCGAATTTTTAAAGTAGCTTGCCTGGGAGTCGGACAATGTGAGGGAGTGAAAAACAATTACTTTTAATTTTTTTTAACCAATTATAAATTTAGTTTGGAGCTAAAACATAGCCTCCATAGAAGAACAAAAGGAGTGAAATAGTTCCTATTTTTTTTTCTAGTAAATATAGCTCTCATTTTAATGGTTGAAAATGGACCGGACGTACGATTTACACATTTTCAGATAATGACCCATGAACGAAATAGTTACCTCAGATCCTTACTGCAAGCGCAGTAACGTGAAGGCGCTGAGATATGCATTCATTCAGGACTTCCTGGTAGCCACAGTTTAGCATTCAGAACCCCTAGCCAATTAATCTGCTTAGTTAATTTTTTTTTTTCTTTCTTCATATTAATTTACGTTAGTCATTATACAGTTGATAATAAGCAATTCGCTGATAAGGCAATTCCTCTTACTGAGGAGCTAATAATCGCAATATCAATGTCATATAAGCGATGGTACACCGGCCTTATTTGTCTTTTTGGAATAGATGTGTCGTTCAATGCTGTATGTGAAATCAAATGGATTGTCACGAATACTTACATACTCTTTCGGTCTGTCAATATGTTTAAATTCTGTTGTGTATATTAATTTTTCAAATATTTAGGAAAATACTGGGAGGAGGCTGATTAGTCAACAGAGATTTAAACCTTGTGTTTTAGAAGTGCGGATTAAATGGTAACTGTATCGGTATTGTTGGTTTTACGACCACGTGTTACCAACGCTTGATTTTTCTAGAAACAGTTTTACCGATGAAACCTAAAAGGAAAAAAAAAAAAAAAAAAAAAAAAAAGGATCCAGCCATTTCTAAAATAAAAACTATTATTTAACTTGTAGCTTACGTTTGAGGGCTAAAAGCATGCTATTTCACTTACACTAACGGTTTTCCTAAAGCCAGCCTTAGAAAAGCTCAATCGAATATACATTTGATGTCATTTCAATATTCTTTTACAGTCTGGTAGAATTCCATTTTCCTGATTGAAACGAACGCATTTTTTATAAATACTGAATTCTGTCTTTAACATAAACAAATTTTCGAAACATAGAAAGATTCAGGACCACAACAAATAATAATTTTTTTATTGTTGATGTTAATTGTGAATAATATTGTAATACTAATGTGGGTTTAAATAATTTTTATTTATTTATATATATACAGATATATTTACATATATATATATATATATATATATATATATATATATTTAGAGAGACAGATATATTTACATATATATATATATATATATATATATATATATATATATATATATAGAGAGAGAGAGAGAGAGAGAGAGAGAGAGAGTTTCTAAATCAACCAGTAAAATAAATTACGAAAGACTAGTAATCGACAAGAAGTAATAGTAATACGACTTATTTATTGTAATAATTTTATATGACACTGATCTCAAAAAAAATAAAACATGATCTAAAGGATAAGCTAAGAATAAATTAAATTAGAATGTGATAACTGGATTTATTTATTTTTTTAAATAGTGAAACAGAGTTAATTTTTCAAATGATGGATCTTTTTTAAAAATACATATTTTTCTTCAGAGTGCTTTGCTTTATAGAAAGTTGAGGATTTAAATTATCGGTGCTTGTAAGCTACTCCGTTCAGTAAGCAGCCTCCTGTTGATTGAAGTAGTAAGGAAACTGAAAATAAAAATATATCTATATAGTGCATAATACTTTTTAAAAACTTGTAAATCGAGTGGGAAAAAAATGAACTTACGCCATAGAAACTGTTTTGGTTATTGAACTGACCGTGGTATGGGTAAGTGTATGGGCCCTGGTATTGTCCTTGGTACTGGTATTGGTATCCCTTGTATTGGAACGGGTATCCTTGGTATTGGTATGGGTATCCCTGGTATTGGTATGGGTATCCTTTGTATTGGAATGGGTATCCTTGGTATTGGTAAGGGTATCCTTTGTATTGGAATGGGTATCCTTGGTATTGGTACTGGTATCCCGGATATTTGAATGGATATCCCTGGTATTGGCTTGAGTATCCTTGGTATTTGAATGGGTATCCTTCATATGCTGCTGCGTAATCTTTGTAGTATCCGTACTGTTGAGTGTAAAGTCCGTTGTACTGCTGGCCGTCCTGTTGGAACTAAAGTTTTAAAAGTGAAAAACATGTATAAATAAATATAAATGTAACTTGTTAAATAGAAACTAATATATTTACCAAAGGATATTGTTCACTTGCAGCCAAAGCCAAGAAGGCGGCTAGGAACAAAGTCTTGAAAATCATTTTCTGAAACAATAGTTTTAAAAATAGGGCTATAAGTTAATGGAGGTGATTTCACGAGTCCTACTCGTATCACTGAAGAAAGGTCTATGGGCTTACCAAGTGTTGATTATTTGAGGTGAGCTACTCAAATGATACTAACTTGTGTATCAGCTACCTTTTATACTGATTGATGTGAATCAGGTTATCAGTTTCGTTATTTTTTTTTTTTTTTATAGTGTATTGATTTTTAATAGCGCTAAGCACTTAACGTTTTGTGATAACAATTTCTTATTTGGACAAAGAATTTTTATTTTCTGTTTTTTAATTTTTATAGAAATGTTGAAAATTACAAAATTAATCCTTTATTTATCACAAAAGGAGAAAACCATATGCTGTTTATTTTCGTAAATTTTGACATACATATTTTTAGGTGTTTCAAAAAAATATTTAAAAAATATAGAATATAGTTCATGAACAATATTATGTTACCTCTCCGTAAGCCATGGGGTTCGTAAATGATGAATACAAAAAATAAATACTCTACTAAGATTTATTTGGAACATAATGGATAATCTACTCACATAAAATAATTATAATAAATATTTAAGGGTAAAATAATAAATATTTGTGTTTGTGCGATTATATCGATGTTCATGTAGCAAGCTATGCGTGATGCACAGTTACAGTAGGTTAACGCAGTTCTGTTTTGTTATTGTCGTTATGTAGTAATTAGTCGTTATGTAGTAAAAAAGTTACGTACCGCTACATATA